>CM038670.1:330997348-331597348 GCA_021605145.1 Aegilops bicornis
TGCGCTCCACCATGGAGGCTCGGCGCCATCGCAAACGAGCAGTGCTACCGCCCCATCGACGACATCTATGAGTGGCTCGACTGCTGAAGCCTGTTCATACGTAGGCTCCCCCCACACAGTCTCTCGCTGCATCACACCGCCTCTGCGCTGGCGACAGCCTGTGCGCCACCGCCCCACTCTGCCAAGAAGGCGCCCGCCCTACAGTGGGCCTCGGGCGAACCTGTATCAATCGTCTCTAAGATTAACGCAGAAGAAGCAGAGGCTCTCAAGAGGTCCTCGCCTCTAAGAAGCTGGGCCCGAGTGCTCCATGCACTGACCCGCCACGACCGGGCGCCTCGGCTCTCCAAAGACGCTAAGACTCACCTTGTTCTCCAAATGGCAGCAAGATGGGGACCCCCTGCAAGACCAGGCTCTTCGTCACCAAAGGCCTCCTGTGGGCTACAAAGAGCCGCCAAGGCTTTCACCACCGAAGGCGTAAGAAGATCGCGGGTCTTGGCGACTAATAATAAGTTCAAACCGCACTCGCCTCACCGCTATGATTTCAAGACGGCCCTACCCGTGAGACTTCCTCCAATTTCTACGAAAGCAGGCATCGGCCGCCAATGTGGGACGAGAAGGTCATGGCGTAACTAGTTTCTATATGGCACTCTGGCGACGGGGCCCGCACTGCTTTTTGAACTCGCTCTGCACGATCTCCTCACTCGACGCAGATGCGCACCGCTTCATCGCCAACCTCCAAGGTACTCGTGGACCCGGCCTCCTGCCGTGAGCGACATGCGCCCGCGTCAGCGGCAGCCTGGGGAGACCTGCGAGGACATCCAGCGCTTCAACAACGCACGCCTCAAGATTCCCCAAGGTGACCGAGGAGGCCATCGTCTCGACCTTCTCCGATGGGTGTGCGTGACGCCAAGATGAAGGAGGAGCCGACGATGCATGAAGATCTGTGGCACATCCTTGGAGCTGTTCAACTTGGCGACTAAGTGCGCCAGCTGAGGAAGGACGCCTTTCCCTCCTCGGTGCCACCCGCAGACCGAGAGAAGAAGCCCAAGGCCAAGGGCGTGAAGCGCCAAAGAGGCTGCCGTGCTCATGGCGAGAACCGGATACCTGCGAGGCGAGATCAGCCCGAGTCTTCCAAGGGCAGCCGGATCGTGTGTACCACGACCTCCACACCCACAACACCAATGAATGTCGAGAGCTCCGAGTCATGAGAAGGGAGAATCGGTCGATGCCCCTGACCGCCAGCGATCGAGGCCTACGGCGAGGAGGAGGAAGAAACGCAGGACGCTGGGAAGACCGTGGCCCTCGCCAAGGGTGACGTGACCGACCTTGCGAGGATCGCTGGCAGGATCAGCCTCGCAAGGGAGGCTGGAGGGATCAGCCTCATGAGGATCGCTTGCAAGGGAACGCAGGCCTCCCTCCTCTACCACCGCAGCCAAGGAGAAATGAGGACCATCATCAGGACGAGGGGGCTGGGGGCTTCCGATGAGCGCGCGATCAGCACATCCCGGCGGAGCTCAAGCCCCAGCCTCTCAACGCATCTTCAAGCGATTCATGGCAAGTGAATGCAGTCCTCCCCAAGATTGAAGCCACGCGCCCTCTCGTGTGGTCGGCCAGCGTGTGCCATCACGTTCATTTCGGTGGATCAGCTCAAGTGCGCGGCCACAGTAGAGTCCTCCGATGCTTTGTTCCCCAATCATCGCCGAACGCGTGCAAGTCAACAGGACCCTCATCGATGGCGGAGCAGGGCTCAATGTCCTGTCCGTAGAGACATTCAACAATCTCCAAGTGCCTTACAATCAGCTTCAGCCAACCAAGCCTTTCTCCGTAGTCACCGATGGCTCCATAGTTCTGATTGGGCAGGTCCGCCTCCCCGTTACCTTCGGGGCGCGCGACAACTACTGCACCGAGCTCATTGACTTCGATGTCGCCCACATTCGCCTGCCATACAATGCCATCCTCGGGTAGCCAGCTCTGGCGAAGTTCATGGCCGTGACTCATCACGGCTACAACATCCTCAAGATGCCAGGAAGCGGCGGAGTCATCACGGTGCCTTGTGAAGGCAGAGATGCAGTGTGCTCCCTGGAGCGAGCTTTTCAAGCCAAGACTTGAAGACCCAGATCGCGGGAGCGGAAGGCTCCCCGAGACTGCTCCCAAGAAGAAGAAGACATCGCCGCCCGACCCTGGGAGGCAGGCCCTCGTGGTCCGTGCCTGCTCAGGGGCACCTCCTTCTGTCAGATAGGAAGGCGCCTGGCGCCCTCCTCAAGCAAGGCTCGGGGCTCTCCCGGAGGGCCACCGACCTTGCTAGGGGTCACGAGGGAGGCGCTTTGGGCACCACTTGGAGGCGTGTTTCAAAAGCACGTTTCCCTCGGAAGGAGCGAGGCAAGGAGGGCCAAACCCTCGGGGAGTTCGTCAACGGATCATTCAGAGCCGCGAGAGTCAAGAGTCATGAGTGGCGCCGCCGCTTACTCCGTCGTAGCTCCCCATCCAGCGAGGATGGTGGGCTGCAGCGTCTGCATCGACATACCGAGGCTCAACCGAGCCGCCTCTCAGAGGCGCTTACGGCCTCACGCTGGGCGCTGAAAGGTCCACCCACAGCCATCGTTCGCATGCCCTACTTGCGTGCTGAACACGGCCACGCACCGGCGCCTCATAGGGGAACATCCACAGGCTCAAGAGGCGAGGCGTTCCGCAGCCCCTGGCGGAGATGGAGATGGTCCACGAGGATCCACTGGCGCCTCCCGGAGCCTCCCGAGGCTCCTGGGCACAGGGGCTCGTGAAAGATCGGCTTCCGCAGCCCACGGCGTCCGCTACTTCAACATCCCTTCTTCTTCAACGTTATCGGTGACATCCTTCAAGTTTCATTTCAGTGGGAGCGCCCCCGAGCTGCATCATTCCCGTAGCGTGGAGTCCGTCCCTGCGGTATGTATCCCTTTTACTTCATGTTCTTTCCTTACCTTATCGGGGGCGCCCCTCGGGCTGCATCATCCCCAAGCTACTCGGGCCAGACCCGACGGCATGTACCCCTCTTGCATTTATTCGGGCCATGCATTTGACCCATCATGATTGTTATTTGATGCCTGTCCACGGCACCCCTTCTTCCTCCATGTCGGCCGCTTGCACGTTAAAGGGGGTACTGAGCATCGCGACTCATGGGCTCCTCTTGGCTCTCCAGCCCCTCACCCTCCGGCCTTGTCCACGACATCGCGACACAGCATACCAATGACGGGTGAGACCCGCTCGAGGGCCGGGACCCGAGGACGTAGCTACCGACATCTAACCAAATTTGCAGGAACACATCACAAGTTAAGGCCAGTGCAGCGCAACCCGCCTTGAGGTAGGGACCCGTGAGTCCTGCTACTGCTCACGGGTGCCCTAGATACACCTCGTCGAGCCCTACCGTGCTGCCACGACGTGTCGGTATGGGTTGTACCACGCCTCGGGCTCCTCCCCGGGAGGGGAGCCCCCTCCACGCATCAGTTGGAAGCACCATGTCCGCGCTGTGACGACATCGCCGAGGAGCGGCTATGCCCATACACATACGGAAGCGCTATGTCTGCTACCGGTGATAAACAACTAAGGGTGGCCCCCGGCCGCATCAACCTCAGGGAGCCCAGAGCTCAATGTCTGGCCTCATCGCAACGCCTCCCCTCGGGAGTGTCGCACGAGGGGGCTGGGCACGGGGGCTACTTCTGGGTCACGCCCACACGCACGTCCCTCCCCGAGCGGAGCCAAGGTACGAAGGCCGTTTGAACGTCAAGGGGGACTCCTGAGCATCGTGACTAAGGAGCCTAACTGGTCACGTAGCCCCTCACTCCTTAGTTTCGAAAGGCTAACGACGGTTGAGGTATGCGCGGGGCGGGCTGCAGAGCGTAGAATGGTAAATTCACCCATACATCTCACCTCCCTACTTGTTTTTCGTGCGCCAAGGGGGAATCCTGAGCATCGCGACTCAGGAGCCTAACTTGTCACGTAGCCCCTCACTCCTTGGTCCCGTCCTGGTTTCCGATCGGGGCTAATGGCGGCTGAGGTATGCGCGTGGTCGGGCTCTGCCGGCGTAGAACATAAGCAAGTAGGAAGGAAAAGCGCAAATCTCAAGGAATTCAAAAGCAAATATTACAGTCCATAGCTGTTGCCACAACACCAAACGCAAGTTTAAAACGCCTCCCCGAGGCATGATGCATGTTGCGGAGGGTGAAAGCGAAGCAGGAGCCACAAAGGAGTCACTTGGCGGCGGTGGAGCTGCGTGGGGCGGGTTAGCCTCGTGAAGCCTCGGGATCGGCGGCCGCTTCCGGCTTAGTCTTTGA
This sequence comes from Aegilops bicornis, assembly GCA_021605145.1. NCBI lineage: Eukaryota > Viridiplantae > Streptophyta > Magnoliopsida > Poales > Poaceae > Aegilops > Aegilops bicornis. The sequence goes on from CM038670.1 coordinate 331,001,653, forward strand.
AGGCGGAACCGCCCGGCCAGAGCCTCCGCTCGACCCTTCACGGCCTCGGCGGCGGCAGCGGCAAGCTCGCCCGCTCACAGGCTCCAAAGAGGCTGTCGAGGTCGGCGTTGGGATCGCGAAGGTAGACATGGGTAAGGGCCAGCGTCGGCCTGCGAGAAAGACGAGACCAGCGCCTCGGCCTCCGCCGTGGGGCCATGGCCAAGGGTGACATCTTCAAGCGCATGGACCATGAAGGGAAGCAGCTTGGTAGGGCCGTCCTTGGCGCCCGGCCCGGCCAGAGCTTTCCGAACGGCTGTCGTCGCGACCTCAGCAAGGTGCGAGCCTTCGCCTCCATTTCCGCGAAGGCCACGCGGTCCTCGGCGAGGACCCGCGCCTTGCCGTCTAGCTTGACCCTCTTCGCCTCCAACTCCTGCTCCAGTGCACCCAAGCGGTCACGGCGCGGTTAAGCTTGGTGTCCCGGTCCTTGACGGCCACCTCGCGAGCCTTCATGTCTTCCTCCTTCTCTTGGTGAACGCGGGCCTCCTTGGCAAGCTGGTCCCGCAGGCCCTACAGCTCGCCCTCCAGCGCCTTGCAGCGACCTCGGACATCGGCTACCTCCCCCAAGGCGGCGTCACGAGCAGCCTTCGCCCCAAGGACGTCCTGCTTCTCCTTGCCATAGCCGTCATCCTTTGAACCAGCCGCTTTCGAATCAGCGTCGAGGCGAACCCAGCGGAGGCCAGCCTCAAGCGCCCGGCCACCAAGCGAGGTGGCGCCCGGAAGATCTTACGTTGGCCGGTCCAGCTCAGCAGCATGATCCGGGGCAGTGGGAGAGTCGAGAGACAACGATTGGTGGAGTAGGAGAGAGGGCGGCAGCGTAACCACAACATCTGGCCCGAGGGACCTTCAAGGCCGCTTCTGGCAAGCGGCAGTGGCATCGAGCAAGGATACATCGGGAGTCGCTTGGGCCATGGGGGCTGACCTCGCCCCAGCTAGCTCCGCCAGGCCTCGTGAGGATGACCGGGCAGGAGAGGCCTGTGTCTTGCCGTCACCTTCTTTCACGGGCGGAGGCACTGCCCCAGACGAAGCCTCATGAGCTCCCTTCAGCTTCTTCGCCGCAGGCGCCAGCCTAGCCAAGGGATAAAGATATCAAGCCTCAACGACAAAGCAAGGAATAAAACAAGAATCAAGCACTTACTGGTCATCGCTCGCGGGCTCGAGCAACCTCCGGCCAAACTTGAAGCCCGAGAGCCGGCTGCAGGGATCAGCCTCAAGAGGCCCGGGAGCAGGAGGCGCGTCTGCCGAGATCGCCTGGGCCGGGCAGACCATGGGGACCAACCCCGTCTGTCCTTCTTGAGGATCGGGGCAGCTCTCGCCGCCCGCTCGCCGCCATCCTCGTCGTCACTCGGCAAGAGGCGGAGAACCACGGGACTGCTGTAGCCGGAGGCGCTCTCGACTCCCCGTCGGTCGCCTCGGAGTCTGGCCCCTCTTCCCGCTCCTCTTCTTCCTCCACTCCGCTGGAGTCGCCGGAGGACACGTTCACCATCGCCAGGGCCGCCGGGTCCCCGGGAACCTCCGCGGGCACGGGCCCGTCCCCATTGAAGACGGGCATGGAGTCCACCGCCTGCTCCCAATCATCTTGAAGGAACAGGGGTACATGAGCGCCCACCAGCCTCGCCACGTCTCCCCCGACCAAAGATTGGAGGACCGCGGCCAGATCTTCGTCGGCCAAGACAGGGAGCTCAGTGAGGGCCTCCACAGCGGAAGCGAGTACTGATGAAGCGGGGCCACCTGGTGCTCCAAGAACTCCCTCAGGAGCGACGCCCTGGTCAGCTTTGCCGTCGCCATGTTGCCCGACCACAGGTCCGCGTTCATCTTCTCCAGCACTGGCTTCACGCGGGGATCTACGAGTTCCACGCGAGACCAATCATCGGTGGCCGTGGGCTGCTCCGTGGGCAGAATCAGTCGAGGATGGATGCGCCCAGCGTCTACCATGACCCACTTGCTCCTAAAGCCCTCAATCCTTTTCCCGGGCTTCGAGATGGCGTTGGAGCTGCCATACGCGATGAAGCTCGCGCACGCGGAGATAGGTTCGCGAGAGAGCTGGAGGTAGAAGTAGTGGTGCGGCAAGGCCACTGAGGGCTGCACCCCGACATGAGCCTCACAATAGTAAGCGAAGATCGCCATAAGAAGAACAGAGTTGGGGTGGAGGTGCAGAGCTTGCAGTTTGTAATGGCGGAGGACAGAAAAGAAGAACTCAGAAAAGGGAGGCACCAGACCGGCAGCAATGGCGCTCACGAAGAGCGGATAGAAGGTGCTTCCTTGGTCCTCGGGAAGGGCGGAGCTAGCCCTGAGCATCGCTGCCCCATCGTCGCCTTGCGCCGCCATCATCCGGCGCGCTTGGGCAAGGCTCTTCTCTGACGCGTTTGTGGAGTCCAAGGCGGGTGAGTACCACGCTCCGGCCGGGGTCTGGCGAGGTGCCATGTCTTGCTAGGGCACGCGGTCAAAGTAGATCTGGAGATTTCGGAAGCATGAAGGGAAGGCGCAAGAAAGGGGATCTGGGCAATGACCGGAGAAGGCAAAGGAGGCAACACCTAGACGGGTGCCGCACTTTTATTGATTCACGCAGTTGCTAAAGGCGCCCACGTCCAATCAACCGCCACGCGGCGCCCAAGGCCGCAGGATGTTAGGGCCCGCGGCGCTTCGCACTTGCCCCTTCGCTTCTCTGCTAAGCCAAGTCCAGGCGCGCCTTGGGCCCGGGGGCTAGTGTCGGCGTTAAGGGAACAGGGTACCCAGACTTGCCTGCTGCGGACTAGCAGTGGCTCAAGGGGTGGCCCAAGACGGCCCATCTTCATCAGCACAAGCTCAAGACCCTCGCGAGGGGCCAAGCCTCATGGGCGGACGACAGAAGCTTCCTCAGCGCAGCCTCGTCAGCCGGGCTTGCGAGGAGGCCGAGAGATCAAAGCGGGTACCTCACGAGGTGCCCATGACGCAAGCCATGACAACCAAAGAGGCGCCCGGTAGGCGCCAGCCGGCCAGAAGGTCCTCATTTCCTCTTTGGTGCAAAGGAGGCAAGCGCAGGCGAGAGTATCAAGCAAAGGCAGTCGTTTCGGTGCAACAAGACCAAGACCGTCGCAACGGCAGGAAGGAGGTCATCGTGGAGCCCAAGTCGGCGTCACCACCAAAACCTTTGACAGGCGAGAACCAACTATAGTCAGGATAAGTGTACTAGATGTTCCCCTTCAAAATGGCCAATTGTTGGCGCCCTTCCCGACCGAACTCCTCCTAGCAGTTCGTCGCACCGGCCAAGAACAGACCTCGCGAGGCTGTTCTTCCTTGTACTGTTCATCATCAGCCCAAGAGGCAATCCACCACACCACACACTGGAGTAGGGTGTTACACCACAATGGTGGCTCGAACCAAGATAAACCTTGTCTCTCTTGTGTTGTTCCTTTGGTAGTTTAGATGCTAGCGAGGCGACGAGGTGCGTGTAGGTAAGGGTGAGATCTCCGCGTGCACCCCGGAGTTCGAACCTTGAGGGTCTGGGCCGAACTTACCCGAAACCCACAAATTAAAGGATATAGTCGGCTGTCCGAGGACCCCTAATCCAGGACTCTCAAGGTAGCCCCGAACCAGGCTTCAATGACGATGAGTCCGGGCGCAGCAGATTGTCTTTGGCATTGCAAGGCGGGTTCTTCTCCAAATTTCGAGTACTGCCGAGTAGTGTCCGGCTTCCCATGAATGTTGCACTCCTCGGCTTGCGTGTAATAATGGCTATCCTCCACGTGTCGGCGAATGCGAGAAAGTCGGGCATTTTACACTTGCCACCCTAACCATGTAAGTAAATCGTCTATTTAAAGAGATGGGGATCCTCAGATCCAGATCACACCATCCTCCCGCAGCGAGTATCCATCAGAGCGCGCCCGAAAAAGCCCATCCCATCATTGCCGGCCATCGCAGATCCTCCTCTCGCTCCCGTAGCCCTAAGCCAAGCAATTGGAAGAAGTGTTCCGTCCCCCACAACCAATTAGTAGAGTTGCAGACCCAGGGATTTCTCCTTCCAGTGTATATGGTCCCCGTTCGAGCCGGACTCGCCACCTACAACGGCGGGGAGCAAGCGGAGAGCTTTCCCAACCCATCCATGGGGGAGCGGGTATGCCTTGTCCCTTACTTATTAAGGGGGCTTGGATTTCCAATCCATCCATTCCTCCGCTGAGCTCCTCGGAGTTCTCTGGCCTCCTGCATAACTTTACTCCCGCCTCCATATTACACATCGCTGACTACGTCGCCCTTTGCGAGCTGTTTTTGGGCTGCGAAGCTCATTTCAAGCTTTGGAAGAGGCTATTTTGCCTCGTACCCCGTACACAGGAGGGGTCAATATATCAAGTGGGCGGAGCTGAGATATGGCGCATCGCCGGGACCGGATACCTGTCCGGTACTCCGAAAAAGACATCCGAAGACTAGCCTTCGGAGTGGTTTTATATGGAGGATGTCCCCCTTCCGGAACCTATTCAGATGGGCCTTCCTGAGTTCAATAACGCTCCCTTGAAGAAACGCCGCAGCTGGTGCCCTCGGAGCCCCCAGGAGGAAGATAACGGAGAAGTCCTTTACCTGATGAGCTGGATAAACACGCTGGCCAAATCAGGATTGACAATAATCGAGGTTGTGTCTATATGTATAATGCGGGGGGTGCAACCACTTCAATATCAGGGACAACCCATGTGGCACTTCAATGGAGAAGACGATGCTACCCGCTGCAATCATAAGGGACCGGACTCCGTCATTGCTCTAGAAAAAATACTGTCTGATTTATATAAAGGAGAGGAAGAGGAGTTCATCCGCATTAAGCCACGGGAAGGATTCTCCATGTACAACCCCCCAAGCTGGGTGAGCTGCTACTTTTTACTCCAAACCTTCCGCATTCTTACGTCATAAGTATTTACCTTGCTATTTCAGAGCGAGGTGAACTGCGAAAAGCTGTGAGGGAGGTCCACAACCCGCCTCCTCAACCAGAGGACCCTGACTGGGCCCTCGACACCGGACTCGAAGAAGATCCGGACACATTTGTGGAGCTTATTGACAGGACGTTCTATCAATTAAGCTGCGACGGTGCCCTGGTGGCCATCATAGCCGATTTTCCTGGACTACTCCCTGCATCGCATGTATGTAAAACCGGAGTCCCAACTTCCAAGAAAGATCCCTTTTTCGGCACTTCACCTACCGCACACATATGGTGTCTTACAGGGAAGGCCCTCGGGACGCCATGCCGAACCCGCGGTGACTCACCAACAAGGGGCACCGAAGCTGGGTAGGCTTAAAAGGAAGGTGGTCAGGACTGAGACGTCGTCGCAGAGGTATGAAAAAGAACCCCGCTCCGTGGTTGTCGTCTTTTAAAATATAATAACTTCCATGTTTCCTAGTAGGAAAAACGCTCGCAGGACCATATTCGGAGAGCCTGCCGGCCATGCATCCACCAGCCGGGCTCCAGAGCTGTTCTTAGAGGCAGATGCTAATGTGGGGCCAACACCGGATGTTCCTCCTACATAGGATGCGGATAGGCTGTCCGCTACGAATTCCGAAGTGGAGAGTGCCATGAATCAAAAGCGTCGCCGGGCCATACTCAATGATGCTTGTTTCTCTCTAGAGGCGTTCGACGTCTTCAACTCAGGAGATGCGTACATCCGAGCTGCTCAAAATGGTCTTGCCAGAGCCACGGACCAGTATGTAAAGGATATAGAGGTAAGAAAAGCTGATAATTATGTATATCAGTAGCCCCTGAGACTTGAAACAGTTGACACAACTGATTTAAGGATCATTATTTGTGTAGGTTCTTACGGAGAAGAATACCCGGTTGTCTCAAGAGCTGGAGGAGTGCAAAGCCCAGCTACGGGCCGCAGTTGCCGTAATGAAGGAGTCCGAGAAGGCCTCCTCTGGTAACACTTGTCTCTATCAAAAAGAATGACACTTACCAGTTAGTATGCCGCATGTATGCAAATCTAACAATAGATTCTGTAGATGATCCCGGAATGAATCCAGAGGTCGTGTGAGGGGATGAGCAACATGCTCAATGACAGTTAAAGGCTGGCGAGTGTGTGCTTAAGCAGGTTAGGCGGGAGAAGAATGATCTCCAAGATGCCAATATTCGGCTGGGTGTTGAACTGAAATATGTTCGGGCCCAGCTTACTGACTCCGTAAAGGAGAATAAGAGGCTTCGACGCGGCATTTTTAGTAAGTTCTTGAACAAACCTTTATAGAGTTAGGCAAAGAAACCGGCTAACAGAGTTATATCTGTAGGTATGCTGATGGGTCGTCCCGCAGAGGAAATGCGCGGGTCTGTAGGTGATCTTCTGCCAGAGCTCTCACAACTGCACGGACAAGTTCGGCAGGTGATGCAGGGAATTGTCCAAGCCTTGTGGCCATCCGCCTCCCTGCTAGGAGGCATGGGGGAGCTTGTAGAGAAGCTCAAGGGAGCACGGCGGCGCTTCCGATTATGGAAGATATCAGCCTGCCGACAAGGTGCAAGGGAAGCTTGGGCCATGGTGAAGACGCGATATACCAAGGTTGACCCTAACCACATGGCCGAGGTCGGACCTGTGGGGTTTGATGGGAAAGAGATCCCCGTCAGTTTGGTGTAGGACCAAGTAAAATTAGCCGCAAAGTACTCCCAACAGGATTGTAGGCTAGACAGCCTGTTGGATGGTATAGAAGAAGAATTTAGTCAGTCTAAGTGACTGTGTACTTCAAGTGACATATATTGTTCCTAGCCGGATTGTAAATCATTTGTCATGGCGGACCTTTTAACCCGACCTCGGACCCGATAGTCCGGAGTGTATCTGAATACCCGCTCGCTATGTAAAAACCGGTGCACGCGTGGAAACCAGGCGTAGGGGTCATAAGTGCTTGAATGCATAAGTACCCAACTAGCTATGTTATATTACATGGATAGTAAGAAACATCTTCCAGGGAGAATAGTTCCATTAAGGGTTCCTTTCCCTGGGTATGCATGCATTAATGTGCATGACCGAACTCGAAAAGAGACGCAGGATATAAACATCTGGGGGCATGTATTACAATAAATAAAAGTCATCTTTTGTTCACCGATCGAATATTCCCTTAAGAACGCTAGCTTTCAGCTTCACCTAGTCTGAGGTACACATCCGGCTGATCTGGCAGTAACAATCGCAGAGGTGCTCCCCTTATGCCCTAGCCGAATTAACGAGAACATAGGGCATAAACACAAGAGCCAGGCTACCCTGCTTGGCCAAAACTTAAGTCATATCGATGCATATAATTGCAAATAAAAGGTACATGTGGAAAACTAACACATGTTCGGGGGTTATAGAGCCCGGAACATAGTTATATTAAGCTTATGTAGAAGAAGCCCCCAGGTATAATGAGCACGGCTAGCGCGTCAAGATTGTGTGGTCACGACACATTTTAACCTTTTAAGGTTGTGAAGAAAAAAGGGAAGAAAGAAAGAGAGAAAAGACAGATAACAGATATGTAAAAAATTGACGGAGGTAAGGAGACGAACACATAGTCCGGCACTAGGCATAAAACCTTCGGAGTCTGGCTGCGTTCCATGGGTTTGGCTCGAGTCGATTGTCCGATGCATCCCGCAGACAGTACGCTCCACCGGTCAGAACCTTGTCAATAATGAAGGGGCCTTCCCATTTGGGCTTGAGCTTGTTCTTTTTCTTCTCCCAGAGGCGAGAACGAGTTACGCCAACGTTATAAGTTTTGGCCCGTACTTCTGCCTTTGATACCGCCGAACTGTTGCTGATAGAATGCGGAACGGGCTTTTGCCACGTGACGCTCCTCCTCCAGGGCGTCCAAACTGTCTTGCCGATCAAGCTCGGCTTCTTTCTCTTCGTACATGCGCACTCGAGGTGAGTCATGAATTATGTCGCAGGGCAGTACCGCCTCTGCGCCGTACACCATAAAGAACGGTGTGTATCCGGTAGTGCGATTCGGCGTGGTCCGCAGCCCCCATAGTACGGAGTCGAGCTCCTCTATCCACTGCATATCTGATTCCTTCAAGGATCGCAATAATCTGGGTTTAATGCCGCTCATGATAAGACCATTTGCTCGCTCGACTTGACCGTTAGTTTGCGGGTGATAGACAGAAGCATAATCGAGCTTAATGACCATGTTGCTGCACCAAATTTTTACCTCGTCGACTGTAAAGTTCGAGCCGTTATCGGTGATGATGCTATGGGGGATGCCTTAATAGTGTACAACCCCGGATATGAAGTCTATCACTGGTCCGGACTCGGCCGTTTTAACTGGTTTGGCTTCTATCCATTTGGTGAATTTATCCACCATGACCAATAAGTATTTTTTCTTATGGCTTCCCCCTTTAAGGGGTCTGACCATATCAAGCCCCCAGACCGCAGAGGGCCAAGTAATGGGGATTGTTTGGAGAGCGGTAGGTGGCATAGGGCTTTGGTTTGCAAAAAGCTGGCAGCCGACGCAACGTTGAACGAGGTCCTGTGCGTCTGCTCGGGCCGCCGGCCAGTAAAAACCTGTACGGAAGGCCTTGCTTACAAGGGCCCGACCTGCGACATGGTGGCCGCCAAGTCCAGCATGAATTTCTGCCAAAAGTTGCCGTCCTTCCTCTTCGGAGATGCACCTTTGAAGTACTCCGGTAGCGCATTTCTTGTAAAGCTCTCCCTCGTGGACCTTGTAGGCTTTAGACTGCTGCACAATGCAACGTGCCTCGTTTGGGTCCTCAGGGAGTTCTTGCCTAGTTAGATAGGCTAAGAAGGGTTCTGTCCACGGGGTGATGACAACCATAATCACGTGGGTCGAAGACGTTATTTCAGTGGCGGAGCCTCCGATTACGTCAGAGTGTTCGGTATCTGGTGTTGTGGCCGGGTCCGGACTGTTGTTGCCGGTCTCTCCTTCCCATACCACGGATGGCTTGAACAGCCTTTCCAAGAAGATATCAGGTGGGACAGGGTCGCGCTTAGCGCCGATGCGAGCGAGGATATCCACCGCTTGATTGTTTTCCCGGACCACATGGTGGAATTCAAGCCCCTCGAACCGAGCTGACATTTTGAGGACGGCGTTGCGGTAAGCCACCATTTTTGGGTCCTTGGCATCAAAGTCTCCATTTATTTGAGATATTGCAAGGTTCCAATCCCCACGCACCTCTAGGCGTCGAATGCCCATGGAGACTGCCATACGGAGACCATGCAACAGGGCCTCATATTCTGCTGCATTGTTGGAGTCTGTGTATAATATTTGGAGTACGTATTGGATCAGTATCTCCGGTGGGGATGTTAGGACGATGCTCGCTTCTGCACCATCCAAAGCATCTTTGAACCATCAAAGTGCATGATCCAATTGGAGTACGCGCCATACTCTTTAGGGAGTTCGGCTTCCGTCCATTTGGTGACGAAATCGGCCAGTACTTGTGACTTAATGGCTCGCCATGGTTTATATGTTATGTCGAACAGGAGGAGCTCGATAGCCCATTTAGCAATCCGGCCCGTGGCATCGCGGTTATTTATTATGTCGTTGAGTGGTACTTCCGAGGCCACTGTAATTGAACACTCTTGAAAGTAGTGTCGTAATTTCCGGGATGCCATGAAGACCGCATATGCTATCTTTTGATAGTGTGGGTACCGTGATTTGCATGGAGTGAGGACAGTGGATACATAGTATACCGGCTTTTGAAGCGGGAACTTGTGTCCGTCCGTCTCTCGTTCGACGACGAGCACCGCGCTTACAACTTGGTGTGTTGCCGCTATATATAACAACATTGGTTCGCCGACATTTGGCGCGGCCAAGATTGGGTTGGTGTCGAAAACGGCTTTTATTTCTTCCAATCCGGCCGTGGCTGCATCCGTCCACTCAAAGTGTTTGGTGCATTGAAGAAGGCGATAAAGGGGTAGTGCCTTTTCTCCTAATCGGGAGATAAAGCAGCTTAAGGCAGCCACGCATCCAGTTAATTTTTGGATTTGCTTGTGGTCTGTTGGGATAGCCAACTGTGACAGAGCTCGGCATTTAGCAGGATTTGCTTCAATTCCTCTACTTGAGACGATGAATCCCAAGAGCTTTCCGGCGGGCACGCCGAAAACGCATTTTTCCGGATTGAGCTTGATGTCATATATTCGGAGATTGTCGAACATGAGCCTCAGGTTGTCTATTAAGGATTCGATGTGTCTGGTTTTGATGACCACGTCGTCTACGTATGCCTCCATTGTTTTGCCAATTTTTTTTCCAGGCATGTATTAATCATGCGTTGATAGGTTGCACCGGCGTTTTTGAGCCCGAAAGGCATGGTGTTAAAACAAAAGGGGTCGTATGGAGTGATAAATGTCATTGCGGCTTGATCGGACTCCGCCATCATATTTTGATGGTATCTGGAGTATGCGTCGAGGAAACACAATGAGTCGTGTCCTGCGGTAGCATCGATAATTTGATTGATGCGGGGGAGGGAGAAGGGATCCTTGGGGCAAGCCTTATTAAGGTCCTTGAAATCGACACATAGGCGCCAGGATTTGTCCTTCTTTGGTACCATCACCAGGTTTGCTAGCCAGTCCGGATGTTTTATTTCTCTAATGAATCCGGCCTCAAGTAACTTGGCTAGCTCCTCTCCCATGGCTTGTCGCTTAGGTTCAGAGAAACGCCGAAAAGTCTGCTTGACCGGCTTGAACCCCTTTAGAATGTTAAGGCTAAGCTTGGCCAGCCTGCGTGGGATTCCTGGCATGTCTGAAGGATGCCACGCGAAGATGTCCCAGCTCTCGCGCAAAAACTCACATAGTGCAGCATCTACTGTGGGGTTTAACTGTGCCCCGATGGATGTTGTTTTTGTAGGGTCCGTTGGGTGGACTTGGAATTTGACTATTTCGTCTGCTGGTTTAAAAGAGGTGGACTTGGGTCTTTTGTCGAGTATCACGTCGTCCCTATCCATTGTGGAGCGCAGCGCGGTTAGTTCTTTGGCCGCAAGGCTTCGGATAACGCCTCGAGGGCTAGTGCGGCGGTTTTATTTTCTGGTAGCAGTGCTATGTCCGGATCACTAGCTAGAGTGATGATTCCATTGGGCCCGGGCATTTTGAGCTTCATGTACCCGTAATGTGGTATAGCTTGAAAGATCGTGAATGCTTCCCGCCCTAGAAGGGCGTGGTATCCGCTACTGAATGGGGCCACTTGGAATGTGATTTCTTCGGACCTATAATTCTCTGGCGTGCCGAATACCACATCTAGTGTGATTTTTCCTGCACATTGTGCCTCCCGACTAGGGATGATTCCTCTGAAGGTCGTGCTGCTTTGCTCGGTGTGGCTCTTGTCTATTTCCATTTTTCGAAGAGTCTCCTCATAGATGAGGTTTAATCCGCTGCCGCTGTCCATGAGCACTTTAGTAACCCGGAAGCCGTCCATAATTGGACTAAGGACCAAGGCGGCTGGTGCTCGGGCTGTTCGGAATTTAGGTTCGTCACTGCCGTTGAAGGTTATAGCCGTGTCACTCCAAGGATTTAATGATGCCACTTGGCAGACTTTTGACAAGGTCATGAGTGCTCGCCACGCCAATTATTTGAGGCGTAAGGTCTCAAAGACTGTCAATCTTGTATTGTTATTTTCCACGGATGGTGCTCTGTTGCATTGTTGATGAGGATATCCTCGCCGCTCTTGGCCACCGCCGAGTACCCAACATGCTCTAAGGCTATGTGTTGGCATGGTATCCACTGTACTGTGAATTTTGCATTGCCCATTGAGCCATCCCTCCAATACGGTTCCACGCCCTGTAGTGGGCTTTTGTTTCTTTGTAATTGGATCGGGTGACTTATGAGAGTACACCCTTTAGTTAGTTCGACAGGGGTTTAGTGAGAGCCGGAGGATCCCAGAATTTTGTTTGGGCTTTCCAGGCGCTTTCCATCGCACAGTACTTCTGTACTATGGCCGCCAAGTTAGCGAAGTGTGTTATGTCACGACGACTTATGGTGTTGAGGATTCCCTTGTCCGTGCAATTTTTGCAAAAGAATGAAATTGTGTCTTCCTTGCGACGGTCCTTAACCTTGCTCATTACAAGAAGGAATCTGGCCCAATAGTGATGTACTGTCTCTTGGGGCTCTTGTCTAATGTGGGAAAGATCACTTATATCTCGGTGGGTGGGCATATTTAGGTCCGAACCCCGACCCGATCTGAGACCCAGGGGTGGAGGAGTTTTCGAGCTTGGCAGTTCGGGCTCCAGGATGTTGCCCAATAGGTCTGACCCGCTGTCTGATTCTAAGTTCAAAGCTTGGGCCATGTCCTCCCGTAGACGGATATCCGGCTCGGAGAGCTCGGGAATCCGGACATAGTTTGTCCTCAAGATAGAGGAAGAATCGCTGCGTTGCTCCTCCACCACAGCTATCTGATGGGTGACCGGCGGAGAGTTAATCTCCCTTTGGTCGGGTTTAAGCCTGATCTGATCATAGTCCGTAGCGACTCCCAAGGCGGTGATGTGATCTAAGAGCTCGTTCAAGGAAGAGAGCTCCATTGGATCCATCTGCTCGGCGAATCCCGAGCCGACGTGGAGGCTGTTTTTGATGATCCGAGAAGTCATCGTCGGCGCCACGGCCGAATGGGCGGTCATGATGAAGTCGCCTAGTCAGAGAGTTTGGCCTACAACCAGGGCTCCCCCAGAGGCGATGTTGTCCTTGACAACGAGACGAGCCATCAAGCCTTATGATGATGGCACAGTGGAACTCTCAATGAAAGCACCAATGTCGGTGTCAAAACAGGCGGATCCCGGGTAGGGGGTCCCGAACTGTGCGTCTAAGGCGGATGGTAACAGGTGGCGGGGGACACAATGTTTACCTAGGTTCGGGCCCTATAGATGGAGGTAATACCCTACTTACTGCTTGATTGATCTTGATGATATGAGTATTACAAGAGTTGATCTACCACGAGATCATAGAGGCTAAACCCTAGAAGCTAGCCTATGATTCTGATTGTTGTTGTCCTACGGACTAAACCCTTCGGTTTATATAGACACCGGAGGGGGCTCGGGTTACACAGAGTTGGTTACAAGGGAGGAGATCTACATATCCGAATTGCCAAGCTTGCCTTCCATGCCAAGGAGAGTCCCACCCGGACACGGGACGAATTCTTCAATCTTGTGTCTTCATAGTCCAACAGTCTGGCCAAAGGATATAGTCCGGCTGTCCGAGAACCCCCTAATCCTGGACTCCCTCACCTGCGTCCTTGGCGGTCGGTGTCCCATGCGGATTCACCAAGGCACGAATCGTTGGCGGTAACCCGTGCGCTCGGGCATGTTGCTGCCCAGGCGCCCAAGGGCCGCGGCCACGTCCGAAGGCTGGCAACGCTCTCAGGACATGGGGCTCCTTCGGCTCAATGCTCACCTTCCTCTTTGTCACGTCGCCACTCCTAGTCATCACGAGGGGAATTACTATAAAGCACATGCACAATCTATGCTTGACCAAAAGCAAGGTAGGATAGTTACTCCTCGGGCACGATCCACTTCCTCTTTTTCTCCTTCTCGGCGAGGATCGGCGCGCTCCCACACCCCTCAGGTATGGCCTTGGTCGCGTCCAGGGGCGGGCGGGGGCTCCTCACCAGGCCCCGTCGTGGAGCTGCCACCTGGAGAGGCAGACAGGTTGTCCCGAGGGGTTGTGGCCGAGGAGGTCATATCCGCCCGGTGGGGGTCACCCCGCCCTTCGATTGGGGGCTCGCCGAGGATGGGCCCGACTCCTTAGCCGCTCCGCTGAAGCGCGGGGAGCCCTCCGATAGGGGCGCAGCCGCGCCTTTCCCTGAGGTCGCCCCGACCAGATGCTTGCGTGGTTCGGGGAGTGGGCCCCGACCGCCTGAGGACCCTAGCGAAGCACGGAGAGTCCACGACCGGAGAATCCATGCCTTCGTCATCATCCTCCAGGCTGCGGAGAAGCTTGCGCTACGATGGAGGGGACGCACCCGTCAAGCCATAGTCCTTGGTCTCTTCGGTGTCCTACTCGTCGCCGCTATTGCCGGAGGACAGCGCCATGAGGGAATCGGTATCAACGGGCGAGTCAAGCCCCTGGTCGTTGAAGGTGGGCATGGCAACAACAGAGCCTCTCGGTTGTCACGGCGCTACAACGAGGCGTAGGCCCCGGGAAGGTCCCCCGGGTCATTGTTGAGCAGGGTGTCCAAGGCCCTGTCCCGCTCCTTGCGCGTCAGGCCGGCAGGGTGCAACCTTACATCGTCACTTGCGCCCTGGTACTCCCATAGGGGCCTCGTGTGTGACTGGAGCAGCGCCAGGCGCTACGTCAAGAACTCCTTCACTATCATTTGCCCAGTCAGCTGCTTGGCCTCCATATCTAGGGCGATCCCCTCCAAGATAGGGCTCACCCAAGGGTCGGTGAGCTTCGCCGAACCCAATGCTGGGGTTTTCTCAGGAAGCTCCGTCGGAAGCTCCAGGAGCGGGTCGAGGCCCTTGGCATCCAGGAAGACCCAGCAGTGCCGGAAGCCTTCTACCTTCTTCCTGACCTTCAGGAGCATGTTTCCGCTCTGGATGGCGACGAAGGAGACGCATGCGGAACGCTGCTCCTTGTCGTGGAACCGCAGGTTGAAGAAGTGACGAAAGAGGGCCACTGAAAGCCTCACGCCCACTTACGCCTCATAGTAGAAGGTGAAGACGGACAGGAGCAGGATGGAGTTAGGCTGGAGATGGAGGGCCTGGATCCCGTAGTGCTGGAGGACGGCAATGAGGTATTCCGAGAAGGGCAGGACGAGCCCAGAGAAGACGCTGTGGAGGAAGAAGGGGTAGACTGTTTTCGCCAAGGTGCTCTGCTTCGTTGTGCACCAGATCAGGGTCTGGCCCCACTCATTGGTGTCGCCCTCCGTCAGCGGAAACACCGGGGACAGGTCCCCTTCCTTGGCAATGGTGGAGGCCATGAGCGCCGAATGGAGAGATGAAGAGGCCAAGACCTGGGCCTCAGACTTTGACTTCCCAGCGGGCGGCATCTGAGGGATCCATGAGTTTTGGGGAGCAAGAGGAAGAACTGCGCCCCACCTTGATCTGTAGGAACATCTCACGCTGGAAAGGGGACCTGAGCAGGAGAAGAAAGGAGCAAGGTAGTAGAGAGCAATGATGGCCCCGCGACATGCACCTTCCTTTTGTCAGTCTGGGCAGTTGCCGAGGTGACATGGGGAAGTAGAGGTGTCTGCGTCCCATCATGCGCCACGTGTCAAGCCTGGCCCGCAGGCGATTAAGGCCCGCATCGCTTCGCCCTTCCTTCCTTGGCTTCGCCTCGAAGCCAGCCCTAGTGCGCCTTGGGCCCGGGGGCTACTGTCAGCGTTCTGGGATCGAGGGTTCCCAGCCTTGCCTGCCTGCGTCCCAGGACGTGGCCCTATCGCTGGCCCGGTACAGCCCAGCTACAAGACCACCAAGACAAGACCCTCGCGAGGGCCCCCGGCCTCACGAGGCGGACGATGCCAAGACCTCCCGAGAGGTAGCTCCCCGAGCCTGCCTCCCGAGGAGCGGAGAATTCTATGCAGGTACCCAGCCTCACGAGGCTCCCGATGACATGAGCCATGACGACCAAGGTTCGGCGGGCGCCAGCGGGCACAGAGGAGGACAGTGTCCTCTTTGGTGCTAAGGAGGCAAGGACGTACGCGAGTTCCCAAGGAATTCCCCAAAGTTTTCCATTCTGGTGCAACATGACCAAGACCACGAGCTTGGTAGGACGGATGTCATCGCCGAGCCCACCTCTGCATCATGACCAGAAGCTTTGCAGGCGAAGACCACCTTTCGCCAGGATAAGATGTACTACTTATACCCTTTTGAATTGGTCGTTGTGGGATCCCTTCCTCCCTAAGCTATGAGGGAAGAGGACCAAGCCCACTATAAGTATAGGCTAGTCTCTACCATAGAGGGGGATCAGATCCATCAGACCCAGGATCAGACCCATTCCACCTTCACTCCTAGAGCCCTCACGAGGCAGCTCATCCAATGTTCTAGTTTATCCTCAACCTCCTCATGAGGCCAATCCACCACAAAGTAGGAGTAGGGTTTTACACCGCAAGGTGGCCCAAACCTGGGTAAGTGCCTGTGTACATCTTCTTCCCCGCTCGCACGAACTCGACAAGGCCAAAGCCATAGGGCGACGAGCTTGAGGCTAGAGATAGTTTGGATCTTTGCACCCGCCCCAGAGTTAGAACCTTGTTAGGGTCCGCGGAGCCCCGATTCCGACAAGCACCCTCCGGGCCACCTTGGAAAGCCAACGGCTCAGTGATATGTCTCCAACATATCTATAATTTTTGGTTGTTCCATGCTACTATATTATCAATCTTGGATGCTTTATACGCATTATTATGCTATTTCATATCATTTTTTGGGACTAACCTATTAAGCTAGTGCCAAGTGCCAGTTGCTATTTTTTTCCTTGTTTTTGTCTTTACAGAAAATCAATACCAAACAGAACAAAACTTTTTGATGATTATTCTTGGACCAAAAGACACCATAGAAGCTTCTGGGCGAGGCCAGAAGGGCCACGAGGCAGTGACAAGCTCAGGGCGCGCCCCCAAGCTTGTGGCCCCCTGTGGCCGCTCTAGCCCTAATTCTTCTTCTATAGATACCTAAATATTCCCGGTAGACCAGAGGGAACACCAAAAATACTTTTCTACTGCCGCACGTTCCAGAACCACGAGGTCCCATCTGCGGGCCTTTTTCAGTAATCTACTAGAGGGGGATTCGACCATGAAGGGCTTCTATATCAACCTTGCTGCCCTTCCAATGATGTGTGAGTAGTTTACCACAGACCTATGGGTCCATAGCTAGTAGCTAGATGGCTTCTTCTCTCTCTTTGATCTTCAATACAATGTTCTCCTCGATGTTCTTGGAGATCTATTTGATCTAATCTTCTTTTGCGGTACAATTGTTGAGATCCAATGAATTGTGGGTTTATGATCATATTATCTATGGATACTATTTGAGTCTTCTCTGAACTCTTTTATGCAAGATTAAAATTGCTTTGAATTTCTCTCCGATTTATTGATTTGGTTTGGCCAATTAGATTGATTTTTCTTGCAATGGGAGAGGTGCTTTGTATTGGGTTCAATCTTGCCGTGATCAATCCCAGTGACAGAAAGGGACATGACACGCATTGTATTGTTGCCATTAAGGATAAAAAAGATGGGACTTGTTCATATTGTTTGGATCTATCCCTCTACATCATGTCATCTTGCTTAAGGCGTTACTCCATTCTTGTGAACTGAATACAATAGATGCATGTTGGATAGCGGTCCATGTGTGGAGTAATAGTAGTAGACGCAGGCAGGAGTCGGTCTATTTGTCACGGACGTGATGCCTATATTCATGATCATTGCCTTAGATACCATCACAATTATTCGCTTTTCTATCTATTGCTCAACAGTAATTTGTTTACCCACCGTATGCTTTCTTTCAAGAAAGAAGCCTCAAGTGAAAACTCTTGCCCCCAGGTCTATTTTTGTGATAATATTTTCAGATCTATTAATTCAAAAAATACCTTTCTGCAATTTATTTATCTTTATTTTATTTTGCATTTTTACTTATATTTTATATCTATCACTATCAGATCTCATCCTTGCAAGTAACCGTGAAGGGCTTGACAACCCCTTTATCACATTGGGTACAAGTATTTGTTTGTTTGTGTAGGTGCAACCATTGGTGACTTGTGTGTTCCTCCTACTGGATTGATACCTTGGTTCTCAACTGAGGGAAATACTTATCTCTACTTTGCTGCATCACCCTTTCCTCTTCAAGGGAAAAACCAAATGCGAGCTCAGGAAGTAGCATGAAGAATTTTTGGCACCATTGCCAGGGAGGATCTACATCAAGCCTACCAAGTAGCCATCATAACTCTCATTGCTTGCATTTACATTATTTGCCATTTTCCTCTCGTTTTCCTCTCCCCCACTTCTAAAAGGTTTTCAGAAAACACAAAAATAGTTTCCTTTTTATTTGCCTTCTTTCCGTTTGCTTTTTGTTTGCTTGTGTATCATGACTAGTTCTTCTCTCGTAGCTTGTACCCGAAAAGTGAGGTTCTTAATTTTAAACAAATGGGGGGAGAGAATTAAAAAGATGCTTGGTATAGAATTTGCGACACTCAAAATAGATCTACTCGTAAGCAATCTACTACCATTCTTCTTTGAAAGTTTTATGTGGGTGTTACCACTTCGTATAGATTTTTGCTAGAGACGATTACTGGGGGTAATTTCTTGAGTAGTCACCCTATGGATACTTTTAATGGTATGGGAAATTTAGTGGGTTACCACCACTCATGATTAATGAAAACTTTGGAAGAAGTGATGCAAATATTAGACATTATTGAAAATAAAATTTCTACCATCGAGCATTTGAAAATTTGGATAAAAATATTCACAATAATATTACTCAATTTGGATCAAAGGTAGGAATCACTCTAAAAACATTAAAGGAAAAGGAGCCTATAATAAGTGAGAGGGTAGAACGAAGTCCCGCTAGAATCGATAAGTTAGAGGAAATTATTACTAATTTGGGTTTCACATTTTCTTTAGTCCAAACTACTCCCAAAATTCCTCCTAATAAAACCACTAAGTTTATTTACATTCCTAAAAATAAGGGTGGATCATCTAGTAAAGAAAACGAAGATCTTAAGATGGGAAGTGTTTGCCCTAGCATTGCCAATATAATTAAGGAACCTACTCTTACAAATAAATTTCTTGATTTTCTACCTAGGAGCATGATCATTAATGAAATTCTTAGGAAGTGTTGTTGTGAAATTGAAGAATTGAATACCAAAGATGACAATACCTAGATCTATGCAATATGCCTAGCTAGGGGTGTTAAACAATAACGCTTGTTGGGAGACAACCCAATTTTTATTTATGTTTTTGTTTTTCTTCTATTTTCCAATAAATATGCAATTATACTTCTTTTATGATTATTTTTAGTGTTTTAATTAGTTTTTGTGCCAAGTAAGACATTTGGGATGGTTTAGAAGATTGTTGATTTGATTCTGTGCAAAAACAGAAAGTTTTACGTCCGGTAGGAGAATTGTTAAAAATCACTGGAGCGACAAAAACTTTTGATTTTTTTACAATTTATTGATATACAAATTTCCCACGTTTCCCTAATTTTTCAGAATTTTTGGAGTTACAGAAGTTAGGCTAAAGTCGAGATTACTACAAACTATTCAGTTTTTGACAGATTCAGTTTTCATTGTGTTGTTTGCTTATTTTGATGAATCTATGGGTAGTATCGGGGGGTATGAACCATGGAGAAGTTATAATACTATAGATATAATGCAAATATAAAATTGGAATGAGTTTAAAATAGTACCTAAAAGTGGTTATTTGCTTTGTTTCACTAACGGATCTCATGAGTTTTCTGTTGAGTTTTGTGTTGTGAAGTTTTCAAGTTTTGGAATTGGAATGAGTTTAAAATAGTACCTAAAAGTGGTTATTTGTTTTGTTTCACTAAAGGATCTCATGAGTTTTCTGTTGAATTTTGTGTTGTGAAGTTTTCAAGTTTTGGGTGATGTTTCGATGGACTACGGAATAAGGAGTGGCAAGTGTTGGGGAACGTAGCAGAAATTCAAAATTTTCCTACGTGTCACCAAGATCTATCTATGGAGAAACTAGCATGGAGGGGAAGGAGAGTGCATCTACATACCCTTGTAGATCGCTAAGCGGAAGCGTTCAAGAGAACGGGGTTGAAGGAGTTGTACTCGTCGTGATCCAAATCACCGGAGATCCGAGTCTTTGAGCAGACGGCACCTCCGCGTTCAACACACGTACAGCCCGGTGGCGTCTCCCATGCCTTGATCCAGAAAGGAGAGAGGGAGAGGTTGAGGAAGACTCCATCCAACAGCAGCACAACGGCGTGGTGGTGGTGGAGGCGTGGCAATCCTCACAGGCTTCGCCAAGCACCCACGGGAGAGGAGGAGGTGTCACGGGAGGGAGGGAGGCGCCAGGGCTCATGTATGTATGCCCTCCCTCCCTCCACTATATATAGGGGCAAGGGAGAGGGGAGGCGCAGCCTTGCCCCTTCCTCCAAGGAAGGGGTGCGGCCAAGAGGGGAGGAGTCCATCCTCCCAAGGCACCCTGAGGTGCCTTCCCCTTGAGGACTCTTCCCTCCCAAGTTTCCTTGGCGCATGGGCCTCTTGGGGCTGGTGCCCTTGGCCCATATAGGCCAAGGCGCACCCCTACAGCCCATGTGGCCCCCCGGCAGGTGGACCCCCGGTGGACCCCGGACCCCTTTCGCACTCCCGGTACAATACCGATAAAGTGCGAAACTTTTCCCGACCAAAATAGGACTTCCCATATATAAATCTTTACCTCCGGACCATTCCGGAACTCCTCGTTATGTCCGGATCTCATCCGGACTCCAACAACATTCGGTAACCACATACAAACTTCCTTTATAACCCTAAGCGTCATCGAACCTTAAGTGTGTAGACCCCACGGGTTCGGAGACATGTAGACATGACAGAGACGTTCTCCGGTCAATAACCAACAGCGGGATCTGGATACCCATGTTGGCTCCCACATGTTCCACGATGATCTCATCGGATGAACCACGATTTCAATGACTCAATCGATCCCGTATACAATTCCCTTGGTCTAGCGGTTTTGTACTTGCCCGAGATTCGATCGTCGGTATCTTATACCTTGTTCAATCTCGTTATCGGCAAGTCTCTTTACTGCTCCGTAACACATCATCCCGTGATCAACTCCTTGATCACATTGTGCACATTATGATGATGTCCTACCGAGTGGGCCCAGAGATACCTCTCCGTCACACGGAGTGACAAATCCCAGTCTCGATTCGTGCAACCCAACAGACACTTTCGGAGATACCTGTAGTGCACCTTTATAGTCACGCAGTTACGTTGTGACGTTTGGTACACCCAAAGCATTCCTACGGTATCCGGGAGTTGCACAATCTCATGGTCTAAGGAAATGATACTTGACATTAGAAAAGCTTTAGCATACGAACTACGATCTTTGTGCTATGCTTAGGATTGGGTCTTGTCCATCACATCATTCTCCTAATGATGTGATCCCGTTATCAATGACATCCAATGTCCATGGTCAGAAACCGTAACCATCTATTGATCAACGAGCTAGCCAATAGAGGCTTGCTAGGGACATGGTGTTGTCTATGTATCCACACATGTATTTGAGTTTCCTATCAATACAATTATAGCATGGATAATAAACGATTATCATGAACAAGGAAATATAATAATAATAACTAATTTATTATTGCCTCTAGGGCATATTTCCAACAGTCTCCCACTTGCACTAGAGTCAATAATCTAGTTCACATCGTTATGTGATTAACGGTGATAGGTCACATCGCCATGTGACCAACATCCAAAGAGTCTACTAGTGTCTCAAACTAGTTCACATCATCATGTGATTTAGACTCAATGAGTTACGAGGTTTGATCATGTTTTGCTTGTGAGAGGTTTTAGTCAACGGTTTTAGTCAACGGTCTCGAACCTTTCAGATCCGTGTGTACTTCGCAATTCTCTATGTCATATTGTAATTGCTGCTTCCCCGCTCCAATTGGATCTATTCCAAATGGTTGCTCCACTATACGTATCCGGTTTGCTACTCCGAGTCACTCGGATAGGTGTTAAAGCTTGCATCGACGTAACCCTTTACACCGAACTCTTTATCACCTCCATAATCGAGAAACATGTCCTTATTTACTCCAAGGACAATTTTGATCATTGTCCAATGATCCATTCTGGATCATTCTTGTACCCTCGACCGACTCATGGCATGGCACACTTCCTATGCGGTACACAAAGATAGCATACTATAGGGCCTACGTCTGAAGCATAGGGGACGACATTCGTCCTTTCTCTCTTTTTCTGCGTGGTCGAGCTTTAAGTCTTAACTTCATACCTTACATGTCGTGCAAGAACTCCTTCTTTGGTGATCCATCTTGAACACCTTCAAGATCATGTCAAGGTATATGCTCATTTGAAAGTATTATTAAACATTTTGATCTATCTTATAGATCTTGATGCTTATTGTTCAAGTAGCCTAATCCAGGTTTTCTATTGAAAACATCTTTCAAATAACCCTATATGCTTTCCAGAATTCTACATCATTTCGATCATCAATATGTCAACAACATATACTCATCAGAAATTCTATAGTGCTCCCACTCACTTCTTTGGAAATACAAGTTTCTCTAAACTTTGTATAAACCCAAAATCTTTGATCATCTCATCAAAGCGCACATTCCAACTCCGAGATGCTTACTCCAGTCCTTAGAAAGGATCGCTGGAGCTAGCATACCTTTTTAGCATCCTTAGGATCGACAAAACTTTTCCGATTGTATCACATACAACCTTTCCTTACGTAAACCGGTAAGGAAACTCGTTTTGACATCCATCCGCCTGATTTCATAAATGCAGCTAATGCTAACATGATTCCGACGGACTTAAGCATCGCTACGGATGAGAAAATCTCATCGTAGTCAACTCCTTGAACTTGTGAAAACTTTTCGCCACAAGTCGAGCTTCATAGACGGTGACATTACCGCCCACGTCCGTCTTCTTCCTACCGATCCATTCATCTCAATGGCTTGCTGATCATCGGGCAAGTCCACCAAAGTCCATGCTTTGTTCCGATATATGGATACTATCTCGGATTTCATGGCCTCTAACCATTTGTCGGAATTTGGGCCCACCATCGCTTCTCCATAGCTCGTAGGTTCATTGTTGTCTAGCAACATGACCTTCAAGACAGGATCACCGTACCACTCTGAAGCAGTACGCGTCCTTGTCGTCCTACGAGGTAGGGTAGTGACTTGATCCAAAACTTCACGATCATAAGCCTTGACTTCAATTGGTGTAGGTTCCACAGGAACAACTTCCTGTGCTCTGCTACACACTTGTTGAAGTGACGGTTCATTAACCTCATCAAGTCTCCACCATCCTCCCACTCAACTTTTCGAGACAAACTTTTCCTCGAGAAAGAACCTGATTCAAGAAACAATCCCTATTGCTTTCGGATCTGAATTAGGAGGTATACCCAACCGTTTTGGGTGTCCTATGAAGATGCATTTTATCCGCTTTGGGTTCGAGCTTATCAACCTGAAACTTTTTCACATAAGCGTCACAGCCCCAAACCTTTAAGAGATGACAACTTAGGTTTCTCTAAACCATAGTTCATACGATGTCATCTCAACGGAGTTACGTGGTGCCCTATTAAAGTGAGTGCGGTTGTCTCTAATGCCTAACCCATGAACGATAGTGGTAATTCGATAAGAGACATCATGGTACGCACCATATCCAATAAGGTACAACTATGATGTTCGGACACACCATCACACTATGGTGTTCCAGCGGTATTAATTGTTAAACAATTTTCACAATGTCTTAATTGTGTGCCAAAACTCGTAACTCAGATATTCATCTCTATGATCATATCATAGACATTCTATCCTCTTGTCACGAAGATCTTAAACTTCACTCTGAAATTACTTGAACCATTCAATAATTCAGATTTGTGTTTCATCAAGTAAATATACTCAACATCTACTCGAATCATCTGTGAAGTCGTAACATAACGATATTCACTGCATGCCTCAAAGACTCATTGGACTGCACACATCAAAATGTGTTACTTCTAACAAGTTGCTATCTAGTTCCATCTTCTTTGAAACCGAGGCTTTTCAGTCATCTTGTCCATGTGGTATGATTTGCATATCTCAAGTGATTCAAAATCAAGTGAGTCTAAACGATCCATCTGCATGGAGTTTCATCATGCGTATACACCAATGAGACATGGTTTGCATGTCTCAAACTTTTCAAAAGCGAGTGAGTCCAAAGATCCATCAACATGGAGCTTCTTCATGCGTTTTACACCAATATGACTTACATGGCAAAGGTGCCACAAGTAAGTGGTACTATCATTACTATCTTATACTTTTGGCATGAAAATGTGTATCACTACGATCGAGATTCAATAAACCATTTATTTAGGTGCAAGACCATGGAAGGTATTATTCAAATAAATAGAGTAACCATTATTCTTCTTAAATGAATAACCGTATTGCGAGACATAATCCAATCATGTATATGCTCAACGCAAACACCAAATAACAATTATTTAGGTTTAACACCAATCTCGATGGTAGAGGGAGCGGGTGATGCTTGATCACATCAACCTTGGAAACACTTCCAACACATATCGTCACTCACCTTTAGCTAGTCTCCGCTTATTCCGTAGCCTTTTATTTCGAGTTACTAACACTTAGCAACCGAACCGGTATCTTAATATCCTGGTGCTACTAGGAGTACTAGTAAAGTACACATTAACATAATGTATATCCAATATACTTCTTTCGACCTTGCCAGCCTTCTTATCTACCAAGTATCTAGGGTAATGCTGCTCCAGTGGCTGTTCCCCTTATTTCATAAGCACTTAGTCTCGGGTTTGGGTTCAACCTTGGGTTTCTTCACTAGAGCAGCAACTGATTTGCCGTTTCATGAAGTATCCCTTCTTGCCCTTGCCCTTCTTGAAACTAGTGGTTTCACCAACCATCAACAATTGATGCTCCTTCTTGACTTCTACTTTCGTGATGTCAAACAACGCGAATACCTCAAGGATCATCATCTCTATCCTTGATATGTTATAGTTCATCACGAAGCTCTAGCAGCTTGGTGGCAATGACTTTGGAGAAACATCACTATCTCATCCCAAGATCAACTCCCACTCGATTCAAGTGATTGTTGTGCTCAGACAATCTGAGCACAAGCTCAACGATTGAGCTTCTCTCCCTTAGTTTGCAGGCTAAGAAGATTGTCGGAGGTCTTATACCTTTTGACGTGGGCACGAGCTTGAAATCCCAATTTCAGCCCTCGAAACATCTCATATGTTCCGCGACGTTTCGAAAACGTCTTTGGTGCCTCAACTCTAAACCGTTTAACTGAACTATCATGTAGTTATCAAAAACGTGTATGTCCGATGTTCGCAACATCCACAGACGATGTTTGGGGTCCAGCACACCGAGTGGTGCATTAAGGACATAATATTTACTGTCCGCATAATCGCTACTGTCAACTTTCAACTATATTTTCTCTAGGAACATATCTAAACAGTGGAACTAAAGCGCGAGCTTACGACATAATTTGCAAAAGGTCTTTTGACTATGTTCAAGATAATTAAGTTCATCTTATGAACTCCCACTCAGATAGACATCCCTCCGGTCATCTAAGTGATTACATGATCCGAGTCAACTAAGCCGTGTCCGATCATCACGTGAGACGGACTAGTCAACATCGGTGAACATCTTCATGTTGATCGTATCTACCATACGACTCATGCTCGACCTTTCGGTCTCTGTGTTCCCGAGGCCATGTCTGTACATGCTAGGCTCGTCAAGTTAACCCCAAGTGTTTTTGCTGTGTAAATCTGTCTTACACTCGTTGTATGTGAACGTAAGAATCCATCACACCCGATCATCACGTGGTGCTTAGAAGCGACGAACTGTAGCAACGGTGCACAGTCAGTGGAGAACACTTCTTGAAATTTGTGTAAGGGATCATCTTATTTACTACCGTCGTTCTAAGTAAACAAGATGCATAAACATAATAAACATCACATGCAATTATATAGTAGTGACATGATATGGCCAATATCATATTGCTCCTGTTGATCTCCATCTTCGGGGCTCCATGATCATTATTGTCACCGGCATGACACCATGATCTCCATCATCATGATCTCCATCATCGTGTCTCCATGAAGTTGTCTCGCCAACTTATTACTTCTACTACTATGGCTACCGGTTAGCAATAAAGTAAAGTAATTACATGGCGTTGTTCAATGACACGCAGGTCATACAATAAATGAAGACAACTCCTATGGCTCCTGCCGGTTGTCATACTCATCGACATGCAAGTCGTGAATCCTACTACAAGAACATGATCAATCTCATACATCACATATCATTCATCACATTCTTCTTGGCCATATCACATCACATAGCATACCCTGCAAAAAACAAGTTAGACGTCCTCTAATTGTTGTTTGCATGTTTTACGTGGCTGCTTTGGGTTTCTAGCAAGAACGTTTCTTACCTCGCAAAACCACAACGTGATATGCCAATTGCTATTTACCCTTCATAAGGACCCTTTTCATCGAATCCGTTCCGACTAAAGTGGGAGGCGGCACCCGCTAGCCACCTTATGCACCAAGTGCATGTCACCGGTGGAACCTGTCTCACGTAATGAGTACGTAAGGTCGGTCCGCCGCTTCATCCCACAATACCGTCGAAACAAGATTGGACTAGTAACGGTAAGCATATTGAACAAAATCAACGCCCACAACTACTTTTGTGTTCTACTCGTGCAAAGAATCAACGCAATAGACCTAGCTCATGATGCCCTTTGTTGGGGAACGTGGCAGAAATTCAAAATTTTCCTACGTGTCACCAAGATCTATCTATGGAGAAACTAGCATGGAGGGGAAGGAGAGTGCATCTACATACCCTTGTAGATCGCTAAGCGGAAGCGTTCAAGAGAACGGGGTTGAAGGAGTTGTACTCGTCGTGATCCAAATCACCGGAGATTCGAGTGCCGAACGGACGGCACCTCCGCGTTCAACACACGTACAGCCCGGTGACGTCTCCCATGCCTTGATCCAGCAAGGAGAGAGGGAGAGGTTGAGGAAGACTCCATCCAGCAGCAGCACAACGGGCGTGGTGGTGGTGGAGGAGCGTGGCAATCCCACAGTGGCTTCGCCAAGCACCTACGGGAGAGGAGGAGGTGTCACGGAGGGAGGGAGGCGCCAGGCTCATGTATGTATGCCCTCCCTCCCTCCACTATATATAGGGGCAAGGGAGAGGGGAGGCGCAGCCTTGCCCCTTCCTCCAAGGAAGGGTGCGGCCAAGAGGGGGAGGAGTCCATCCTCCCAAGGCACCCTGAGGTGCCTTCCCCTTGAGGACTCTTCCTCCCCAAGTTTCCTTGGCGCATGGGCCTCTTGGGGCTGGTGCCCTTGGCCCATATAGGCCAAGGCGCACCCCCACAGCCCATGTGGCCCCCCGGGGCAGGTGGACCCCCCCGGTGGACCCCCGGACCCCTTTCGGCACTCCCGATACAATACCGATAAAGTGCGAAACTTTTCCGGCGACCAAAATAGGACTTCCCATATATAAATCTTTACCTCCGGACCATTCCGGAACTCCTCGTTATGTCCAGGATCTCATCCGGGACTCCGAACAACATTCGGTAACCACATACAAACTTCCTTTATAACCCTAGCGTCATCGAACCTTAAGTGTGTAGACCCCACGGGTTCGGGAGACATGTAGACATGACCGAGACGTTCTCCAGTCAATAACCAACAGCGGGATCTGGATACCCATGTTGGCTCCCACATGTTCCACGATGATCTCATCGGATGAACCACGATGTCAATGACTCAATCGATCCCGTATACAATTCCCTTTGTCTAGCGGTATTGTACTTGCCCGAGATTCGATCGTCGGTATCTTATACCTTGTTCAATCTAGATTCTGCGGCAAGTCTCTTTACTCGTTCCAGTAACACATCATCCCGTGATCAACCCCTTGGTCACATTGTGCACATTATGATGATGTCCTACCGAAAGTGGGCCCAGAGATACCTCTCCGTCACACGGAGTGACAAATCCAGTCTCGATTCGTGCCAACCCAATAGACACTTTCGGAGATACCGTAATGCACCTTTATAGTCACCCGATTACGTTGTGACGCTTTGGTACACCCAAAGCATTCCCTACGGTATCCGGAGTTGCACAATCTCATGGTCTAAGGAAATGATACTTGACATTAGAAAAGCTTTAGCATACGAACTACGATCTTTGTGCTATGCTTAGGATTGGTCTTGTCCATCACATCATTCTCCTAATGATGTGATCCCGTTATCAATGACATCCAATGTCCATGGTCGAAACCGTAACCATCTATTGATCAACGAGCTAGCCAATAGAGGCTTGCTAGGGACATGGTGTTGTCTATGTATCCACACATGTATTTGAGTTTCCTATCAATACAATTATAGCATGGATAATAAACGATTATCATGAACAAGGAAATATAATAATAATAAATAATTTATTATTGCCTCTAGGGCATATTTCCAACAGCAAGAGCCTAAGCTTGGGGATGTAAAAGGCACCCCAAGGTAATATTCAAGGACAACCAAGCATCTAAGCTTGGGGATGCCCCGGATGGCATCCGCTCTTTTGTCTACAATCCATCAGTAAATTACTTGAGACTATATTTTTATTCACGACATGATATGTGTTTTGCTTGGAGCGTCTTGTATTATACGAGTCTTTGCTTTATTTGCTTTTTAGTTTGCCACCAATCATCCATGCTGGAGATACATTTTGAGAGGTACACACATTAATCGTGAATTTATTTGTAGCGACCCGACCTCAGATGGTCAAGTCTCTGTGTTTCAGTGTCATCCCTGGATCAGTAATGCTGACACACACAGTACTCGAAGGATTTATAACAGAGTAGCAATCACACACTTATTACATCAAAAGTCTCAAAAGAGAACTTATTACAATAATATGGCTTAAGGCCATCTAATACGATAACAGCGGAAGGCTTGGAAGATAAAGTGAGTCCATCAACTCCAACGACATAGCTGAGTTGCACGGCAACGACCTATTGAACCTTACTCCTCGTCTGAAAAGTCTGCAACATAATACGTTGCAGCTCGAGAACGGGTCAGCACATGGAATATGCTGGCAATATAACACAGTAGAGCAGGAACAGAATAATGCTATCACTACATGCATATTTGGCTGGTGGAAAAGCTCCATGGTTATAGTTTTGCGAAAAGCCAATTTTTCCCTACAACAAAGGAATAAAATTTATTTAACTATCATGGTGGTTGAAACATCATTGAGAAGGTATAACCCCAACTCAATCCCAATTAAAGTAGTTAACAACCCAACAATATTAATTATGGGTGATGAGATACATGTGAATACTCAAGTACTAGATACTCAAAATTGTCCATAACCAGGGACATGGCTAACCATGATTAGATTGTACACTCTACAGAGGTTTGTGCACTTTTCCCCACAAGACTCGATCGCCTCCGTTGGATTTCTCGCACTACATGGTGTTTGAGAAACGGATGACCGAGACACGCCTTTTCGTAAACATTAACTCTCTACTCCGGGTAGACAATACCAAACCTACAAAACCCACTACCTTCTGATCTACCTCTTCAAGAGCTTCACGTAACTTACTCAACTATGCTAGAGCCCATAGTAGCTTGTGGCTGCACACGGAAGTTTCTAGCATGAATAATCTCAGTTCCCTTTAAGCCTGGGTGGCGGTCCATAGGAAGATCACACGGGTACCCCGGGATTTCCAAAGAATAAAATAGACAACACTGGGTTCCCCAGGTGCCTCAATCCACCCAGATGTGTATTAAAGTTGCCACCTTAAAGTAAACAATTAATTAACAATCTCACATCTGTCATGGATTCACTGAAACCCAAACCACGTCTACGAGCATAGCATAGCAATAATAGCAACATGTAGAAGTAACTCCCAAGGGTTTGATAGTAACAGGGCAATAGGTTCTACCTCAACTACTACTTCCCAACCCACAAAATAATGACATCCTAATCATGTAATGTTTGAGGATTGAAACTAATGCATAAAAAATGGGTATGAAAAGAGTATGATCAATGTGTTACTTGCCTTGCAGACGATCCGTGAATCCTAGAGACTCGTAGTAACACACTTCGCACTCCGGGAATTCTATCGCAAGAAAACAACAACATACATAAGCAACAAGCAATGATGCACAAGCAAAACTCCACTAAAAGAGGTTGACCAGAAAGTTCAACTTAAGAACTCCGGTTCGCAAAAAGAATCAAACCAAGCGAAGCAACGAAACTCAAACGGCGAAAGAAATAAGATTTGTTTACTAATCTGAACTAGGGTTAAATTTTACAGAGGCAAAAACTTGTTTGAGTTGGTTATTCAGAAAGAGGGTTTCGAGAAGAAACTCTAGGCGCTTGAATCGCCTGATTCCGATAAACGAGCGAAAAGTTATACTAGATCGAACATCGGATCAGAAATCGCGATCAGTAAAATCACGGAATAAATCCGAGAAAAGAAAAGCGACGAACAGCTTAACGAACGAACGTTCGTTATCTGAACCTAAATGAAGAACGAGTTCGTTAAAACGAATGAACGAGCGAACGCTCGGTAAATAAATAAACCGAAGAAATAAACCGATCTAAAAAACGAAAAAACCTAGGGTTTCTAAAAAACCGAAACGGGTTTTTGTCGGAAAACCGGGACGGCGGGGCGGCTACCTTGCTCGACTCCGGCGGGGTTCCGGCGGGGCTCGGGCTCAGCGGGGTGGCGGCGGGAGGCGGCAGCGGTGGCGGCTCGGGCGGGGCTCGGGCGGCAGGAGGCGGTGGTGGTGACGAGAGGGGGCTTGGTATTTAAAGGAGGGGGGGCTCGATCGCTTGGGAGGGGGCAAGGGCAGCGGCGGGAGGCGGAGTCCCGACCCGACTCTGCGGCGGCGCGGGAGGAAGGCGGCGGCGGCGGCTTGGGCCGGCCTGGCTGGCTGGGCTTCGCCCACGGGTCGGGCCATGGTTTTTTTTTTAATGTTCACGATGAAAAACTCCTATAAAATAAAATAAAAATCTAAAAATGCCAAAACAAATTTTCACCATCTAAATGAAATATTTAGAACGAGATGAACATTTTCTTGGCCCTAGAAATGCAATTTTAAAAACGTGCAATTTTTCTAACGCAAATAAAATCCAAATAAAATCCAAAAATGATTTTAACATTTTTCCTCCAATATTCCAACTGTTTTGGAGAAGTCATATTATCTCCCCTCATTTATTTTTAATATGAAATATTTTTCCGAAGGGGAAATAATTAAAATAAAAAATCCTCGTTCTCAGTACTTGACAAAAATCAAATTTGAAAACCGGAAAATCCCCAACTCTCTTCGAAAAGCCTCTTCGGTACCGTGCATTATATCCCTCTTGGGTCACCTTTCCGCATTTTGCTAGCCTCTTCGGTACCGTGCATTGCCCTTATCACCTTGAGAGGTGGTGCAAACTTCGCCGGTGCATCCAAACCCAATGATATGATACAATCTTTCACACATAAGCCACCTTATATCTTCCTCAAAACAGCCATGCAAGCACTGAAATTATAAGTAACGAGTAGTTTGATAGCAAGATAATTTGTGACGAGCCAGTAACGATAATAGTAACAAAACTGCAGCAAGGTAGCCCAATCCTTTTGAGGCAAAGGACAGGCCAAAAAGGTCTCTTATGATAAGCAAAGTGTTCTTGAGGGTACACGGGAATTTCATCTAGTCACTTTCATCATGTTGGTTTGATTTGTGTTTGCTAGTATGATAATTTGATATGTGGGTGGACCAGTGCTTAGGTGCCATTCTTACTTGAACAAACCACCTACTTATGATTAACCCCCTCGCAAGCATCCGCAACTACGAGAAAAGTATTGAGAATAAATTCTAACCATAGCATTAAACTTTTGGATCCAAATCAGTCCCTTACGGAATAGCGCATAAACGAGGGTTTAAGCTTCTGTCTCTCTCGCAAATCATCATCTAATAACTACTCCACAATGCATTCCCTTAGGCCCAAATATGGTGAAGTGTCATGTAGTCGACGTTCACATGACACCACTAAGGGAATCACAACATACATACCATCAAAATGTCGAACACATATAAAATTCAAATGATTACTTGCAACAAGGTTTCTACCGTGACCTCAAGAACAAAAGTAACTACTTAAAAATGATAATCATGCTCAAGATCAGAGGGGTCTTAAATAGCATACTGGATCTGAACATATAATCTTCCACCAAATAAACCATATAGTAATCAACTACAAGATGTAATCAACACTAGTAGTCACCCACAAGTACCAATCTATAGTTCCGGTACAAAGATTGAATACAAGAGATGAAGTAGGGTTTGAGAGGAGATGGTTCTGCTGAAGATGTTGATGGAGATTGCCCTCCCCAAGATGGGAGAATTGTTGGCGATGATGATGATGATGATTTCCCCCTCCAGGAGGGAAGTTCCCCTGGCGGAATCTATCCGCCAGAGGGAAAAAGTTCTCATGCCCAAGTTCCGCCTCGAGATGGCGGCGCTTCGTCCCGAAAGTCCTCTACTTATTTTTTCTAGGTCAAAATGACTTATATACTAGAAGAGGGGCACCAGAGGTGGGCCAAGGAGGGCCCAACCCACCAGGGAGAGCCTGGGTTCCCTGGCGCGCCCAGGTGGGTTGTGCCCACATGGTGGGCCCCCTCTTGTACTTATTGGCTCCAATATTTCTTATATGTTCCATAAAAACTCACCGTAAAGTTTCAGCTCATTTGGATTTGTGCAGAATAGGTAGCCTGACGTAGCTTTTTCAGGTCCAGATTTCCAGCTGTCGGAATTCTCCCCCTTTGTGTGTACCTTGCATATTATGAGAAAAGGCATTATAAATACTCCAAAAGGCATTACTATACATGAAAAAGATCTAAATAACACTAGGTAAATTATGTCTACTACGGAACTTGTTCTTGTAGACCTGTCTTGGGCCTCCAAGAGAAGAGTTTTGTAGGACAGTAACAATTTTCCCTCAAGTGGATGACCTAAGGTTTATCAATCCCTGGGGGTGTAGGATGAAGATGGTCTCTCTCAAACAACCCTGCAACCAAATAATAAAAAGTCTCTTGTGTCCCCAACACACCCAATACAATGGCAAATTATATAGGTGCACTAGTTCGTGAAGAGATGGTGATAAAAGTGTAATATTGATGGTAGAAATATATTTTTATAATCTGAATAAATAAAAACAACAAGGTAGCAAATAGTAAACGGGCACAAAAACGGTATTGCGATGCTTGAAAATGAGGCCTAGGGTCCGTACTTTCGCTAGTGCAACCTCACAACAGTGCTATTATAATTGGATCATATAACCACCCCTCAAAGTGCGATGAAGAATCACTCCGAAGTTCCTATCTAGCGGAGAACATAAGAAGAAATTATTTGTAGGGTACGAAACCACATCGAAGCTATTCTTTCCGATCGATCTATCCAAGAATTCGTACTAAAATAACACCAAATAATTTCAGATTCATAGTACTCAATCCAACACAAAGAACCTCAAAGAGTGCCCCACGATTTCTACCAGAGAAATAAAAGATGAGAATGTGCATCAACCCCTATGCATAGATTACCCCAATGTCACCGCGGGAATCCGCGAGTTGAATGCCAAAACACATATCAAGTGAATCAATATCATACCCATTGTCACCACGAGTATTCATATGCAAGACATATATCAAGTGCTCTCAAATCCATAAAAGTATTCAATCCGATAACAACGAAATCTCAAAGGGAAAAAGTCAATTCATCACAACAAGATAGAGAGGGGAAAGCACCATATGATCCGACTATATTAACAAAGCCCGCGATACATCAAGATCATGACATCTCAAGAACACGAGAGAGAGAGAGAGAGAGAGAGAGATTAAACACATAGCTACTGGTACAAACCCTCAGCCCGAGGGTGGACTACCCCCTCCTCATCATGGTGGCCACCGGGATGATGAAGATGGCCACCAGTGATGATTTCCCCCTCCGGCGGAGTGCCGAAACGGGGTCCAGATTGGTTTTCGGTGGCTACATAGGCTTGCGGCGGCGGAACATCTCATCTAGGGTAACCCCGAGGATTTTCGGAATATTTGGGATTTTATAGGGCAAAGAGGGTGGGCGAGAGGCCACCGAGGTGGGCAAAACCCACCTGGGTGCACCTGGGGGCCCAGGCGTGCCCTGGTGGGTTATGCCCCCCCTTGGGGCACCCCCAAGTGCTGCTCTGGCCCATTGGATGTCTTCTGGTCCACAAAAAATCCACTAAAATTATTATTCAACATTGCATACTAAATGCCTCTGCATATTTAATACTCCTATCCTCAAGTAGGATCATTAAACAAGCAAACATATGCAAACGATGCAAACATAACAGCAATCTGCCAAACTAGTACAATCTGTAAAGAATGCAAGAGTATCAATACTTATTAAACTCCAAAATTTATGAAAATTTTAGCACACTGTATAAAATTTATCAGAGCTTATTTTTGAAAACGTTTAAACATTTGATCAAATTCTAACTTTTCTAGGGAATTTTTGCAACAACGGTAAACTTTCTGTTTTCAAACAGCAACATGTAGACTTGTAAAATAAGCATAGTAAAGGCTATCAATGCCACTTTTATTGAAATAAAACATGCAAAACATTATTATAAATAACAGAAAGCAAATCCTAACAAAATAAAATTATGCTCCAAGCAAACAACATATCATGCGATGAATGAAAACATAGCTCCAAGTGAGGTTCTGATAATGTTGGATCCTCCTTGAATATTACCTTGGGGTGCCTTGGGCATCCCCGAGATTAGGGTCTTGTCATTCATTCTCCTCATATCAACATCTCACCCAAAACTTGAAAACTTCAATCACACAAAACTTAACGGAACTTCGTGAGATAGGTTAATATGATAAAGAACAAACCATTTCACTTTGGTACTGTCAATGACAAGATTCATAATTGTTTCTACACAATTACTACTGTAGCATATCATTTCCACAATTTATATTGATCAATATAAGCCATAGAAACTAGAAAACAGGCAAACTATGCATTGAAAACAGAATCTGTCAAAAATAGAACAGTCTGAAGTAATCTGTACTCCAACCATACTTCTGCTACTCCAAAAATTCTGAAAAATTTAGGACAACATAGATAATTTGTAGATCTATCACCTGTAAAAAATTCAGATCAAAAGCACATTCTAGTGAATTTTCAAAATTCCTGGATTGAGTGCAAGAGGTTCTGTTTTTGGACAGAATCGAGTCAACTATTATCCACGCTATCCCATAGGCTTTACTTGGCACTTTATTGAAACAAAAGCAATAAAATATGATTACTAAAGTAGCATAATCATGTGAACACACAAAAATAGTATGTAAAATTGTTGGGTTGTCTCCCAACAAGCGATTTTCTTTAATGCCTTTTAGCTAGGCATGATGATTTCAATGATGCTCGCATAAGAGATAAGAATGGAAACACAAAGAGAGCATCATGAATCATGTGACTAGCACATTTAAGTCTTACATAATTCCTATGCATAGGGATTTTCTGAGAAAACAACTTATGGGAACAAGAATCAACTAGCATAGGAAGGCAAAACAACCACAACTCCAAGATTTTCAACACATAGAGAGGAAAAACTTGATATTATTGCAATTCCTACAAGCATAAGTTCCTCCCTCATAATAATTTTCAGTAGCATCATGAAGAAATTCAACAATATAACCATCACATAAAGAATTCTTTTCATGACACAAAAGCATAGAAAACTTATTAGTTTCCACATAAGCAAATATCTTCTCATCAATTGTAGTGGGAGAAAACTCAACAAAATAACTATCATGATAGTGAAAATTAAAATCATGATGACAAATTTCATGGTTATCATTATTCTTTATAGCATACATGTCATCACCATAATCATCATAGATAGCAACCTTTTTATCATTGTCAATTGAAGCCTCATCCAAAATGGTGGATTCATCACTAAGTAAAGTCATGACCTCTGCAAATCCACTTTTGTCATTATAATAATCATAAATAGGAGGCATGCAATCATTATATTAAATTTGCACATCGAATCTTGGGGGACTAAAAATATCATCTTCATCAAACATAGCATCCCCAAGCTTATGGCTTTGCATATCATTAGCATCATGGATACTCAAAGAATTCATACTAACAACATTGTAATCATGCTCATCATTTAAACCAAACATTCTATTGAATTATGCTTCTATCAATTGAGCACAATTTTCCTTTCCATGATTTTCACGAAATACAATATAAAGACAAATAATATGATGCAACCTCAATTCCATTTTTGTAGTTTTCTTTTATAAACCAAACTAGTGATAAAACAAGAAACTAAATGATTTGATTGCAAGATCTAAAGATACACCTTCAAGCACACACCTCCCCGGCAACGGCGCCAGAAAAGAGCTTCATGTCTACTATGCAACTTGTTCTTGTAGACTTGTGTTGGGCCTCCAAGCATAGAGTTTTGTAGGACAGTAGCAATTTTCCGTCAAGTGAGGATGACCTAAGGTTTATCAATCCGTGGGAGGTGTAGGATGAAGATGGTCTCTCTCAAACAACCCTGCAACCAAATAATAAAAAGTCTCTTGTGTCCCCAACACACCCAATACAATGGCAAATTGTATAGGTGCACTAGTTCGGCAAAGAAATGGTGATAAAAGTGTAATATTGATGGTATAAATATATTTTTATAATCTGAATAAATAAAAACAACAAGGTAGCAAATAGTAAACGGGCACAAAAACGATATTGCAATGCTTGAAAATGAGGCCTAGGGTCCGTACTTTCGCTAGTGCAACCTCTCAACGGTGCTAATATAATTGGATCATATAACCACCCCTCAAAGTGCGATGAAGAATCACTCCAAAGTTCCTATCTAGCGGAGAACATAAGAAGAAATTATTTCTAGGGTACAAAACCACCTCGAAGCTATTCTTTCTGATCGATCTATCCAAGAGTTCATACTAAAATAACACCAAATAATTTCAGATTCATAATACTCAATCCAACACAAAGAACCTCAAAGAGTGCCCCATGATTTCTACCAGAGAAATAAAAGACGAGAACGTGCATCAACCCCTATGTATAGATTACCCCAATGTCGCTGAGGGAATCCGCGAGTTGAATGCCAAAACACATATCAAGTGAATCAACATGATACCCCATTATCACCACGAGTATTCATGTGCAAGACATATATCGAGTGCTCTCAAATCCATAAAAGTATTCAATCCGATACCTTTGAAATCTCAAAGGAAAAAAACTCAATTCATCACAACAAGATAGAGAGGGGAAAACACCGTATAATCCCGACTATATTAACAAAGCCCGCATACATCAAGAACGTGACATCTCAAGAACACGAGAGAGAGAGAGAGAGAGATTAAACACATAGATACTGGTACAAACCCTCAACCCCGAGGGTGGACTACTCCCTCCTCATCATGGTGGCCGCCGGGATGATGAAGATGGCCACCGGTGATGATTTCCCGCTCCGGCGGAGTGCCGGAACGGGGTCTAGATTGGTTTTCGGTGGCTATAGAGGCTTGCGGCAGTGGAACTTCTCGTATAGGGTAACCCCAAGGATTTTTGCAATATTTGGGATTTTATAGGGCAAAGAAGGGGTGCGGGAGGCCGCCGAGTTAGGCACAACACACCTGGGTGCGCCTGCGGGCCCAGGCGCGTCATGGTGGGTTGTGCCCCCTCGGTGCACCCCCCAGGTGCGGCTCTGGCCCATTGGATGTCTTCTGGTCCACAATAAATCCACAAAAAGTTTCACGATGTTTGGACTCCGTTTGATATTGATTTCATGCGATGTAAAAACAAGCAAAAAATAGCAACTGGCATTGGGCACTGGGTTAATAGGTTAGTCCCAAAAAATGATATAAAGTTGCTATAAAATGATTGTAAAACATCCAAGAATGATAATATAATGGCATGAATACTTCATAAATTATAGATACGTTGGAGACGTATCAGTAAACATGATGCAAAATGGACGTATCAACTCCACCAAGCTTAGACCTTGCTTGTCCTCAAGCGAAAACTGAAATCGAAAAACATGTCCACATGCTTAGAGAGAGAGGTGTCGATAAAAACAAAATATGGACATAGAAGCATCATGTATATTATTATAATAGCAACAAACTTTAACATAAAACTTTTATCATGTAACTTCTATCTTAGACTTCTCATGAATAAGTAACAATTCATCACAAAATCGAAGTATAAAGCATAAACTCTATTGGAAACCAACAAACTATGTTCTCAGTCAACTTTGCAACTACAATTCATCATATTTTAAGGAAGGGTCCCGTATCGGAGCTGTGACGCCCTACTACAATAGTTCCGTGCTAATGATGCCATGTCAGCACGATTACTGTTGTTAAACTCGCGATGATTCAAATCCCGTTTGAATTCAAATTCAAAATCAAGGCAAACAATAAAAGTTTTCAAACATTAAAGCTAAATTGTTCAAAAGGTGATTAATAATGCAGAAGAAATAATGGTGGAGAAGCCAACATCTTTAGAAGTGTTTGGATGTCCTAAAATAAATAAAACAGTAGCAAAAACAATTAATTAAATGCCTTTTACAATTAATAAAATATTAAACTATTTTATTTTGTTACCAAACTCTTTTGTGGCATTGGGGTATTTTGAAATACTAATTTAGATGCCAATTATATATTTTATACAAAACTAAAACAAATTGTAAATTAAAAGAAAATAGTAAAAGAAAATAAACAAAAGAAAACAATAGATAAAAATGAGAAGAACACCCCCCCTACCGGGTCGTGACCGCCATCCCACTCGCCCCCACTTTCCCCCACTCTGCTCTCTCCCTTTCCCCCGATCTGGATCGAGATCGGGGGCAAGGACATCACCGCCGCCGCCCTCGGGCTCAACGCCGAATCCCCGCCGACCACGCCGTCCGTTCCCCACGACCCATCACCAGACGCCATCGTCGTCGTCCTCATCTTCGTCGCCGACCCGGCCCCGACCTCATCGCCTCCGTTCGTCTACCTCAGGCCCTCCCCGAGCACGCGTTGCACAACGACTGGCTTGCTGTGAGCCTCTTTTCCCCCCTCGCCTCTCTTGCTCGCAGTGCGCCACGGTCTCGACCGCGCCACCGCGGCGCTGGCCTCCCGCAACCACGGCCGCTCACCCCGCCCTGGCCTCTTCTTCCTCCCGCGGTGTCGACCTCCGTCGGCCCCGCCCGCTGCGGCCACGTACTTCTGCTTGCTCCGCCTAGCCCTGTACACGCGCCTCGCCCACGACTGACGTGTCCGGCCGCGCCTACCCCCCGATCTTCGCTGCGGCAGCGGCGCTGCGTCAGCTGCCGCCGGCAGCTCATCCCGGCAGCACCCGCCTCTGGCCGCCACCACAACCGCTTGCGCCTTCCACCGTGCTCGCCGCTCGGCTCTGCCCATCGCCGCTCCGCGTTGCGCGCCGCCGCCGCCGCCCATGCCCCTTAGCCCCCAACTGATGCGCCGCTGCTCCCCTCCTCCCGGCGTTCCCCTCCGGTGACCGCCACATCGCCACGGCCTTGCCCCGCTTAGCACCTCGTCGTCGTCCTCCAGGTCGCCCTGTCGGGCACCCGCGCCCGCTAAACGTGGCCCGGCGCCTAGCGCCCAATCCAGTAGCCTTTGGGCCACTGACAGGGGCCCACACCCCTGAGAACGTTTAAAAAAAGAAATATAAAAATTAACTAAATAATTAATTAACTTAATTAAGTCAGCTTAATTAACTTAACTTTAATTAACCAGCTAATTAACTAATAAACTGAAATTAGTTAGATCTATGTATGACAGGGGCCCCACCCCCTGTTGACTGGTCAACTAGGTCCCCCTGACCCCACCTGTCAGCAAGTGTACATTTTTGTGTACAGTGTGCTGGGTACATCTAGCAATTTAAACATTTAATTTTCGAATTAAAATAATCTAGCAAATGAATTAAAACTTCAAAAATTAATATAAAATAATCCGTAACTCAGATGAAAATACTTTATACACGAAAGTTGCTCAGAACGACGAGATGAATCCGAAAACGCAGTCTGTTCATCCGCCACACATCCCTAGCATATCGAACATGCAACTATGCCCCTCCGGTTTGTCTATCCGAAAACGTCAAATACCGGGAATACTTTCCCGGATCTTTCCCCCCTTTGCCGGCATGGCCTAGTACCACATTAGGGCATACCTAGCACCGCGTATTGCCTCATTATGTTTTGCGATGCTTTGTTTGCTCCGTATTTACTGTTTCTTCCCCCTCTTCTTCTCCGATAGACCCCGAGACCGGCGCTGCGCTAATGCCACTGAGTACAACTACGTCATCGACGACCCTTCTTCCTGTGCAACAGAGCTTGCAGGCAAGCCCCCCTTGTTCATCCCGATATCGCCTACTCCTTCCCTCTACTTCTTGCATTAGAGTAGTGTTACTGCTTCATTGATTTGATCTTATGCTGCTGCATAGCCTGTCCTTGTTACTACTGTTGATACCTATACCTTCTATCCTAATGCTTAGAATAGGTTGCTAGTATTACATTAGTGGCCCTACACTCTTGTCCGTCTGCCATGCTATATTACTGGGTCATGATCACTTGGGAGGTGATCATGGGTTTATACTATACTATTACATACTTATGTTGATGATTCGGAGATGGGGGCTGAAAGGGCAGGTGGTTCCATCCAGGTAGTGACGGGCCTGGGTTCCCGGAAGCCCCTGATTGTTACTTTGTGGCAGAGCGACAGGGCAGGTTACGACCACCTAGGAGACAGGTGGGCCTAGTCCCTGGTCGGCGTCCGCGGTTACTTCAAAATAACATGCTTAACGAGATCTGGATATTTGATCTGAGTCTGGCCACTAGCCTATACGCACTAACCAACTACACGGGAACAGTTATGGGCACTCGACATCGTGGTATCAGCCAAAGCCTTCTTGACGTCAGCGACTAAGCGGCACGCGTCGAGTTGGAATAGAACGCCTGCTCTTGTATAAGGGGGGCTAGGTCTGCTCATCGGCCGCGTACGCAATGTGCAGGTGTGCAACGGGCGATGGGCCCAGACCCCTGCGCGCTTAGGATTTAGGCCGGCATGCTGTCCTCTCTGTTGTGCCTAGGTAGGGCTGTGACGTGTTGATCTTTCGAGGCCGGACATGACCCAGGAAAGTGTGTCCGGCCAGAGGGATCGAGCGTGTTGGGTAATGTGGTGCACCCCTACAGGGAAGTTTATCTATTCAAATAGCCGTGTCCCTTGGTAAAAGGATGACGCGGAGTTGTATTCCGACCTTATGACAATCTAGAACCGGATACTTAATAAAACACACCCTTTCAAGTGCCAGATACAACCCGGTGGTCGCTCTCTCACAGGGCAACGAGAGAGGATCGTCGGGTAGGATTATGCTATATGTTGTTACTTGGAGAACTTACCAGCTACTCTCTTCTACATGCTTCAAGATGGAGGCTACCAGAATCGTAGTCTTCAATAGGACTAGCTATCCCCTCTTATTGAGGCATTCTGCAGTTTAGCCCACACATACTACCCCTTTATACAGATACCAATGCATATGTAGTGTAGATCCTTGCTTGCGAGTACTTTGGATGAGTAATCACTGTTGCTTTGCTACTTCTTTCTCCCCTTTTCCCGGTTATTGCAATCATATGACGGAGTCCAGAAGCCAGAGGATCCCGAGGATGATTCTACGTGGAGGAGGTCCCAGGCTTGAGGCCTACGCATCTTTCGATCTGTATCCCAGTTTGTGGTAGCCATCTTGTGGCACCTTGTTTAACTGAATGCTGTACTCAGATCTTGTTGCCTCCGCTGACTCGTTTGTGTTCAAGCACTTGTATTTGAGCCCTTGAGGCTCCTGGCTTGTAATATGATGCTTGTATGACTTATTTGTTTTTAGAGTTGTGTTGTCATATCTTTCTGTGAGTCCTTGATCTTGATCATACACGTTTTCGTGTATGATTAGTGTATGATCTAATCGGGGCATCACAAGTTGGTACGAAAGCCGACTGCCTATAGGAAGCCCCCTTCCAAACTCCTTGGCCGAAGTTGAGTCTAGTCATTGAAAAAGGTTTTACTAACATGGTTGTGCGGCTTATGGGCCCACGTCGTCATTGGGTGGTATCAGGATCTTTTATTCCTCGATCTTTACTACGGGACTCTGATCTCTATTCTATTCAGGTTAAATGATTTTACTAACTCTGGCTCTAGGTTCTCGTAACTACTTCCTCCCGGAGAGCCCCTTATTATAAATGATCGCCTGCTGTGCCAGAAGATTCCGAAGATACTCTACAATGTTCTCTTGAGACTTTGTGCCATCGCTTCTGCAAATCTTTCCATTGAGAAACCACTATGGATAACCATGTACACTTGTCATTCATACAATCATTCCCCGTTGATCTTGTTATTACCAGATACCCTAAAATTCGCTTTATTGTTCTGAGAATACTTTGTGCCTACTGCTTTGCAGTTCTTTGCCACGTGGATACCTCTACGGATAATTCCTCGCACTTGCTGAGTATCCGCTCATCCCCAATTGTTCATATGTTTCACAGAAGTCCTCGAAATACCATTCGGTTTTCTGAAAACCCTCAACAGCTTATTGCTCCTGAATTCCTTGCCTTCCTGCATTATGGTTAATTCCATACTTCTAGTTATCTCCGTTGACATCCTTTGTCACTATCATTTTGAGTCCCTTGATTCGATATGTCGCGATTGCTCGCAATCCCATTCAGATCCTAGAATTCATCCTTTCGGCTCAGACATCATTCTAAACATGAGCTAAATCTCGATCAATCAAATTACCATTGATTGTACCCCTAAGCCTACTCAACTTATCCATCCTTAATCCGAGCGTTTGCTTCTGATCCCTTTATTTGGAAATCATAATTCTTTTGTAATTGAGCTTTGAATTATTCAGTTGTTTCTATAATCTGATCTACTTGCATTCTCTCTTCCTTTGGTTGAGTATCGATGATCACATCAAATCCCTTGTGGACCACTGAATTCTTTGTTGGATTTTATCCGAGAGCGTCCTTCATATTCAATCACTTTGGAAGTTCTTTCCCTGATACATAATGCCATTGGCAAAGCCTATTCTCTGATTTGGCCAACCATGCTTTGCTTTCGATCTGGTGATATTTACTCTTGAAGTTTGTGGTATATGTTTATAATGTACCCCGATGGGTTGAACCTATGCCTTCTCTAAACCGTGTGAACTCGAAAGTTTTCACGAGTCATACTCTTCTGGTGCTTTGCTACATAAAATTTCAACACTACAACTTCTTCGAAGACGAGAAATGAATGAAAAGTTATGCATTAAAGAAGTGTGAGTCAACCTTGAACTTTTTGTTCATGCCCATGGACCCGATGTGGAACTTATCATGGAAGCTTCTTGCAAAATATTTAATCATTTGGGTAAGTCTTTCAGTGCCATTAAAATGGATTCCTTGCAGCTATGGTTCCGACCATATTGTTCTTCTTTGATCCCATTTCTCGGTCAAGTTTAAGCATTTGTCTTCTGCGGATCAATACCCAGTCCAATCTTTACTTTGATCTACCGTCGAGTATTTCACTCGGGTATCTTGAGAATATCATGAAACTACATAACTTCTTATGAGTTCTTCGTCAACTATTATTCTCGTCGATTCCAATTTCCCCCGGGTTCTGAGTTATTAGTCACTCTAGAACACCAATAAGTGAATCAATTCTGCTCTCCTATTCAATAACCCAAAGTAATTTTATTTTCTTACGAGTTTAATAATCCTCCAAATCATTCCTAACCTGA
The DNA here is from genome assembly GCA_021605145.1 of Aegilops bicornis. Classification (NCBI taxonomy): domain Eukaryota; kingdom Viridiplantae; phylum Streptophyta; class Magnoliopsida; order Poales; family Poaceae; genus Aegilops; species Aegilops bicornis. The sequence goes on from CM038670.1 coordinate 331,045,095, forward strand.
TCGGCTATATCATTATTGTGCTAAATTTTAAACTGTGCCACCTGGTCCTTATTCCCGGAGCACAACTTCCGATGATGAGCTAAGGTTACATCGATTTACTCGTCTTATCGTCCCACCTCGAACAGCAAGCTTGATTCCGAGTTGGTGTTGTATCCGTGAAAACAATATTCTTTTGCTGCATCAGTCCTTTTGCTTGATGCAGTCGCTGTCCGATTGCTTCTTCATGGAGCCTATGGACCAAATTGTCCTGATCATCATCAACATTGTAACTCTTCTAGGATATTAATGGAATTCATGATGAGAAATACCATCCTTGCCCCTTGATTATTTGTGTTATCATCGACAACATTCTTGCCCCCCCCCCAACACAAACTTGTTCCTGTTTTGAGTTATACCTTGAGTTCCTTACTATCTAGCTCATGTTCTATTCTACCTTGGAGTATTACCATCTTTTATGTCAAGAATGTGGTGAGAATTTTACCACCTCTTAATAATACTTGGTATAGTGATACTTCTCACAAGCACCATTCCTTCTTGGTCCCCGCATTGGCTAACTGGGAATATCAACAAGTGAAAGATGCTCCTTGGGTTCGGTAATTCAAGCAACCCTATTGCTTTGAGGTTAATGGTTGATGGTTCATTCTTAGACTGTTTGTTATTGAATCACCATTCTAACCTTGATCATGCTCCCTAAGCCCATATTTCGGGTGCACCTTTCAACCAATGTTTAATTATGTATTTTTTCTTTCTCCTCGAGCATACATCGTTATATCATTTGATCTGTCAAACGTTATCTCCTTGTTCATTTAATTGTGAAAGTCTGTGTTTATGGAAATCTTGATGACTTGTCGCTGATTCCATCAGTCACCTCCACATCCTCTCCTTTGTTTAATGATGAACTCTTGTTTCGGTACTCGCTTCCATAGTTCATTTCCCGAGAATCTTACAATGTCATCTCGTCAATTCGTGTTGCACCTTTTCTTCTTAGGCATCCCGCGTCTGAGGTATCTAGACAACAATCAGATCTGAATCTTAGTCAGATATGATGGTTGGAACATATTTCCAAGAGTTATAACATTGGTATTTATATGACCCGGTTAGGTGATGTCATGCCTAGCACACCTGGCCGAAGGACCTATTGTTATAGTTCCATTTTAGCTAGGTTAGCCATTCTACCATGAGGAAATTGTAAAACTTATTCTATAAGTTGTTCCTGATGGATCCTTTGTGTATCCAAAATCTGACCCTTAATGATGACCATGTCTATGCTATCTCGAAGCATGTATGTGGTACTCCGATCATCAATAAGAACATTTGAAGCACAATGGTAAATTTCCTTTATCAGTTATTCACACACTATTGTTTGGGTAATGTCATGAAATTCCTCTCCCCTTACCTAAATGGTTTTCTACTTCTATCCTGTCATGGGTATCATGCTTTGTTTGTCCTTGGGAAGGATATACCCTTGAAATATGTGTTTAAACACATTTTCCTTTCCATTGTTCTGTTTAATTTCATAATCATATTATCCTTTCCATTGTTTGGTTTAACCTTTCTTGAGGTCTATATGATCTAAGCGGTAATATTCTCCTGCTTATGTAAACACCTCGGTGTACAATTCTGTCAGCAAGACCGTGCTACTATTGTTGATGACATTCCGAGAACCACTGATGGACGAGAACTTTGCATATTGGTCTGCCTCGTTTCAACAAGCAGGAAAATGGTTCTCTTCGTCCCTCGCCCTTGGTACCAACGTTGTTGCCAACATAACTGACAGTCTATTGTCTGACATGCCTTGCTATCATGATTGTGCAAGATGACAACGCCCTTCCTACTTTTTAACGCACACGGTGGGACCATAACCCATAGTTCCACATGATCGAAACCCGACTGTCCTGTACACCCCCTGTTTCCAAAGTTATTCCTCATGCTTGGCTTCATATGTAATTCACGAGCCATCTTCGGTGTGATCATCAAATCTGGTATTAAACACAATACTAATTCCTATTGCTCTGAACCCCTTTCACATCCTGTTTCAGGCAACGATGACTGTCTATTCGCTTGAAACTTCTTATGGTACCTTCTTACTTTGCTCTCGATGTGTTTCAGTTGTTCAACTCAAGAGATACTCATGTGTTCATTCTTGGGATAACCCCAGATGATATTCCCTTATAACATTCTATCGTTGTCGAGCTGCCCCTTACATATTCGTAAGTATGATGGAGTTCCCGAAGAAAGGACGACAACTTCATCATGATGCATTGGAATAGATAATTGAAGACATCAAGGAAAGGGATTAACTTCATCGAGAAGAGCAGCTAATACCAAGAATATCCGTTAGAATTTCGTAACCAGACCTTTCCCCCTTACTCTACCTCTTAAATCACACGACGAGATTTCTTGTAGTGGAGGAGAATTATGACGCCTGGATAATTAAGCTACAGTAATTCCATGCTAATGATGCCATGTCAGCACAATTACTGTTGTTAAACTCGCGATGATTCAAATCCCGTTTGAATTCAATTTCAAAATCAAGGCAAACAATAAAAGTTTTCAAACATTAAAACTAAAATGTTCAAAAGGTGACTAATAATGCAGAAGCGATAATGGTGGAGAAACCAACATCTTTAGAAGTGTTTGAATGCCCTAAATTAAATAAAACAGTAGCAAAAACAATTAATTAAATGCCTTTTACAATTAATAAAATATTAAACTATTTTATTTTGTCACCAAACTCTTTTGCAGCATTGGGGTATTTTGAAATACTAATTTAGATGCTAATTATATATTTTATACAAACTAAAACAAATTGTAAACTAAAAGAAAATAGTAAAGGAAAATAAACAAAAGAAAACAAATGATAAAAAAATGAGAAGAGCACCCCCCCTACTGGGCCGTGGACCAGCTGGCCACTGGGCCAACCTGGCCGGCCCAGGCCGCCCCCTACTTACCCCCCACGGTCCACCACCGAAACCTAACCCCCTTCCCACTCGCCCCCACTTTCCCCCACTCCGCTCTCTCCCTTCCCCCCGATCTGGATCATGATCGGGGGCAAGGACCTCGCCGCCACCTCAGGGCTCGACGCCAAATCCCCGCTGACCGTCCTCTGGGACCCATCGTCGGACGCCATCGCCATCGTCCTCATCTCTGTCGCCAACCCGACCCCGACCTCGTCGCCGCTGTTCGTCTACCTCAGGCCCTGCCCGAGCACGCGTTGCACAATGACAGGCTCGTTGTGAGCCTCTTTTGAAGGAAATATGACCTAGAGGCAATAATAAAGTTGTTATTTTATATTTCCTTGTATCATGATAAATTTTTATTATTCATGCTATAATTGTATTAACTGGAAACTTGATACATATGTGGATACATAGACAAAACACCGTGTCCCTAGTAAGCCTCTGCTAGACTAGCTCGTTAATCAAACATGGTTAAGTTTCATAACCATAGACATGTGTTGTCATTTGATGAACGGGATCACATCATTAGGAGAATGATGTGATGGACAAGATCCATCCCTTAGCTTAGCATATTGATCGTTCAGTTTTATTGCTATTGCTTTCTTCATGTCATATACATATTCCTTTGACTATGAGATTATGCAACTCCCGGATACCAGAGGAATACCTTGTGTGCTATCAAATGTCACAACATAACTGGGTGATTATAAAGATGCTCTACATGTATCTCTGAAGGTATTTGTTGGGTTGGCATAGATCGAGATTAGAATTTGTCACTCCGAGTACCGAAGAGATATCTCTGGCCTCTCTCGGTAATGCACATCATGATAAGCCTTGCAAGAAATGTGACTAATGAGTTAGTTGCGGGATGATGCACTACGAAACGAGTAAAGATATTTGCCGGTAATGAGATTGAACTAGGTATGAAGATACCGACGATCAAATCTCGGGCAAGTAACATACCGATGATATAGGGAATAACGTATGTTGTCATTACGGCACGACCGATAAAGATCTTCGTAGAATATGTGGGAACCAATATGAGCATCCAGGTTCCCCTGTTGGTTATTGACCGGAGAGGTGTCTCGGTCATGTCTATATTGTTCTCGAACCCGTAGGGTCCGCACGCTTAACGTTTGATGAAGATTTTGTATTATATGAGTTATGTGATTTGGTGACCGAATGTTGTTCGGAGTCCCAGATGAGATCATAGACATGACGAGGAGTCTCAAAATGGTCGAGAGGTGAAGATTTATATTTAGGACGACGGTATTCAGACACCGGAAGTGTTCCGAGGGTACCGGGTACATATCAGGTCACCTGAAGGGGTTCCGGGCATCCCCCGGGCAACTACATGGGCCTAATGGGCCAAGAGGGGGACAGACCAGCCCCTACGGGGCTGGTGCGCCCCATGTAGGCCGAAATAGGAGGGGAAGGAAAGAGGAGAAGAGAGAAAGGAAGCGGAGGGATTCAGCCCCCCCTTCCTTCTCTCCCCCCTCCTCCTTCCTTCCCCCTCCGCAAGATATGGTAAGGGAGGGGGGCAAATTGGATTAGGGCCGCAACTAGGATTCCTCCTACTTGGACGACCCCTTGGCTGCCCCCTCCCCCTCCCACCTATATATATGAGAGGGGGGAGGTGTCTAGAACACACATCAACATCTGTTAGCCGTGTGTGGCGCCTCCCTCCACAGATTACACCCTCGCTCATATATCCGTAGTGCTTAGGCGAAGCCCTGCGTGGATCACTTCACCGTCACTGTCACCATGCCGTCGTGCTGACGAAACTCTCCATCGACACTTTGCTGGATCAAGAGTTCGAGGGACGTCATCGAGCTGAATGTGCGCAGAACTCAGAGGTGCCGTATATTCGGTGCTTGATCGGTCGAAACAAGAAGAAGTTTGACTACATCAACTACGTTGTCAAACACTTCCGCTTTCGGTCTACATGGGTACATAGACACACTATCCCCCTCTCATTGATATGAATCTCCTAGATAGATCTTGTGTGAGCATAGGATTGTTTTTTTGAAATTGCATGCTACGCTCCCCAACAGTGGCATCCGAGCAAGGTCTCTGCGTAGATGATATGCACGAGTAGAACACAAAGAGTTGCGGGCGGGGATCGTCATAGTGCTTACAACCAATGTCTTATTTTGATTCGGCGCTATTGTTGGATGAAGCGGCCCGGACCAACCTTACATGACCACGTTCATGAGATCGGTTCCACCAACCAACATGCAACTAGTTTTGCATAAAGATGGCTGGCTGGTGTCTGTTTCTACAGCTTTAGTTGAATCGAATTTGACTACGGCCGGTCCTTGTTGAAGGTTAAAACAACAAACTTGATAAATCACCGTTGTGGTTTTGATGCGTAGGTAAGAACAGTTCTTGCTAGAAGCTCGTAGCAGCCATGTAAACTTGCAACAACAAAGTAGAGGACGTCTAACTTGTTTTTGCAGGCATGTTGTGATGTGATATGGTCAAGACATGATGTGATATATGTTATAGTATGAGATGATCATGTTTTGTAAAAGTTATCGGCAACTGGCAGGAGCCTTATGGTTGTCGCTTTATTGTATGAAATGCAAACGCCATGTAATTGTTTTACTTTATCACTATGCGTTAGCGATAGTTGTAGAAGCAATAGTTCGCGAGACGACCATGACGCTACGATGGAGATCAAGGTGTCAAGCCGGTGATGATGGAGATCATGACGGTGCTTTGGACATGGGGATTAGAAGCACAAGATGATGATGGCCATATCATGTCACATATTTTGATCGCATGTGATGTTTATCTTTTATGCATATTATTTGGCTTAGTACGGCAGTAGCATTATAAGATGACCCCTTAACTAAATTTCAAGGTATAAGTGTTCTCCCTCAGTATGCATCGTTGCGAAACTTCTTCGTGCTGAGACACCACGTGATGATCAGGTGTGATAGGTTCTACGTTCACATACAACGGTGCAAGAGTTTTGCACATGCGGAATACCCGGGTTAAACTTGACGAGCCTAGCATGTAGAGACATGGCCCCGGAACACTGGAGACCGAAAGGTCGAACGTGAATCATATAGTAGATATGATCAACATAGAGATGTTCACCATTGATTACTACTCCATCTCACGTGATGATCGGACATGGTTTAGTTGATTTGGATCACGTATAATTTAGATGACTTGAGGGATGTCTATCTAAGTGGAGGTTCTTAAGTAATTTTATTAATTGAACATTAATTTACCATGAACTTAGTCTTGATAGCATTTGCATATCTATGTTGTAGATCAATAGCTCGCGTATAGCTACCCTGTTTTATTTTTGATATGTTCCTAGAGAAAACTAAGTTGAAAGATGATAGTAGCAATAATGCAGACTGGGTCCGTGATCTGAGGATTATCCTCATTACTGCACAGAAGAATTATGCCCTTGTCGCACCGCTAGGTGACAGACCTATTGCAGGAGCAGATGCAGACATTATGAATGTTTGACAAAGCTCGGTATGATGACTACTTAATAGTTTAGTGCACCATGCTTTACGACTTAGAACCAGGACTTCAAAAAGGTTTTGAATGCCACAGAGCATATGAGATGTTCCAAGAGCTGAAATTGGTATTTCAGACTTATGCCCATGTCGAGAGGTATGAGACCTCTGACAAGTACTTTGCCTACAACATGGAGGAGAATAGCTCAACCAGTGAGCATGTGCTTAGAATGTCTGGGTACTACAATCACTTGAATCAAGTGGGAGTTAATCTTCCAGATAATATAGTGATTGACAGAGTTCTCTAGTCACTATCACCAAGCTACTAGAACTTCATGATGAACTATAATATGCAAGGGATGACAAAAATGATTCCTGAGCTCGTCGCGATACTGAAATCAGTGAAGGTAGAAAACAAGAAATAGCATAAAGTGTTGATGGTTAACAAGACCACTAGTTTAAAAAAAGGGCAAAGGAAAAGATAGGGAACTTCAAGAAGAATGACAAGCAAGTTGCCACTCCCGTGAAGAAGCCCAAAGCTAGACCTAAGCCTAAAACTGAGTGCTTCTACTGCAAAGGGAATGGTCACTGGAACCGGAACTACCCCAAATACTTGGCGGATAAGAAGGATGGCAAAGTGAACAAAGGTGTATTTGATATACATGTTATTGATGTGTACTTTACTAGTGTTCGTAGTAACCCAAGGTATTTGATACCGGTTCAGTTGCTAAGATTAGTAACTCAAAACAGGAGTTGTAAAATGAATAGAGAATAGTTAAGGGCGAGGTGATGATGTGTGTTGGAAGTGATTCCAAGGCTGATAAGATCACCATCGCACACTCCCTTTACCTTCAGGATTAGTGTTGAACCTAAAAATAAATATTATTTGGTGTTTGCGTTGAGCATGAATATGATTAGATCATGTTTATTGCAATATGGTTATTCATCTAAGTCAGAGAATAATTGTTGTTCTGTTTAAATGAATAAAACCTTATATGGTCATTGAGGGAGTCTTGGATTACGGGGTCCTCGGGAGTCCGGCTGTGCGTTATGGGCCGGACTGATGGGTCGTGAAGATACAAGGTAGATGGCCTTCCCCTGTGTCCGGATAGGACTCTCCTTTGCGTGGGTGGCAATATTGGCGTCTGGATGTATAGTTTCCTTCTTCTGTAAACCGACCCTGTGTAATCCTAGGCCCCTCCGGTGTCTATATAAACCGAAGGTTTTTGTCCGTAGAGGCTATCCGAATTCATATAGCCTAGACATCTTGGGTTTATCCATTGCAATCTCGAGGTAGATCAACTCTTGTAACTCCTATACTCATCAAAGTCAATCAAGCAGGAAGTAGGGTTTTACCTCCATTAAGAGGGCCCAAACCTGGGTAAACATCGTGTCCCCTTTGTCTCCTATTACCTTCCATCCTCAGACGCATAGTTCGGGACCCCCTACCCGGGATCTGCCGGTTTTGGCACCGATATTGGTGCTTTCATTGGGAGTTCCTTTGTGTCGCTGACGGAGGGGTCAATGGCTTGCCTTGTCATTAATGACAACATCACCTCTGGAAGGGCCCTAGCTCCTGGACAGGTCCTCCAACTCGGCTGTTTTACCATGGTCGCCCGCCTGGCCGTTAAGCCAAAGGCAACCCCCGAAATCGCCAAACATCATCCTCACATCGGCCTCGAACACTCCGAAAAGATGGATACGGCAGATGTCTCATCCTTGAACAAACTGCTAGATTGCATCACCGCCCTAGGGGTCGCAACAGACTATGATCGGATTGGGCTTAAACCCGATCAGAGGGAGATTAAATCCCCGCCGATCACCCATCTGGTAGCTGTTGTGGAGGAACGAGCCGAGAACACTTCTCCCCCTATGTTAAGAACAAGCTATGTTTGGATTTGTGAGCCCTGCGAGCCGGATACCCACCTGTGGGAAGAGACCCTATGCCCTTCGAACATAGAATCAGGTAGGGAGCCCAAAAGTCACCAGGACTCTTCGGATCCTGGACTAGCGACCTTGGAGATTCTTCAAACTCCGGATCCAATGGTGGTTCAGGGTTCGGATTTCAGCCCGCCCACCTACCACAAGCAATATCCCCAAGCAATTCAGGCCCTCTAGATGTGTGTGACCTAATGTATGTACAACAGCAACCTCAGGAAACGGTACATCACTTCTGGGCCAGGTTCCTCCTTGTTAAAAACAAGATTAAAGATTGTTGTGACGATGACGCGGTTTCAGTATTTTGCCGCAACTCTACGGACGAGGGAATCCTCAATGCCCTCAACTGCCGCCGCATACTACACTTTATAGATTTGGCACACATAGTATAGAAGTACTGCGCAATGGAAAGCGTCTGGAAAGCCCGAACAGCCCGGTGGGAACCTCCCGCCCTTAAGCAGCCCACTGGACGGGCAAGAAGGACGCACCCCTACGGGGCACCTGATCATCATCCTACTGACAAGAAAATCAAGCCCTTCATTGGACATAGAACTATACTTGACGAGTTTCTTTACAAACCCTGTCAAATACACACGACGCTGAATACCAAACCAACACATAGCCTTCGGGCATGTTGGGTACTGCGGCAGGTGGCTAAGAGCGGCGAGGCCATCCTCACCAACACAACCCCAGAGAGGCACTCTTCAGAGGACGCCGATCTCAATGTCTTTACGGTCTTCGAGATCTTTTCTTCAAACAATCGGCGCAAAAGGGCACTACATGACCTCGCCGAAGTTAACTAGGTAGCCGCAATAAATCCTTGGAACGATATGGCAATAACTTTCACCGCCGATGACGAGCCAAGGGCCCGATTAGTCCGAGCACCGGCCGCCTTGGTCTTAAATCCAATTGTGGATGGCTTCCTGCTCACTAAAGTGCTCATGGATGGCGGCAGCGGACTGAACCTCATCTACGAAGATACGCTCCAAAAAATTCAAATGGACAGGAGTCGCATTGAGCAAAGCGGCACCACCTTTCGAGCCATTATCCCCAGTCGATAAGCACGAAGCTCGGGGAAAATTAAGCTTGACATAGTATTTGGCATGCCAGAGAACTATAGGCCGAAGAGTTGCTCTTCCACGTGGCACCATTCAATAGCGGATATCATGCCCTGTTGGGGCGAGATGTGTTCACACACTTTCAAGCCATACCCCATTACGGGTACACGAAGCTCAAGATGGCAGGGCCCAACGGAGTTATCACTATCACTAGTGATCCGGATATAGCACTCCGTTCCGAAAAGGAAACTGCATCCCTAGCCCTCGAGGCACTATCCGAGGCCCTCGTGGCCGAGGAGTTAACCACTCTGAGCTCCAAAGTGGACAAGAACGATGTAACCCTCGACAAGAGGCCCAAATCCACTTCCTTCAAGCCAGCAGATGAAATAGTCAAATTTCAAATACACCCAACGGACCCTAGCAAAACAGCAACCATTGGAGCACAACTGGATCCAACAATCGACGCCGCCCTAAGAGCATTCTTGCGCGAAAGTTTGGATATATTCGCGTGGCATCCTTCGGACATGCCCGGGATACCACACAGACTGGCCAAACATAGCCTCAATATCATAAAGGGGTTCAAACCAGTCAAGCAGACGCTGCAGCGATTTTCCGAACCCAAACGACAAGCTATGGGGAAGGAGCTAGCCAAACTACCTGAGGCTGAATTCGTCAGAGAGATCAAGCATCCGGACTGTCTAGCCAACCTGGCCATGGTGCCAAAGAAGGACAAATCATGGCGCCTTTGTGTCGATTTCAAAGACCTCAATAAGGCTTGCCCTAAGGACCCCTTCCCACTACCCCGCATTGACCAAATAATTTACTCGACCGCAGTACTCGACTCATTATGTTTCCTCGACGCATACTCCGGATACCATCAAATTAAGATGGAGTCTGACCAGGCCGCAACGGCATTCATTACACCCTATGGGCCTTTCTGCTTCAACACTATGCCTTTTGGGCTCAAAAACGTTGGTGCCACTTACCAACTCATGATTCAAACATGTATGGAAAAGCAAATTGGCAAGACAGTGGAGGCATACGTAAATGATGTCGTCATCAAGACTAAACATGCCGAATCATTGGTGGACTATCTATGCATCACATTTGACAACCTCCGAACATATGACATACGGCTCAATCCAGAAAAATGTGTTTTCGGCGTTCCAACGGAAAACTACTCGGGTTCATCGTTTCCAATAGAGGAATCAAAGCGAACCCAGCAAAAATCTGGGCCTTGTCACAATTAGCAATGTCCACAGACTTAAAGCAGGTCCAAAAACTAGCAGTGTGCATGGCAGCCTTGAGCCGGTTTATCTCCAGATTAGGATAAAAGGAGCTACCACTTTATCGACTGCTCCGACACACCGACCACTTTGAATGGACGGACGCAGCCACATCCGGATTGGAAGAAACAAAAACTTTTTTAGCAAGCAACCCAATCCTTGCTACACCAAGTGTTGGCGAACCTATGTTGCTCTACATATCTGCGACCACCAGGTGGTGAGTGCGGTACTAGTCGTCGAACGACAGGAAGAGGGACATAAATTCCTACTCTGAAAACCAGTGTACTATGTATCGACCGTTCTTACACCATGCAAATCTCGATACGCACACTATCAAAAGATTGCGTATGCGGTCTTCATGGCATCCCGGAAGCTGCGGCACTACTTTCAAGAGTGTTCGATCACAGTGGCTTCCGAAGTACCACTCAATGACATCATAAACAATCGGGACGCCATCGGCCGCATTGCCAAATGGGCCATCGAGCTCTTACCATTTGAAATAACATACAAGCCACGCCGCGCTATTAAATCTCAGGTGTTGGCCGACTTTCTCGCCGAATGGACAGAGGCCGAACTCCCTAAAGAGTACAACACATACTCCAACTGGGTGATGTACTTCGATGGCTCTAAAATGTTAGCCGAATTGGGGGCTGATGTCATCCTAACATCCCCTACAGGGGACACAGTCCGTTACGTATTACAAATAATGTATAAGGACTCCAACAACACAGCCGGATATGAGGCACTATTGCATGTTCTCCGAATGGCTGTTTCTATGGGCATAGAACACCTCGAGGTGCACGGGGATTCGAACCTCGCAATATCACAAATAAATGGAGAATTTGATGCAAAAGATCCAAAAATGGCGGCATACCGCAACGCCGTACTCAAAATATCAACTCGTTGTGAGGGGCTCGAGTTTCATCATGTCGCTCGAGACAGTAATCAAGCCGTGGACATCCTTGCTCGAATGGGAGCTAAACGCGACCCCGTCCCACCTAACACCTTTGCCGAAAGGCACTTTAAGACATCTGTGGTATGGCAGGACGAGAGCGGCAATATTAATCCGGAGCCGATCATACCCTAGATAACTAACATTATTCTAATACCATCGGGGGGCTCGGGCACCGAAATGACACCTTCGCCCATGTAATCATGGCTGTCATTGCTCCATGGACCAAACCTTTCCTAGCCTACCTTAATAGGCGGGAGCTCCCTGATGACTAGAATGAGGCCCATCGCATAGTTCGACGCTCGAAAGCCTACAAAATTCATGAAGGAGAACTCTACAAGAAAAGTACTACTAGAGTTCTCCAAAGACGTATCTCTGAACAAGAGGGACGACAACTCTTGGCCAAAATACATGCTAGTCTCGGTGGCCATCATGTCGCAGCTCGGGCTCTTGTGAGTAAGGCCTTCCGTACAGGTTTCTTTTGGCTCACGGCCCGAGCAGATGCACATGCCCTTGTATAGCGCTGTGTCGGATGCCAGCTTTTCGCCAATCAAAGTCATATGCCGCCCACAACCCTAAAAACAATCCCCATTACCCGGCCTTTTGCAGTCTGGGGGCTACATATGGTCGGACCCCTTAAAGGGGGAAGCCACAAGAAGAAATATTTGCCCCACATGGTGGATAAATTCACTATGTGGATAGAAGCCAAACCAGTAAAAATGGCTGAAGCTGGGCCAGTGATCGACTTCATATCCGGCGTCGTACACCGTTATGGTGTCCCGCACAAAATCATTACTAACAATGGTTCTAAATTTATAGCCGTTGAGGTGAAAAATTGGTGTACTAACCTAGGCATTAAGCTCGATTACGCCTCCGTATATCACCCTCAAACAAACGGTCAGGTCGAACGAGCTAATGGCCTGATAATGAGCAGCATTAAACCCAGACTAGTGCGATCCCTACGGGAGTCAGATAAACACTGGGTCGAGGAACTTGATTCCGTACTCTGGAGACTGCGGACCACGCCCAATCGCACGACCGGATACACCCCCTTTTTCATGGTGTACGGTGTAGAGGCTGTCTTGCCCTGTGACATTATTCATGACTCACCTCGAGTGCGCATGTATGAAGAGAGAGAAGCCGAGCTTGATCGGCAGGACGACCTAGATGGTCTGGAGGAGGAGCGCGACATTGCAAAAGTCCGTTCCGCATTCTATCAACAACAGGCCTGGTGATACCAAAGTAGAGAAGTGCGGGTCAAGACTTATAATGTCGGTGAACTCGTTTTACGCCTCCCAGAGAAGAAGAAGGACAAGATCAAACCAAAATGGGAGGGTCCCTTCATTACAGACGAAGTTCTCACATGAGGAGCTTATCGCCTTCGTAATTCATCGGATAATCGCCTCGAGCCAAATCCATGGAATGTTGCTCGGCTCTGAAGATTCTACGCATAAGTTCAGCCATACTTATTTTCGGTCCTTTTTCTCCTCTTCATTTAGTTTTTGTTTTCTCGTTTTTATACGATCTCCAGCATGTGTGTGGATAAGCCGAACACTTGAGGGGTACACATCCTTAAATGTATACACCCCACCATAAATGGGGGCTTCTTTAACTGAAGCTTATTATTATTTCGAGCTTGGAGCTCACAATATACGTGCCATTTGCTCATATACATGTTTTTTGCCATTATATGCACCTCTATGACTTACGTTTTTGCCAAGCTGGGTGGCCTTGCTCCTGTGCTTACGCCCTACGTTCCCGATTGTTCGGCTAGGGCGTAAAGGGAGCACCTCTGCGATTGTTACAGCTGGGTCATCTGGACATGTACCTCAGATGCGTGAAGCTGAAAGCTAGCGTTCTTAAGAGAATAATTGGTCGGGAATCAAATGATAGACTATTACATTATGGTAACCACTCTCACACTACAGGACATCTTATTTCGTACAGTGGGTCCACACCCTGGCACATCTAGTCACAGTATGCCAGCCCAAGGAAAGGAACCCTTAACGGAACTATTTTCCTTGGAAGATGTTTCTTACATAAGTAATATAACATACATCCTGAACTACAATTTTTGTCTGTTCGAGCACAATGACTAGCTTGCCTGGTTTCTGGACATAATACATACTTCTTTTCATTTCGAATAAGTATCCGGAAACACTCCACCACTTTTTGGTTCGGAGGTTAAAGCCGATCATACACATACATTAATACATTAAAAATCACAAACCTATTCCTTATCTATTCACATGTTCGGATAAAGGTACATGTCGATCATACACGTACATTAATACATTAAAAATCACAAACCTATTCCTTATCTATTCCATCTATAAGACTGTCTAACTTACAGCCTTCCTGTAAATATTTCACAGCTATCATTACTTGGTCATACAACAAATTCAGTGGAATTTCCTTCCCGTCTGGTCCCTGTGGTCCCACTCGGGCCATATGATTTGGATCCAGTTTGGTGAAACATGTCTTCACCATGGCCTAGGCTTCTTGTGCGCCTCCACGGCAGGCGAATGTCTTCCATAGCTCGAACCGGCGCCGGACACCTTTGAACAGGTTTGCCAGGCCCTCCGTACTTTCTGGATGGGTATCAAATGGCCATAAAGCCTTCACCATAATCTTCATGGCTTTCCGGGCCCGAGCATGTACCACAAACAGTTCCTTCAGCACATCGCCTTGAAATCCGGATACTCCTTCCTCCGGTCGACCAATCAACAAGCCTGCGGCAACAGGGTCATGACATTCCGAACTATGGACCAAACATGAACACCTAGGGTGGTTTTGCATAAAAACAAAAGGGGAAAGACATACCGAACATGCCGCCCTTCAGTTTTTCAATTTCTTTCTGCGCGGGCGATAACTGATCCCTTAAGCTCTCTATCTCTTCGGATTGTTTGTTTTCTTCGTCATGATCTTTCTCCCCGGACGCGCCCCTAGTGTTCTTTTTCATCTCCGCTAGTCGGTGGTGACAACATTCAGCTGCGTCTGGATTGTTTTCAGCTCCTCGGCTAGCGCAGTGTGCTTTGCTTTAAGAACCTACAGATAGTATCGATCCTTAAATCGGTTTGCTTCACGGCTTCAAGTCTCGGGGGCTACTGGTGTCGGGGCAGGCTGATCTGGCCCACGAACACCTATGGGGCTGGCGGACCGAGCCCCTTTCGTTCAAGGGAGCGGAGCTCGCACGAAGAGCAGATCGAGGCGAAGCACGCGAGAGGTTTACCCAGCTTCGAGCTCTCCGGAGAGATAATACTCCTACTGCTGCATGTTCAGTGTATTATGCGTTCTTGCTCAGAGCGCCGAGTGCTACAAGACACACGGGCTGCTAACGAGACCGAGCATGGAGGAATCGATCGACCAACCCTTTCTACGTTGCGCATGGGCCTCCTTTTATATGCTCAAGGGGCTTCGACAGGTGGCAACGTAGAAGGGGGTATAAATGGAAAAATAGTGGTTGGTACACCTACTTGTACAGTGTACAGTGTACTATACCTAACCCTGACGGCAGGGGACAAATGCCCATCTAGTCGCCCTAACATTGCAAACAGGGACCGTCAGGGGCGCCACCGTTCGCCACGATGGCAAACTTGTCAGCGCTGCTTGCCACCTCGCACCGCTGGCTGCACAGCCTCTCGCCACGCTACCGAAAGGCCCTGTATGACACGTTAGTGGATGCTTGCCGGAGCGTAGGTACAGAGGTGGTCTGCATGACAAGCGCCTTTGCCGGTTGTTGTCTTGTCGCGCCCGAAGCTCGTCGCTCACGGGCCTTCCCGCAAGCTCCTCTTGCCGGGCCTTGTCTTGTATGTGCACAGGGTGGCCTTCCGGCAAGCTCCTCTTGCCGGGGCCTTGTCTCCTATGTGCCTTGGGTGGCCTTCCGGCAAGCTCCTCTTGCCGGGCCTTGTCTCCTTGGCTTGAATACTTTGTTCTTGAATGGCTCCAAAGGAACCACGGAGGACCTTGGCGGTCACCCTAAGCCTTGCCGCGGAGGGCTGCAATCGCTGCCCGTGCACAAGTTCGGGATACTAGGGTACCCTACTCTAGTACACCGGCAGAGCCCCGGCCCGGGCCACACACGGTCTGAGCGCTGTTGGGCCAGGCCCAAAACAGGGCACGGGCACACGCCCGGCCACACCATAACTCACCCCGGACCCACCACGCCCCCACAGGCAGCACGCATCGCCAGGCGTGGCGTCGTGTGAGATCGTGGGCGAGATCGTGGGGGTTTCTTTATTCGGAAAATCAGAACGTCCGCCCCCTCCCTCTTTATAAGCAGGGGAAACAGGGGCATGTCGCCTACCTTGCCGGAGTCACTGTAGGCACTGTTGGTGCGGACTTTCTTCGCCGCCGCATCGCCCCCTTGCAGGAGAGAAGGAGACCTGCCTGGGAATTTCAGAACGCAGCAGGCATCATGAGGCTGCGCCCAGGCCTCAACTTCAACTTCACTGTCTTGGAGCTTGACGCAATGCTCTTAGAGCTGTTCAAGCCTGATCCCGATCATCCGGAGATGTTTAGGTTGCCGAGGTGTCGTTCATTTGTGCAACAACTCGTCGCTTGACCGCATCCGTGCAATGATGCCGTTGTGCGACTCCCACAGAATTGTCCCCACTTGGCAAGAGCCGGCAGACTACGTCGTGCGGCAGTTCTTCGACAATCTGGTAGAGATGCCAGTCCGCCCCAACGAGCAGAGGGGCCTCACCCGCGACACTACTGACAACGAGATGCAGCGCATCGCCACCAGGCTAGAAGAGGTGGCAGCAGCCGCTGCCGCGGGCAAGTTTGGCTTTACTGTGGAGGAGGTGGAGGCAGCCGAGGCGGCAAGTCTTGTCGAGCGAAAGGAGTTCGTCGGCGAGGAAGAGCTTGCCGAGCCTGAAGCCGAGTCGAGCGAACCCACCGAGGCGCATCCTCCCGCCTCGAGTAGCTTGCCGCGAAGCGGAGCCACCGGCTCCACCAAGAAGGCGTCTTCGCAGGCCGGAGACGCAGCGGGCGGCAGACGGGCCAACAGCCGCAGCGCCATGACGCGCTCCACCGGGCAAGCACTGCTGCGCGGAGCTCCTCATGCCGCTACGGCAAGCTGAGGCGGGGCCTCGCAGGCCACCGGTCCCGCTCCCGCCAAGCGCCCAAGGGAGTTTCCTCCGCCTCGTCGTCGTCTGAGGCGGGCAGTCGACCTCTCTGCGCTCAGCTCCGACGAGGAAGAGGAAGACTAAGATTCCTTGTTGTACTTGTAATTCTTCGATTTGTTGCCTTGTCTTGTATCTGATCTGCTTTACTCTGAATCCATTCCTTTTCTGGACGCTGGCCCAGAGGATGTCGAAGAGAGCCAAGACCCCGGTGATTGTCGTCGAGGACGAACCTACTGCGACGGCAGGAGGCGCGTCCGAGACAACCTTGCCGGATGAGGCAACTCTCCTTCAAAGCAGCCCCCAATGCAGCCCCCAGCGTAAGTATACGGTCTACTTCTTCCTGTTCGGCGTGCATGGGCGCTTTTTCCTTTGCTGATATCTGACTGTTGACTTGTGTAGGAGCAGAGCAGCCTCCTTCTGCTTCGACTACGCCGCCAAGGGTGAATTCCCCGGCAAGGGAGCGCTCCCCGGCTAGCGAGCCTTCCCCGGCAAGGGTGCCTTCTCCGGCAAGGGGCAGCTCTCCGGCAAGGGACGGCACCAGCAATCCCTTGTCGGCGGAGACCATGACCACAGCCCCCGGCGCCGGTAACCTTCTTGCCTGAGTACTTCCCTTGTGTTTTTCTTCTTCTGATTTTGTCTTTGAATATTTGCTTGACTTTCTTCATCCGTCCGCCACAGAGCCAATGGAGACCGAGGTCGCCGGCGAGGAGGACGCTAAGGCAACACCGACTTGCCGCCGTGGAAGAAGAAGCCGGCGCCGACGAGCCTGCCGCGAAGAGGCCACCGGCTGCCGCCGCAGAAGCCGGGCGAGGGTCCGCGATCGACCGACGACCACGAGGCCGCAGGAGCGCCAGCGCTACACCGATTGCCGATCCCTCCGCCGCTGCTGTCCAGTTCGAAGAGCCCCAGCCCGCGCCTACTTGAAGGCCGGCGACGGCGTCTTCATCAAGCTCCCGTGGGAGTCGAGCTCAGGCGCCGGCGAAGGAGAAACCTTCGATGAAGAGCTGCTCGCCTCCGCTGGGCTGACGCTAGTTGACGCGCCAAGCAGCAGCAGCGGCGAGCCTGAGGAGGAGCAGCTGCTGTCGCTCTACCGCGCCCGACAAGCCAAACTGGCATCCCGGGAGGCGCTTGTCGCGAAGGCGGGAGCAGACATCGAGAAGCGCGCGGAGGAGCTCCGGGGCCGCAACCAGGAAGCTCTCCGGTCCTTGGCGGAGGAGCGGGAGCAACTCGCCGAGGAGCGCAAGGCCTTCATCCTCGAGAAGGCTGCAGCTGAGGAGGAATAGCGGCTTGCCACCGAGAAGCTGTCTGCGCAGGAAGGCGAGCTGGCGCAGCGGAAGATCAACCTGGACAGCCACGAGGAGGATCTCGCCATGCGCGAGGAAACATTCAGCGGGGCTCTCAAGGAGGCAAAGGATGCTGCCGCGGCTGCCGAGGCCGTCAAGAAGCAGTTGGAGGCCAGCCTCAAGAAGAGCGGCGAGGAGCTTGCTGCACTCAAGCACGAGCACGAGAAGGACGCCTACACTCTTGGCGAGCTGCAGGGCCATCTCGCCGAGAGGAGCAAGGAGCTCTGCGCCGCCGGGGACTCCAATGCAGATCTTGAGTTGAAGCTAACTACTTTGACTCAGACGCTGGACGGCGCCAAGGAGCGGGAGGTGGCCTTGAAGGAGAAGATCAAGGCCAACGAGGAGCTGCTGGCGAATGATGTTTCCGCCCAGGGTGCCTTGAGGGAGAGTGTGGAGCACTGGACCGAAGGTCTCGTGGATACTGCTGCCGCCATCCACAACGAGCTGATGGAGCTGGGGATGGTGGATCTTGGATACTCCTCCGACGAGCACCTCCAACCCAGCGCCAAGCTTAGCTTATTCTTCAAGGGCGTGGTGACGGGCCTCCAGCGACTCCGGGAAGAAGTCCCAAAACAGCTGGCTGAGGAGTCGCGCCAGATCTGCGCGGGAGCCCTCGAAAAGGTGCTGATGAAGGTGGCCTTCCGCAACCCGGGCCTCAACTTCACCAACATCCTCAAGTGCTTGACGCCGAATGCTGATGTGGAGGCGCTCAAGACCCTTGTCGCACCCATTGTGGACAGGGTGAGCGGAATCAAGAGGGTTGAGGGCGATCGCGTAGATTAGGCCGCCTGCTTTTCTCTTTCCCTTGCCGCTTTGGTCATGTCACCGGAACAATCCATTAGAGCTGCGGCAAGCTATCTTGTAATATAACTTTATTTTGGATATCAATCGCTACGTTATTTCCTTTACTTGATTCCTTCCTTTGTATGTTTTTGCCCTACGCTTTTAGGGGACTTGTCGGCCGGGCACCCGAGCATGGCTGAAGTCTTGAGACGTCAAGAGCCCTCTTTGGCGGTGCCGCTTCCGACAAGCAACCTTGTCGCAACTAGTCGCAGCTCACTTAAGTTGTTGAGCGGACTCGAAACAAAGTAAGGGCGCAACTAGCTACGAATTGGTTCCTCTGCGCACAGGTTTTCCATACAAAGTTCGGTCGTTCAAGGAAGATAACTTAAAATTTTTAAAACTGATTGCTCAAACTTTGGCAACTTAGCTTTTCTGTCGTCTGCTTCCTGGTAAGGCTAGACTTCCTTGAGCGACGGTTGGTCCACGCCATTATCTTCTCCTTTTCCCCCGGCAAACTTGTGTGCAAGCGAACCTTCGTTTCTTTGAGAAAGAGAAAGAATAGAAAATAAAGATATGGAGCCTTGTGGCTCGTTATCACTTACCAGGGGTAGGTGCTGCACAAAGTGTCAGATAACGTATGCAAAATAGAAGTAAAAAGCATGAAATCGACAAGGTGTGCGAAGCACGCTAGCTTTACTGATGCACGGGGTCTGCGCCCGGCTTTGTACAAAGGATTACATGCATCAGCGGCAAGACTTGTACAAAAGGTGGTTGCTTAACAGGTTCCGCAACAGCGCTTCTGAGTAAAACTTCTACGAAGATGCTCAATATTCCAGGAGTTGCTCACTGGAATGCCATCTTCGGTCTCAAGGCGGACAGAGCCAGGCCTAGTGACTCGTTTCACCCGATAAGGGCCTTCCCACTTTGGCGTCAACTTGTTGGAATTCTTGGCGGTGAACGCAGCGAAGAACAAGATCGCCTTCCTCGAGACTTCGGCATTAACCTTGCGGCTATGGTAGCGGTGCAAAGCTTCTTTGGTACCGAGCAGCTCGTCTGACAAGCACTGAAGGCGATCTTCCTCAAGGAGCAGCGCGTCATCTTGTCGCAGCTGCTCATGCTAAAGCTCAACATAAGCGAGCACTAGAGGAGATCCGTATAAGAGTGCAGAGGGGAGAACTGCCTCTGATCAAAAGACTAGAGCGAAAGGTGTCTGGCCAGTGGCCCGATTTGGCGTCGTCCTGATCGACCAAAGAACCACCGGCAGCTCCTCAATCCAGTTCCTTCCGCACTTGTGCAGCCTGTCGATCTGGCCCATGAACACCTATGGGGCTGGCGGACCGAGCCCCTTTCGGTTCGGCGGGGAGCAGAGGTCGCACGAAGAGCAGATCGAGGCGAAGCACGCGAGAGGTTTACACAGCTTCGGAGCTCTTCGGAGAGATAATACTCCTACTGCTGCATGTTCAGGTGTATTGCGTTCTTGCTCAGGAGCGCTCGAGTGCTATAGTACAGACGGGCTGCTAACGAGACTGAGCGTGGAGGGAACTGATCGACCAACCCTTTCTACGTTGCGCATGGGCCTCCTTTTATATGCTCAAGGGGCTTGACGGTGGCAACGTAGGCGGGGTATAAATGGAAAAATAGTGGTTGGTACACCTACTTATGCGATGTACAAAGGTACTATACCTAACCACGGCGGCAGGGGACAAAGGCATTAAATGCCCGTCTAGTCGCCCTAACAGTGCAAACAGGGACCGTCAGGGGCGCCACCATTCGCCACGATGGCAAACTTGTCAGCGCTGCTTGCCACCTCGCACCGCTGGCTGCACAGCCTCTCGCCACGCGCGCCTGGAAAGGCCCCAGGGCGACACGTTAGTGGATGCGCTGGAGCGTGGAAGTACGAAGAGGTGGTCTGCGCTGACAAGCGCTTGTCATGCGGTTGTTGTCTTGTCGCGCCCGGAAGCTCGTCGCTCACCGGGCCTTCCCGGCAAGCCCCTCTTGTCGGGGCCTTGTCTTGTATGTGCCTGGGGTGGCCTTCCCGACAAGCTCCTCTTGCCGGGGCCTTGTCTCCTATGTGCCTTGGGTGGCCTTCCCGGCAAGCTCCTCTTGCCGGGCCTTGTCTCCTTGGCTTGAATACTTTGTTCTTGAATGGCTCCAAAGGAACCACGGAGGACCTTGGCGGTCACCCGGTAAGCCTTGCCGCGGAGGGCTGCAACTGCCCGTGCACTAGTTCGGGATACTAGGGTACCCCTACTCTAGTACACCGACAACTGGTATATGACTATTCGAATTGCATAAAATTTTACTTGTATGTCCTTTGAGAAAAATTGAGTGACTCTCGCAAGTCCTTCTCGAGCCGCTCGGATGTATGCATCCACCGAACTGAGTGCGATGAATTCTTACTCAGAAAAGGCCGGAGCACGCATGCCCTCTTTCAATCGAAGGTGATTCATCATGCTCTCCACTTCGGAATTCGTGACAGATATGTTGTCTGAATCCTCATGAGGTGGCGAATCTGGTGTTGCATCGGCTCTCGTTCTAGTTGACGAGTTCGACACCGGATTGGCGGACATTCGGTTAACAGGACGTTTTCCCACCGTCTGCCGTGTGTTTCTCCTGACATCAAGAATACATGAGACATTGAACATTTCGGACTCATACCCGGCCATGTATCAAAGCGGACGTACCTCTTAGAAGGCGGTGAGGTTTCTACAGTGCTCCCGGCCCCACTTCGCTTCGAACGACTACCTCGTGTGGGGACTACCCTGGAGGAGGTACGGTCCGCAGAGCGCCGATCCTATTAAAATTTGGGTCAGTATAATGAGCAAAAGTGCAAATAAGGGTTTCCTTTCAAGAGCTCTCCGAATACTCACGATGCATAAGGGATAGAGGCGGGGGTAGTCAGCGGTGATAGCCACTTCCAAGCCGTCAAGGCTCGCCTGATAAAATACCCCATCATCGAACTCTATGTATATGTCCGGGTCCTCACAAAAGCCAGGGTCTCCATCGCGGTCATGATCCTCTGTGATGCGACCCCGTCTTCGAAGAAGAGGGAGTACAAGGGGAGGTCCAATCTTCACGGCGTAGGATCGATAAACGGATGGGGATAACTAGCTGCAAGCAACCGGAAAATGGAAAATAAGAGATTATGACCCGACGAGGAGGAGGCTCACCGAAGCTTGCAATCTGAACATTTGCCGATCAAAAACCCGCAATACTACCCCACACAACCACACTCAAGTCGTGGAGCACGGGATAGGTGCAATCCGCAAGGGAAACCACGAACTCTAATCCACACAACACGATCAAGTCGTGGAGCATGAATTAGGAGCAATTTCTCAAGGAATCACGAGAATAAGGATAACAAGAGCTCTCCAATCTCAGGAGGAGTCTATGTCTTTGGTCTTTGATAGAAATGACAAAAGTCCCCAACAAAGGGAAGAGCTAGCCTATTTATAATCGGGACAACCCCCCTGGATAGGTGTGAAAGAGAACTAGCTTCTGGAACCAGCTTAGGTGTAAAAGGGAATTTGTTTGACTAAATGGCTTCAAGACTTAATGAGGTAGCTTCTGGAATACTCTCGTTGGAGGTGGTTGGCTGTTCCTGACCAAACATTGTTCACTGGAGTCGAACAATGTTTCCTTCAGCAGCAAACTCGAGTTTTGGGAACCTTTCGCAAGTTGGAATATGCAAACTCGTACCAAACACTATTTTGTCAGAATCGGAACAATGTTTCTTCAGCATACAACTCATTCTTCATGAATTCCTAACTTTGTTCCTTCGCCATAAAACATTGTTTTGCACGAACTGAAATGTGTTTGGCCTTATTCAACATCGCACCTGAGTTCAACCAAGAACAAAGGAGGTGAAGGCACAACCATGTTTTTAGGGTCAAATGATATACTTAAGTTAGCGTTCACCTGATCATGTATTTGCATTGCGCGGCTTCTTGTGATTGGACCGTTGATGATTGGTGGTGTGTTGCCCATGGTTGGGATGTCCTCATCATCCTCCCCTCTTGAGAAGGAGTCGTCCTCCACTCTAAAGGCCCAAAGTATGGGGAAAGATCGGAAACATTGAAGGTTGGGCTAACACCATATTCTTCTCTAAGATCGATCTTGTAAGCATTGTCGTTGATCCTTTCAAGCACTGCAAATGGTTCATCACCGCGTGGCTGCAATTTTCACTTGCGTTGCTCAGGAAATCGGTCCTTCCAAAGGTGTACCCATACCAAATTAGCTTGCTCGAACACTAGCTTCTTCCTGGTCTTGTTTACCCACTTCGTATATTGTTCAGTCATTTTCTCAATGTTCTCCTTTGCTTGGGCATGAAGTTTCTTGACGAAATCAACACGCTTACTTGCATCAAGGCTAGTCTGTTCCTGTAGTGGCAAAGGAAAAAGATCAATGGGAGCAATAGGTTTGAATCCATAAACAAGTTCAAATGGGCAAAATTTAGTGGTCGAATGTACCGCCCTGTTATATGCGAACTCCACACACTACAAAAAAAATACACTTCCGCGATGATACGTGTTTGTCACAGTAGGTCAAGTTTTCTATCATGTACATCCATGACAAATTTATGATAGAATCAAGATAGTCATACCTGTGCTGTTGTAGAAGTGTTCCATGACATTACCAAAATTATCATCACGGAAGTGTACACTTTCATGACGATAAATCACACGTCACAGAAGTGCTTTCGTCAAGGGTGACCGACACGTGGCATCCACTGTAATGGAACACCGTTAAGCTATCAGGGACGGTTTTGGATCCGATAACCCGTTAACAGTCAGGACCAATTGGAAATTTCCATGTGTAAAATTCTGATTGGCCGGAGGGAACACCTGTCAGCTCGTCAGTGGGCCAGATGTCGCCCGTCCATTGGAGGAAACATGCCTACAATACGTCGACACGTGGCTGGGCCCAACAGAGGCCCATATAGATTAAAAAGGCTGGCCCAGTCAAAGGCCCGTAGTACTTACTCGGGTACTAGTGGGACAGCCCAATAATGGCTTGCTTAATAAAGGCCCATTTACGGCCCGAAGCCAGATCTGACCCGTTAATTGTTCACCGAATATTTGGGCCCATTTATGGCCCGAAGCCAGATCTGGCCCGTTAATTGTTCACCGAATATTTGTGCCCAATTATAGCCCAGTGACTTTCGGCCTGTTAGAGGCCCGATGTAGACATGGGCCCACTTGAGCCCGGTGTGACTTTCGGCACAGGAATGGCCCGTATGCCCATGGGCCATATATGGTCCGACGGGACATCGGGCCCACTAACGGCCCGTGATAAAGGTGGCAACAGTTAAGCCCAACGTGACTTTGGGCCTGTTAAAGGCCTGCCGCATAATTCGGCCCGTTGATGTCTGTACTAAGCTTTCGGCCTCTTAAAGGCCCATGATATCAGTGGGCCAACTAAGGCCTGAGATATGTTTCGGCTTGGTAACTGCCCATGATATAACGGGGCCCAAAAAGTCCCGGTCTACATTTCAGCCTGGTGAAGGCCCGTCAACAACTAGTGAAAATTGAGGCCCAACATGCATTTCGGCCTGCTAAAGGCCCATGGTTTAATCTGGGCCATAACAGGCCAGTACAATATTCAGCCTGTTAATGGCCCAACGCTACCTGGGCCAAACTAAGCGCTGGGTCCACAAAAGTCCCAACTAAAATATAGGCCGGTGTAAGTTGTGGGCCTCGCGCAAAGTGTGAAGGCCCCAATCATTCGGGCCCAAGAAAGAAGCAGGCTCAACAACTTATTGCTCCTGAATTCCTTGCCTTCCTGCATTATGGTTAATTCCATACTTCTAGTTATCTCCGTTGACATCCTTTGTCACTATCATTTTGAGTCCCTTGATTCGATATGTTACGATCGCTCGCAATCCCCAATCTAATCCTAGAATTCATCCTTTTGGCTCAGACGTCATTTTAAACGTGAGTTGGATCTCGATCAATCAAATTACCATCCATTGTACCCTAAGCCTACTCAACTTATCCATCCTTAATCAGAGCGTTTGCTTCTGTTCCCTTGATTTGGAAATCGTAATTCTTTTTTAATTGAGCTTTGAATTATTCATTTGTTTCTATAATCTGATCTCCATGCATTCTCTCTTCCTCTGGTTGAGTATCGATGCTCACATCAGATCCCTTGAGGACCACCGTATTCTTTGTTGGATTTTATCCGAGAGCGTCCTACATGTTCAATCACTTTGGAAGTTCTTTCCCTGATACATAATGCCATTGGTAAATCCTGTTCTCTGATTTGGCCAACCATGCTCTGCTTTCGTGCTGGTGATATTTGCTCTTGAAGCTTGTGGTATATGTTTCTAAGGTACCCCGATGGGTTGAACCTATGCCTTCTCTAAACCGTGTGAACCCGAAAGTTTTCACGAGTCATACTCTTCTGGTGCTTCGCCAGATAAAATTTCAACACTACAACTTCTTCGAAGATGAGAAATGAATGAAAGGTTATGCATTAAAGAAGTGGGAGTCAACCTTGAACTTTGTTTTCATGCTTTTGGACCCGATGTGGAACTTATCATGGAAGCTTCTTGCAAAATATTTAATCATTTGGGTAATTCTTTCGGTGTCATTAAATTGGAGTCCATGCAGCTATGGTTCCGACCATATTGTTCTTCTTTGATCCCATTTCTCGGTCAAGTTTAAGCATTTGTATTTTGTGAATCAATACCCCAGTCCAACCTTTACTTTGATCTACCGTCGAGTATTACACTCTGGTATCTCGAGAATATCATGGAACTACATAACTTCTTATGAGTTCTTCATCAACTATTATTCTCATCGATTCCAATTTCCCCTGGGGTTCTGAGTTATTAGTCACTCTAGAACAACAATATGTGATTGATTTCGCTCTCCAATTCAATAACCCTAAGTAATTTTCGTTGCTTACGAGCTTAATAAAGTCATTCCTAGAGCTATGGTTATGGTTACACAACTTCTGATGATGAGCTATGGTTACGTCGATTTAATCATCTTATCATCCCACCTCAAACAACAAGCTTGATTCCGAGTTGGTGTTGTATCCGTGAAAACAATAATCTTTCACTGCATCAGTACTTTTGCTTGATGCAGTCGATGTTCGATTGCTTCTTCATGGAGCCTTTGAACCAATTGTCCTGATCATCATCAACATTTTAAACTCTTCCAGGATATCAATCGAATTCATGATGAGAAATACCATCCTTTCCCCTCAATGATTTATGTACTCATCGACAACATTCTTGCCTCCCCCCCAACACAAACTTGTTCCTATTTTGAGTTGTACCTTGAGTTCCTTACTATCTAGCTCATGTTCTGTTCTAACTTGGAGTATTACCATCTTTTATGTCAAGAATGTGGTGAGAATTTCACCACCTCTTAAGAATTCTTGGTATAGTGATACTTCTCACATGCACCAATCTTTCTTGGTCCCCGTATCGGCTAACCGGGAATATCAACAAGTGAAAGATGCTGCTTGGATTCGGTAATTCAAGCAACCCTATTGCTTTGAAGTTAATGGTTGATGGTTCATTCTTTGACTGTTGGCTATTAAATCACCGTTCTAACATTGGTCATGCTCCCTAAGCCCATATTTCGGGTGCACCTTTCAACCAATGTTTAATTGTGTATTTTTTCTTTTCTCCTTGAGCATACATCGTTATATCATTTGATCTGTCAAATGTTTTCTCCTTGTTCATTTAATTGGGAAAATCCGTGTTTATGGCAATATTGATGACTTGTCGTTGAGTTCATCAGTCACCTCCACATCCTGTCCTTGGTTTAATGATGAACTCTTGTTTTGGAACTAACTTCCATTGTTCATTTCCCAAGAATCTTACAATGTCATCCCGGCAATTCGTATTGCACCTTTTTCTTCTCAGGCATCCTGAGTCTGAGGTATCTAGACACCAATCAGATCAGAATCTCAGTGAGATATGGTGGTTGGAACATATTTCCAGGAGTTATAACATTGGTCTTTATATGACACGGTAAGGTGATGTCATGCCTAGCACACCTGGCCAAAGGACCTATTGTTATAGTTCCATTTTAGCAAGGTTAGCCATTCTCCCATGAGGAAATTGTAAAACTTATTCTATAAGTTGTTCCTAATGGATCCTTTGTGTATCCAAAATCTGACCCTTACATGATGACCATGTCAATGCTATCTCGAAGCATGTATGTGGTACACTACTGCAGGATGCTGCTAACGCGACACTACGATCAGAGACCCTTTGAAGAAACTGTGTGCGATGCATTAATCGCAAACGGTGATGTAAAAATACCGTCAAACAAGATGCAAAACATTTGCGATGAATGATACATCAAGCACGGTTTAGATTTTAGTTGCGTGTGCGATGAGGGGCATACGGTTGATCTGTACGAACTGTTTGCGATGAGACAGAACAACAAAAACGGGTAGCCAGATCAAGATGTGTGCGATATACGACATACAGTTCACTCCGATGAACCGTTTGCGATGATTGGGGTGAACACAAATGATTCGGCATAACAAGATGTGTGCGATATCCGGCAAACATGTCGGTAATCAGAATTGTGTGCGATCATTATAGACAGCCCATACGGTCTTTTTTGTGAATTGTGTGCTCGTCAGGGCACACAGTTCAACAAACCAACCTGTGGGCGATAATGTAGAAGATCTCTGTCGAATACATATTACTAACCGTCTGCAATGAGAATGACAGGATAAACAAAGGTATATACAGTCTGCTTAATTTAGTCCTTCTTCTTGTAATTGTTGTTGTTGGATGGCCATGCGACATCGTCTTGGCGAGGACGCTTCTTGCTGCTGACCGTTGGCTTTTCATCGCCACCGTCGTCGTCATCGTCGTTGTTGTCGTCGTCCTCCTCCTCCTCGTTCGACCATTCCTCCTCTTCATCATCGTCGTCCTCTTCTTCGTCCTCCAATGGCTCCTCGTCCATTTGGTTGTGGTCTGACGACTCCGGAGGTGGCGTCCCTTCCATGAACCCGATATAATCGAGGTTTGGGCTCGATGCCGGACTCATGGAAGACGAGCGGGATGACTCCGATGTTGACCTATCGTCGGGCGCCAGCTTGGCTGAACTCGTCCTCGTCATTTGTCACTCGATATGGCTCTGAGTGTGTGCCATCGTAGCGCCGCCTGTCGGGGATGATAAAGATGGTGGACACTTAAGCGGGGTATGCAAAGAAGAAGAACTGCCAATTGAAGCGGGTTTTTTTTTGTGCCGGGCGGGGGGGGGGGGATTGAAGCGGGGGTTGACGTATTATCTAACCGCTAATATAATCAACCGCAATTATTTGTACCCAGTCGCTCCAAATTCTCAGGGATGCGCAGGAATCATATTGGCTATTTGGCTGGTTTCCTTTTTCAGGACAAAAACAAGGAACGACTTTTGGGATTATGCACTGGTACCGGTATGAACGGAGTAGGACAGTTGGCAAGTAATACACTGAGCTCTTCTTATTGATAAAGCCAGTAATAATCAAACTAGAAAGGAAAAGAAAAAAGACAAAGAAAAATATCTGCACGAATCATCTCATAACATAAATGGCATAGGACCTAGATGTGCATTACTTAGAGCACATCTAGGTGTGCTTTAGTAATATTGTCAAACAAAACCCCTAATGATCATTGCAAACAGCGCATAGAACATGGCTAATGCGACAACCACAACTACACATGCTAGCTCCTTCTTGTCTCTTGCTTTCATCTATTGCCTGTGATTGATTCTTTCTTGCTTCATCGTACTGATTGTACATTCCAGATCAGCCAGTTTCTTCTTCAGCTTTACCTTATCTTCTGTGAGCTTGGTGATAACACTGCGAGCCCTGCCATGCCATTCTTCATCCAGCCAGTTAACAAAGGCACAAGCCTCATATCCCTGCCAATGTTAAATAGTATTCAGGATGAGCAGTGGCATTAAGCGAAAGTAAAATGACGAACTTAATTAGCACTAACCTCTAAGGGGCAATTGAGAAACCACCTGCCAATGTCGAATCCCTCTGTGCATACACGTCGAGCGGGAGTGTGCCCGTGCACACAACTCAGCTTTTGTTACTTCTCGGTGGCGCAAAACTCGGAGTCAAACTTGTGTTGCGGGAGTCTGGAGTCATGCTCCGGATCCGGCGGATCGCTTTCCTAGGGGGGAGGGGGTCATTCAGGACGGATTCAGCAAGGAGCTATATTTTGGACATGCTAAAAAAGATCGGGATAGATTGGAAAATGACAGGACGATTCGGATCCGTAGTACACCTGCCTTCTGATGACCTTAGGCAAGTGCTCGGCGGTGACCGCTGTCGTGGCGGTGATACGAGCAGGAGTAGCCTCACCGAAACCATCAGCACCACTAAATGCGCATTCCCCCAATGTCGGTATACGCGAGGGAATTTGGAGGCTATGTAGGGATTTGGGGGAAATGGGGAAACTATCGAGATAAGCTAACGGTCGGGAACTACTTATGGCACTATATGTTGTATACGGCACACTGTTTATACATGTCGTTTGTGTTAGGTATTTGTCACGACCGGTTTTCCAATAAGACATTTATTGAGAAACCGACCCTTATATTTCCAGTATAGGAGAATCCTCCTTACTGGTAGACAAATTCTTGATACAGAAATCCAGAAGGACTAAATATTATACAAGGTTGAGCTAAGGCTGCGCAACAATTTATTACAAAGCGCCCGATATTGTACATAAAAGGCGGATATGACACAAGGGTATGGTGGCATAACTCTTGACTCGTAATAAAAGTGGTGGTGGATATGTCACGGTGGCGTGGGTGACATGACTCCTAAATCTTACTGACTCATCGGCGCGGAGTGAGGCTCGATGACTTTATTCGGGTAGCGGAAGCATATATGATACGAGTGACCAATTCCAGGATCGCACGGGACTGTCTGGGACTCCTCTAGGCGTCGGACTCGCTATCGAACTCTTCGTCCATAAGATCGCCTTCGTCAACATCTGGCCAAATCAACAAGCCAGGTGAGTACTTTGAATGTACTCTCAAGACAGTTCGGACATAAGATATAACAAATGCAAACATGATGCACATGAGCAGTTTAGCAATGCACACTCAGATAATAAACTTGCAAGGCATGTTTAAGAAAAAGGGAAGTCAGGCGGTAGTCCTCCCGGAATCCCAATAAAATAACAGAGGACTGATCGAATTATGCAGGCGGCGCATCGAAGGTAAACAAATAGATTAACATGCAGCGATCGAGGCGTCGAGCGGCGTTGCATAGAAGGCTTATATTGAAATGTAAATGACGGTCGTGCCCGCGATCGGACGTCTTAAGCGACATCTCGAAAAGGGCTTATAATGAAGGTAAATAACAGGGATGCCACAGTCGGATGTCCGAGCGACATCATATAAAGGGCTTATATCGAAAGTAAATGACAAGAATGCCACAGTCGGACGTCTGAGCGACATCACGTAAAGGGCTTATATCGAAAGTAAATAACAAGGATTGCCACAGTCGGACGTCTGAGCGACATCACATAAAGGGCTTATATCGAAAGTTGATAACAAGGATGCCACAGTCGGACGTCTGAGCGACATCACATAAAGGGCTTATATCGAAAGTAGATAACAAGGATGCCCACGATCCGGACGTCGGCGACATCACATAAAGGGCTTATATTTCATCTTTCGTATTCAAGCAGTTCACGCATTTAAATCATTCCAAGGAAATACTCAGCACATAATAATAAACGGGTTAGTCCATCCACGGAATAACATCCAGCTGGGTTTAACACTCATGTTCATTTACCGGAGATTATCACTGAGACTCACCTGCGAGACCGTGGCCGAGGCCCGTCATCGACAACGACATAGATGAGTTGACCACAATCCTTGACCACATATTCGGTTACTCGAATGGTTTTGACTCTGCAGAGTTTGTACTTTTTAACCACGGCTAACGGATTTCAGTAGTCACAAGGGACTAGTTCCGTTTACGGCATTTTAGAAGAAACACATCTAACCAGTACACACCCATTTCACATCCCGCTGCCAGGAATCACCCTAGGCAACATTCAAGAAAAACTCTAAGACGGGGAGGTCACAACCTCGAGTAGCATGGGATCAAATTTACATCACGCGCTCTAAGGGGTGCCCCCCTCTCGGTCCCAACCGCAAACACCCGTGCCCCCTGAACGGATGCCGGGCTTTAATCCAGGGCCATGGAACCCTCATCACGGTCCCTCTTTTTGGTGCCCCCCTCATCAGGGCCAAGGAAAGAGGTTTGCAACTTACTAAACCGCACTCCTTGCAGAAAACATGTGGCAGCACGAAGGGGAAAATGAGCGGGATCGAGACCTGATCCACGTTAACACTGGAGTTAGACGGTTGATGTAAGACTGGCATGCTACAACAATACCATCTTACCACCTTCATGTCACCACATGATCCCGTTGTTTTCCATCAAATGAATACACCCAGTTTTGAAGCTCACATGTAGTGGCCTTGCATGCAATATAATACTCACAATTGTTTATATGAACATGTCATGAAATAAATACTCAAGCAAACATGCAAAACACTCGTCATATCAAAGGTTCAAACATTCTTGCCTGGTTCGGAGAAGCCGGAGTCTAGCTCGATGAAGTTTGCGGCTCCGTCACCTCCTCCGGTATCTACGGTATAAAGAAAACGCGTACTAACGTAAATAGCGTGTGTGCACAAAAAGTGTTCCAAATATTTTTCAAATAAATATGATAAAAAACTAGACAGAAAAATAAATATGGCAAAAAAAGAATCAATTCAAAAGCATCTTTAGTTTAAAAGTTATTAAGGTTTTAGTCCAGGGACTCATCTGTAATGAAACATAAAGTTTCCAGGGGTTAGTTTATAAAAACAGAAAACGTTTCGATTAGAAACACGCCAACCCCAAAGGAAAACGTATTCTGCCCGAAGGCATTTTCAGAAAAGCAGTTGAAGAAAAGAAAAAAAAGGCTGACGAGGGTCCACCGTCGGTCTGAATTTCAAGCAGAGCCACCGGCGCCGAGGGCATTGTGGTCACCGGCGGCGATCCACGACGAGGTACGGAGAAAGGAGGGTACCTACGGGTTCCTTGAGTCCTTCCGCACCTGAGGGTGGTGGAGTTGGTCGTCGGCGAGTACCACGTCGACGGCGGCCCCAACTCAGGCGGATGGTGGTTCGGGCGTTTGTGGATCTCGCCGGGGAGGGCCGCAAAGGTCGAATTGGGGCTCGGGTTAGAGTATTGGGTGTAGTAGGAGGCGACTGGCATGGTCCGGGAGGCGGGGGTGGTCTCACCTGAGTCAATCATGGCGAAGCCCGAGGTGGATCGGGGCGGCCGGAGTCGAGGAAGGAGACCTCCTCTAGGTCCTCCTAGTGGCTAGGCGGGGCTCTGGTGAGGTGGCGGAGTGATCTTTGGGTCGAGAAGCAGGCTCGAGGCTCCTTTATAGCTGGTCCGAGGCGGTGGCCGAGAACGGGATAACTCCGACGATGATTACAACGGGGCAGTGGTTGAACGGGAGGTTAAGGGGTCGGGGCAGCAGCGGATAGGTTCACTGGTTCCATCCCTGGCGAAGTTTGGCAGAATTTGGGCGTTACTCCACGCTCTCGACGGAACAGCCTCACGAGGCTCGTCGGCGGCAGAGAGCACGCTCTGCGCCTCTTTGGCTGCCGTGACTGTGCTGCAACATGGACAGGGGAGTGGACAGCTATGCGGAGGCTTCGCGTGGCTTGGGCGTTGCTGGACGGCGTTGAAAGGCAGGGCCGGCCTCTGCTGGCCGCCACGGGTGGCTCTGCCACCGCAGAAGACACCTGTGCTGGCGAGCCACGTCGCCACCGACAACTGCGCCCGTCCAAATGATCTCGCGGCGCACCGGATAAGGAGAAGGGGCAGTGAGCATCGCGCCAGAGCAGCCACTCGTGAGATTGACAACGCGCTCTGAAGAAAACGGCACTGACGGCAGAACTGTATCTCTGAATTTTCTGAACTTGACATAAACAGTGCATGCCAACTGTTCGATGAAATGATTTTGTCACGTGAGAAATTTTCCTAGAGCTGATCTTTGGTGAAGATGGTCTCTTGATGCATCTAGGGGCTGCCTGATTTATCTCAGAATTTTTGGATAAGAAAAATAATGAAATTCATCAAAAATGGTAAATCTGGTTCAAACTTGCAGTGAGCAAAATTTGAAAATTTTGAACTATGGACAAGTGGATCTTTATGGATCTAGGTTGGGAGTACAAGGGACTAGTCAGAGGAGTTTGTTTGGGATCAAAACTCAAAAGTAATCTGGTACTTCCTTTTTAAATCACCTAGGTCCAAAATAAAAGACAGAAATAGTTTTGAGGATAAAATAAATATAATAAAAATGAAAAATGGGTTGAACTTGCTGGGATTGGATATTTGACTTGACCCAAAGTGGAGGGAGGGGTTTTGGAAGAATATTTCAACATGAGGCATGTCAAAAGAGAATGGTTTGAATAAAAAGAATAAATCCAAAACCCATAGGATTTCTTTTTAATTGAAAAACTTTCCAAAAAATAATTGTGATGAGTCAACATCAAATGAAAGGCCTTTAACACCAAACATCAAGGTTGAGGATGACCCAAAATAAATTATTTGTCATAAGAGGAAATTTTGTGAAGGAGAGTCCTTTTAGAAAGATTTTAAATACCCTCCTTCAAATCAAATAAAGAATTTGATAAAAACCAATTCACAATTTTTTGGAGTGTCACAACACCTACCCCCTTAGGAAAAATCTCGTCCCCGAGATTTCAGCAGATCCTCAAATAGGTGTGGGTGTTCTGTCCGAAGAAAATCCTCTCTTTCCCATGTTGCTTCATCCTCGGTGTGATTGCTCCACTGAACTATGAAAAACTTAATTGTTTTCCGACGGGTCCTCCTTTCAGACTCCTCCAATATTTTTATTGGGTGTTCCCTGTAGGTGAGGTCTGGCTGTACGTCAATGTCCTCATGAGATACCTGCTTTTCTAGGTTGCTTACACATTTCCTCAACTATGAGACGTGGAACACGTCGTGGACGTCTGACAGCTCTTCGGGTAGGTCTAGCTGGTAGGATACAGTGCCTCTTTGTGCAACTACACGGAAGGGTCTGATAAATCTTGGTGCTAGCTTTCCTTTAACTTTGAATCATTGCAGGCCCCTCATAGGAGATACTCGTAGGTACACATACTCACCGGGTTCAAAGCTGACTCCCCGATGTTTTCGATCGTAATAACTCTTTTGTCGGCTTTGAGCTGTCTTGAGTCGGTCCCTGATTAGCCTAACTTTCTCCTCAGCTTCCTTGAGCATATCTGGGCCGAAGATATGGCTGTCTCCTGTTTCGACCAATTTAATGGAGTACGACATCTCCTTGGTACAAGGCTTCAAAAGGTGCCATTTGCAAGCTAGCTTGGTAACTGTTGTTGTATGCAAACTCGGCATATGGCAAGCTTTCTTTCCAATTGGTTCCATAGGTGAGAACACATGCTCTCATCATGTCCTCTAGAATTTGGTTTACGCGTTTAGTTTGTCCAATGATGCAGGGATGGTATCTTTGTCTTGAATGCAGTTGAGTTCCCAAAGCTTGTTGTAGTTGATCCCAAAATCTAGAGACGAATTGAGTGCCTCTGTCAGATATTATAGTCTTTGGGATTCCATGCAGACAAACTATGCGGGAGAGATAAAGTTTGGCAAGCTTATGAGTGGTGTGGGTTGTCTTTACGGGAATGAAATGTGCCACCTTGGTTAGTCTATCTGTGATGACCCATATGGCATCATTTCCGTGTTGTGACCGAGATAGTCCAAGAATAAAATCCATCCCAATTTCGTCCCATTTCCACTCCGGTATCCTGTTTGGTTGTAATAGCCCTGCTGATTTTTGATGCTCGGCCTTAATGCATTGACACGAATCACAACATGCAATAAAGGTGGCTATATCCCTCTTCATACCATGCCACCAAATTTTTTCTTGGATGTCCTTATACATTTTGGTCCCTCCAGGGTGGATTGAATATGGAGCGGTGTGTCCTTCGGCTAGAATTTGCTGTTTGAGGTCCTCTATGTTTGGTACACAATGTCTTTTTCCGTACCATAATATTCCCTTATCGTCCATGATGAATTCTGAGGCCTTGCCCAAACTCACTTTTCTTTTTATGCCTTCGATGCTGGGTGTCCATGCTGAGCCTCCTTAATCTGTTCCATTAGGGTGGGCTGTATTTCTAAAGTTGACACCTTGCCCTCCGTGATCATCACCAAGTTGTGTTTGGCGAACTCCTGCTGAAATTCAGGTCTCAAGTCTGGTAGACCATCGTTGCCCGAACTGGGGTTTCGACTAAGAGCATCTGCCACCACATTCGCCTTCCCTGGATGGTAGTGAATGCCAACATCATAATCTTTCACTAACTCCAACCAGCATCGTTGTCGTAAATTGAGTTCTGGTCGCGTGAAAATATACTTGAGGCTTTTATGGTCCGTGTATATTTCATAACGATGCCCAAGTAAAAAGTGCCTCCACTCTTTGAGTGCATGATTGACTGCTGCCAACTCCAAGTCATGAGTAGGGTAATTTTCTTCATGCTTGCGGAGTTGCCTGGAAGGATACACGACTACTTTGCCTTCTTGCATTAATACGCATCCGAGGCCCTTCCGGGATGCGTCACAATACACCTCAAAACTTTTGTGTATGTCTGGCACAACCAATCTTGGTCTTTGTTGTCAATTTCCTTTTGAGTTCTTGGAAACTTTTCTGCATAGCTTGGTCCATACAAATTTCTTATCCTTCTTGAGTAACTGTGGCATTGCTTTTGCTATGGTGGAGAACCCTTCAATAAACCTTCGGTAATATCTTGCCATTCCCAAGAAACTTCGTACGTCCGTTACACTGGCTGGTGGCTTCCAGCCAAGTACGGCCTTGAACTTTTCCGGATCCACGGCAACACCTTCTTGGGTTAATACATGGCCTAGAAAACCAACCTGTCTTAACCAAAATTCACATTTGCTGAACTTGGCGTATAATTGATGTTTCCTTAATTCTCCCAGTACAATCCTGAGATGTTCAGCATGCTCTTCTGGTGTCTTGGAGTATACCAGAATATCATCAATGAACACCACAACAAATTTGTCCATAAATTTCATAAACACTTTGTTCATGAGGTGGACAAAATAGGCAGGGGCGTTGGTGGGTCAAAGCGGCATTACTGTAAATTCATATAGTCCGTATCTGGAGGTGAATGCTGTCTTGGGGATATCTTCTGTCCGTACTTTTAATTGATGGTATCCCGACCTTAAATCAATTTTTGAGAAAACCTTGGCTTGAGTGAGCTGGTCAAATAAATCATTTATCCGTGGCGGATATTTGTTTTTGATGGTGACCATGTTGAGTGCTAGATAGTCTATACATAATCTCAGTGTCCCATCCTTTTTCTTGGCAAATAAAACTGGTGAACCCCAAGGTGAGGAGTTGGCTCGTACAAATCCTTTGTCCAATAATTCTTTTATTTGCTTCTTTAATTCTACCAACTCGGAGGGTGCCATCCGGTAGGGTTTCTTGTAAATGGGGGTGGTTCCAGGTGCTAGCTCAATGCTGAATTCTATTTCCCGGTCTGGTGGCATGCCTGGTAGTTCTTCGGCAAATACGTCGGGGAACTTACATACCACTGGGACTTTGCTTAAATCTGAAACGTCCACTTTGTTCAACCTGGGTTGCCCTGGCGTTTTTCTTTCTTGAGTTGCAACTTTTATTGTCTTCCCGTGATGATGGGTAAGAATTACAGTCCGATTGAAGCAGTCGATAAATCCCTTGTTGGTGGTTAACCAGTCCATTGCGAGGATAACATCCAGTCCCTTATTTTCCAATACAATGCGGTTTGCACAGAAACTTTAGTCCCTCAAACTCAATAACCACACCTTGGCGATAACTCTGAGTAATTTGCTTAATCCGGGGACTTGATGATCATGGATTTTTCCAAGGGAAGCATCGAAAATCATTTTGCAAAGCAAAATTCTTTGAAATGAGCGAGTGAGAAGCTCGAATCAAATAAAACCGTGGCGGGTATTGTGTTGACGAGGAGCGTCTGCAATGCGATATCCGGGGCATTCATGCTTCCTCCTTGGTCACATGGTTCAAGTGACCCTTCTTGTGATTGTTATTGGGGTTGAAGTTGTTACGTTTGGGTGCTGAATTATTTCCACCGTTGTTTGGCTTGGGAGCTGAGTTTCTTGGCTTCGGGCACTGTTTGGCAAAGTGCCCTTCCTCTCCACAAGCGTAGCAAGTAACACCTGGGCGGTAAGTAAAATCCTTGTCCCTTGCATGAATTTTTTTTGTTTGGGCGTGGAACATTGGTTGTGGACTTGTTTGCTCCATTCTTCTGAAAATCAGTCTTGTTCCGGTTGTTGTGAGCATGAGTAGTCTGGTCCCTTTTGCACTTGCAAAAATCCTCCAAGCTACAGCGCTCATTTTCCAATGTAATGGCTTTGTCAACAAGTGTTTTGAAATCCGGAAAGGTGTGTACGACCAGCTGGCATTTAAGTGCTGGTGCTAGACCGTCCAGAAATTTTTTCATCTTTTTATTTTCAGTCATGTGCTCTCCATTGGCATAACGAGATAATTGAGTAAACTGACTATTGTACTCAGTCACCGTCATGCTTCTCTGCTTGAGGTCATCAAACTCCCTTTTCTTGATCTTCATAATGCTTGTGGGGATATGCGCCCCACGAAAACCTTCTTTCAATTCTTCCCAGGTGATGTTATTTTCATTGGGGTGCATGTGTAGGAAATTTTCCCACCATGATGCAGCTGCTCCTGTGAGGTAGTGAGGTGCATAAAGTACCTTCTCACGGTCCGAACATTGTGTGATAATTAATTTCCTTTCAATGTCTCGAAGCCAATCATCGTCCTCAAGCGGCCTATCAGTGTGAGCGAACATTGGGGGATGTGTCTTTTGTAGTTCAGATAACTTGGAATGCTGATGATATGGTTCACGGTGATTTCCCATGTTGATGACATGATTCATCATTTCTTGATGCTGCTGCTGGCTTTGTTCATAAAGGCGACATACTTGAGAAAATGCTACTTCAACGCCTGTGACTTGGCCCCTTATGCGAAATTGTGGCTTGTTTGGGTACCATAATTTTCTTCTGGCGGACCTGGCATGGAACGAGTCCAAGGACGAGGCATTTTCCACTCTGGGGTTATTTTTGTAAAACTCATGGGAAAAGAAAACTGAGTCTCAAAATAAATAAATTCGCAAAGGCAGTATTTTAAGAACTCCAAGATTTTTCAAGAAAATATTTGATTGCGCTTGGAGAAGGACTGCTCAGTACATATCTTACACGCAAGCAGTAATTATACAATACATCACTCAGGATGTGCGTACACATTTCGACATGTTAATAAAAGGCTAGTGCACTTCTCCCGGTTCCTACATGATGCTTTACAAACTACTTCTCACCAAACCTATATACATATAAACATATCACACAAGCTGGTACATCACACGGCTGCTAGGCGCACTCAGTCGGAGATGGTAAGGATCTCCCTCAGCCTGTCGAGGGTAAGACCCAGTGATGCTGGTGACTCAACCTCCTCCTCACTAATAGGCTCCAGGCGCGAAGTGCTGAGTTGAGGAGCTGGTGCGGGCGCGACAGGTGGCGCATCACGGACTGTAGTAGGAGCAATGACTTGGTCAAACTCCTCCGTGGTAGGCAGGCGACGAGTGGTGGCGAGGATGGCAGGTTTATAGGATGCGGCGGACGAGATGTAAGTCAGTGGTGGTGCTATGTGGAGGAGCTCCCTCCTGTTGGCGGAACAACCATGAACTGAGTCCATGCAAGCAGCCACAAGGTCGTCCACGAGGTTATCAAAAGCTGCCTCAAGGACCTTGAGATACTCAACAAGCATCTCAATAGCCTCATCTCGCTCTCCCCTAGGGCAAGCGAATGCATAGTGGCAAGTGTATGGCACGTGGCATGGAAGGTAGCGGTAGCGACGAGTCTTCATCGAAGGAAGAACATCCCGGAGACGAGCTATCGCCTCCCGGGCAGCCATCTGCATGGCATGCCTCTCCGTAGGCATGGCCCTTCCCACAAACGAGCGGCGTGACTCGAGCGCCCTCCTGCAATTGCACCACGGCACGGTGCATAGACACCTTGTCGCTGATCTTGTCTTTGGTAGAGTGTGAACCTTTGGGCGAGCCAATGGTCCAATCGCGATCTTGACGATGGAGGTGAGGAGCTTGATAAACCCCTCAGGCACATTGGCGAACACCTGTGACTCACAGTCGCTGCTAGCCCTCTACAAAAGTAGACAAAAATTCCGAATAGTCAGATCATAAATTTATGATGACTAACAGAAAATTGCTACATTTTGCAAAATGCTAAAATCGCACTTAAGACGCTAATAACCGATTAGCGATCGCACCTAGTGGTTTCCTATAGTCAGCCTGGCAATGATACCAAGTTTGTCATGACCGGTTTTCCAATAAAACATTTATTGAGAAACCGACCCTTATATTTCCAGTATAGGAGAATCCTCCTTACTGGTAGACAAATTCTTGATACAAAAATCCAGAAGGACTAAATATTATACAAGGTTGAGCAGAGGCTGCTCAACAATTTATTACAAGCACGCCGATATTGTACATAAAGGCGGATATGACACAAGGGTATGGTGGCATAACTACTGACTCGTAATAAAAGTGGTGGTGGATATTTCACAGTGACGTGGGTGACATGACTCCTAAATCTTACAGCTCATCGAGCGCCAGAGTGAGGCTCGATGATTTTATTCGGGTAGCGGAAGCGTATATGATACAAGTGACCAATTCCAGGATCGCATGCAGGATATTTGGGACTCCTCTAGGCGTCGAACTCGCTATCGAACTCTTCATCCATAAGATCGCTTCGTCAACATCGGCCAAATCAACAAGCCAGGTGAGTCCTTTGAATGTACTCGCAAGACAGTTCGGACATAAGATATAACAAATGCAAACATGATGCACATGAGCAGTTTAGCAATGCACACTCAGATAATAAGCTTGCAAGGCATGTTTAAGAAAAAGGGAAGTCAGGCGGTAGTCCTCCCAAAATCCCAACAAAATAACAGAGGACTGATCGGGTGTCTGAAGCGACGCATCGAAAGGTAAACAAATAGATTAACATGCCGCAGTCGGGCGTCAGGGCGACGTTGCATAGAGGGCTTATATTGAAATGTAAATGACAGTGCGTGCCACAGTCAGACGTCTTAAGCGACATCTCGAAAAGGGCTTATAATTAAGGTAAATAAAAGGGATGCCACAGTCGGACGTCTGAGCGACATCACATAAAGGGCTTATATCGAAAGTAAATATCAAGAATGCCACAGTCGGACGTCTGAGCGACATCACGTAAAGGGCTTATATCGAAAGTAAATAACAAGGATTGCCACAGTCGGACGTCTGAGCGACATCACATAAAGGGCTTATATTGAAAGTAGATAACAAGGATGCCACAGTCGGACGTCTGAGCGACATCACATAAAGGTCTTATATCGAAGGTAGATAACAAGGATGGCACAGTCGGACGTCTGAGCGACATCACATAAAGGGCTTATATCGAAAGTAGATAACAAGGATGCCATAGTCGGACGTCTGAGCGACATCACATAAAGGGCTTATATTGAAAGTAGATAACAGGGATGCCACAGTCGGACGTTTTAGCGACATCAAATAAAGGGCTTATATTTCATCTTTCGTATTCAAGCAGTTCACGAATTTAAATCATTCCAAGGAAATACTCAGCACATAATAATAAACGGGTTAGTCCATCCACGGAATAACATCCAGCTGGGTTTAACACTCATGTTCATTTACCGGAGATTATCACTGAGACTCACACTGAGACCGACGCTGAGACTGATACTGACACTGACATAGATGAGTTGACCACAGTCCTTGACCACAGATTCAGTTACTTGAATGGTTTTGACTCTGCAGAGTTTGTACTCTTAAACCACAACTAACGGATTTCAGTAGTCACAAGGGACTAGTTCCATTTACGGCATTTTCGAAGAAACACATCTAACCACTACACACCCATTTCACATCCTGCTGCCAGGAATCACCCTAGGCAACGTTCAAGTAAAACTCTAAGATGGGGAGGTCACAACCTCGAGTAGCATGGGATCAAATTTATATCGCGCGCTCTAAGGGGTCCCCCACTCTCGGTCCCAACCGAAAACACCCATGCCCCCTGACCGTATGCCGGGCTTTAATCCAGGGCCATGGAACCCTCATCACGGTCCCTCTGTTTGGTGTGTACAAGGAAAGAGGTTTGCAACTTACTAAACCGCACTCCTTGCAGAAAACATGTGGCAGCACGAAGGGGAAAATGAACGGGATCGAGACCTGATCCATGTTAACACTGGAGTTAGACAATTGACGTAAGACTGGCATGCTACAACAATACCAGCTTACCACCTTCATGTCACTACATGATCCCGTTGTTTTCCATCAAATGAATACACCCAGTTTTGAAGCTCACACGTAGTGGCCTTGCATGCAATGTAATACTCACAGTTGTTTATATGAACATGTCATGAAATAAATACTCAAGAAAACATGCAAAACACTCATCATATCAAAGGTTCAAACATGCTTGCCTAGTTCCGAGAAGTCGGAGTCTAGCTCGGTGAAGTTTGCGGCTCCGTCACCTCCTCCGGTATCTACGGTATAAAGAAAACGCGTACTAATGTAAATACCGTGTGTGCAGAAAAAGTGTTCCAAATAATTTTCAAATAAATATGATAAAAAACTAGACAGAAAAATAAAGATGACAGAAAAAGAATCAATTCAAAATCATCTTTATTTTAAAAGTTATTAAGGTTTTAGTCCAGGGACTCATCTGTAAGGAAATAGAAAGTTTCCAGGGGTTAGTTTATAAAAACAGAAAACGTTTCGATTAGAAACACGCCAACCCCAAAGGAAAACGTATTCTGCCCGAAGGCGTTTTCAGAAAACGGCTTGAAGAAAAAGAAAAAAGCTGACGAGGGGGTTCACCCATCAGGTTTGAATTTCAAACAGAGCCACCGGCGCTTAGAAGCCATGGTGGTGGCCGTGGCGATCCACGGCGAGTAGGGGAAAGGAGGGTACCTCTGGGTTCCTTGAGTCCTTCCACACACGAGGGTGGTGGAGTTGGTCGTCGTGAGTACCACATCGGCCGGCCCCAACTCCGTGAGACGGTGGTTTGGGCGTTGGTGGATCTCATGGGGAGGGCTGCAAAGGTCGAATTGGGGCTTGGGTTAGAGTATTGGGTGTAGTAGGAGGCGATGGAGCAGTGCAGGGAGGCGGGGTGGTCTCACACAGGTGAATCATGTTGGAGCCCGAGGCTGATCGGGGCGGCCGGAGTCGAGGAAGGAGACCTCCTCGAGGTCCTCCCAGTGGCTAGGCGGGGCTCTGGTGAGGTGGCGGAGTGAGGCTGGGTCGAGAACGAGCTCGAGGGCTCCTTTTATAGCTGGTCCGAGGCGGTGGCCGAGAATGGGATAACTCCGGCGATCACTACGGCGGGGCAGTGGTTGAACGGGAGGTTTAGGGGTCGGGGCAGCAGCGGATAGGTTCACTGGTTCCATCACTGGCGAAGTTTGGCAGAATTTGGGCGTTACTCCACGCTCTCGACGGAACGGCCTCACGCGGCTCGTCGGCGGCAGAGAGCCTTCTGCGCCTCTCGCTGCGGTGATGCGCCATGCACTGAAGGAGTGGACAGCCACGCGGAGGCTTCGGGTGGCTTGGGCGGTGCTGGACGGTGCCGAAAGGCAGGGCCGGCCTCTGCTGGCCGCCACGGGTGGCTCTGCCACCGCAGAAGACACAAGCGCTGGCAAGCCACGTCGCCACCGACACCTGCGCCCGTCCAAATGATCTCGCGGCGCACCGGATAAGGAGAAGGAGCAGTGAGCATCGCGCCAGAGCGGCCACTGGTGAGATTGACGCCTTGGCCTCAAGAAAAGCGACAACAGCGGCGAATCGTATCTTTGAATTTTCCGAACTTGACATAAACAGTGCATGCCAACTGTTCGATGAAATGATTTTGCACGTAAGAAATTTTCCAGGAGCTGATCTTTGGTGATGATGGTCTCTTGATGCATCTAGGGGCTGCCTGATTTATCTCAGAATTTTGGAGAAGAAAAATAATGAAATTCATCAAAAATGGTAAATCTGGTTCAAACTTGCAGTGAGCAAAATTTGAAAAAATTGAACTGTGGACAAGTGGATCATGATGGATCTAGGTTGGGGGTACAAGGGACTAGTCAGAGGAGTTTGTTTGGGATCAAAACTCAAAAGTAATCTAGTACTTCCTTTGTAAATCACCTAGGTCCAAAATAAAAGACAGAAATAGTTTTGAGGATAAAATAAATAGAATAAAAATGAAAAATGGGTTGAACTTGCTGGGATTGGATATTTGACTTGACCCAAAGTGGAGGGAGGGGTTTTGGAAGAAAATTTCAACATGAGGCATGTCAAAAGAGAATGGTTTGAATAAAAAGAATAAATCCAAAACCCATAGGATTTCTTTTTAATTGAAAAACTTTCCAAAAAATAATTGTGATGAGTCAACATCAAATGAAAGGCCTTTAACACCAAACATCAAGGTTGAGGATGACCCAAAATAAACTATTTTTCATAAGAGGAAATTTTGAGAAGGAGAGTCCTTTTAGAAAGATTTTAAATACCCTCCTTCAAATCAAATAAAGAATTTGATAAAAACCAAATCAAAATTTTTTGGAGTGTCACAGTATTACAACGTCACACACGATTTCCGCACCAAACTGTGTGAGAAGACAACGTAGGTTAGACACGGTTTCCATTACATAACTGTATGTGATGTACTACCCTATCCATATAATTGAGTTACAGTGAGATACCGTGTAAACAGC
Organism: Aegilops bicornis; assembly: GCA_021605145.1. Taxonomy (NCBI): domain Eukaryota; kingdom Viridiplantae; phylum Streptophyta; class Magnoliopsida; order Poales; family Poaceae; genus Aegilops; species Aegilops bicornis. Next base: position 331,088,912 of record CM038670.1, read on the forward strand.
CGCTCTGTGGATATCCGTAAAAAAAACCCGCTCTGCATATATTGATGGCGGCGGCGGCCTAGGCAGCACCTACCGGAGAAGAGGTCAACCCTCGGTCGGTTGGCGGTGGCGGCGTCATACGAGGTCAATCCTCGGTCTGCGCCGGGATATAGGAGGACCTCAACCATCGAGGTCGGCGGCGGCGTGATTCGAGCACATCCATCGCGGTCGATTGTGGGATAGTGGAGGTCAAACTTCAAGCAGCAGCCCCACTAAGCTTTGCTCCTCAACCCTGTTGTCTTTGCGTGCCGCCGCATCGCGCTTCTCTGTCTGCTGGGTGGAGGTCGCCGCGCGGCTAATTAATTAAGATATTATTTTCGTGAGTGTCTTAATTAAGGTATTCAATTCCTAAGGGTGGTGTTGTACTAGTACTCTGTGTGTAAATTGACTGGCCATTTGCACGTCTGGATAAAAACATGGAGCGCCCTTAATAATTATGAAAATAAAACCTTGTGATTTATGCACCCATCTTTGGGAAGCATTTAATCCATGTATTAATGTTGTTGTTTTGTTTTTAATTACCATTCGTGTGCTGCAGATGGAACGATCTCGATGGATGAAGAATGGGAAAACCGCAGATTTTATCAGTGGCATGACAAAGTTCATGAATTTAGCTGGAAGTACAAAGAGGGGAATTGGTGATGCGGATTACATCCTATGTCCATGTACTGATTGTGCCAATACAGAGTCACATGAAGTTGCAGATGTCCAGATGCACTTAGTATCTAGGGGATTCATGGATGGATATACACGTTGGACCAGACACGGTGAAGAGGAGGGCATGGATGAAGATATCCAGGGCAGCAAGATGCCAAACCCCGATCAGTGTCACATGGATGTTGAATCTAACATCGGGGAAGAGGCGTCAAGCTACCAATGGAACACTGGAAAGCCGAAACACCCATTGGAAAACCAAGACATCGACGCAGATGATGACGATCTTGATATGTCAGATTTTGCTGCTATGATTGCAGATTTCAAGGGCCCATGAAAGGATATGATTGGGTACAAGGATCTGCCAACCATTGAAGCGGACTCCAAGAAAGAATTGTATATAGGTTGCAAAAAGAAATATTCCAAGTTGAGTGCCACCCTGGCGCTTCTCAGATTTAAAGCAGCAAATGGTCTATCAAACAAGGGCTTCGCAGAGATGTTAGGTCTTTTCAAAGAAATTCTTGCGGAAGATAATGTGCTCCCCAGAAGCACGAATGAAGCGAAGAAAATTGTTTGCCCATTGGAACTTGAAGTACAAAAGATACACGCTTGTGTGAATGATTGTACATTGTACCGTGGTGAGTACAAAGATTTGCGTGCATGTCCCACATGCAAGCATGCACGATACAAGCGCAGGAGAGCAAAGGACAAGTATAAATTGGACGACCAAATCAAGATAGGAATCCCGTTCAAGGTTGTTTGGTACTTGCCTTTAATTCCAAGGTTGAGGCATTTGTTTGCAAACCCTAGAGAGGCAAAGAGGTTGCGGTGGCATCATGATGAGCGAATTGTGGATAAGTTTATGAGGCACTGATACGTCTCCAACGTATCCATAATTTTTGATTGCTTCATGCTATATTATATTCTGTTTTGGATGTTTAATGGGCTTTGTTATACACTTTTATATTATTTTTGGGACTAACCTATTAACCAGAGGCCCAGCCCAGAATTGCTGTTTTTTGCCTATTTCAGAGTTTCGTAGAAAAAGAATATCAAATGGAGTCCAAACGGAATGAAACCTTCGGGAACGTGATTTTCGGAACGAACGTCATCCAGAGGACTTGGACCCTACGTCAAGACATCAACCAGAAAGGCACGAGGTAGGGGGGCGCGCCTACCCCCCCTATAGTAGGTTCTAAGAAAAAAACCAGGAGTGAATAAAGTAGGTTTAACACCAATATAAATAAATAATGAGTTCATTACAGTACCTTGAAGTGGTGTTTTGTTTTCTTTCGCTAACGGAGCTCACAAGATTTTCTGTTAAGTTTTTGTGTTGTGAAGTTTTCAAGTTTTGGGTAAAAGATTTGATGGATTATGGAACAATGAGTGGCAAGAGCCTGAGCTTGGGGATGCCCATGGCACCCCAAGATAATCTAAGGACACCAAAAAGCCAAAGCTTGGGGATGCCCCGGAAGGCATCCCTCTTTAAATCTACTTCCATCGGTAACTTTACTTGGAGCTATATTTTTATTCACCACATGATATGTGTTTTGCTTGGAGCGTCTTGTATGATTTGAGTCTTTATTTGTTAGTTTACCACAATCATCTTTGCTGTACACACCTTTTGAGAGAAACACACGTGATTCAGAATTTATTAGAATACTCTATGCGCTTCACTTATATCTTTTGAGCTATATAGTTTTTGCTCTAGTGCTTCACTTATATCTTTTGAGCACGGCGGTGGATTTGTTTATAGAAACTTTTATTCTCTCATGCTTCACTTATATTATTTTGAGAGTCTTAAATAGCATGGTAATTTGATTAAAAAGGAAATTAATCTTAATTTGCTATGTATTCAAGTAAAGAAAAACTTTCTTATGAGTGTGCTGAACACTAAGAGAAGTTTGATGCTTGATGATTGTTTTGAGATATGGTGGTAGTGATATTAAAGTTGTGCTAGTTGAGTAGTTGTGGAATTGACAAATACTTGTGTTGAAGTTTGCAAGTCCCGTAGCATGCACGTAAGGTAAACGTTATGTACAAATTTGAAACATGAGGTGTTCTTTGATTGTCTTCCTTATGAGTGGCGGTCGGGGATGAGCGATGGTCTTTTCCTACCAATCTATCCCCCTAGGAGCATGCGTGTAGTGCTTGGTTTTTGATGACTTGTAGATCTTTGCAATAAGTATATGAGTTCTTTATGACTAATGTTGAGTCCATGGATTATACGCACTCTTACCCTTCCATCATTGCTAACCTCTTCGGTACCGTGCATTGCCCTTTCTCACATTGAGAGTTGGTGCAAACTTCGCCGGTGCATCCAAACCCCGTGATATGATACGCTCTTTCACACATAAACATCCTTATATCTTCCTCAAAACAGCCACCATATCTACCTATTATGGCATTTCCATAGCCATTCCGAGATATATTGCCATGCAACTTCCCACCATTCCGCTTATCATGACACGTTCATCATTGTCATATTGCTTTCATGATCATGTAGTTGACATCGTATTTGTGGCAAAGCCACCTTTCATAATTTTTCATACATGTCACTCTTGATTCATTGCTATCATGGTATACCACCGGAGGCATTCATATAGGGTCATACTTTGTTCTAGTATCGAGTTGTGATCATTGAGTTGTAAATAAATAGAAGTGTGATGATCATCATTCATAGAGTATTGTCCCAAAAAAAGAGAAAGGCCAAATAAAAAAAGGGAGGCCCCAAAAAAAGAATAAAAAGGGACAATGCTACTATCCTTTTTTTCCACACTTGTGCTTCAAAGTAGCACCATGATTTTCATAATAGAGAGTCTCTTGTTTCATATACTAGTGGGAATTTTTCATTATAGAACTTGGCTTGTATATTCCAACAATGGGCTTCCTCAAATGCCCTAGGTCTTCGTGAGCAAGCAAGTATGAAAAAGTTTGAGATTACTAAAGTATGAAACAACTGCTTGGCTTGTCATCGGGGTTGTGCATGATGAGAGCATTCTTGTGTGACGAAAATGGAGCATGACTAAACTATATGATTTTGTAGGGATGAACTTTCTTTGGCCATGTTATTTTGAGAAGACATATTTGCTTAGTTAGTATGCTTGAAGTATTATTGCTTTTATGTCAACATTATACTTTTATCTTGAATCATTCGGATCTGAATATTCATACCACAATTAAGAGGGTTACATTAAAAAAATTATGCCAAGTAGCATTCAGCATCAAAAATTCTGTTATATTACGTAGGACGAGCAGGAATTAAGCTTGGGGATGCTTGATACGTCTCCAACGTATATATAATTTTTTATTGCTTCATGTTATATTATGTTCTGTTTTGGATGTTTAATGGGCTTTGTTATACACTTCTATATTATTTTTGGGACTAACCCATTAACTGGAAGCCCAGCCCAGAATTGCTGTTTTTTGCCAATTTCGGAGTTTCGCAGAAAAAGAATATCAAACGGAGTCCAAACGGAATGAAACCTTCGGGAACGTGATTTTTGGAACAAACTTGATCCAGAGGACTTAGACCCTACGTCAAGACATCAACCAGGAAGGCACGAGGTAGGGGGGCGCGCCTACCCCCTAGGCGCGCCCTCCACCCTCGTGGGGCCCATGTTGCTCCACCGACGTACTTCTTCCTCCTATATATACCTACATACCCCCAAACCAACAGGGGCATCCACGAAAACCTAATTCCACCGCCGCAACCTTACATGCCGTGAGATCCCATCTTGGGGCCTTTTCCGGCGTCCTGCCGGAGGGGGCATCGATCACGGAGGGCTTCTACATCAACACCATAGCCTCTCCGATGATGTGTGAGTAGTTTACCTCAGACCTTCGGGTCCATAGTTATTAGCTAGATGGCTTCTTCTCTATTTTTGGATCTCAATACAAAGTTCTCCACGATTCTCGTTGGAGATCTATTCGATGTAATCTTCTTTTGCGGTGTGTTTGTTGAGACCGATGAATTGTGCGTTTATGATCAAGTCTATCTATGAACAATATTTGAATCTTCTCTGAATTCTTTCATGTATGATTGGTTATCTTTGCAAGTCTCTTTGAATTATTAGTTTGGTTTGGCCTACTAGATTGATCTTTCTTGCAATGGGAGAAGTGCTTAGCTTTGGGTTCAATCTTGCGGTGTCCTTTCCCGATGTGATGGGGCAGCAAAGGCACATATTGTATTGTTGCCATCGAGGATAACAAGATGGGGTTTATATCATATTGCATGAGTTTATCCCTCTACGTAATGTCATCTTACTTAAAGCGTTACTCTGTTCTTTTGAACTTAATACTCTAGATGCATGCTGGATAGCGGTCGATGTGTGGAGTAATAGTAGTAGATGCAGGCAGGGGTCAATCTACTTGTCGCGGACGTGATGCCTATATACATGATCATACCTAGATATTCTCATAACTATGCTCAATTCTATCAATTGCTCAACAGTAATTTGTTTACCCACCGTAATACTTATGCTTATGAGAGAAGCCACTAGTGAAACCTATGGACCCCGAGTCTATTTTCCATCATATTAATCTTCCAACACTTAGCTATTTCTGGCACCGTTTTTATTTTGGTTTCCTTACTTTGCATATTTATCATAAAAATACCAAAAATATTATCTTATCATATCTATCATATCTCACTTTCGTAAGTCACCGTGAAGGGATTGACAACCCCTTTATTGCGTTGGTTGCGACGATTTTATTTGTTTGTAGGTGCGAGGGACTCGTGCGTGGCCTCCTACTGGATTGATACCTTGGTTCTCAAAAAATGAGTGAAATACTTACGCTACTTTACTGCATCACCCTTTCCTCTTCAAGGGAAAACCAACACAGTGCTCAAGATGTAGCAGGCACCCGAAAGATGGGGCTCAGTGGGAATTAATCGACAACAACTTTGAAAAATTTGACAAGGATCCTAGAAGTATAAGGCTCGGGGAATGTACTGACAGGATGAATACTTTTGGCGATATGAGCACCAATCACATCACATGGCCGGTGCTTCTGTGCATATATAACTTAGCTCCTTGGTTGTGTATGAAGAAAAAATGCATTATGATGTCACTGATTATCCCAGGCCCAAAGCAACCTGGAAATGGCATCGACATTTACTTTCAGCTACTGGTAGAAGAACTGCTGACAGTGTGGATAGATGTGCCGGCGGTAAAATGTTATGATGCTTACAAAAAGGAGATTTTCGATCTACATGTGATGCTGGTGCACACCATTCAAGATATGCCAACATTAGGCAACACGTCGGGGCAAAAAACAAAGGGAGATGTAGGGTGTGTCACATGCATGGATAGGATAGCTAGCATAAGACTTCCCAACTCGCACAAAACTGTGTATTTGCATCGTCGTAGGTTCTTATGGAAAACTCACCCATACCAAAAGATGAAAGGTGAATTTGATGGTACGTGTCGGCGTTCTGGGAACGGGGGTCCCCAGACTTGCCTGCCTGCGGCCTGCGGCATGGCTCAAGTGGGGGCCCAGCGCGGCCCAGCTTCATCAGCTCAAGCTCAAGACCCTCGCGAGGGGCCAAGCCTCATGAGGCGGGCGACAGGAACCTTCCTCGGGAGCAGCCTCGTCGAGCGGAGCTCACGAGGAGGCGGAGAGATCAAGGCAGGGTACCTCACGAGGTGCCCCATGGCGCAAGCCATGACGATCGAGATCGGTGAGGCGCCCGACTCAAGATGTCCTCGTTCTCCTTTGGTGCAAAGGAGGCAAGCACGAGCCAAGGCATCGAGCAAAGGTTACCGCTTGATTGCAACAAGGCCAAGACCAACAGAGTGGCAGGGGCGGAGGTCATTGTGGAGCCAGGGGCCGTCACCGTCCGAGCCTTGTGCAGCCGAAGACCAACTTTAGTCAGGATAAGTGTACTAGATGTTCCCCTTCAAAATGGCCAATTGTTGGCGCCCTTCCTGCTCATTATTTGGGAAGAGGCCCAGGGCCTCCCTCTATAAATAGGACTAGCCACCACAGGAAGAAGAAAGAGAAGAAAAGGAAAGAGAGAGGTCGAACCCATTAGAGAGAGAGAGAGAGAGAAGCGACTGGACTCACCCAAGCAGTCCATCGCACTAGCTCAAGAACAGCCCCCCTGTCAGGACCCCGATTCCAAGTCACATTGATCTAGCCGGTAACACCTCATATCACTTTGCGGCCTCACGCACGGTATTCCCACAGGTGTCGCCTTACCATGGCCCGGGACCGTTTGCGCCTTTTGGCTCACGTATATGATAGTGTCGCTAGCATCCATATGACAAAGAACCCAGGCCGACATGGCTAGTCGTGAACCCAAAGCGGCACTAACCCATGGGGACAGGCATACATGAATCACATCGAGCATGTTGGTCATCAACGTGTGAATCCGGGCTGTACCAGCTGGCTAACAGGACTCCGGTATCCCGAGGCATGTAGCAGTAGGCAGGACTCCGGATGTCACCGCGTGACATTTCCCGAAGAGACGGAACCACGAGCAGTGAAACACATGCCGGCCGATCAAGTGTCCAGAGCGGTAGTCTTTGGGCTAGCAGGACTCCGGTGAACCCATGGCGGACTACTATCGCTCGAGCAGCACTAGACTACATTTCCCCATATGAGAGGCTGCCAAGGATAAACAACTAGATTGTCGGATCCCACACATACCAAGCATTTCAAACATACACACAATATGCTCAATATGTGTAAATACAACATGGCATCACAACATAACTCTCTGACTCAAATATTTATTCATTAGGCTCCGAGGCGAGATATTACAAACATGGGTCTCATGACCCAACACTCGAAACATACAAGTCAAAGCACAAGCGGAAGCTTAACATGTCCGAGTACTGAGACATCTACAAATGAAAAGGAGGCTGAGAAGCCTGACTATCTACCAGATCCTGCCGAGGGCACAAGATCGTGGTGAGGTAACAAGCTAAGCGTCAAGTCCAAGCGGAACTACTAGCGAGGCCTGGCGTCTCTCGCAAAACATAAAATAAGCAAGCGTGAGTACAAGCGTACTCAGCAAGACTTACATCGAGAACTAACTACATATGCATCAAGATCAACAAAGGGGTGGTGGAGTTTGATGCGACAAGCCAGCTTTGACTCGGTGGCTATCCTGAATCGCTATCGCAAGTAACTCTTTTGAGGTGGCGCTACGAGTCCACATATTCACCATATCAATACACCACTATGGATCCGCTCCGTCTCCCCTACGAGAACGCCATCTATAGCACTCACGCTTATCTTGCGCATTTTAGAGTATCCACTTTCACTTGTCTATGAACTGTTATAGGCAACCCAGAAGTCCTTTTCCGCGGACACGGCTATTCGAATAGATCATATTAACCCTGCAGGGGTGTACTTCTTCATACACGCTCTAACCACTTATCGCCGTTTACACGACATGTACTCGACAACCTTCAAGTGGAAGCCCAACGTGGGTGTCGGCCACGGCCTACCTAAACACTCAAGTCCCTAGTCCAGGTTTATCGCCTATTCGGGTTCCATCCATGAAGTCCGGCCGAGGTTTCCACTAACGGCCCCGAGCGATGTGTGCGGGGTTCCCGAGATACCAAACGGGCATTGGTACAAGACCACGGTGTATCTACCGCATCATAGCCCACCCCTAGGGTCAGCGCTTCATACGGCCTCCAACACATATCCTACAAACACCGTAAACTAGTTGCAACTCACAGACAGAGAACAAGGGTGGTTAAGAAGCCGAGAGGGTCCATTGGTTTCGGGCCCAATGCGTGGTAGTAACTGTTTCATGGATCACAAACACAGAACTCAGTTCCTTAGGACGGCTTCAATGAGACAACCCACCATTTACTCCTACATGGCCTCTCACCGCTACCTTTACCAAATCGTGTTCACACACTTAGATCACACACAGTAGGACATGTTCACACACCTCCGATTCATTCCCGATGAATCAGACCTGACTACTCTAAGCAGTAGCAGGCATGACAATCAAGCATGAATGAGTAGGCACAATAGGGCTCAAACAACTCCTACTCATGCTAGTGGGTTTCATCTATTTACTGTGGAATGACAGGTCATGCAAAGGATAAAGGGGTTCAGCTACCGCAGCAAGTAGCAGGTGAATCGTTGTTGTCCTAATGCAGTAAAAGAGAGCAGGAGCGAGAGTGGGATTGTATCGGAATGAACAAGGGGTTTTGCTTGCTTGGCACTTCGAAGATAATATAGTTCTTCATCGGTGTCATCAAACAATCGGAGCGTAACGTCTCTTGAGAGGGACAAGCACCGCAAGCGAGAAAGAACAAAATCAATGCAATGCACATTCACATGAATGACATGTCATGTTAAGGTACTGAATTCACCTAATGCAATATCTAGCCAAGTTAATTGAAGTGGAACTCAAACAAGAACAAATTCCAACTCCAAATGTTATTTCATAAATTGCCCTAATCATCATTTGTCCTATTCAGTGAGGTTAAATTGTTCAAACATGCATGATCATGGCATAAACAGATTCTTCATATTTTTCTGATCATTTTTCATATATAATTTATCTCATTTGGAGTTACGGTTGAATTTCTATGAATTTTAGAAGTTTGAGCTATTTTCTGGAATTTCCTGAAATATAAAAAAAATCCAGAAAATCCTATTACTGCGTCAGCATTGCTTCATGCTGACCTCAGCAGGTCAACAGGCCCGGTCCAGGTCAACCTGACGCGTGGGTCCTGCATGTCAGTGACTAACTAAGCTAACGTAGTTTAATTAGCACTAACCCAGGTTAAGCTAATTTAGTTTAATCCTAAACTAGATTAGTTAACCGGGCGGGGCCCGCATGTCATGGAGACAGGGGAAGTCAACCTGGGCCCACGGGGAGTCAACCAGGATCAAACGGGGTCCAACCTCGCCGGTCAACACGGTCAGCCCGCCGACGACGACAGAGACGGCGGGGCGGCTCGGAAATGCTCTACAGGGCACCATTTTGCTCGGGGTTTGCGGCTCTGAGTTCTTTGGGCTTCAAGCGCATCCAGGGGTGGCAACAGCTCGAGCTGGGCTGGCCGGAGCTCACCGGAATGGAGCTCGCGGTGGCGCCGGCGTTCGGGTGAACTGGGTTTCGGGGTTAGGGAGCACGGCAGGAGGCAAAGAGGGGTGCTACGACCTCATGGGGGTGCACTGAGCACGACCGTGTGCTCGGTTGCAGCTCTAGGAAATGGTGGCTACGGCGGCGACATGGCCGGCGGCGAAGAGCTCTCGGCTCCGGCGGATTCGATAGCTATGCGATGCAAACGAGGCAGGGGAGAGAGGGGAAAGATTCCGGTGCTCACGGTGAACTCGTAGAGCAGGCTAGTGGGCTCGGGGATGGCTTGGTGACGATGAAACAACGACGGCGATCTCGGGTGCCCGAGGAGGAAGACAAGGGCGAAGGCGGCTCCACAGGGCGTCCGGCGTCTCGTGGCTCGGCGGAAAGGACGAGGGTGTCGAGGCGGAGCCTCTGGGCGCAAAGACGAGGCGAGGCAATGGTTGTGGCCACGGCGGTGCTCGTCGGTGGCGGCAAGCTGCCTTCGGAGTTCGGAGAGAGAGAGAGAGGCAGAGGCAGGAGAGAGAGCAGTGCAGCGAGTGAGGAGAAGAGCGAGGAACAGGCGGCGTCGTGGCGTCGCCAGGAGGGGCCGGGGAAGCAGGAGGTGGCCAGGCAGCGTCGGCGCTCGCCACGCACCTGGTTGTCCTCCTGGCAGACGGAGGAAGACGACACGGGGAGGTGGCGGTGGTGGGCTGGGCCAGGCCTCAGCCACAGTGCCGGGCCAGGTGTCTGTGCCAGGTAAGCTGGCCCAAGTGGCTTCTCTCTCTCTCTCTCTCTCTCTTATTTCTATTTAATTCTGTTTTCTATTTTTCTGCAGCTTTGTGGCTTTATTAAAAATACTAAATCAATCCCAAAAATCATGCAACTGCTCATGACCACTGTTGGAAATACATCCTACAGTAAACATTTTAGTTTGGGATTATTTGAGCATTTAAAATATTTTATAGTATTTAAATGCCCAAATGCAAATAAGTAATGCCCAAATATTTTATAGTATTTCAGAATGGCCTAGGAAAATGTGCACCATTTTTGGGAGAGGTTCTAGACCAATCCAAAAATAATGAACTTTTCTGAAGAGCATTTTGGGTTCATTGAGAATATTTTTATTTTGATCCTAAATGCATTTCATTTAGTGCTAGGGTTTGTCATCCCCATTTCAAATTTCATGAAAATTAAACATGATGACATGATGAGCAAGCAAAGTTAAGCAAGGCCGATCTGGGGCTGTGACAACTCACCCCCACTAAACAAGAATCTCGTCCCGAGATTCAAGACGTGAGGTAAGAAGTCAAAGGGGTCACAAGCTAACACGATCTTCACGATCCAACTGTCCTTCTCAAGATGTTGATTCATTGCTTCATATTGATCTTGACGACTTTGCTTTCGGGAACTTCATCCAACACGACAACGACAAAGAGGAACTCTGCAGGAATCGATCTTCTTAAAGATCGAGCAACTTAGGATCACTCATCAAGCGAGACATTGAAACATCTCTCGGGCTGCGACACAGAACACATCGAGAGGGATGGAAGAGCAAACGACGGGGTTTGATTGGTGGGCAACAATTCCACGCTTAGAAGGATGGTGGATGGTGTCAAGGTGGCGAGGCAATAATTGCCAGGATTCCGTAACGGGCACCTTGGGAAAAGTGACGCAAAGAACTATTCCCTTAAGCGGCAAAAAGAATTACTTTTGATCCATAGATCGTTGGAACTCTTTATACCAGCCTAAGGCAATCACAATCGATCATTTGAAGGAGTTCGAAAGAATGACATACTCGGACTAGAATGGATGATGTGGACTACCTTGTTGAAGACAACGCAATGGATGATTTGCTTATCATCGGAAATTGATGGGACCCATGGTAAGTCCACTTTTGAGGATGATCCTAGACATCAATTACTGAGAAGGGCAGCCCATGGAAAATTGGCATGATGGGATGCAAGCTGGGAACAAAATGCAAATGTTGGGAAGGTTCCAACCATCATATCTGCCTGAGATTCAGATCTGGTTGGTGTTAGGATATTCCAGACTCTTCGAGTCTAGAAAGAGAAATGAAAGTTTGCAACACAAATCGACGAGAAGATGTTGTGAGATTCTCGGGAATGAACTACGATAGCAAGCTCCAAAACATGAGCTGGTTCTGCTACAAACATGTGAGCATGTTGTCCAAGACAAGAATGACCACATAGTAGTCTTATCATAAAACACTACCGAGTTCAGGTGGGGAACCATCATCGAGGATATCCAAGTCTTTACGCAAGTCCATGGATTAGATCCCAAGCATAGACTTCTTTTCCTTGAACAAGTCAATAAGTGGCTTGGTATGCTAGGAATACATATAGAATGAAGGTTGCAAGTCTCCAGACTACAGAATACTTCGCACATATGCATGGTGACTTGGGATGATTCAAGGGAAACAAAACAAACCTTTCTCAAATTCATGGCGGCAACTTGCCCCTAATGCACGTGAATTAGAGGAAGTCACTTCTTCCATCCAAGCATAAGCTTCATGAACGGAACACGAAGGCATTGCTTACAAAGTTTCCAACACTAGGTTGATGTTCAACATGAATCATGGGGAGACAAAATGTCACTGATGGGCTCAACAGCAACTCATCGGAATTTCCATATCACTGGACTTCCACCATCATGTGAACACGGTGATAGCATTGGTCAGACCAAAAGATGTAATGGCATATGCTCGAGGGATCAACCACGAGTAAGACAACATTACGAACGTCGATGGTACTGATTTGATTTGACAATAGCCCACTCTCAAATCAAAGGATTAATAAGACAATAGGTCCAGAATCGATCACGAGGGACCAATCGATGAAGATATCATCTTTCTTCAACACACACTACACAAGAATATCCCTTTGGAACGAACTAAGTTGGACAAGCTTTTATCTTCCAACTCTCCAAGTTATTGTTTAGCTCAACCAACTAGCTTAGGGGTATCCAACACAGATTCTTGGAGAAGGGGTGGTTTGTAATAAAACCAACTTGATCACGAGCTCAACATAGCAATCAAGGGATAACCTGGTAATACTTCCGAGAAGATATTCGGAAAATCACGAACCACCGATATGTTACTAAGCTCGAGATCAACCTTGCTTTTCAGGGCAAGATGATATGATCAAAGGAGTGAGGGATTGACACAATCCCAACTCATTGATCGAAGAGTGCACCAGAAATAAGGACTAGGTAGCACGATCAATCTTAGGATGATGATTTAATGACCAACACACTAAGAATGAGAATATTGTCCATTAACTACCAAGCAACTTGTTGCTAGGAGTATTGATTTCACACATCACAATTCACTTGTCGGCATTCCGGTTACAACAACTCGGGACTGAGGAATGAATAATGATGGCGAGAAGTATCACTGCGTCAAGAATTCATAAGAGAAGGTGCAATTCTCATCACATTCCTGACATAAAGTGGGTAATGCTTCAGGATAGAACAGAATCAAAAGCTGGATGGGCACTTTGATCTGCGGAATACAACTGCTTTGACCCAATCCTAGAAATGGACAAGGTACTGGAGTTTGTTTCTCCTAGTCATTCCAGAACAAAATGGCTTGACGGACCACAAGGAAAATGGGCATCGATGAACGAATGCACACATACTCTTGGTTCTCAACTGATAGAGGATGGTCGGGATACAACTAAAGAGAGCAACTCAAAGGAACATATAATTTTCTGAGTTGTGGATGCATAGATTACTATGTCGAGCAAAGCTCAACATTTCTTCCGGATAAGCCATGCAGAGAAGGTAAAACTGGCAGATTCACAATTATGGATGGAGAACTCATCGAGAGCACTCTGATTGTGATCTTTTGGTTCAAAAGAACTTCTGCCATAAGCAATTCATGGTATTTGGAAGAAGGAGAATACCACGGACCTCGAGGACTATCGCAAAGGTTACTAATAACCTAAGGGAGCTAGCAATTACTATCAACATGAAGTAAGTAGGGTGAATGTCGGGTTCAAGAACCCAGGAATAGAATGCCTACTAACTAATAACATCATAGGATGCTTTCAAGAATAATGGCCAGAATCATCACACTGGGGATACAAAAGCATTGCTAAATTCCTAGGTGACTTCCTAAACACCTAGGGTCATAATAATAGCTCCAGCATCTACGCCGAGGCAACAAAGTACCTCAACTTACCGATTAGTGTGCTTATGCTGACCCAAAAGGACATCGGGAACGGAAGGAAAGGATTTGCAAATGCATCAGACTATTTAGAGACCTGGGATAACTCGGACAGCATAACGGCTGTAAATGCTCAAAATGATTTGAGACATCATGCAAAATGGTGGCATAACCACTCAATAACATCATATCAAGGTTCCGAGATCAACAATTATCATACAGAAATAGTAGGAACTGATCTGGGGCTTATACCCAACAATCTTAAAGGTCTATGTATTAGTAACACGTCATCCTGATAGATAGATGAGAAGCCTAATTCTTAAACCCCGTAGAAGAGAAGAGGATGACTCTGATCAGAAGGCCATGAGGTATAAGTAGTAAAAGAGCCTTACGTTCCTTCCACAATCAATTCCTTACATAACTAAAGCATTTCTAGACACAACTTCGACCAGTTTGGCTTGGTAATCCTCTGAGCATCGGCTCCGATTCCAAGTCACATCGATCTAGCCGGTAACACCTCATATCACTGCTGGCCTCACGCACGGTATTCCCACGGTGTCGCCTTACCATGGCCCGGGACCGTTTAAGCCTTTTGGCTCACGTATATGATAGTGTCACTAGCATCCATATGACAGAGAACCGGGCCGACATGGCTAGTCGTGAACCCAAAGCGGCACTAACCCATGGGGACAGGCATACATGAATCACATCGAGCATGTCGGTCATCAACGTGTGAATCCGGGCTGTAGCACCAGGCTATGAGGACTCCGGTATCCCGGGCTGTAGCAGGCTAAGCAGGACTCCGGATGTCATCGCGTGACATTTCCCGAAGGGAACCACGAGGAACAAAGTGAAACACATGCGGCCAGTCAAGTGTCCAGAGCGGTAGTCTTTGGGCTAGCAGGACTCCGGTGAACCGGGTCAGAAGCGGACTACTATCGCCAGGAAGCACTAGACTACATTTCCCCATATGAGAGGCTGCCAAGGATAAACAACTAGATTGTCGGATCCCACACATACCAAGCATTTCAAACATACACACAATATGCTCAATATGTGTAAATACAACATGGCATCACAATATAACTCTATGACTCAAATATTTATTCATTAGGCTCCGAGGCGAGATATTACAAACATGGGTCTCATGACCCAACACTCGAGCATACAAGTCAAAGCACAAGCAGAAGCTTAACATGTCCGAGTATAGACATCTACAAATGAAAAGGAGGCTGAGAAGCTCGACTATCTACCGAGATCTCGCCGAGGGCACAAGATCGTAGCTGAGGTAACAAGCTAAACGTCAAGTCCAAGCGGAACTACTAAGCGAGACCAGCGTCTCTACGCAAAACATAAAATAAGCAAACGTGAGTACAAAGCGTACTCGGCAAGACTTATATCGAACTAACTACATATGCATCAAGATCAACAAAGGGGTTGTGGAGTTTGACCGCAGCAAGCCAGCTTTGACTCGGTGGCTATCCCTGAACTACATTTGCAAGTAACTCTTTTGAGGTGGCGCACACGAGTCCACATATTCACCATTTCAATACACCACTATGGATCCGCTCCGTCTCCCTACGAGAACGCCATCCATAGCACTCACGCTTATCTTGCGCATTTTAGAGTATCCACTTTCACTTGTCTATGAACCGTTATAGGCAACCCGAAGTCCTTTTCCATGGACACGGCTATTCGAATAGAACATATTAACCCTGCAGGGGTGTACTTCTTCACACACGCTCTCACCACTTATCGCCGTTTACAAGAAATTTACTCGGCAACCTTCAAGCGGAAGCCCAACGTGGGTGTCGGCCACGGCCTACCTAAACACTCAAGTCCCTAGTCCAGGTTTATCGCCTATTCGGGTTCCATCCATGAGGAGTCCGCCGAGGTTTCCACTAACGGCCCCGAACGATGTGTGCGAGGTTCCCGAGATACCAAACGGGCATTCGCACACCGGCCATGGTGTAGCTACCGCATCATAGCCCACCCCTAGGGTCGGCCACGCATACGACCTCCAACACATATCCTACAAACACTAGAAACTAGTTGCAACTCACAGACAGAGAACAAGGGTGGTTAAGAAGCCGAGAGGGTCCATTGGTTTGGGCCCAATGCGTGGTAGTAACTGTTTCATGGATCACAAACACAGAACTTCAGTTCACGAGGACGGCTTCAATGAGACAACCCACCATGTACTCCTACATGGCCTCTCACCGCTACCTTTACCAAATCGTGTTCACACACTTAGATCACACAGTAGGACATGTTCACACACCTCCGATTCATCCCCGATGAATCAGACCTGACTCAACTCTAAGCAAAGTAGCGGGCATGACAATCAACCATGAATGAGTAGGCACAATAGGGCTCAAACAACTCCTACTCATGCTAGTGGGTTTCATCTATTTCTTGTGGAATGACAGTCATCACGAGAGGATAAAGGGGTTCAGCTACCGCAGCAAGTAGCAGGTGAATCGTTGTTGTCCTAATGCAGTAAAAGAGAGCAGGAGCGAGAGAGTGGGATTGTATCGGAATGGAGAAGGGGGTTTTGCTTGCCTGGCACTTCTGAAGATAATATAGTTCTTCATCGGTGTCATCGAACAATCATCGGAACGTCGTCTACTGAGAGGGGACAAACACCGGCAACTAAGAAAGAACAAAATCAATGCAATGCACATTCACATGAATGACATGTCATGTTAAGGTACTGAATTCACCTAATGCAATATCTAGCCAAATTAATTGAAGTGGAACTCGAACAAAAACAAATTCCAACTCCAAATGTTATTTCATAAATTGCCCTAGTCATCATTTGTCCTATTCAGTGAGGTTAACTTTTCAAACATGCATGATCATGGCATAAACAGATTCTTCATATTTTTCTGATCATTTTTCATATATAATTTATCTCATTTGGAGTTACGGTTGAATTTCTATGAATTTTAGAAGTTTGAGCTATTTTCTGGAATTTCCTGAATTATAAAAAAATCGAGAAAATCCTATTATTGTCGACATTGCTTCATCTTGACCTCGGCGAGGTCAACAGGCCCGGTCCAGTCAACTTTGGCGTGGGCCCTGCATGTCGATGACTAACTAAGCTAACCTAGTTTAATTAGCACTAACCTAGGTTAAGCTAATTTAGTTTAATCCGAAACTAGATTAGTTAGCCGGGCGGGGCCCGCATGTCATGGAGACAGGGGAAGTCAACCTGGGCCCACGCGGAGTCAACCAGGGTCAAACGGGGTCCAACCTCGCCGGTCAACACGGTCAGCCCGCCGGCGTTTAGCCGCCGGCGACGACAGAGACGGCGGGGCGGCTCGGAAATGCTCTACAGGGCACCATTTTGCTCGGGGTTTGCGGCTACAGGTTGCTAGGCTTCGCGCGCATCCAGGGGTGGCAACAACTCGAGCTGGGGTGGCCGGAGCTCACCGGAATGGAGCTCGCGGCGGCGCCGGCGTTCGGGTGAACTGGGTTTCGGGGTTAGGGAGCACGGCAGGAGGCAAAGAGGGGTGCTACGACCTCCTGGGGGTGCACTGAGCACGGCCGCGTGCTCGGTTGCAGCTCTAGGCAACGGTGGCTACGGGGGCGACATGGCCAGCGGCGAAGAGCTCTCAGCTCCAGCGGATTCGATAGCTATGCGATGCAAACGAGGCAGGGGAGAGAGGGGAAAGATTCTGGTGCTCATGGTGAACTCGCAGAGCAGGCTAGTGGGCTCGGGGATGGCTTGGTGACGACGAAACAACGACGGCGATCTCGGGTGCCCGAGGAGGAAGACGAGGGCGAAGGCGGCTCCACAGGGCGCCCGGCGTCTCGTGGCTCGGCGGAGAGGACGAGGGGGTCGAGGCGGAGCCTCTGGGCGCAACGACGAGGGGAGGCAATGGTTGTGGCCACGGCGGTGCTCGTCGGTGGCGATGGCTGCGCTCGGGTTCGGGAGAGACAGGGAGAGAGACGGGGCAGGGAGAGAGGGGAACGGTGCAGCGAGTGAGGGAGAGGAGCGAGGGAACAAGGGGCATCGTCGTGGCATCGCCAGGAGGGGCCGGGGAAGCAGGAGGTGGCCAGGCAGCGTCGGCGCTCGCCACGCACCTGGTTGTCCTCCTGGCAGAGGGAGGAAGACGACACGGGGAGGTGGCGGTGGTGGGCTGGGCCAGGCCTCAGCCACAAGCGGGCAGGTGTGCATGCCAGGTAAGCTGGCCCAAGTGGCTTCTCTCTCTCTCTCTCTTATTTCTATTTAATTATGTTTTCTATTTTTCTGCAGCTTTGTGGCTTTATTAAAAATACTAAATCAATCCCAAAAATCATGCAACTGCTCATGACCACTGTTGGAAATACATCCTACAGTAAACATTTCAGTTTGAGATTATTTGAGCATTTAAAATATTTTATAGTATTTAAATGCCCAAATGCAAATAAGTAATGATTTAATTCAAAAATCCAGAATGGCCTAGGAAAATGTGCACCATTTTTGGGAGAGGTTCTAGACCAATCCAAAAATAATGAACTTTTCTGAAGAGCATTTTGGGTTCATTGAGAATATTTTTATTTTGATCCTAAATGCATTTCATTTAGTGCTAGGGTTTGTCATCCCCATTTCAAATTTAATGAAAATTAAGCATGATGACATGATGAGCAAGCAAAGTCAAGCAAGGCCGATCTCGGGCTGTGACACCCCCGCGAGGCTATTCTTCCTTTGTACTGTTCTTCATCAGCCCCTGAGGCAATCCACCACACCACACACTGGAGTAGGGTATTACACCACAACGGTGGCCCGAACCAGTATAAATCTCGCGTCTCTCGTGTTGTTCATCGTTCCTAGTTTAGATCCTTTGCAAACCATTAACGCGTGAGCTGGTAGGGAAAGATCTCGGTCGCACCCAGAGTTCGAACCTCAAGGGTCTGCCGGAACCCGGAATCCGACATTTGGCGCGTCAGGTAGGGGTGCGCCGGAATCTTTCTTCCACTGGTCGCGTGTGATCTTCCGTCGTGTCCATGGCTGACGCTTGCCGAGCCCGCGCTGGGCTGCTCGCGCCGCTCGAGTCGCCCAGGCGGCTCCCATCGGCGGACACCCCCGTCGGTCCCCGTCGCCTGCCGCCAACGCCGCCACCAGCTTGGCGGCGAACGAGCAGCAGGCCTTGTCCCTGCATCCATCGGTGAGGCGAGAAGGCCGCACCGCCACTCCTTCGCTCGCCCTTGCTGGTTCTTCGTCCCGCGCGCACCGCGCTCCCATGGAGGCTTGAGCCGCGCTCATCGCGGCAAACGAGCTCCTGCGCTACCGCCCTGTCGACGACGTCTACAAGGTGTGGCTCCACCGCGTCGCCGAGCTCGTCCACGCCGCAGGGGGCTCCCCCGTGCCGTCCCTCTCGTTGCCTCGCCCTACACCCCGCACGGGAGGCAGGGAGCCGGAGGTGCCCCCGCCACCTCCTCCCCAAGAAGGCGCCCTGGCTCCAAGGCACGTGGCCCCGGGCCGAGACCCTCCGCGTCCGGCACCCGCGCAACAAGAAAGGAGCTGCCAGGAGATCCCTCGTCCCCAAGAAGGTGCTCGCGTGCTCCCAGCACCGGAGTGCCGCGATCACGCTCCAGCGCCACCACATCAAGACCCCGCGCTGCTCCAGGCAGCGGTGCACGGGAATCCACAAGAGCAAGCTCCGCATCAGCAGAGTGCCCTGGTGGCCACTCCAGGCTGTCACGCATTCACCGCCGAGCTACGTAGCATCGCATGGCCCGACAAGTTCAAGCCAGACCTGCCTCCTCGCTACAACGGCACTGCCGACCCCGCGGAGTTCCTTCAGCTCTACGAGCTGGGCATCCAAGCCGCCAACAGGGACGAAAAGGTCATGGCGAATTGGTTCCCCATGGCGCTCAAGGACGGAGCCCGAACTTGGCTCCTAAACCTGGCTCCCGGCACGATGTCCTCCTGGGACGAGATGCGCACCCGCTCCATCGCCAACTTCCAAGGCACTCGTGATCGGCCTCCGGCCGTGAGCGACATGCGCCTCGTCAAGTAGCAGCCAGGAGAGACCCTGCAGAAGTACATCCAGCGCTTCAACAAAGCCCGCCTCAAGATTCCCAAGGTGACTAAGGAAGCCATCATCTCAGCCTTCTCTGATGGCGTGCATGACGTCAAGATGAATGAGGAGCTAGCAATGCATGAAGACTTGTGCACATCTTTGGAGCTGTTCAACTTGGCGACCAAATGCGCCAGGGCTGAGGAAGGGCGCCTCTCCCTCCTCGAGCTTCCGGCTGCCGATCCAGAAGAGAAGAAGCCCAAGGTCAAGGACGTGAAGCGCAAGGGGGCTGCCGTACTCACGACAGAACCAGACACCAAGCGAGGCAGGGATCAGCCCGAGTCATCCAAAGGCAGCCGGTACTGCGTATACCACGACCTCCACACCCACAACACCAACGAATGCCAGGAGCTCAGGGCTGTGCGAGAAGGGCGTATCGGCCGACGCCCTGAGCGCAATGATCTGGGCTACGGCGGAGGAGGAGGAAGAGGCGCAGGATACTGGGAAGACCGTGGCCCTCGCGAAGGATGGCATGACAGACCTCGCGAGGACCGCTGGCAGGACCAGCCTCGCGAGGGAGGTTGGAGGGACCAGCCTCGTGAGGACCGCCCTCAAGGCAACGCAGGGCTCCCACCTTCGTCGCAGCCGCCAAGGAGGTACGAAGAACATCATCAGGACGAGGGGGTTGGGGGCTTCCAGGAGCATCGCGCGATCGCTTGCATCCTGGGTGGCGCTTAGGCCCCAGCCTCTCAGCGCATCTTCAAGCAGTTTGCTCGCGAGGTGAATGCAGTCCTCCCCAAGCCAGAGGCCGCACGCCCTCTCAGGTGGTCGTCGTGAGTTATCACGTTCAGCTCAGCGGATTAGCTCAAGTGCGCGGCAACGGCCGGAGTCCTCCCCATGCTTTGCTCACGGTCATCGACAGCGTGCAAGTCACCAGGACCCTCATCGACAGCGGAGCGGGACTCAGTGTCCTATCTGTCAAGACATTCAACGATCTCCAAGTGCCATACGATCAGCTTCAGCCGACCAAGCCTTTCTCAGGATCACCGATGGCTCCACCGTCCCGATAGGGCAAGTTCGCCTTCCTGTCACCTTCGGACAGCGCAACAACTACCGCACCGAGCTCATCGACTTCGACGTCGCCCACATTCGCCTGCCATACAATGCCATCCTCGGGTACCCAGCTTTGGCCAAGTTCATGGCGGTGACTCACCATGGCTACAATGTCCTCAAGATGCGAGGAAGCAGAGGAGTCATCACAGTGCCTTGCGAGGAAAGGGATGCAGTGTGCTCTCTTGAGCGTGCCTTCCAAGCCGCAGCAATCGAAGACCCAGATCACAGGAGTGGGAGACTTCCCGAGGTGATCCCTAAGAAGAAGAAGGCTTCGCCAGGTCCAAGCCCTCGTGGGGAAGGCACCTCCGGAGGCGTGGCAACAGGACCCGCACCCGTTCAAGGGGCGCCACCCTCTGTCGCATAGGAAGGCGCGCCCGGCGCCCTCCTCTGGCAGGGCTTGGGGGCTCTTTCATGGCGAGCCACCGACCTAGCCGGGGTCACGAGGGAGGCGCTCGGGCACCACTTGGAGGCGTGCTTCAAGGCACGTTTCCCTCAGGAAGGTATGAGGCAAGGAGGGCCAAACCCTCAGGAGTTCATCACGAGGAACACCAGGAGCTACAGGAGTCAAGAGTCATGCGCGGCTGTCGTCGCTTGCCCGCCGTGGCCACACATCCAGGCGAGGATGATGGGCTGCGAGTCTGCGTTGACATACCAGGGCTCAACCGGGTCACATCTCAGGGGCACCTATGGCCCTCACGCGTGGGGCGTTGCGAGGGTCCACCTCACAGCTATGTTCGCATGCCTTTCGGCCTGCCGGACGCGGTCGCCGCCCATCAGCGCCTGCTGAGGTGCACTCTGGAGGCTCAAGAGGTCAAGCAGCGCGCGATCCTGGCAGAGATGAAGATGGCTCTCAGGGAACCCTCCCCGTGCCCCCGGAGCCTCCCGAGGCTCCAGGTCCGGAGGACTCGTGAGGGCCGGCTTCTTCATCGCGCGTCATCCGCTACCTCAACATCCCGCCATCCCCGACCATATCAGGTGACACCCTTCCAAGTTCCGTTTTCAGCTAGGAGCGCCCCTCGGGCTGCATCATTCCCAGGCCGCGTGGGTCCGTCCCTGCGGCATGTATCCGTTTGATTATGTTCTTTACTTACCTTGTTGGGGGCGCCCCTTGGGCTACATTATCCCCAAGCTGCTCGGGCCAGACCCAGTGGCATGTGATTTCTCCGCACCTATCTAGATGGATTTGCTTATTCATACACAACATGCTTGACCTAATCGCCTGCTCGACTAACACCTACCTTTGGAGCCGCCCGCTCAGGCATGGCACTTGCGCACGGGTCCGTCCCTGCAACGCTGATAAATCTGAGTGGCTGAGCTCTGACCGCGGCAGCCCCGCAAGGCGCCACCTCGCCAAGCCCTCAGTGCCCCCGATCACTCCCTCGGAACGACCAATGGTTGGCTGGCAACCGTAACGACGAACCTTGTTTCCACTCGTGATTGGTACACAGGACCTGCTCCAGGAGTAATGCTGGCGGCATCACAAGCCTTCTCTCCTCCTCTCCGGCGCGATCCGCTTTCATGTTGAAAGGGGGGCGCCTGAGCATAGATACTCATGGGCTCTTACTGGCTCTCCAGCCCTCACCCCCTGGCCTTGACCCACGACATCGCGACCTGTCATACCAGCGGCGGCTGAGCTCGCTCGAGGGCCGGAACCTGAGGACGTAGAGCATTAAGGAAAGCGCGGGGGAGAGGGAAGAAGCTTGCGAGGACCCAACCCGGCAACACCTCAGTTGCCATCGCGCAGGCACGGCACCTCATTGAACGCCGCTCCAAACCCGCAAGATATGTCACGCAAAAACTGATCCGACTCAGCACTAAACCCTCACCTACTGCTGCTCTGTCATGGCAAAGCTGCCTACCTTTCTTGCCCAGCGGAGGCTGCTTGAGCGCTAAAGGGGACATCCTGAGCATCGCGACTTAGGGGCTCTTACTGGACCTCGGGACGCTCACCTCCTGGCCTTGACCACGGCATCATGACCTGGCATGCCAGCGACGGTTGAAGCCTACCCGGGGACCGGGACCTGTCAGCGCAGAGCACCAAACCCTCGTGAGGAAAGAAAGGGGGAGCTGAGCCGGGACAGAACAAGCATCTCGCACCGATTCATCATAAGGATATAATATTCACAAAAACATGGTCAGCGCCTTACATACCCCCGCGGGCTGCTACTTTGATTCTTCGCAGGAAATAAATGTGCTAATCCTAAGGAACGCCGACAACGCATGCCTCGCAGGAGACGCCATCATCAACAGTGGGCTGCCAGGCGCCGGCAACAACCCCATCCAGATCACCGGCGGCGGTCGCCTGAAGTGCCCGCCCGGCTCCAAGCGCGGCGTGAGCTCGGGGGCTCGTAGCTGTCGTTGCTCGTCTCTGGAGTCACCAGAAGCTCAGCGGAGGCGCTGGACCCTCCGGCCCCTTCGCTGCTGCCCGAGGAGCTGCTGAGGGGGCGACCGGCGGGCCTAGTCCTCGCCATGGCGATGCCCCAACCTCCCTTCTCGGGGCAGCATTCCAGCCGGCGTCCTTCCGCGTTGAAGACCTTGAAGAACATCAAGGAGGCGCCATCGTATTCTAGGTGAATCACGAGGGTGCTCCTTGTCCGGTAGACCCGGGCGATCTCGCCCCAGCCTCGGGTCATGTAGACCTTGCACGAGCGACAATCAAGAACCTCCGCTCCGGTTGCGAAGTCTTTGGCCAGCGTCTTTGCAACCAGAGCTCAAGAGAACCCCTCGGCGGGATTTCGAAGGCGAAGGAGGGAGGAAGGCGAATCCAAGATTGAGGAGGCATGGCAGCGTGGAGCACGAGCTCTCTGGAGGAGCCCTCGGCATGGATTCCAGGAGGAACAACGCGCACCGCCATGACCCGCCAGCGCCGACGGCGGCGTCCTCCGTGTCGCTCGGCGTGTACTCCTCCAGGGCCCTCGACGCGGGCATACAAGGGCAGCGGGAACCCTGGCGGTGGCCGCTCGTACCAGGGTCTCGTCGCCTCCTGCCGGGCGCCCTCATCTCGGCGGCAGAGGACTAGCCGTTTCCTCGGCGGAAGCGGGTCAGGACTCTCTCGGGGGTCCTTTCCCTTCTCTTCTGCAGAAAACCGGCGGATCGGAGCCATTGTCGCAATGTGGAGCAAGGGCGAGGATGGAGAGGAAGGAGTAGCAAGAAGGGATGGACTGGAAAGGCCTGCGTTGTTCCGTACTTATAGCGGGTGGAGGCCAACCGTCGACCTCCAATATCACAGGTAATCATGACCCATTTCTGTGTGCAGGGATTTGTCAAGTCATGCGGTTGCCGAGGGATCATGGGGAAGCGGAGACGCCCACGACCAATCAATCACCACGCGGCGCCCAAGGCCGCAGGCTGTTGGGGCCCGCGGCGCTTCGCACTTGCCCCTTCGCTTCTCTGCTAAGCCAAGTCCGGGCACGCCTTGGGCCCGGGGGCTACTGTCGGCGTTCTAGGAATGGGGGTCCCCAGACTTGCCTGCCTGCGGCCTGCGGCGTGGCTCAAGTGGGGGCCCAGCGCGGACCAGCTTCATCAGCTCAAGCTCAAGACCCTCACGAGGGGCCAAGCCTCGCTGGGCGGACGACAGGGACCTTCCTTCGAGCAGCCTCGTCGTGCGGAGCTCACAAGGAGGCGGAGAGATCAAGGCAGGGTACCTCACGAGGGTGCCCGTGGCGCAAGACATGACGATCGAGATCGGCGGGCGCCAGGGGCGGGCGCCACTGCTGATGTCCTTGTTTCTCCTTTGGTGCAAAGGAGGCAAGCACAGGCCAAGGCATCAGGCAAAGATTACCGCGTCGGTGCAACAATACCAAGACCAACAGAGCGGAAGGACCGAGGTCATCGTGGGGCCCAGGACGGCGTCACCGCCAGAGCCATTGGCAGCCGAAGACCAACTTTAGTCAGGATAAGTGTACTAGATGTTCCCCTTCAAAATGGCCAATTGTTGGCGCCCTTCCCGCTCATTATTTGGGAAGAGGCCCAGGGCCTCCCTCTATAAATAGGACTAGCCACCACAGGAAGAGGAAAGAGAAGAAAAGGAAAGAGAGAGGTCGAACCCACTATAGAGAGAGAGAGAGAGAGAGAGAGAGAGAGAGAGAAGCGACTGGACTCACCCAAGCAGTCCATCGCACCAGCTCAAGAACAGCCCCCCGCGAGGCAGTTCTTCCTTTGTACTGTTCTTCATCAGCCCCTGAGACAATCCACCACACCACACACTGGAGTAGGGTATTACACCACAACGGTGGCCCGAACCAGTATAAATCTCGCGTATCTCATGCTTTTCATCGTTCCTAGTTTAGATCCTTTGCAAAACATTAACGCGTGAGCTGGTAGGGGAAAGATCTCCGTGCGCACCCCAGAGTTCGAACCTCAAGGGTCTGCCGGAATCCGAAATCTGACAGTATGACAGAGGCAGGTGTGGGCCCAAGACCCTATGAAGGGGAGGTGGTCCACAACATGGATAAAAAATTAATGTTGTGCTTGGCAAGAACCACCCTTTGATGGTGAAACAAACACCCAAGGGTAAAGTGTTTAAGAAGAAATTGGTGTTCTAGAAATTAACTTACTGGGAGATTCTACGTGTACGTCACTGCATTGATGTCATGCACGTAGAGAAGAACTTATGTGAAAGCATCCTTGGTACTCTGCTCAAGATTAAAGGTAAAAGAAAGGATGGTGACGGTTCACGGCTCGATATGCTTGTTGATCAATGAAAACGCAAGAGTGAAGCAGAAGACAATGACAAATTCATCAAACCTCGCCAGAGTTATAATTTCAGTACAAAAGAAGCAACATAGTTCTTCACCTATTTGTTGTCAGTTAAGACACCCTCTTCCTACTGCGCAAACATCAGAAGTCTCGTGGATCTGAGCTCAGGTAAAATGAAGTTGGGACACATGAAGTCACATTATTGCCACATAATGTTGACACAAATCCTCCCGGTGGCCATCTGGAATCTGATGGACAAAGATATAAGAAACACGCTCATTGACCTCTGTGATTTCTTCAACCAACTATGGCAGAAAGTTGTAGATCCTGAAGAGTTGGATCATATGCAAGATGATATTGCAAGAATATTGTCCAACCTAGAGATATTTTTCCCACCGTCATTCTTTGATGTCATGGTCCATCTCACTGTGCACCTTGTCGACGAGATAAAGTATTGTGGTCCGGTGTTTCTTCAGAACATGTATCCCTTCGAGCAGTTCATGGGAATACTGAAGCGCTTTTGTCGGAACCGAAACCATCCAGAGGCAAGCATCCTACAAGGTTATACCCGAAGGAGGTGGTTGAGTTTTGCACTGAATACATGAAACAAAGACCTGTAGGTTTCCCCTTTCTCGCCATGAGGGAAGACTGAAAGGTAAGTTGGTCCTTGCTGGCACACAAATGACTGCACCCGGAGAATTGGTAGAGAAATCTCAGTTGATTGTACTACTTAACATCCCATTTCTCAGCGCTTATGCCGAAGAACACTTGGCAGAGATACGCCAAACCTTCTTACCAATGGTGCCTTCATCAAATGTGGAGATGAAGGAGCACACTAAGAACTACGCCGAATGGCTGAAGAATCATTTGGCACAAGGATCCGTCGATGACATCGCTACGTGGTTGGCACAAAAGCCATCACCTACGGTGTTGACGTACCAAGCATATGACATAAATGGATACACATTCTACACTGAGGAACATGATTAGAAGACCTCATATCAGAACAGCTGTGTTCGAATAGAATGGATGACTGTAAATGAAGCTGATAAAAGGGTATACTATGGACCATCAAAGAGATTTGGGAGTTTTACTATGTGAAAGTTATGGTGGCATTATTCAGGTGCGCATGGATCCCTCTTGGTCAGGTAAGGATTGATGAGTACAGGAAGACCTGTGTTAATAGGACCACGATGGCATATCACGCGGACCCATTCATTGTTGCCAGCGATCCCAGATTTTCTTTGTGGATGACCCCTTGCATAAGAACTTCCATTTAGTGATGCATGGGAAGAGAAGGGTACTGGGTGTCGATGATGTTGCCGATGAGGACGAGTACGATGAATTTGATGAGTTGCCAGCCAAGGGATCACGCACCCGTGTAACAGAGGCGTAAAATCATCATAAAACCCAAGTTCATTTGGGATCAACGTAATGATCCCAATTCCCCCATGTACATGAGAATTAAGCCATAGGCCTAGTCTTTATGCCTACCCTGCAACTTAATTCGTTCAATTTAGAACTGTCGCGTGTACTGAATTTGTGAGTTATGCCCTGTTTTCTGTTGATGTAAGAACCGTTAATATGTTGACCTTGATATGCTGTCAGCTCAGGAAATGAATATGAACTATTTTTTGTGGTTGTTATTATTATTATTATATCGTAGAGGTAGCACAGTCAATTGATCTCACTACAGTATGTGTGAACAAAAATATGCAATCTGGTTTGCGAATAGCATGATTCGTTGATGAAAGTCCTGTGCCGACCAAACCTCGCCACCCCGCCCATGATCTGAGTCGTGCTTTCTGATTGGCTAGAACCCAAACCCCACGGATCGTACATCTGCACCGTTGGATGCTCCCAGACCGAACATCGATCCTCATCCCTTTCGACAGCACATGCAGTTCCGGTTGTAAAAAAATTCTGCACAACATGCACGTTAATCTAAAAAATTGTGTTAAATATAGCTAACGATACCTGAAATGCGCCAGAAAATTAAACCCGTGGTATAATGGTGATTGCGTACCGTTGAAATTTTTATGAGGCCAAACGATGAAGTCACCGGCCACAGGAGTTTGAATTGACACGTCTCCTTTTGGAAACCATGATCCTTCATGTGAGATGCTCCGGTTTACAAGGAGCGGTCATCAAAACTTGTGCCAAACTTTACCAATTTTTTCCATGGGGTCGTGAGAGCACGCCACGGGCGCACATCGATTTTGATGATGTTCGAACTCCATCTGAATTTCCTGTAATTAAATACCAACTAGGCCTACGCTAGTTGCCGCACCTCGCAGCCAAAATGTTTGAAACTTCTCCACGCATCTCGAACAAATGGATGAAAACTCACAAAGCGACGCACAAATGACCTGTACACCTTCTTTGCTAGGCTGATAGTAAGCGGGTATCATAGCTAGTATCATGCATGCCAACTAGGCAATTTTGATGAGCTGTCATAGAATTAAATGAAGAAAGAGAGGGTTAAGTATCATATCATGAAACCGTATCATAATAAATGCTATGCTACTATGTGTCATGCATGACAATATAAATAAAGTCCTACATATGATACTAGCTACTCTATGATACTATGCGTTGGACTAGCCATAGTGGGAGTAACTTCAGCAGTAACACCGAGTCCAACTCAACAAATTTGCTTATGTGGAAATGAATTAATGAGGAGAGAGCTAGTTTGAGTAACTTAGGTAGTTACTGTAACATCACATGTCCCAATGCAATATGAATCTATAACCTAATAAATAAGGCTTTGCATGTTACCATACTTATGTTACTGCCCGCTATGAAAGGTAGTAACATAGTTTAGGGATGTGTGTATGTTACTCTCCATTGTGGCTAGTCTTAGAGCAAGTACAATAGAGTGACATAAGCAGGCTATAAGGAATAGAATAATATATGTGCTTATTAGTTGGAGGAAAGAGAAGAGGAGAGAGAAGAGAAGTGGGCTCTTGGTTAGTAGATCCAACTGCAACACGAGACCACAAGACACTTTGTGAGGATGTAAGGTGGGCCAACTATTGATAAACTAGTACATATTTAAAACTTATTATTGTACATGCCCGTTAAGAGGTTGGCTTTATATGACATGGCAACTTCTTATAGCCGACCGTTTGCTGTATTATTAACCATGCTCTTAGTGAGGTAGATAGTATATCATAGACTAGCTAGTATCATACTCCCTCCTTTCCGGTTTAGGCTGGTTGTAGTGGTAGTATCATAAGAAGTATCATGCATGCCAACTAGACTTTCTGGATGATGTGGCTCACAATTAAATGAGGAAAGAGAGGATGTGGTATCTTATCATGATACCGTATCATATTAAATGTTGTACTACTTTGTGTGATGCATTACAATTAATAAGGCAAGCTAAGATACTAACTTATGATACTATGCATTACGGAAGTAGTATCATACACTAGTATATATCATATGCATGATACTAGTATATGACACTCCCCATTACAACCAGCCTTATAGGGATCAATTCAAAATCTCACCAACCAAGGTAGATGGTGAATGGTGGAATACTTTTTGTAGTTTGCAAAAACACCCAATTAATGCTTTTGTTTTCCTAAAAAAATATGTTTTCCAATGTATTAATTGCAATACATGCATGCATAAAGTACATGTATCGGTCAACTTTCTCTTAATACTTGCATGCAATGGTTTAATGCACCTTGGAATCTGAACATGTGATAGGGAACAACCAAATTGAGCCTTATAAAATGGAAAAAGTAAAATTTTGAGATAAGCCTATAAACCGGAAAGGAGGGAGTATATATGCATGATACTAGTATATGATCGGTAATACCTCTGTAATGCGCGCATGCATAGTATCATAAGTTAGTATCTTAGGTTGCCTTATTAATTGCCATGCATGACACAAAGTAGTACAACGTTTAATATGATACGGTATCATGATATGATACCTCACCCTCTCTTTCATCATTTAATTGTGTGCTGCCACATCATCGAAAAAGTCTAGTTGGCATGCATCATACCACTTGATACTCCCATATTACGACCAGCCTTATTAGGGTGGCCATAGTGGGGGTATCATAGCCGGTATCATGCACTCAGGAATAGGAAATATGATGATGTGGCAAAGAAGCGATAACATAGGTAGATATCGTAACATATATATATATATATATATATATATATATATATATATATATATATATATATATATATAAATGCTATACTACTTTGTGTCATGCATGGCCATAAATATGTTCATCTATGATATATACTACTCTATGATACTATATATGCACTATGAAGGTACGTACATAGTATCATACACTAGTATCATATGCATGATACTATATATAGTATATGATACTCCCCACTATGTAAGGCTGGCCATAGTGGTGGTATCATAGCCGACGATGTCATGCACTGGGAAATTGTAAGTATGATGATGTGGCAAAGAATTAAATATATATAGAGAGGGTTAGAGTAACATATATGTAGATACCGTATCATGTTAAATGCGATGCTAATTTGTGTCATGCATGGCAATAAATATGATCTATGATACTATACTCTATGTATTATAGTATGTGTTATAATTAATTAAATGTAGTATCATACACTAGTATCATATATATATGCATGATACTAGTATATGACACTCTCCACTATGAGTAGCCTAAGTATATATAGCCTAACTAAAACACCCACATGTAGTTGTAGTAGGGTTTTTTACTTTAATTAATTATATATGCACTAAAATGCAATGAAGGGTAAGTGCAAAGAATGACTTAAACATAGCAGACGACCTGAAATGGGCCGGAACGATGTAGCTAATGGCGATGATTTGTAGTCCGGCGTCGCATCTCCTTTTGGAAACGGTGATCCTTCTTGTGAGATGTTCCGCTATGGAAGGTGCGAGCACCAAAACTTGTGCCAAACGTTACCAATTTTTTTCCATGCGATCGTGAGAGCACGCGACAGTGATACAATGATTTTCGTTATTTTCCGGACTCTATATGCATTTCCAGAAATTAAAATACCAACAAGGCCTACGCCTCTGGCCGCACCCTGCGGCCGAACTATTTGATGTTTTTTTTCCCGTTTCTCTCACAATGAATGAAAACTCGCAAAGCTACACACAAATGATCTTGTTAACACGCACATGTAGTTGCGACTATATATAGTCAAACACTATTCTGATCACGGGATCAGAATATTATTCTGATCACAACATGAACTTCCCGAGTTACACGCCAGAACTTCCCTCTGTAGGAATCCGACATTCGGGCTATCTTCGCAACTGTGTCTCCCTGTGCGAATTATTCTGGTTAGTCGTGTTCTATATGATATAAGTGGAATCTAGAAATGGTTTTTAGCAACTAAATGCCTGTTTTAAGTAGGAATCTCGCTCATTGGCGGATTTTGCTCTTGGGTCGTGATGAAATTGCGTTTTTGGCAATTTTACTGCCTGAGTTGTTCGACCTGAACTTCCCCCTGTGCTAGATTGAACTTCCGCCAACATTGCCCAAATGAGGCTTGCGATATACCATTGGAAAGCTATGGACACCAGTATCATGACCCAAGTTAAATTTTTGGCAAAATGTAAGGGGTTTAAGAGCAGTTTTGAAAACCGTTTTTCCTTCATACAAAAAATGTGAATCATATTTTCGATCGCATTTCTGAACCGTTTATCGGAATGAGGCAAATAATATTGCCTTGGAAAGTTGCTGCAAAAACGCTCCTTCAACATGTTGAAAGTTTTCTCTAATTCCATACGGTTAAAGAGTAATTCGGAAAATTGTAAAATTTCGCAAACCAAACAGCCGAGTTTGTATTTTCGATGCCATTTCTAAACGTCTAATCCAATTGAGGCAAAAGATATAGCGTTGGAAAGTGTAGCGACCCGACCCGAATGGATCAAGTCTCTGTGCTTAAGTGTCATCCCTCGATCGGTATGCTGACACACACAGTACTCGAGGATTTATAACAGAGGTAAATCACATGTATAAATAACGTAAATACTATTACTCAATCCAAATAGCGGAAGTAACAAGGTTGTGGATTCCCATCAACACCAACGGCAAAGTTGACTGTAGAAATCGTAACCCTAACGTATCACTTACTTGTCGTAAGATCCTGCAACATGAGACGTTGCAGCCACAAACGGTCAGTACATTGAATGTCTTGGCAAATTCTGTATGAGAGCAATGCTTTGAAATATGGCTATCACTACATGCATATTTGGCTGGTGGAAAAGCTCTATGTTACGCTTTTATGTAAAGCCAATTTTTCCCTCTTGCAAAGGAATAAATTTTATTTAACTATCATGGTGGTTGTTAAACATTGAGAATGGTTGATGACATTCTCAATCCCAATTAAAAATATCATCATTAACCCAACAAAATTATTTAAAGTAACATGATGAGATCAAAAGGATAATCCAATAAATAGATACTCAAAACGTCCATAACCGGGGACACAGCTAATCATGATTAGTTTATACACTTTGCGAAGGTTTGTGCACTTTTCCCACAAGACTCGATCTCCTCCGTTTGATTTCTCGTGACTACATGGTGTTTGAGAAAGCGGATGACCGAGACATAGTCTTTCGTAAGCGCTTAGCACCTTACGAATGGGTAGACCGTACCAACCTACAACCCCTACATCAGCTAGTCTACCACTGTAAGAGTTCGCACGACTTAGTCAACTATGCTAGAGCCCATAGTAGCATGTGGCTGCACACGGAAGTTTCTAGCATGAATAATCTTGTGATCCCTTTGAGCCTGGGTGGCGGTCCATAAAAAACAGGCAATCCTGGTCTACCCAGGTGCCTAGATAGGAAAATCCTAGAATAACCAGGTACCTCAATCCACCCAGATGTGTATTAATGTTGCCACCTTATATAAACCATTAATTAACAATCTCACATCTGTCACGGATGTTCACTCAAACCCAATCCACGTCTACGAGCATAGCATGGCATAACAAGCAAACGTAGAAGTAACTCCCAAGGGTTTTGATAATAAAACAGGTAATAGGTACTACCTCATCTACTTTCCCAAACCCACAATTTAATTAGATCCTAATCAATGCAATGTTTGAGGATTGATCTAATGCATAAAAACTGGGTATGAAAGGGATATGATCAAAGTGTGAACTTTCCTGTACTGTTGATGAAGATGATTCGCACTCAAAACTCTTGATAGCTCTACTCGTCCCACTCCGGTCAATCTATCGTAAGCAATCAATAGTAACCACACATAAGCAATCACTCAAAAGATCAGAAAGAACGAAGAAAACAATTCGGAAAACATCAAAACCAAGCAAATAACTCTTGCAACATAAAAAAATTTCTAACAGTACCAAAATTATGTGAATTTGGCCTTATCAGAAAGTTTAGGTCAAGAGCTTCGATTTGCAAAAAGAATCAACTCAAACGGAATTATAAAACTCAAGTTACGATCAAACGAAGTTCAAATTCAAATCTGGTCCAATTCAAATTTTAAACCTTCAAAAACATGTTTGAGTTAGATTACTGGATAGAGGGGACCATAACAAAGACGTGGGCTTTGGTTTCGTTGGATTTGGACTAACGAGCAAAAAGTAATGATCGTTTGAAAACCAGGGGCTAATCTGTAAGAAAATATAATTAAATCTGGGTCCCTGGCTACGTGATAGAAAACTACGGACGAACGTCCGTTTTAAAAGCATAAATGATGAACGCGTTCACTACAGAAGCTAACCTAGCAAACACTCGCTAAAAAAACAAAACAAAAAAAACGAGAGAAAGATCTGGATCGGCGAGGGGAGGGCGGTGGTTCGTCGGCGGCGAGGATGAAAAAGGGCGGCGGCGGCGGCGACGAGGATCCACTCGGGAGCGGCGTTCCGGCGGTCGTAGAGGACGGTGGAGACGTCGGGGAGGGGCGGCGCTGGGTGGCGGGTGCGGTGGCGGTGTCGGCGGTGGGCGACGGCGAGCGAGCGGCGGCCGCGGCTTCGGCAGCGGTGAGATGCGGCGGTGGCGGCTGCGGCTTCCGGCGGTGAGATCTTGGCGGCGGGAGACGCGAGAGAGGCGAGGCGGCAGGCGGCGGCTTTATAGGTCGGGAAAGGCGTGGCGTGGAGGAGGGGTTAATGGAGGAGAAGTCCGGCAGGGAGACGGCGCCGGCGAGCCGTGGCGGCGGCGGACTCCCGCCTGGAGTCGGACGCGCGGAGGAGACGGGCGGTTGGACCGGTTGGGCTGTCGCCTGGCTGGTTTAGCTGGGCCGGCCCGGTTCAGCGGAGGGAAGAAGTTAAAGAAACATTTACAGGCAAACAAAAATAATAAAACAAAATAAATAAATATATTATATAGGCATATGATATATCAAAATTTTCAGAAAAAGATTTTCTACAACATGAACATTATTCTAGCTTAAAATAAAATCCACAATAATTCTAATAATTCAAACAGTGCTCTTGACCTATTTAAAACCCAATAAAATCATTTTAAAAATACCAAAATTAATTCAAATTTATTTCTCTCCAATTTTCTCTTGTAGGAATCATGTTACCCTAATTTCCATATATTTTATTTTTGGAGAAAAATAATTTGAATAAAACCCAAATAACTCCAAATTGAAAATAAAATCAAAAGAACAAAGAAATAAATTATTTGAAACTCCCAACTCATATAACATATGTTAAGAAGAAGTCATTTTATCTTATTTCGTGAAAATCATTGAGTTGCATAAAGTTCCTGGGTTGGAAATATTTTCCAAATGAAATTCAATTATTTTCAACACCCTTGTCATTTAAATAAATGGAAGAAGTCATATCATCTTCACTCCAGGGTTTTGTGATGAAAAGTATTTGAATTCACGGAAACAACAAAAGCAAGATGAAAGTTTGGGAAAGTCCTTTTATTCCCTCTCATTTAACTTTCAAAAGTTTCGAATTTCACTCAATTTCACACAATCAATCAAACAATCAAATCTATCTATTTATTATAACATTCCAAAATTTAGAATTTTGGGATGTTACAGAAAGCTTATGAAAATGCACTACTTTTTCATGTTGAAAGTTTTTTTTTCTAATTTTGAACGGTTTAATAGTAATTTAGAAAACGGTACAAGTTCCACCGAATTTGTATTTTCGAACTAATTTTTTAACCGTACGTCTGAATGCAGCAAATGATATGGCGTTGGAAATCCTGAACAAATGCAAAACTTTTTGTTATATATTTTTCTCCCAATTTGTTATGGTTTTATGTCAATTTTGAAAATGATTGAAAAACGTATTTTCGCTGTAATTTTTACAAACTTTATCGGAATGGAGTAAATAGTATACCATTTAAAAGCTACAGAAAATGCGAAACTTTTTCATTTAGATGGTTTTGCCAAAATGCACGGTAAATGCCAGAAAATGTCTTACATATAGCACATGAGACCTAAAATGCACCAGCAAAT
Organism: Aegilops bicornis; assembly: GCA_021605145.1. Lineage (NCBI taxonomy): Eukaryota > Viridiplantae > Streptophyta > Magnoliopsida > Poales > Poaceae > Aegilops > Aegilops bicornis. The sequence goes on from CM038670.1 coordinate 331,124,087, forward strand.
CAAACCTGTGGTATAATTGTGATTGCTTTACGTGGGGAAAATTTAGAGGCAAAACGATGAACTCACGTCTTCATTTCAAAATTAGTACATCTTCATTTCAAACGAAATTATTCTGTTTGTGCACGCGAGCGCTTAGAGGCAACCGTTTGCATAGGCCTTTCCACGCGCGCGCTGGTCGGGGATATTTTTCACCCTTTTCACCTAGGCTGCCAACACCCGGAGTCCCCAACACCCCCCACCGCCTGCCCGCGTTTCACTCAACTAGTCCACCCAATTTCCATCGCGAGCTCCCCCTCCCCCAGATCCACAGCAGAACCCTCTCCGGCGCCGCCGTGTTCACCCCGGCCATGTGCCCTCTCTTCGGCGTCAAGCCTACCTCCACTGCCGTTCCCAACACGCGGTGGCCCGTGCCTTGCCGTCTTTGTTTGCTCGCCAGCCACCCTCGAGCATATCGATGCAGTAACCCTCGCCTCTCCTGTGGTCCGGCCGGGTTTGCATTAAGAAGCCTGTTAGTTACTGCTCTCCATCGCGGTGAGGCGTATTTCCTCGCAATCCCTCTTCCAATTTCGTTCCGTATGTTCCAAATTGGCTATAAAATAACGGAGAGCGTATATATGTTCATTATCTACCTTCCTTACTACATATAAGCTGTATTTGTTCCAATAAGTTACTGCCTATTTACATATCACTGGCGCCCAAGTCACACAAACTTAACAAATTAGCCGTACATTTTCTAAATTATTGCATGGCATGTTTAGAAAGCTGGACACCAAGTTGTTAGTTTTATGCTTATCCTCCTTTCCTGAGTTTCGCATGTGTTCACTGTAGATGCCGAGTAGCAGCGACATCACTCATGTTTCAGGCGATCTATCTTCATCTAATTCGGACAACCCTAGGTCTTCAGCAGATTGTGAGGGATCAAGTAATCTTGAATGGGATAGAGCTTCAACAATTACCCTTTCGGCCAGGACACGGAAGAACGCTCCAAGGAAGCCCACACACCAGCCTAAAGGTGTATATGAAGTAACCGAGATTGATTTAAAGTCTTGGGCTCCAACTAAAACAGATAAAGCACGCACGAGATTCAGGAGTGTGTGTACTTGTTGGCAGGGCAAGGATCAACATTAATCTGCCGGGGTTTCGGAAGGCTGACGCCGAAACACGGCGATGGATAGTCCGGGAGATCATGGATCACTTCAACGTTCCAGAGCAGTGGAGAATGCAGGTGGAACACGTTGCACTGAAGAAGGCAAGAGATGCTTGGAGAAACTGGAAGCACGTCTTTGTAAAGAAGTACTCCCTCCATTCCAAAATAGATGACTCAACTTTGTACTAACTTTATACTAAAGCTAGTATAAAGTTGAGTCATCTATTTTGAAACAGAGCGAGTACTTGAGTGAGGCAAGGACCAAGTCACCGCATACCCCCAAATTACAAAGGCAGATTGGAAAGAATTCAAAAGGGTCAGGGCAACTAAAGAGTTTGCTGAGAAGAGTTTTAAGCAATCGGAACTTCAGAAGAAGAACATACACCCCCATCGTATGGGTGTGGCAGGATACTACGGCATGAAATTGATATGGGAAAAGGAGGGCAAAGAAGCAGTATCGGCGGATGGGAATCCGACCTTTAGTGACATAAGGAGCGAACACGCCAGAGACTACTTGCGGGCATGTGCAAAGAGGCGTGATGACGGAACTTATTACTTTGAAAATTCACGTGACGCCGAACTGTATCAAGTGATGTTAGAGGCTTCCAAGATCCCTAGAAGGTTCTACAGGAACTCAGGGCCATGTGACATTCTGTACATTGCTCTGGAAACAAAAGAGCCCTCTGGCCGTGCAAGGGGTATAGGTGTTTATGTCCCGCACAAGAGGGCTTTCACACTCAGCAAAGAAGAGAGGCTCAACATTAAAAAAGCGAGGAGTGAAATGAAGCAGGATGCATTGTATGAAAGGTTGAGTAAGGAGATTTATCCGGCTGTTCGAAAGAATGTTGAGGAGTCAATGATGATGCAGAAGACTCTAACACTAACAGATAGCCAGCAGATGGGAGGGGAGGCGGGCGTGGAGGATGCTGCTTATTGGGCGACAACACTCCACAAGATTAGTTGTGCATCAGCTGACCCCAGCGACAATGAGACTGCAGCTACTCGTGATGATGCTATATCTGATCTATCTGGAATGAAAGACAGACTGAAGGGCGTGCTTACACATTATGAAGGTTGCTACCTCTTGAGCTTTGCGTTGGATTTCCTTGAAGAGGAAAGGGTGATGCAGCAGAGTAGAGTAAGTATTTCCCTCAGTTTTTGAGAACAAAGGTATCAATCCAGTAGGAGGCTACGCGCGAGTCCCTCGTACCTACACAAAACAAATAGCTCAACGCAACCAACACGATTAGGGGTTGTCAATCCCTTCACGGTCACTTACGAGAGTGAGATCTGATAGAGATTATAGATAATATTTTTGGTATTTTTGATACAAAGATGCAAGGTAAAATAAAAAGGCAAAGTAAAAAGCAAAGCAATAATAAAGTGATTGATTATTGATATGATGAGAATAGACCTGGGGGCCATAGATTTCACTAGTAGCTTCTCTCAAGAGCATAAGTATTCTACGGTGGGTGAACAAATACTGTTGAGCAATTGACAGAATTGAGCATCGTTATGAGAATATCTAGGTATGATCATGTATATAGGCATCACGTCCAAGACAAGTAGACCGACTCATGCCTGCATCTACTACTATTACTCCACTCATCGACTGCTATCCAGCATGCATCTAGAGTATTAAGTTCAAGAAAACAGAGTAACGCCTTAAGCATGATGACATGATGTAGAGGAATAAATTCATGCAATATGATAAATAACCCATCTTGTTATCCTCGATGGCAACAATACAATACGTGCCTTGCTGCCCCTCATCCTTTGGGAAAGGACACCGCAAGATTGAACCCAAAGCTAAGCACTTCTCCCATTGCAAGAAAAACCAATCTAGTAGGCCAAACCAAACTGATAATTCGAAGAGACTTGCCAAGATAAACAATCATACATAAAAGAATTCAGAGAAGATTCAAATATTGTTCATAGATAATCTTGATCATAAACCCACTATTCATCGATCTCAACAAACACACCGCAAAAACAAGATTACATCGAATAGATCTCCACGAGAGAGGGGGAGAACATTGTATTGAGATCCAGAAAGAGAGAAGAAGCCATCTAGCTACTAACTATGGACCCGAAGGTCTGAGGTAAACTACTCACACTTCATCGGAGGGGCTATGGTGATGATGTAGAAGCCCTCCGTGGTGGATTCCCCTTAAGTGAACTCGGGCCCAGCCCCAAGATGGGATCTCGTGGGTACAGAAGGTTGTGGTGGTGAAATTAGGTTTTGGCTCCGTGTCGATCGTTTGAAGTGCGTAGGTATATATAGGAGGAAGAATGCGTTGGTGGAGCAAAGGGGGGCCCACGAGGCAGGGGGCGCGCCCTAGGGGGGGCGCCCTCCACCCTCGTGGCCGCATCCCTCCTTTCTTGACAGAGGGTCCAAGTCACATGGATCTTATTTGTTGAGAAAATCACGTTCCCGAAGGTTTCATTCCTTTTGGACTCCGTTTGATATTCCGTTTCTTCGAAACACTGAAATAGGCAAAAAAATAGCAATTCTGGGTTGGGTCTCCGGTTAATAGGTTAGTCCCAAAAGTAATATAAAAGTGGAAAATAAAGCCCAATAAGGCCCAAAACAGTAGATAATATAGCATGGAGCAATAAAAAAATCATAGATACGTTGGAGACGTATCAGGCATCCCCAAGCTTAATTCCTGCTCGTCCTTGAGTAGGTAAATGATAAAAAGAGAATTTTTGATGCGGAGTGCTACTTGGCATAATTTCAATGTAATTCTTCTTAATTGCGGTATGAATATTCAGATCCGAAAGATTCAAGACAAAAGTTAATATTGACATAAAAATAATAATACTTCAAGCATATTAACAAAGCAATCATGTCTTCTCAAAATAATATGGACAAAGAGAGTTATCCCTACAAAATCATATAGTCTGGCTATGCTCTATCTTCACCACACAAAGTATTTAAATCATGCACAACCCCGATGACAAGCCAAGCAATTGTTTCATACTTTTGACATTTTCAAAACTTTTTCAATCTTCACGCAATACATGAGCGTGAGCCATGGATATAGCACGATATGTGGAATAGAATGGTGGTTGTGGAGAAAAAAAAAAGAGGGGAAGATAGTCTCACATCAACTAAGCGTATCAACGGGCTATGGAGATGCCCATCAATAGATATCAATGTGAGTGAGTAGGGATTGCCATGCAACGGATGCACTAGAGCTATAAGTATATGAAAGCTCAACAAATGAAACTAAGTGGGTGTGCATCCAACTCGCTTGCTCAAGAAGACCTAGGGCAATTTGAGGAAGCCCATCATTGGAATATACAAGCCAAGTTCTATAATGAAAAATTCCCACTAGTATATGAAAGTGACAAAATGAGAGACTCTCTATCATGAAGACCATGGTGCTACTTTGAAGCACAAGTGTGGTAAAAGGATAGTAACATTGTGCCTTCTCTCTTTTTCTCTCATTTTTTTATTTTTTTGGGCCTTTCTCCTTTTTTTATGGCCTCTTTTTTTTCTTTTTTTCTTTTTCGTCCGTATTCTCATCCCGACTTGTGGGGGAATCATTGTCTCCATCATCCTTTCCTCACTTGGGATAATGCTCTAAAAGTGATGATCATCACACTTTTATTTTTCTTACAACTCAACAATTACAACTCGATACTTAGAACAAAATATGACTCTATGTGAATGCCTCCGTGATGTACCGGATATGCAATGAATCAAGAGTGACATGTATGAAAGAATTATGAACGGTGGCTTTTCCACAAATACTATGTCAACTACATGATCATGCTAGCAATATGACAATGATGGAGCGTGTCATAATAAATGGAACGGTGGAAAGTTGCATGTCACATGTGTTAACAAATTGTTTAATTCAGCTTAATTATTGGTGGGACCCCACTGTTAGAGACTCTAGTTAATTAGACATTTATTAAATTAATTGAGTTAGCAGTAGGATCCGCATGTAATAGGCACTTGTCATAATAAAGGTTATTTAATAGAGGAGGCCCCACATGCCATTTGCACATTAGAGTACTTAGGAATTAACCTAACCTACCTAATCTGATGCTAACCAGGGATGGACATAGGCAAAACCATGCCCCATGGCTGGGCACGCATAGGGGCTCAAGCGGCCATGGCCTACAGTGGCAGCAACAACTAGCATGCAACGGTGGCGGCTAGCAAAAAGCAGCAGCGGGTAGCAGCATCAGTGCAGTAGCAAGAAACGACATTAGCAAGACCAACAAGGCACCAGCAGGGAGCAGTGGCAGCAGCAACGCAGGCGAGCAGCAGCAACAACAGGGCATCAACAGCGGCAAGGCAGTAGCTTCACGCGGCAACGAGAACAAAAGCGCAGTAGAAGCGAGCAGTAGCAGAGAGCAGCGGCAGCATACGAGCGGACGAGGCAGGCATGGGCGGCGTGCGCGGCTGCATGGAGCCACAGCCAGGCAGGCTGCGCTGGGGTGCAGGGGAGTGCCCGGGCGACGGCGGCCATGGGCGTGGGCGGAGGGCGATGACGGCTTCGGTAGTGACGACGACGATAGCTACGGAGCGGCAGTGAGGGTGCTCGAGCTCGAATCCGAGCTTGGGAATAACTGGGGAAGCGGCGGAGCTCACATTGATTTGGATGCCGAAATCGTGGAGGTGCGGAGGTAGTGGATCGATGCCGGTGGACGAGGCGGACGATCGGCGAAGGGGATCGGCGACTACGGTGGCTCGGGTCCATCTAGTGGGTGCAGGTGAAGTCGATGACGACAAGGGTCCTCATGGACACCTCGGGACGACGACGCTTGGCCAGTGGACACGGCAATGGTGAGCGGCGGCAATGGCTTCGCTTGGGTGCGAGCTCCAGATCGAGAGAGTGCGTGAGCTAGATGGGGAATGGGGATTAGGGTTTCGGGGAGGGGTGTCGGGGTTGCCCTTATCCATCATGGGGGCCATGGAATGGCCAACATGTGTGCCCCGCCAGCTATGGCACTGGGGGATGAACCCCATGACCCCCACCCCCCTGAACAGGAGGAGGGGGATAACGGTGGTGGTGGGCTGGGTCTCACACTCTGCTAACTTGTCCCAGTAGCACAATAGCCCTTTTTACTTCTACCTTTTATATATTTTGTTTCTTATTTTCTATGTCGCTTCCAATTATTCCAGCTATCATAAGATTTTTGTTAAAGATGAAACTTTGCTCCTAAATCCTAGTCAACACTATAAGGTTGCACAAAAAGTTTGAGGCCAATTGGAACTGTTCAAATTTAGGCTTGAAATTAAATGCATTTATTTAATGTTGTTGGTCCACTAAAACAATTACCAGGAGCATTTTTATATTTTGAAAAATGTTAATCCTGACATGACAATTAGCTAGTGATTATTTGCAACCCATTAAACAATTTTATTTGATAGTTTGAAGAAATAAGAATTTGACTTTATTTTAAATTTTAAATTGGCTTTAATTTATTAAAGGGGCTATTTGGCTAAGTCAAACCTGATGACATGGCGCCATTAGTGGGAGATTACTGTAGCATGACACCAGGGGTGTTACAAATCTCCTCCACTACAAGAAATCTCGTCCCGAGATTTAAGAGGTGGAGCAGGGGGAAGGGATTTGGTTATGTTGATGTCTTGGTTGCCGTTCTCGAAGAGGTCGATCCACTATGTTGATGTCTTCATTTCTCTACTTCGGTCATCATGATGAAGTCTTCATCCTTTCTTCTGAAATTCCATCGTACTTACAAAAGGAATAAGTGGTAAACTTGGAAGAACGTTCTTCTAGAAGGGTGTTTATCTGGTAGATAACATCAGGGAAGGTGGCGGAAAGTAACTCTCGAATTGAAACTCAAGAAAATATTGAGAGCAAAGTAAGAAGGTACCATGAGAAGTTTCGAGCGGGCAGGCAATCGTTCGATGCCTAATCGAAAGGGGAAAGTGGTTTCAGAGCAACGAAAATATTGCATTTGGTACTAGAGTAGATAATCTCTAGGAAGGCGACTCATGAGTTTCACACGGAGCCAAGCGTATACAGGAGATTCGGGTCTCGATCCTGTGGAACTGTGGGTTATGGGTCGACCATGTGGATTAAAAGTAGGAAGGGTGCTGACATCTTGCTAGCAAGGCATGTCAGAGGATAGCCTGTCAGTTATGTTGGCAACAACTTTGGTATGAAGGGCGAGGGACGAACAGAACCATTTTCCTGCTCGCAGGGCAAGGCGGACCAGTAGGCAAAGTTCTCGTCCATCGGTGGTTACCGGAGTGTTATCAACAAGGGTCTTACTGACAGGGTCGTACACTAAGTTGTTTACATAAGCCGGAGAATATTACTGCTTAGATCCTATAGATCACAAGAAAGACTAAACATAGCAATGGAAAGGAAAATGTGTTTAAACACATATTTCAGGGGTATATCATTCCGAAGGTTACGAAGGGCATGGTATACGTGTCACGAGATCAGAGTCATGACCATTTAGATAAAAGGGGTAAGAAGAATGATGATATGTACCCATACAATGGTGTTTAGATAATTGATCAAGAAACATTTAGCATTGCGCTTCGAACGCTCTTGTTGATGTTTGAGTAGCACATCATGCATTAGGATAACATTGACATGGTCATCATGTAAAGATCAGACTTTGGATACACAAAGGATCCAATGGAAACAACTTATAGAATAAGTCTTACAATTTCCTCATGGCAGAATGGCTAACCTTGCTAAAATGGAAACTATAACAATAGGTCCTCCGTCCAGGTGTGCTAGGCATGACATCACCTTACCGAGTCATATAAAGACCAATGTTATAACTCTTGGAAATATGTCCCAACCATCATATCTGACTGAGATTCAGATATGATTGGTGTCAGATACCTCAAACTCGGGATGCCCGAGAAGAAAAAGTGCAACACAAATTGTCGAGATGAAATTGTAAGATTCTTGAGCAATGAACTATGGAAGCGAGTTCTGAAACAAGAGTTCACCATTAAACAAAGGAGAGGATGAGGAGGTGGCTGATGGACTCAGCGACGATTCCTCAGGATTTCCAACAATATGGATTCCTAAATTATGTGAACAAGGAGATAACATTTGTCAGATCAAATGGTATAATGAGGTATGCTCGAGGAAAACATACACAATTAAACATTGGTTGAAAGGTGCACCCGAATTATGGGCTTAGTTAGCAAGAGCAATGTTAGAAGTGTGATTCGATATCCAATACACAAAGAATGTAACTATCCTTCATTAACTTACAAGTAATTGGGTTGCTAGAAGTTTTGAATTTTTCACATCAGAATGCTGATGATGATCACGACACATTAGTCGCGAGATTTCATGAAGATGTAATCAATCAGCGATGGCATCAAGTCAAAGGAATGGTGAAGCGAATGGCTATTGGAACCATGTGTACGACACAGACTCAAAATCAAGTTTGTTGTTCAAGGAGAAATGAAATGACGAGTGAAAGAACATGCGGTGCCCCCATGTCTGGTTTTGGTAATTGATGACAATCTCTATGGACTAATGGTTGCCTTGAGTTATATTTGAAGGTTTTGTCCATAGGCTTTTCTTGGAGTACATGTGTTGGTTTCAAGGAGAGTTTTTGTCAACCAAGGTGCTATTCAAGGAATTACCGAAAAGATTGGTCTTGTGAGAGGTTGATCAAGACTAAGTCAAAGAGTGAATCAAGTTAATCAACACAAAAAGCGTAGAAGATGTACCGAGAGGGATCAAGTGATCCCATGGTATGGTGAGCATTGTCAATTACGCTTTGTGTACTAACCCATGATCTTCGTGAGAGTTCTTTGTGGGGTTAGGATGGGGTGTGCAAGTTCAAGTGATGCATCACAAAGAGATCAAGTTCTTGAAGCTTGCCGTCCATTGTGGTGACAATGGACTTGTGAAGATGAGCCGAAGAGTGGCTCACCCATAGTGGACTATGGGGGAGCAATCATCTAGTCTTCATCGAGCCAACGCAATCAAGAAAGGTGGTCCAACTTGAGGGAATCAAGATCCTCATCATCTAGCTCAAGTGGACCATGTGCAAGGCAAAGATTTGCCCTTGATAGGTTTTCTATTTTACCAGTCTCATGGTAGTAGTTGGGAGACCGGGTTACAGGATCGTTTGTCGTACTATCGAGGGGGGCTCTCAAGTTGGTAGCTTGATCGCATCGTTAGTAGAGAGCTCAAACCATTGCATCCTTGCATCATGTTTCTTGGTTCTTGTTTGGTTCTCTATGTGAGTCTTAAAGCTTATGGTCATCTTGATGACAAGCTTGAGTTCATCGAAAACGGAGTTCGCACTCGTCTTCTATGATGTTTTCGGTGTTGGAGGTTTTACCGTTCTTATCCGAGGAAGGGTTCTCACCATTTTATTACGGTCCTTTTCTCATTTGCTTCTTATTGATATTTCTGTCAATATTGTGTTAGCCCATGTTGTTAGCTTTCCAACAAAAAAGGTTTCGTTGAATTCGAAGTCCGTTTGCAGAAGTTGTGGCTCTTTTGGTAAAGGCTGCAGCGGTACTATGGCGGCTAGAGCGGACGTAAATTTTTACTACCGCTCCCAAGCGGTACTACCGCGGTTCCTGAGCGGTAGTACCACTCCGGACCAAAATCTCATGTTTTGCTCAGCGGAGGTAGGCACGGAAGTATTTTTTTTAGTACCGCTCGCAAGCAGTAGTACCGCTACCATTTGCGGTAGTACCGCTATCCCTAGTGGTAGTACCGTGAGGTCGAGCGGTAGTACCGTGAGGACGAGCGGTAGTACTGCTCTGTGCAGGCCGTGAGCATAACGGTTGGATTTTTCCCCACCTATAAAAGGGGGTCTTCTTCCCCTTTGAACTTTATCCTTTGAGCTCGTGTTCTTCCCCCATTGTTGACCTTCTTCGAGCTTGCTAGCTCTCAATCCCTCCATGGATTCTTGCTAGTTTTGAGGGAAAAAGAGAGGAGATCTAGATCCACATTTCCACCAATCACTTTCTCCTCTATGTGAGGGGAACCCCTTGGATCTAGATCTTGGAGGTCTTGGTGTTCTCCTTCTTGTTCTTCCTCTCATTTTCCTCCCTAGCATTAGTTGCTTGTGGGATTTGAGAGAGAAGGACTTGGGCACTCCGTGGGCCCTTGCCATTGCATTTGGTGCATAGGTTTGAGTTCTCCACGGTGATACGTGGAAGTGAAGTTTGAGAAGCTTATTACTCTTGGGTGTTTGGCACCCTAGAGCTTGTTCCTGTTGGGTGCCTTGGCGCCCTAGACGGTTGGTGTTGTTCGGAGCTCAATCATTGTGGTGTAAAGCTCCGGGCAAGCATCGAGGTTTCAATTAGGTTGTGGAGATCGCCCCGAGCAATTTGATGGGTACCGATGACCGCCCCCAAGGGTTGCCAAAGTGTACGGGTTCGGTGACCGCCCCCAAGGGTTGCCATTTGTACGGGTTCGGTGACCGCCCTCAAGGGTCCCTTTGTGGAATCACGACATCTTGCATTGTGCGAGGGCATGAGTAAATTACGGTGGCCCTAGTGGCTTCTTGGGGAGCATTGTGCCTCCACACCGCTCCAAACGGAGATTAGCATCCGCAAGGGTGTGAACTTTTGGATACATCGTCATCTCCGCGTGCCTCGGTTATCTCTTACATGAGCTCTTTACTTATGCACTTTACTTTGTGATAGCCATATTGTTTCTTGTCATATATCTTGCTTTCACCTAGTAGTTTATCTTGCTTAGCATAAGTTGTTGGTGCACATAGGTGAGCCTAGTTGTTGTAGGTTTTGTGCTTGGCAAATTAACCGCTAGGTTTATTCCGCATTTGTTCAAGCCTAAACCGTAATTATTTTAAAGTGCCTATTCACCCCCCTCTAGGCGACATCCACGATCTTTCAATTGGTATCAGAGCCTCGTCTCTCTTTGTTAGGCTTAACCGCCTAGAGAGTAAATATGTAGACTAGGGGATTAGGATTCTCTTACACTCTTAGTTTTGATGGCACAAATTTTGATGTTTGGGTGATTCTCATGCTTAATCTCTTTAGGGTCATGGACCCAAATTTAGAGCGAATTGTAGATATAGGTTTTTATCCTCCAAAGGATCCCTAAAGATTATCTTTAGAGGATGAGAAAAACTCTTATCTCAATGCTCAACCTTCTAATGTGCTTTTCGATGCTTTGAGCAATGTAGTTATATTTCAACTCATGCCGTTCCGGGATGCTCATGTGTTGTGGACAAAGCTTCAAGATAAATATGGTGTGTCCAAGATTTGTGGGTATGATTGTTCTCCCTCCACCTCCGGCCGTGTTGCCTTCTCAACTTCTTCTACTTCACCTACATGTGGATTTCCACAAGTTAACATTATGGTGAGTAGTGTTGGTCATTACAATGATGATAGTGTGCTTGTCGTTGATGACTCTTCCTCACTATCTTGTTCCAATGCTCCATCTTTGGACTTTAACACTTCGTGCACCTTACATGTTTCACATGCTTGTGTTGATAGTCCGTGCATATCATGTATAGATTGCTTGAATAAATCTCATAATGATATGCTTTCTATATCTTGTTGCCATGATAAAAATGCATGTATTTCCTCGAGTTGTTGTGCTAACAATGTAGAGGAAACCCAACACTCCATGGAACAAGATGTGGTCTCAAATGGTGTTACAAGGGATCCTACATCATCATCTATTGCTTTATGCCTTATGGCTAAGGCTTCAAAGGTATCTCCTACTTTGAACCCCTATATGTCTCTTGATGATGATGTTAATGCTAATGATGATGAGGATAATGATGAAGAGAATGATAGTGTTGCCTCCTTAAAAATTAAGGGTGAAATGATTTTTAAAGCTCTTCATAAAAATAAAATTGCTTGTTCCAACTTCATGGAAATCATGTCCATTGCCATTGAGGGCAAGAAATATATTGAGGAGTTGGAATCTCATCTCGAGGATCATGAGGTCACCATTTAAAAAATGGAAGGTCATGAGCGTGATTATGCTAATGAGATTGCGGACCTCTCTCAAGCTCTTGAACTTGAACAAACCACCAAGGAATCTCTTGAGGAGATTTTTGCTCTAGAATTATCTTGAGTGAAGGAATCTCTTGATAGAGCTCTTAAGGTGGCCAATGTTTTTGAAACTAAAAATGAGAAGCTTGAAGTTGCACGTGCTAAACTGCTTGCGGACTTTGGGCACCTCGAAAATGGCTCAAGAGTCATTAAGAGTGAGCTCATCAAACTCACCGAGTCTCATGCACAACTTAAAGCTTTATATTCAAGAGATATTGCCAAGTTGCCTTCTCCTCTTGCTATTATTGATGATGCTTGTGCTACTAACTCTATTACTTGTGAAGCATGCATTTTGAAGGAGAATGTTGAGCTTCGGACTCAACTTGAGTTGCTATCTAGCAATTATGGGAAATTGGAAGAAAGTCATGAAAAGCTCTCAAGCTCTCATGATGATCTTCTAGTATCCCATAATGTGCTAAAGATATCTCATGAGGCCATGATTGCTAAGGTAAAATCTAGTGAGCCTCATGAGGATACTAGCACCACTTCTAGTCAAAATACTATATTGCCATGTGCTAGTCCTTGTAATTCATCTACTCAGAATGTTGGTACATCTTGTGATGAATTGCTTTCCTTGCCTTGTTGCTCTAACGATGAAGCTTATACTTCCTCTAGTACTTGTGTTGAGACTAACCATGTAGAAGAAATCAAAGAGCTCAAGGCCCAAGTCACTTCTTTGAAGAAAGACTTGGAAAAGAGTCATGAAGGGAAATCCACACTCAACAATATCTTGAGTGTGGAAAAATCCCCCAATGACAAAGGTGGACTTGGATTCAACTCCATTAAGAAGAAGAAGTCCAAGATGAACAAGAAGAAGGGTCAAGAACAAGTCAAGAATTCGGCCAAGATTGATTGCTTCAAGTGCAAAATTGAAGGGCATCATGTGAGATCTTCCCCATTGAAGAAGAAGACCATTAGTGACAAGCAACAAGGTAAGCAACCACAAGTCCAATCTCATGCTCAACCACAAGTTGAAGAAATGCCTCTTCCCAAGAAAACTCCAGCTAATGCTTCTCAAGTTCAGAAATCAAGTCAGAATAAAGTGAAGAGTAGACGTTGCTACCTATGTCGTGAGAAAGGTCACCTTGCTTCTTCATGCACTAGTGGCAACTTATCCAACCCAATTATTATTGATGATATCTATTCTCTTGGGAAGGATAAGGTTGGCAATTTGTTTGCCAAGTTTGGTGATACTCAAAGTGGTGTCAAGAAAAGAACCATTTGGGTTGCCAAGCCTATTGTGACTAACCTCTTAGGACCCAACTTGGTTGGGGACCAACAAGCTCAAACTTGATCAATAGGTGTTGTTGGAGGGCATTGGAGATTTGGCTAGATTATGAAAAATTAAGGGGAGTTCATCATTCTTAGTGTCTCAAGCCAAGTTAATTGGGTTATCAAGTTTCTATACTATATCCAATGTGCCTCCTTCCGGTAACTTGTACTTAAATTGTTTACATTGAAAGTTACTTGCCCTCTACATGTTTTGGTTTTGTTCCTTGCATGTGTTTGTATATGTTGTGCCTCCAATTGCTTATCTTGAGTAATCAAGTATGTGTGTGTTGGTTTGCACATCATGTACATGTGTGTCGTATGTTGAGAGTTTATGCATCTTGTTTGTAACTTAGTTGGCTCTTGTGAGAGATTAATGGTATATCCCATTATGGGGGAGTGATGTCCTTTATACACCTTACAATCCTATAAATGTGTGTACATGAGGAATACCATCTAGTATTGATATTACAAGATTATCTAGTCGCTATGTGGTATGTCTTCTCATGAGAAATTCAAATTCTAAATTGTCCATTAATTATCTCTTGTTGGATCATTATTTTGCCTCTTTTTTAATCTTTAATTGGTATCACATTATGGGGTAGTAATATGCTATGTGTATATTACTAGCCTAAAAAATGTGTACATTTGAGATATTGTCACCTAGAATTGATATTGTAAATTGTCGGCGTGCAGGGGCAGGGGTCCCAGACTTGCACTGCGGCTGCTGGCGTGGCTCAAGGGGGCCCATCACGGCCCATCTTCATCAACACGAGCTCAAGACCCTCGCGAGGGCCCAGCCTCATGAGGCGGGCTGACGAGGAGCTTCCTCGAGCACGGCCTCATCGAGTGGCTCACGAGGGCAGAGAGATCAAGGCGGGGTACCTCACGAGGTGCCCATTACGCGAGCCATGGCGACTAAAGGCGCCCGGTGGCGCCAGCCCGTCAGTGTCCTCCTTTCCTCTTTGGTGCAAAGGAAGCAAGCACAGTAGAGCATCAAGCAAAAGCGTCCATTTGATTACCATGAGACCAAGACCAGTCCAATGGCAGGAAGGAAGTCATTGTGGAGCCCAAGCCGCGTCACCACGAGCCTTTGGACAGCCGAGGACCAACTTTAGTCAGGATAAGTGTACCATATGTTCCCCTTCAAAATGGCCAATTGTTGGCGCCCTTAGCTCAATATTTGGGAAGAGGCCAGGGCCTCCGCCTATAAGTAGAGCTAGCCACCATAGTAAGGGGAGGACCGGGATCGAGAGATTCAGGAAGATAGCAAGAGAACAAGCGAGAGAGATAGAGAGAGGCGGTGAACTCCCCTAGCAGTTCATCGCACCAGCCAAGAACAGACCCTCATGAGGTTGTTCTTCCATGTATTATTCATCACCATCAGCCAAGAGGCAATCCACCACACCACAAACTAGAGTAGGGTATTACACCACAATGGTGGCCCGAACTAGTATAAACCCTGTGTCTCTTGTGCTGTTCCTTTCATAGTTTAGATCCTAGCGAGGTGGCGGGGTGCAGGTAGGTAGAGGGCGAGATTCCGCACGCACCCCAATGTTTAAACCTCAAGGGTCTGCCGGAACCCGAAATCCGACATTTGGCGCGCCAGGTAGGGGTGCGCCGGGATCCACCTCCTGCCACTTCGTGTCCCGTCGCATCGTCCTCATCATGACCGGCTACCAGCGGGCAACCCGATCCACTGGCGGCTTGGCCCACCTTGAGCCGCTTCGCCTCAGGCGACCCCATGCCCAGAAGCTCGCGGTCCGCGAGGCACCGCAGGCCAGCAGGCGACGCAGACGAGCCGACAACTATCACGCTGCAGCGGCGGTCGGCAGCGAGGCCTTCCAACCACGCCCGCGGCGCAACGCCATTACACCCAGCCCGAGCAGGCGAACTCGAGGCGCGCTCACGGTGGCCGGAGCTACTGCGGTCTGGCGAGGCTCCTCGGCGGCCGCGACGTACTGCTAGAGCGGGTGGCAGAGCTCCTGGGCTTTTCCGCCTTGGGGGCTCATCCCTTCTGCACCCAGCTCCCACCTCAGGTCCAGGGCGGCCCGTGCGGGGGCTCCACACGCGGCCACGGGCCCCAAGGCTACTCCAACACCGGGTTACCAGGCCACCGTGCCGGTGATGGCCAGCTGCCTCCGCTCCGGCCAGCGAATAAGGACTCGTCGCGACCCACGGCTCCAAAGTGGGCGCCCGCTTCTACCCCAATTGGGCGCTCCGAGTAGAACCGCATGGCACGCGGAGCACTATGGCGCGGCCTTCGGGATGACGGCCCCAGAAGAATACGTGCCCCACATGATGGACCAAGGGCACCAGCACGAAGGAGAACAAGGCTCGCTCCTCAGCCCAGGCTGGGGGGGACGAGGCGACAGAAGCTGAGCTCTTCCAAGAGCCCCGTGAAGGCCCCACCGGCCATGCTGGACGCGACAATTATCGGGTACCACTCGTTCCTCAGGAGCAGGCATACATTAATCATGAATCGCAGGAGGTGCAGGTCGCCACAGCAAGCGGCTGCCCCGCTCCCGCAGTCTCCTACCCCTCGGGAGGAGGGCGCCGGGGAGCTGCAGGAGAAGGGGCCGAGATCCGCATCACCACCGCGGCGTTCGAGCAAGGCGTTCTCGGGAGAGTAGGCCCTCCAGCTGGGAGGTGCCTCAGGGCCTGCCCCTGGCGGAGGACCCGTGGTCATCGGGGGAACCGTTGGCGACCGCTCTACCCCATCGGCGGCGTCCTGGTTTCCGGTCGTCGTTGATGGCACTAGAGTGCGGTGCAAGGCGGGGCCCTTGTCTGGCGATATGAAGCAAGGCTGGTACCTGTGAAGAAGGCCCAGTGCCTGTTAAGCTCGCCGCCCCGTGACACTCTCACGTAATAATGAGTGGGGTTGTACACGCCCCGGAGTCTCGAGGGTGCCGGCCTCGGGCCACAGGGCTCCCTCCACGCCACTGGAAGCACTTAGCTCCGCGCTGGTGAGAAGACGTCCAAGACAAGACTAGGTGCCGGACGTGGCCTTTTTTGGTTTGCTTTCATTGCTTTTCCCTTTGGTTGTCACTTTCCCCCGCTGGATTTAAGTTGGATTCGAATTCGAGATTTGCGTGTGTTTGGGGAAGGGGGTGTTTAGTCTCCTTCGAGCAATCTCTAGTGTTCCAGTTACTGCTTTGCCTCAGCTGCCTCCCCTCGTGATCCCCTCGTGAGCCGGGTTGGGCCTAGCTTGCGTGCAGCCCAGACTGCCGCCGCCGCATCCTCTCAGGAGGCTTTTACTGCAGATCCTATGGGTTCGACCGGGAGGCCTTCGGGCATACAGCCCTCCGCTGGCTATCTCGGGGCCACGCAGGACAAAGGTAAACTAGCCAGCCACTAGGCATAGGCGTGCGGGTGGTATAGCATCTACTAGTCTGTGAGAACACAAGTTTTACATGAGGGCTCCCCCTCCCAAAATGCTCTCCACGACCATCAAGGCAAAACCTGAGTTCTATTAAATGCGAGAAGCGAGAGCAGTGCGCGGTCGATCGGATAAATCCCCAATGCATCCTCGAGGCACCTCCTGAATTGTCGCTGGCGTCCACAGCCTCGCCGTCGCTCTCTGCGTCGTCGCCCGGTAGCGTCGAGGGCCCACCACACCGCCGTCGGCAGCCACGATCACGCCATCGTTATGCGAACCAAAAGGCCACGACAAAGCGTCCACGTTGTCCTCCACCAGTGCGCTAGGTCGTCCCGGGACGGCCTGAAATGCTGAAGCGATCTTTACGCCGAAGCCAAAGTGAGGGTCCATATTCCGGAGATGGTTGAAGACGCAAGAAAAGGCACGCCCGAGTAGGGCGCGGCTTATCTCCTCCACCAACCTGTCGGCTCTGACCGACCACTCCTCCAACCGAGTCACCACATCAGTGAAGAACTGAAGGTTGCCGGCGTAGTTAATTGTGTGCGGCTCGCCAACAGCCGCCTCACAGATGTTACCCAAGGCTGTGTTGGCTCTCTCCCGGAGCGTGGTGAGCATGGGGCCGTGCTCATGCTCCGGAGACCCTTGCTGGCGCATCTCGTCTGCATTCTGTCGCGCAACGGCATCAGCCTCATCCACGCGCTGGCGAAGAAGAAGCACCTCGGCACGGGAGGTAGTTAACTCCTCCTGCGCCACCTCAAGGGCGGCCCGAAAGGCATCGGCCCGCCTCGTTGCTTCCTCCTGCTTGGCCCTCAAGGCAGCAGTCCTACCTTCGGCCTCAGCCCGGATCAACCCCAGCCTTTCCTCGAACTCGCGCTCGAGGTTCAAGCGCGCCATCGCCACCCGGACGCCCGACCTCCTCCGAAGCGGGCCTCCCGGCCTGGCGACATCATCCTCCGCCCTCGCCACCAGCGCTCCCTTGTTTCCAGGCGTTCGTACTCGCGTGCGCTCGGCGACTTCTAGCGTCGGCGCCTCCTCCCGCTTCGAGCTCTCTTGGGTACTTTGATGCCACCCTCATCGGCCGCAAGGCCGTCTCGCACAGCTCCACCTGCTCCTCCGGTCGTGACAGCGGGCTAGGAGTTCCCGCGCCCGCTCCTCCGCCGCCTCTCGCCGCCCGGTCAGCTTCCGAGCCTCTTCAACAGCCCGAGAACGGACCTCCCGAGAGAGGCCACCAGCTGACGCCTTGGCCTCCTCATCGTCAAGATCACGCTGGTGGCACGCATGGGCGACAGCCGCCTTCATCTCGTGCCTCTCCGCGGCCAGGCGCAGGCCCTCGGCCTCGAGGCGCGCGTCTTCATCGGCGAGCTCTTCACCGAGCAGGCTCACCGCGTCAGCCGCCCTCCGAAGAAACCCTTGGCAAAGAGCGCGACGCTCCGGGCGGCGCTCAAGTCGTCTTCCACACCATCATCCGCCCGAGGCGGCGCCGAGGCCACGAATCAGCACTCCCCTCCAGGCGGGGGGCTGGGGGGCGCCCTCGCCACGGCCGGGCACGCCTCTCGAGGCCGGGCGAGCCAGCCCATCCCCCAAAGAAGAGCGCAGGGAATGCCTCAGCCAATCACGGTCGACGACCAGACGAGAAGCCCACGGCAGGCCAGCTATGCCTCGAGAGGGCTCGTGAAGGAGGGTCGCGAGGCGCGCGGGGACGTTATGCGCCTCAGGATGGCTCGTCTCTCCGACCGACCTCACCACCAGGGCCCTGCAGCTCGGAGTGCTCGAAGACGGTGGAGAGGGCAGAGCCAAGGGGGATGGCTCCTAAGACATCTCCGAGAGCTCGGCAGAAGGGCCCTGCAAAGCAAGGATCAGTAAAAACAACAGAAGAATCAGGAGCCAGAAAAGGGGAAAGCTTACTCATCGGTGGCGAAGTACTTCCTGCGCTTCAATAGGCGACAAGGGTAATCGTTGCCCAGGGCTTCCCTTCTCTTCCGAAGAGCCTCAAAATCCACGCGGAATCGACCCAAGAGTTCAGCGCAGGGGTCAACCTGCGATGAGGAAGGAGCGTCGAGGACGGCCGGCCCGGCAGGCGTCGTCCGAGGAGCTTCGCCGCCCAGATCACCTCACCAAGGAGGGTAGCTGGGGCCCCAGGGGCCTCAGCCTTAGGCACCACGGGCAGCTGCTCGCCTCCCCCAACCGCGATAGCGTGGGCCTCAGGAGCTGCTCCCTCAAGAGCGCCGCCTGGGACCGTCACCCCTGCGGAGGCCCCCTCGGCCTCCAGCGGCTCGTGCCTCCCTACACCGCCACTCGAGGAAGAGCCGCCACGGCTGACTGTAAGGGCAGTCACCACCACCGGGTTCTCGTGAGACCCCATGAGGCATGCGGGGCGCAGCCCCCACTCGTCGAAGCTGGGCATCTGCTTCACAAATTCACCCCTGCTTGAGCAAAAGTACAGCAAAGCACCCCCTTGCCGGACGCTGCCAGGATTGGGATGCCCAGTCAAGACCAAGAGCACCTTCCTCGGTAACCCGGGCGTCAAGTCCTCCTCCACAGAGCCTCATGCGGTCTTCACGCCCGCTGAAGGCCCACATCCGCGGGAATGGCGCTGGAGAGGGGCAATCTTGCGGCAACAGGAACTCCTTCACCACCTTGGGCGCCCGTCACCTCGGCGCCCTCGGGGCTGTGGCGACGCCATCTGGCGAGCCGGGGGCTCGTGAGCGTCTCCTGGCCCCAGCCTGAATTGGGGACAACGGGTGATGTTGGCTCTGACAGCAAGGGGCTGGGCACCCCCACGTCCACGTACAGCCACCGCTCGCGGAACCCAGGCGCGGGCGGAGGAAGGGCGAAGTCAATCCCTGAAGCTGTTGTTTCATATGCAGCAATGAAGCCCACGCACCCCGAACATTGGGTGGGGTCAACAAGGCGCAGAGAGAAGAAGTGGCATAGCAAGGCAACCGAGTGAAGGATGCCCATCATCGCCTCGCAAACAAAGGCGAAGACCGCAAGAAGAGTGATGGATTCCGGACCGAGGTACATCATATGGATCTGATAGTGGGAGAGTACAGCATTGAAGAAATCGGAGAAGGGGGGAACTAGCCCCGCCCACAGGGCGTCGGCAAAATACTGGACCTCGGTGATTATCCTGTCAATGGCGAAGTGGGACGCGGGCCAGGGCCGAGCTGACCTTGCCCAGGCCCTCTCGATTGAGTATAATTGACCGATCGACGGCAGGGGCCGCCGCCGACGACGAGCGAGGCAGAGGCATGGGTTTCTTCCCTCTTCCTTTCTTCATCGGAGCCATGGCAACAGAAAGGGGGGAGGAAGGTTCGAGATTGGATTGGGAGCGGTTTGGAGTTCGAGAGGAGGAAGAGTGGGGGCGGTCGAGCAGCAAAAAGGGAGCAGGCGTGTGCGGCTCTGAAGTCGCCTAGCACGGCACAAAATAAGGAGGCGTGGGGAACAGTCGCCCACGTCCAATCAACCGCCACGCTGGCGCCCAAGGCCGTAGGCTGTTAGGGCCAGCGCTTCAGATCTGCCCTTCACCTCTACGCTCGGCCAAAGTCCGACACGCCTTGGGCCCGGGGGCTCTTGTCGGCGTTCAGGAACAGGGTCCCCAGACTTGCCTGCCTGCGGCGTGGCTCAAAGGGGGGCCCATCACGGCCCATCTTCATCAACATGAGCTCAAGACCCTCACGAGGGGCCAAGCCTCATGGGGCGGACGACAGGGAGCTTGCTCAGGCACGGCCTCATCAGGCTGGCTCGCGAGGAGGCGGAGAGATCAAGGCAGGGTACCTCACGAGGTGCCCATGACGCAAGCCATGACGACCAAGGGCGCCAGGTGGGCGCCATCCCGCCTGATGTCCTCCTTTCCTCTTTGGTGCAAAGGGAGCAAGCGCGGCGAGAGCATCAAGCAAATCGTCCATTTCGGTGAAAGCGAGACCAAGACCAGTCCAACGGCGGAAGGAAATCATTGTGGAGCCCAAGCCGGGCGTCACCACCGAGCCTTTGACAAAGCGAGGACCAACTTTAGTCAGGATAAGTGTACCATATGTTCCCCTTCAAAATGGCCAATTGTTGGCGCCCTTCCCGCTCAATATTTGGGAAGAGGCCCAGGGCCTGGGCCTATAACTAGAGCTAGCCACCATAGTAAGGGGAGGACCCGGGATCAGAGATTCAGGAAGATAGCAAGAGAACAAACGAGAGAGATAGAGAGAGGCGACTGAACTCCCCCTAGCAGTTCATCGCACCAGCCAAGAACAGACCCTCGCGAGGCTGTTCTTCCCTGTATTGTTCATCACCATCAGCCCAAGAGGCAATCCACCACACCACAAACTAGAGTAGGGTATTACACCACAATGGTGGCCCGAACTAGTATAAACCCTGTGTCTCTTGTGTTGTTCCTTTCGTAGTTTAGATCCTAGCGAGGCGGCGGGGTGCAGGTAGGTAGAGGGCGAGATTCCGCGCGCACCCCAGTGTTCAAACCTCAAGGGTCTGCCGGAACCCGAAGTCCGACATAAATTATCTTGCTCCTTGGTGGCATGTTAGCTCTACAAGTTGCAATTTGCTTGTGTTTGGTGTGAAGATGATGTCGGATATCCTTGCTATCTACCACCAGGAATTATTTCCAAATACTTATTGTCTTTTCACAATTGGTACTCACTTATGTGTGGTAGAAATTATTGATCATCTTCACGTCGGCGTTTGCTTTTTTTTGCCTTATCTCTTGCCAAGTTTGTGTCAACTCCCTTTGCCTTCCATGCCACTTGAGGATCTTGTTGTTTTCTTGATCTTGTCTAGTGTTTTCCTTGATATGGTGAACATGGTGATCCTACCTTGTGCATTTTGTATTCAAATGCAAATTCTCTATAATGCACAACTCGTGGGGGAGCTATCCTATTTTCTATAAAACACTAAACTTGTGATCCATTTTAAGTGTGTGTTGGTGAACGGCAAGCCATTCTTTTTGGTACTTGTGCCATCATGAAACTTTGTAGAGAGCTTGGTTTGTTTGGAACCATCCTCTCTTTTGGGAGTTTGATATCATTTTGTAGGTTCCAATGGATATCTCATTCCTTGATGTATCTTTTAATGATATCTTCCAAGTGATGATTTCTCCATTTGGTATTTTTTTTCACTTGGTATTTCCTTGTATTTTAGTATCGGTTCTTGAAAGTCTTGAACATGCATATTAACTTCATGTAGTTTCCTTGGCATGCTTACTCTATTTGACCTAACATATAGGGGAAACTCCACCAAGTCTCAAATTGGATGAGATGTGCATGAATCTCATTTCCATATCTATATGCACATATTTATGTGGAGTTTGTCCTATGTATTGTTGGTGTTTCTAACTCTTTGGCCCCAATGAGTTTGGGTACCATTTTGTTTGTGTTGTTGTTCTAGGAAAAATTGGAGATGCATCGGATTCTCGTCTCACTCACAAGGAAGGTGGTGCCATCACGTGCTTATTGGAGTCAAGCTAGGATGCTCAATGAACTACTATCTATTACCTTCAATTGGTTTCTTCTACATCCTTCCAATAATATCTCGGTAACAAGTATCTATTCATGCATTCTTTTCTTGCATTCAACCTTGCGTAGGTTGCATCTTGGCATGATAGTCATTCCATCTTGTGATACTTGTTTCCTTTCTCAAAGCATCTCAATGATGATCTCATGTTGCTAGTTGTGATGTCTTTGATGGTTGTGTGGTAGGAATTCATCTATATACAATAAGACCATATCTAGCCATGTGCTATGCTTTCAAGCAAATATCTTATTTGTATATCTATGACTTCCTTTTGGATATCTTGTTCTTCGGGTGTACATCCTTCTTTGTAGGTATATATCATCATGATTTTGTCTACCTAGAATCTTATACACCTGAGAGAAGTTGCATATCTAGATGATATCCTTTCTTCACGTCCACCTTGTCTTTCTTTTGTTTTTTTTCTTTGGTGGCTCTGTGAAAGCTTTTGCCTTGAGTGCGTATCTTATCTCGTTGCATCTTGATGCACTCTTGTGTGGTGAAGATTATTTTCCTCATGCTTATCTCTACGAGGCTTTTGCCATCTTAATTGGTATCCCTCGTCTTGATGAGACTTTCATCTTCTATCATCACCATGGGTTGTCACAATTGTTGGTTATTCATTTTGCATTTTTAGTGTGCTTGTGAACCCTTGGTGTGTGTGGGGAGGACATGTCATGCACCTTGTATCTCCACTATCCAAGACTATGTTGATGCTTAATGCTCATCCATACATTAGTCTTCTCAAGTGCTTTGCCATGACTCACACACATCATTTTGGTTGAGCCTACTCTTAAGTTGCCTCTTTTATATGTTGCTCAACCATTTGTTTGTTGCAAGTGCTAGGCTTTGTTTCCTACATGCTCACTTGCACTTGTTGTGAGTTTCTATTGATTTTCGGGGAGTGATGATCCTATTTGGTGCACTTGGTATCCTAATGCAAATATTGTAAGGAGTGCACAAATCATGGAGAGCTTCACTAGTGTCTTTAGAACACTCTGTTGCTCTCTTGCACTTGTCGTGAGGTTCTACGGATCTTGGGGGAGTGACGATCCTATTTTGTGCTTGTTGTATCCAATTACAAAACTAAATTGTGCACAAATCATGGGGAGCTTCTCTAGTTTCTCTAGAACACTCCTTTGCTCATATCATAATTTATTTCATTCATGTGGCACGTAGGATCATTTGTCTAGTTGGCTCAATTGATATCTGTTGATTGCTTGCTTCAATTGGTATCTTTTGATTGCTTGATTGCTTATTTCTCTCTTTGTAATGTCTTTGTGGCATATCATTCATTTGCTATCTTTGGGCCTCAATATAGTTTGTCTTCCTCCAAGTATTTACCGTTGGACATGTGTATTGCATTCCACTCTCTTGTTGAGAAATACACAATTTATGGAGGAACACTTTTTATATTCGCCTTCTAAGCTTTTCAACCATTTTGGCAATCGATGCCAATGGGGGATGAGTCTCAGAGAATTTTTTTCCTAAGCATTTGCATCCCATTCTCATGCATCATTGGTTGTTGCATTGCATGGTGATGCATAATTCCTTGTATGAACTCTCTTGAAAGTGATTGTCATCAATTACCAAAATGGGGGAGATTGAAAGAACATGCGGTGCCCCCATGTTTGGTTTTGGTAATTGATGACAATCTCAATGGACTAATGGTTGCCTTGAGTTATATTTGAAGGTTTTGTCCATAGGCTTTTCTTGAAGTACATGTGTTGGTTTCAAGGAGAGTTTGTGTCGACCAAGGTGCTATTCAAGGAATTACCGAAAAGATTGGTATTGTGAGAGGTTGATTAAGACTAAGTCAAAGAGTGAATCAAGTTGATCAACACACAAAGCATAGAAGATGTACCGAGAGGGATCAAGTGATCCCATGGTATGGTGAGCATTGTCAATTACGCTTTGTGTACTAACCCATGGTCTTCGTGAGAGTTCTTTGTGGGGTTAGGATGCGGTGTGCAAGTTCAAGTGATGCATCACGAAGGGATCAAGTGCTTGAAGCTTGCCGTCCATTGTGGTGACAATGAACTTGTGAAGATGAGCCAAAGAGTGGCTCACCCATAGTGGACTATGGGGGAGCAATCATCTAGTCTTCATCGAGCCAACACAATCAAGAAAGGTGGTCCAACTTGAGGGAGTGAAGATCTTCATCAGCTAGCTCAAGTGGACCTTGTGCAAGGCAAATGTTTTCCCTTGATAGGTTTTCTGTTTTACCGGTCTCATGGTGGTAGTTGGGAGACCGGGTTATAGGATCGTTTGCCGTACTATCAAGGGGGGGCACTCAAGTTGGTAGCTTGATCGTATCGTTAGTAGAGAGCTCAAACCATTGCACCCTTGCATCATGTTTCTTGGTTCTTGTTTGGTTCTCTGTGTGAGTCTTAGAGCTTATGGTCATCTTGATGACAACCTTGAGTTCATCGAAAACGGAGTTCGCATGCTCTTCTATGATGTTTTCGTTGTAGAGGTTTTACCGGTCTTATCCGAGGAAGGGTTCTCACCATTTTCTTATGGTCCTTTTCTTATTTACTTCTTATTGATATTTCTATCAAGATTTTGTTAGCCCATGTCGTTAGCTTTCCAAGAAACTTGGTTTTGTTGAATTCGGAGTCCGTTTGCAGAAGTTGTGGCTGTTTTGGTAAAGGCTGCAGCGGTACTACCGCACCTAGAGCGGATGTAAATTTTTACTACCGCTCGAGGCCTACTACATGACTCTGAGCGGTAGTACCGCTCCAGAGCTGTACTACCGCGGATCCTAAGCGGTAGTACTGCTCCGGATCAAAATCTCGTGTTTTGCTCAGCGGAGGTAGGCACGGTAGTTTTTTTTAGTACCGCTCGCAAGCAGTAGTACCGCTACCATTTGCGGTAGTACCGCTACTCCTAGCGGTAGTACCATGAGGTCGAGCGGTAGTACCGTGAGGACGAGTGATAGTACCGCTCCGGCGGTTCTACTGGCCTTTTGCCTCCTCATTGTTGTTTTTCAAAGGGGTAGTACCGCTCCTTGGAGCAGTAGTACCGCTCTGTGCGGGCTGTGAGCATAACGGTTGGATTTTTTTCCACCTATAAAAGGGGGTCTTCTTCCCCTTTGAACATTATCCTTTGATCTCGTGTTCTTACCCCATTGTTGACCTTCTTCGAGCTTGCTAACTCTCAATCCCTCCACGGATTCTTGCTAGTTTTTGAGGGAAAAGAGAGAGGAGATCTGGATCCACATTTCCAGCAATTACTTTCTCCTCTATGTGAGGGGAACCCCATGGATCTATATCTTGGAGGTCTTGGTGTTCTCCTTCTTGTTCTTCCTCTCATTTTCCTCCCTGGCATTAGTTGCTTTGGTGGGATTTGAGAGAGAAGGACTTGGGCACTCCGTGTGCCCTTGCCACTGCATTTGGTGCATAGGTTTGAATTCTCCACGGTGATACGTGGAAGTGAAGTTTGAGAAGCTTATAACTCTTGGGTGTTTGGGCACCCTAGAGCTGTTCATGTTGGATGCCTTGGCGCCCTAGACGGTTGGTGTTGTTCGGAGCTCAATCATTGTGGTGTAAAGTTTCGTGCAAGCGTCGGGGTTGCCTATTAGGTTGTGCAGATCGCCCCGAGCAATTTGACGGGTACCGGTGACCGCCCCCAACGGTTGCCAAAGTGTACGCGTTCGGTGACCGCCCCCAAGGGTTGCCATTTGTATGGGTTCGGTGACCGCCCTCAAGGGTCCCTTAGTGGAATCACGGCATCTTACATTGTGCGAGGGCATGAGGAGATTACAGTGGCCCTAGTGGCTTCTTGGGGAGCATTGTGCCTCCACACCGCTCCGAACGAAGATTAGCATACGCAAGGGTGTGAGCTTCGGGATACATCGTCGTCTTCGCCTGCCTCGGTTATCTCTTACCCGAGCTCTTTACTTATGCACTTTACTTTGTGATAGCCATATTGTTTCTTGACATATATCTTGCTTTCACCTAGTAGTTTATCTTGCTTAGCATAAGTTGTTGGTGCACATAGGTGAGCCTAGTTGTTGTAGGTTTTGGTCTTGGCAAATTAACCCCTAGGTTTATTCCGCATTTGTTCAAGCCTAAACCATAATTATTTTAAAGAGCCTATTCCCCCCCCCCTCTAGGCGACATCCACGATCTTTCAACGAGGAAGATCCGCGTAAGATTAGCTCACTGTCGAAATGTGTGCTCCGGGAGGAAGTACCAGGTAGCACAGTTAAATTTAGCACGATAATGATGTAGCCAGTCAGGCTAGGAAAGACATGATGGAGTATTAAACTTGTAAGCAATGAAGATCTCTAATCCTAGTTGAATCGCAGTGCGGACTCGATTCAGTTGTTAGTGACTTTGAGTGTTTAATAACTCAGAGCCCGTGAAAAAATTGGAATCAGTGAGAATGTAGTACTTCATGAAAAACTCATAAGTTATGCAGTTCTGTGATAATCTCGAGATACCGGGGGGTAATACTCGATGACAGATCAAAGTAGAGGTTGGACTGGGGTATTGATCTGCAGAAGACAAATGCTTAAACTTGCCCATGAAATGGGATCAAAGAAGAACAATATGGTCGGAACCATAGTTGGAAGGGATCCAATTTAATGACACCGAAAGAATTACCCAAATGGTTAAATATTTTGCAAGTAGCTTCCATGCTAAGTTCCACATCGGGTCCATGGGCATGAACAAAAAGTTCAAGGTCGACTCCCACTTCTTTAATGCATAACCTTTCATTCACTTCTCGTCTTCGAAGAAGTTGTAGTGTTGAAATTTTATCCAGCGAAGCACCAGAAGAGTATGACTCGTGAAAACTTTCGGGTTCACACGGTTTAGAGAAGGCATAGGTTCAACCCATATGGGCTTCTTACAAACATATACCACAATAAGAGTAAATATCTCCAGCTCAAAAGCGGAGCATGGTTGGCCAATCAGATAATATGATTTACCAATGGCATTATATATCAGAGAAAGAACTGCTCGTGGTTTAGTATACGAAGGACACTGTCGGATGATAATTCAATAAAGGATATGACGTTCCATAACAGAGATGATGTGAGCATCGGTACACCACCAGAGGAAGAGATAATGCAAAGGCAATGGATTATAGAAGCAACTGACTAATTCAAAGCTTAAATGCAAAGGAATTATGATTCCCAAATTAAGGGATCAGGAGCAAGGGCTCTGATTAAGGGTGGATAAGTCGAGTAGGCTTAGGGGAATAACTGATGGCAATTTGATGGGTCGAGATCCAGCTCATGTTTAAAATGTCGTCTGAGCCGGAAGGATGAGTTCTAGGATCTGATTGATGATTGCGAGCATTCACAACATATTGAACCAACAGACTCAAAATGATAATGGTAGAGGATGTCAACGGAGATTACTAGAAATATGGCATTAACCATAATGCAGGAAGGCAAGGAATTCAGGAGCAATAGGTTGCTGAGGATTTTCAGAAAACCAAATAATATTCCGAAGAATTTTGTGATACACATGAAGAACTGAGGATGAACGGATCATCGACAGGTGTGAGGAATTATTCGTAGGGGTATTCATGCGGCAAAGACCTGTAAAGCAGTGTCACAAGTGATTCTTAGAAAGTCAGAGAATAATTCGATACATCTTGTAATAACAAGAGCAGCTGGGAATGAAAGTAAGAACGACAGGTGAATGTATTTATACATAGGGATATATCGATGGGCACAAAGTTTCGAGAGAACTTTAGAGAGTATCTTCGAAATCCTTCGGTGCTCCAAGCAATCATCTGGAGTGAGGGGCTCTCTGGGAGAAAGTAATTGTGAGAACCTAGAGTTAAAGTTAGCAAAATCATTTAACCTGAATAGAAGAGAGATCAGATTCCCGAGTACAGATCGAGGAATAAAAGATCCTAATACCACCCAATGGCGACGTGGGCTCGTAAGCCGCACAACCATGTTAGTAAAAACTTTTCAATGACTAGACTCAACTTCGGCAAAGGAGTTTGGAAGGGGGATTCCTACAGGCAGTCGGCTCTGATACCAACTTGTGACGCCCTCGATTCAATCGTACACTAATCATACATGCAAATGTATATGATCAAGATCAGGGACTCACGGAAAGATATCACAACACAACTCTAAAAGCAAATAAGTCATCCAAGCATCATATTACAAGCCATGGGCCTCGAGGGCTCGAATACAAGTGCTCGATCACAGACAAGTCAGCGGAAGCAACAATATCTGAGTATAGACATAAGTTAAACAAGGTGCCATAAGATGGCTAGCACAAACTGGGAAACAGATCGAAAGAGACGCAGGCCTCCTGCCTGGGATCCTCCTAAACTACTCACAGTGGTCGTCGGCACACTTGCGTAGTAGTAGGCACCCACGGTGTAGTAGGAGTCGTCGAAGGTGGCGTCTGGCTCCTAGGCTCCAGCATCTGGTTGTGGCATCCGAGAAGAAAGGAAAAGGGGGGAAAGGGGGAGCAAAGCAACCGTAAGTACTCATCCAAAGTACTCGCAAGGAAGGATCTACATTACATATGTATTGGTATCAATGAAAAGGTAGTATCTTTGGACTCAACTGCAGAATGCCAGAATAAGAGGGGGATAGCTAGTCCTATCAAAGACTATGTTTCTGGAAACCTCCATCTTGAAGCATGTAGAAGAGAGTAGCTAGTAAGTTCACCAAGTAACAATGTATAGCATAATCCTAGCCGGAGATCCTCTCCTTATCGCCCTATGAGAGCAATCACCGGGTTGTAACTAGCACTTGAAAGGGTGTGTTTAATTAACTATCCGGTTCTAGTTGTCATAAGGTCGGAATACAACTCCAGGTTGTCCTTTTACCGAGGGAGATGGCTATTCGAATAGATAAACTTCCCTGCAGGGGTGCACCACATTACCCAACACGCTCGATCCCTCTATCCGGACACACTTTCCTAGGTCATGCCCGGCCTTCGAAGATCAACATGTCGCAGCCCTACCTAGGCACAACAGAGAGGTGAGCACGCCGGTCTAAATCCTAAGCACGTAGGGGTCTGGGCCCATCACGCGTTGCACATCTGCGCGTTGCGAACACGGCCGGTGAGCAGACCTAGCAACCTCCATTACAAAGGAAGCTGCGTTACGTGGTCCAACCCGGCGCACGCTGCTCAGCCGCTGACGTTGATACGTCTCCAACGTATCTATAATTTATGAAGCATTCATGCTATTTTATTATGTGTTTTGAATGATTATGGGCTTTATTATACACTTTTATATTACTTTTGGGACTAACCTTTTAACCGGAGGCCCAGCCCATATTGTTGTTTTATTGCCTGTTTCAGTATTTCGAGGAAAAGGAATATCAAATGGAGTCCAAACGGAATGAAACCTTCGGCATCGTGATTTTTTGGAAGAATATCATCACGAGGCTTGGAGATCAAGTCGGAAGATACTCGAGGAGCCCAGAGATAGGGAGCGCCCCTTTGTAGCGGCCCCTTGTCTCGTGGACCCCTCGAGCACCCCCCCCCCCCCCCCGACTGACTTCTTTTGCCTATATAACACTACGTACCGTAAAACCATCGAATATCAAGATAGATCCGGAGTTCCGCCGCCGCAAGCCTCTGTAGCCACCAAAAACCTCTCGGGAGTCCGTTCCCGCACCCTACCGGAGGGGGAACCCATCACTGGTGGACATCTTCATCATGCCGGCGCTCTCCATGACGAGGAGGGAGTAGTTCACCCTCGGGGCTGAGGGTATGTACCAGTAGCTATGTGTTTGATCTCTCTCCCTCTCTCCTGTTCTCTCTCGTGTTCTCTCTATGGCACGATCTTGATGTATCGCGAGCTTTGTTATTACAGTTGGACCATATGATGTTTCTCCCCCTCTACTCTCTTGTGATGAATTGAGTTTCCCTCTTGAAGTTATCTTATCGGATTGAGTCTTTATTTGAGAACACTTGATGTATGTCTTGTCGTGTTTATTTGTGGTGACAATGGGATATCACGTGCCTCTTGATGTATGTTTTGGTGACCAACTTGCGGGTTCCGCTCATGAACCTATGCATAGGGGTTGGCACACGTTCTTGACTCTCCAGTAGAAACTTTGGGGCACTCTTTGAAGTACTTTTATGTTGGTTGGATGAATCTGAGATTGTGTGACGCATATCGTATAATCATGACCATGGATACTTGAAGTGACAATGGAGTATCTAGGTGACATTAGGGGTTTGGTTGATTTGTGTCTTAAAGTGTTATTCTAGTACGAACTCTTTAATAGATCGATCCGAAAGAATAACTTTGAGGTGGTTTCGTACCCTACCATAATCTCTATGTTTGTTCTCCGCTATTAGTGGCTTTGGAGTGACTCTTTGTTGCATGTTGAGGGATTGTTATATGATCTATCTATGTTATTATTGTTGAGAGAACTTGCACTAGTGAAAGTATGAACCCTAGGCCTTGTTTCCTATCATTGCAATACCGTTTACGCTCACTTTTATCATTAGTTACCTTGCTGTTTTTATATTTTCAGATTACAAATACCTTTATCTACCATCCATATTGCACTTGTATCATCATCTCTTCGCCGAACTAGTGCACCTATACAATTTACTATTGTATTGGGTGTGTTGGGGACACAAGTGACTCTTTGTTGTTTGGTTGCAGGGTTGCTTGAGAGACTGTCGGTGTCAAAACCGGCGGATCTCGGGTAGGGGGTCCCGAACTGTGCGTCTAGGCGGATGGTAACAGGAGAGAAGGGACATGATGTTTTTACCCAGGTTCGGGCCCTCTCGATGGAGGTAAAACCCTACTCCTTCTTGATTAATATTGATGATATGGGTAGTACAAGAGTAGATCTACCACGAGATCAGAGAGGTTAAACCCTAGAAGCTAGCCTATGGTATGACTGTTGTTCGTCCTACGGACTAAAACCCTCCGGTTTATATAGGCACCGAAGAGGGTTAGGGTTACACGGAGTCGGTTACAATGGTAGGAGATCTACATATCCGTACCGCCAAGCTTGCCTTCCACGCCAAGGAAAGTCCCATCCGGACACGGGACGAAGTCTTCAATCTTGTATCTTCATAGTCCAGGAATCCGGCCAAAGGTCATAGTCCGGCTATCCGGACACCCCCTAATCCAGGACTCCCTCAGTAGCCCCTGAACCAGGCTTCAATGACGACGAGTCCGGCGCGCATATTGTCTTCGACATTGCAAGGCGGGTTCCTCCTCCGAATTCTTCATAGAAGATTTTGAACACAAGGATAGTGTCTGGCTCTGCAAAATAAGTTCCACATACCATCGTAGAGAGAATACTATTTACACAAACTCAATCTGCTGACGTATTCCGCAGCGTGACATCACACCATGGCCAAGCCTTTATTCGAATCGTTTTCACTATCCCACCTCAGCGCGTTCAGCGAGGCGGTTTCCTTGGCACGTCTTTTCAAAGCAGAGATCGTGTCCCCTTATTCCGGGATTCTCATCAATACGGGCGTGGGTGACCCAACCGCGCCATTGATTACGGCGCTCGGGAGATAAGCGAGTTTTATCAGGCTGGTGGGGACGCATAGCTTTGTCCGTCCATATAAGGGGATAAGGATCCAGTTTTTCACACACGCCTTCTTCCTCCTTTGCTCATCCATTTCCGCGCACTTGAGCTCTAGCGCCCGAGTCCGCACATCCCACCTCAACCTTCTCCAACTATGCCCGGAGCGGGAGGCAAGTGGATGGCCTCCTCCGTCACGGAGGGGCAAATCAAAAAGCTGTGAAAGGCCGGATACTTGTCCGGCGACATCGCGCATCGGCTCCCCGACAAGGGGCAGCTCATCCCCACCCCCAGGCCCCATGAGAGGGTGGTGTTCCTCCCCCACTTCCTCCGCGGACTAGGTTTTCCACTTCACCCATTTGTCCAGGGGCTTATGTTCTACTACGGCCTAGATTTCCACGATCTGGCCCCGAATTTCATCCTCAACATCTCGGCGTTCATCGTCATGTGCGAGGCCGTCCTCTGCATCTAGCCCCACTTCGGCTTATGGCTGAAGACCTTCAATGTCATGCCGAAGGTAGTGGGCGGCCGCCAAGCGGAGTGCGGGGGTGCCATGGTGGGCAAGATGGCCAACGTCCTATGGATTGAGGGCTCCTTCGTGGAGACCATAAAGGGGTGGCAATCGGGGTGGTTCTACATCACCGAGCCGCGCGACTCTAAATGGGCAGCGGCCCCCAAATTCCGATCTGGCTTCCCTACACGGCTTACCTCATGGAAAGAGACGGGCCTGATGTGGGGTAATTCAGAAGAGCTAACTGGACTCCAAACCTGCGTCCAAAACCTGGTGGACAAGAAGCTCAAGCTTGTCAACGTAGTCCAGGTTATGCTCATCCGCCGGATCCTCCCATGCCGGCAACGAGCCTTCAACTTGTGGGAGTTTGAACCGGCACAGCACCGAACCTTGAGCCGGCTCTTCGACACTACGTACGAACATGCATGGAAGGTGCTGTTCAAGGGCGCCGAGGCTCCCGCATCCGCTACCGAAGATCGCGGATTCAGCTCGCGACATCAAGCCAGCGAGGTAAGCCATTTTACCCTTTACGGGGCTCTTTTTTCATAGTTTGACTCTATGCGGGATCTAAAACTCCCTCACCTTTGACAGGTGGCGAAAAGCGTCCGGACAGGTTGGTATCCGGCTCCCTTGCCGAAGAAGACCAGCGGACGCTTCGATTAGCCAGGGCTGCTGGTTCCGGCACCTTACGTGGTGCGGAGAAGAAGGCCAAGAAGAAGGCCACGGGAACTCAAAGGAGTTCCGGCGCCAGTGTTGTCGGACTCATCGTCCGATGACTCCGGCGGACTCCTTCCTTGAAGACGAGGAGGAGGAAAAGAGGCCTCTCCCAGTGAAGGAGAGAAGAAAAGGAAGGCCACCCCAATTGGGGAGGCCGGAGGGTCCAAGAAGGGAAGGACCCTTCCTCCAGACTATACCACCAACGCCGACGACGGTGAAGAGGAGTGGCCATCGAGGACCAAGCCCCTGGCGAAATCGTAAGTGTCCAGACACCAGAATAACTCATGGCGTTCCATTTGTCGCACAACATCTTCTAATGCCGAATATAACCATGCAGCCCGCCCAAGGACGGGCTCGACGCTTCAACGAGCGGCTCCCATGATTCGTCGGATGTGAATAGCACCTCACTTCCGACCGCCTCGTCTCCTCCCGCCGCGGATGGCCGAGGTGGAGTCCCAAAGAGGCCCAGCCAGAGGAGGTGGCCTCGAGGCGCCAAGAAGGCAACCTCCGGACTCCGGCGCAAAGGGGATAAAACCCGAAGGGCTTTAAGTCGACCCCTATGCGGACTCCGTCTGGAACCTTCAGTGGTTCCGGAGTCCGGCAGGCGACCCCTTCATAAGAAGGGCAAGACTGCGACGCCGGTGATCTCCGTCCAACCGGAGGCACCGGATAGTTTGATGGAGGCGCTTAATGGCGCTTCCATTGACGCGGAGCACCACACTGTTATGAGTGTGGTGATCGAGAAAGTTCAGTCCGCCAAGAGCGGGTTGACTGAAGCCTGTGCCAGCCTTCTGATAGGCTTTGAGGTATGTATTTTAAGATATGTAAAAATATTACTGCATAGACAGTAGCCCCTGATGGTCATTTTGGTGTTCGGAAAGAAAAGGCTGAACTGAGGATCTAAAAGATATACGCAGGAGTCTAACATAAGTATGTCAACATGGGAATGCAGGTTGCGCTGCTGACCTCTACCGCACTGACTGCGGAGGTTGATGCATTGAAGCGGAGCCTCGAGCGGTCCGAGAACGAGCTCGACCTTGCCAAAAAGCTGCTCGAGGACAAGGAAGGTAAGTAATACCTTATGGGAGTATTTAAAAGATGTGGTTGCAAAAAATGACAGGAATAACGTGAATATTGCAGGGGCCACGAACAAGGTGGCGACCCTGAAGGAAGCGGTGTCCAAGGCCGAAAGCAATGCGGCCGCGGAGTGCACCGAGCGAGAGAAGCAGGAGGCGCGGGTGGCGGAGGTGCGGAAAGAGCTCTAGGCTCTCGTGGAAAAACACGAGAGTTTGGAGCGTGACTCAAAGACTCGAGAGTCCGAGCTCGCCTCGGCCCTTGAGAGCGCCAAAGCCGCTAAGGCCGAAGCCCAAAAAGCCCTCCAGGAAATAGAGGCGATGAAGAAGATAGCGGCGGGTAAGGCATTCTATATGCAAAGCAAGCATGTAAAATTGAATTATCTCTTACATACCCGAATCTGGAGCTCTCCAGGAGCATTCGCAGATCTGCCCCGCAGTGTGTCCGATGCTGCCGCATTCTACCGAGCCGAGGAGGGAAGCTCGACGGAGAAGGTGTTACTGTCTCGATATCTTTGAGGCGGACACCCAGTGCCCTTATAGCGACGGTTGAAGCAGCTGGTCGAGCTCCATAAGGTGGGACGAACAGGCCATGAAGGGCCTCCGGTTCATTTGTGGCCTAAGGAAGCCATGCACAGGAGCTACTTCGGGCTGGTGAGGCGGCTGGTGGACGCATGTCCATGGGTTGAAGTCGTCAAGCGCTCCGTCTGCATCGAAGGTGCCCGTAGGGCCCTTGCCCGTGCTAAGGTGCACTGGGGCAAGATGGACATTGAGAAGCTTGTGACGGACGGACCACCACCGGGCAAGGAGCATCGCAAGCCAGAAATGTATTATGAGGTCGTCCTGAAGGGTGCCCGCCTTATAGCGGGTGAATGCTCCAAAGATGTAATTTTTTAGTAGACTCTCATTTGTTATCCTGTATGCTGAAAACTTGTTCATATGCGCTAAGCAACACTTTTGAATTTAAAATATTACCTTACATGCGGTCGTGTATTAAATTTGAGAGATGGCGAGTCGTCGGCTTCAGCCCCCATGCCACAGTCTTTGGGGTGTTCGGGATAAACTTGAGCGCTCTTGTTCCCATTCTTGGGTCCTTGAGGGAGGCGCTCAACGCATAGCGAACAAGGCAACCAGACTATAATGCTTGAACACTCTCACTTAGCCATAGAATTCTATAATTTTAAATTTCGGCGAAGCCCCTGGTATTCGGAAGACCGAGTTCGGGGCGCTATCCACGCCTAGGTCGGACAATGCCGACTCCTCGCTCTAAGCGGCATAAGTCTTTAGGGACTCGAAAACCTCTCAAACAGCGACCGACTCTTGCCCTATCATGACGGTCAGTTTTAGCCTTCTCCACTAAGGTGCTTAACCCAGCTCAACCGGGGCACAATCACAGTGGTTCTCCCAGCGCTACCTTAGCCGATATAACGGAACATAAGGTACCAAAACATGGGAGCAGGCAAACCCAACTATTGACCCAAGACATGATTCGGATCCGATGCATATAATGCTATAAGTTCGGGGTGCCGCACTTGTGAAAGTGTTCGGACTTATCACACCATATTGTGGGGTACTTAAGCCCCTGGTGTATTGCCCGTACCAAAGTGTACGGTTGCACAATGTCATAACTGAATATATATATATATATATATATATATATATATATATATATAGAAAAAAGGAATTCAATAATAGGTAGAAGCTATGTATTGTTTATTCAAAAGGGCTGCGATGAAGCGAGCGATACAAATAGTCACGATAAGCAAGGGGCGGGACTTTTAACATGTCCCCTCGAGGTAAGCTGCGGGATGATATGTAAAAGCAATTATCTTGCTCGTAATAGAGACCACTGGACACTCGAAGTAACTTTACGCTTCCACAGGCTGTTGCATCGTGTGTTCTTCGTTTCTACTTCCGGACAGGGCTTAGTGAGAACGGAGTACTGAAAGTAAAAAAGAAAGAAGAAAAGAAAAGAATGACACAATCGGGAGCCCTTGGTGTGGTTGAGCCGCGTACGGGCATGCCGTGGTCGTGCCCTCCCCTATGCCCATGGTATTTCCGGTGCGTAATTATGCAGCGTAGTACTAGTTTCGCCAATTTCACGAGGGCTGGGGTTTGGGCACGCGTGCTATCTTGGCGCTTCCGGAGCGTGCCAGGCGGTCTTGTTGTAGGTTACTCCGGTAGCGGCAGCGGTGTCCGGACGTTTAATAGCCGGACTCGAGAATTGCCTTAAGAGGCTGCTTTGTACTTCCGCCATGAGGCCGCCGTATGCTCCTCCGTCCGGAGAAGGCGTTCGGTGTTCCATTGACCGTAATGACTCCTCGAGGACCTGGCATCTTGAGCTTGAGATATGCGTGGTGCGGCACCGCATTGAACTTTACCGTCACGGTTCATCCGAAGCGATCGCGTGATAGCGGCTGAGCGGGACTATGTCGAAGATTAACTCCTCGCCCGGAAGTTATCCGGGATCCGAAGACCACTTCAAGTGTAACTGGCGAGCTGTCACAGTTGGCCTCTCCACCTGGTATGACGCCTTTAAAGGTCGTCTTCGTGGGTTTAATCCTTGATGGGTCTATGCCCATTTTGCGCACTGTGTCCTGATAAAGCAAGTTCAGGCTGCTGCCGCCGTCCATTAGGACTCTAGTGAGGTAAAATCCGTTAATGATTGGGTCTAGAACCAATGCGGCGAATCCGCCATGGCGGATGCTAGTGGGGTGGTCCCTTCGATCAAAAGTGATCGGGCAGGAAGACCACGGGTTGAACTTTGGGGTGACTGGCTCCATCGCATATACATCCCTTAGTGCATGCTTCCGCTCCCTTTTGGGTACGTGGGTTGCATATATCATGTTCACCGTCCGCACTTGTGGGGGGAAGCCCTTCTGTCCTCTATTGTTCGGCGGTCGGGACTCCTCCTCGTCATCGCTATGCAACCCCTTGTCATTGTTTTCGGCATTTAACTTGCACTGCTTGAACACCCAACAATCTCTGTTGGTGTGGTTGGCTGGTTTTCGAGTGCCGTGTATCCGCACGGCGATCGAAAGTATTCGGTCCAAATTGGCTGGGGCTGGAGTATTTCTTTTAAATGGCTTTTTCCGCTGACCAGGTTTAGAGCCTCTGAATCCGGCATTGACTGCCGTATCCTCAGCATTATCGCCGTTAATGCGGCGCTTGTGCTTGTTGCGACGCGACCTGCCATTGATGTCCTTGGTATCCGAATTACTAGGGCTCTTGGTCATGTTGTTACTATGAGCTAGCCAGCTGTCCTCTCCCACGCAAAAGCGGGTCATGAGTGTTGTGAGGGCTGCCATGGATTTCGGCTTTTCCTGTCCTAGGTGCCTGGCAAGCCACTCGTCGCGGATGTTGTGTTTGAAGGCCGCAAGGGCCTCTGCATCTGGATAGTCGATGATTTGATTTTTCTTAGTTAGGAACCATGTCCAGAATTGTCTGGCCGATTCCTCTGGCTGCTGAATTATGTGGCTTAGGTCATCGGCGTCTGGTGGTCGCACATATATGCCCTGGAAATTGTCGAGGAATGCGGCTTCGGGTCTTCCCAACAACCGATTGACTCTGCTGGCAAGCTGTTAAGCCAATGTCGGGCTGGTCCTTTAAGCTTGAGTGGGAGGTATTTGATGGCGTGTAGATCATCACCGCGGGCCATGTGGATGTGAAGGAGATAGTCCTCGATCCAAACTGCAGGATCTGTTGTGCCATCGTATGATTCAATGTTTACGGGTTTGAAACCCTCAGGGATATTACGATCCATCACTTAATCTGTGAAGCATAGTGGGTGTCTTGGCGCCTACATATTGGGCTATATCACGGCGCAGCTCAAATGAGCTCATCTCTTGTGTTCGGCCCGGCCGGAGTTGCCATATCCGGCGTGACGGTTATCGTCACGTGTCGTGGGGCGCCCACGCGATACGTAGATCGATCTTGTTTGCCTTGCCTTGTCCTCCAATATATCTCGCAGGTCCCACGCATTTCCCCGCGCATTGGTATTTTTTGAGGTGCGCAGGGGTGCGGCTTGAGTTGAGGGCCGAGAGGCCTCTCTGTCGCGGCCACGAGGTGGCCGGTCAGCCGTATCATGCGCTGGTGATGTAGGTTTGGGTGCTTCCTCCTCTAATCGGGGTAGCAGCCGGCGTTTTGGTAGCTCTTGGAGGCGCTCGAGTTCATACTCTTCGCCGCAAGGACTTGATCCATCTGTCGGCTAGCAAGTCTTGGTCAGCTCTAAAATTTGTTCTTTGCTTTCTTGAGGCTGCTTGCCGTGGCCATAAGCCTGCATTCAAAGCGCTCTTGTTCGACGGAATCCTCGGGCACGGCCAATTAAGTAAATCGTCGAGGCTTGCCTCATCTTGAGGAGGAGGCATGTAATTATCGTCCTCTACCTCTCTTTACTGCTGCTCTCTCACGAGGGCTGGCTTCTCCATCCTCTGCGCTGAATTCTCTTTGGAGGGGTTGTCTTCGGCACTGTCAGGGATGTTATTGTCTCGTGCGTAATCACCATTTTTCTTTGTGGCGGGATTTAGAGCGGCGCTTCTTGGCCTTGGCTTAGGCTGTTTCTTGGAGGGGTCATCCTCCGTTGTTCCATCGCCATTCCCATCTTTTGGGATGTCCGGCATGTATATGTCGTATGGCCGAGGTGGCCTTCCGATTGCCACATGGGTGCTGGTTCTTGGTCGTCTCTTGCATCGTCGTCCATACCGTCGATGTCTTCGGAGTCGAAGTCGAGCATGTCTGTTTCTACGAAGTGGGTGGTGGGTGGGCTTTGAATTTCTTCGTCGCCCGCATCCCAACCTTCCTGACCATAATCTAGCCAGGGGTCTCCTGATAAAGAGAGAGACTTTAGTGAATTCAGGATGTCGCCAAAGGGTGAGTCTTTGAAAGATGTCCGTGGCGATGAATTCCATGATCGGCGCCCAATCGGATTCGATTAGCGGGGGCATGGAAGGCTCGAATCTGGAGAGGAGTCCGGGACCTTGGAGTCCACGAAGCCATAAAGGGCAGGGTAGGTGTACGGCTCAATCGCCGTAGAGATCGCAGCCCCCGAGGCGGTGTCCAGCCACCCTTGATCGGCGCAGTCGGCTCCGAGCTAAAGGTCGGAGCGGACACTGTTTGGCGGCAGAGCTAGATCATGCCCCTCATGAGAGTGCGGCGCGCTTGGCTGTGGCTCGAACCCGTCGAAGATCAAGTCTCCGCGGACGTCAGCCGTGTAGTTCAAACTTCCAAATCTGACCTGGTGGCCAGGGGCGTAGCTTTCAATCTGCTCCGGATGGCCAAGCGAATTGGCCCTGAGCAAACCCGCCCGAATCTGAAGATCTGTCCGGGAGAAAAGTCTCACCATGGAGCGCATCGTTGTTGATGATCGGAGGAGCCATCGGGCCTAAAGATGGCGACCGCAGAGGAACTCTCAATGAAAGCACCAATGTCGGTGTCAAAACCGCGGATCTCGGGTAGGGGGTCCCGAGGCGTGCGTCTAGGCGGATGGTAACGGAGACAAGGGACACGATGTTTTTACCCAGGTTCGGGCCCTCTCGATGGAGGTAAAACCCTACTCCTTCTTGATTAATATTGATGATATAGGTAGTACAAGAGTAGATCTACCACGAGATCAGAGAGGCTAAACCCTAGAAGCTAGCCTATGGCATGATTGTTGTTCGTCCTACGGACTAAAACCCTCCGGTTTATATAGGCACCGAAGAGGGTTATGGTTACACGGAGTCGGTTACAATGGTAGGAGACCTACATATCCGTACCGCCAAGCTTGCCTTCCACGCCAAGGAAAGTCCCATCCGGACACGGGACGAAGTCTTCAATCTTGTATCTTCATAGTCCAGGAGTCCGGCCAAGGTCATAATCCGGCTATCCGGACACCCCTAATCCGGGACTCCCTCGGAGACCATCTTCATCCCTCGCCTCCCACGGATTGATAAACCTTAGGTCATCCACTTGAGGGAAATTTGCTACTGTCCTACAAACCTTTGCACTTGCAGGCCCAACAACGTCTACAAGAAGAAGGTTGTGTAGTAGACATCAGACGTCAAGAAGGCTTCGGCTGATACCATGATGTCGAGTGCCCATAATTGTTCTCGCTTAGTTGGTTAGTGCGTATAGGCTCGTAGCCAGACTCAGATCAAATAACAAGATCTCGTTAAGCATGTTATTTTGAAGTAACCGCGGACGCTGACCAGGACCAGGCCCACCTATCTCCTAGGTGGTCACAATCCGCCCTGTTGCTCTGCCATAAAGTAACACTAGGGGGGCGTCGGGAACCCAGGCCCACCACTACCTGGGTGGAACCACCTGCCCCTTCAGCCCCCATATCTGAATCACTTGCGGGTACTCTACGAGCCGACCCGACTTTAGTCACATCATGATATCATGTATAATGTATATAGTATTTACATGTGATCACCTCCTGGGTGATCACGGCCCGATAGTATAGCATGGCAGACGGACAAGAATGTAGGGCCACTGATGATAAACTAGCATCCTATACTAAGCATTTAGGATAGCACGTAAGGTTCAACAATTGTATTAACAATGATAGGCTATGCATCAAAATAGGAGCTATCGAATCAACAATTGTAGCAAACCTAATGCAAGAATAAGAGAGAAGAGAATGGGCGATATCTAGATGAACAAAGGGGGTTTGCTTACCTGGTTGCTTTGGCAAGGAGAGGTCGTCGTCGATGTAGTCGATCAGGGAGGTATCGGCAGCGGTCTCGGGGTCTACCGGAAAGAAGTAACGAAGAGGGAACACAATAAATAATAGAGCAATCAAAGCATCATAAAGCAAAATATAGCAATACACGGTGCTAGGGGTGACCTAACATAGTACTTGGTGCTACTCGCGAAGGGGGGAAACATCCAGAAAAGTATTCCCGGTGTTTGACGTTTTCGGACAAACAGACCGGAGGTGGATTGTTGCAGGTTCGCTATGCTAGGGACATGCGGCGGATGAACGTACTGCGTATTCGGATCCTTCTCGTCGTTCTGGGCAACTTTCATGTACAAAGTATTTACATCCGAGTTACGTCTTATTTTATATTAATTTCTAAAGTTTCTAAACATTTTCTGTCATTATTATTAAATCAAAAAATAAAATGAAATTGCTATGTGTACCCAATGGCAGCTCAGCCAGAGAGGTTGACATGTGGGTCTATGTCAAAGTTAACAAAGTCAAAATTGACTAGTCAACAGGGTTAGTGGGACCCGGCTGTCAGTGTCACATGTGTTAACAGATTGTTTAATTCAGTTTAATTATCGGTGGGACCCCACTGTTGGAGACTCTAGTTAATTAGACATTTATTAAATTAATTGAGTTAGTAGTAGGATCCGCATTAAAGGTTATTTAACAGCCAAGGCCCCACATGCCATTTGCACATTAGACTACTTAGGAATTAATCTAACCTGCCTAATCTGATGCTAACCAGGGATGGCCATACGCAAAACCATGCCCCATGGCTGGGCATGCACAGGGGCTCAAGCGGTCATGGACTACAGCAGCAACAACAACTCGCATGCAACGGCGGCGGCAAGCAAAAAGCAGCAACGGGTAGCAGCATCAGTGCAGTAGCAAGCAGCGACATTAGCAAGAGCAGCAAGGAACGGCGAGGAGCAGCGGCGCAGCAGCGCAAGCGGCAACAACAATAAGCGCAACAACAGCGGTAAGGCAGCAGCTTAAAGCGGCAGGAAGCGGCAGCGCGATAACAGCAGCGATGGCGAGAGCAGCGACAACGTCTGGCGAGGCGGCGGGCGTGGGCGGTGCATGAGCGCAGCAGCTGACTGCGGGAGCCGCGGCGAGGAGGCTGCGAAGTGCGAGGAGCACCGAACGCGCAGCCATGACCATGGGCGGGTGGAGAAGCGACGGCAACGGCCGGTTGTGAATGCGGCAGCGGCTACGGAGCGGCAGTGAGGGTGCTCGAGCTCGAATCCGAGCTCGGGAATAATCGGGGAACTGGCGGAGCTCACGTTGAGTCGGATGATGAGCTCGACGGAGGTGCGGAGGCAGCGGATCAATGCCGGTGGACGGGGCGGACGACCGACGAAGGGGATTGGCGACTGCGGCAGCTCGGGTCCATCTAGTGGGCGCAGGAGAAGTCGATGATGACGAGGGTCCTCCTGGACACCTCGAGACGGCGAGGCTTGGCCAGTGGCCACGACAATGGTGAGCGGCGGTGATAGCTCCGCTCGGGTGCGAGCTCCAGATTGAGAGAGTGAGTAAGAGAGATGGGGAATGTGGATTAGGGTTTCTGGGAGGGGTGTCGGGGTTGCCCCTATCCATCACGGGGGCCACGGGATGGCCGACACGTGCGCACTGCCGGCC
The DNA here is from genome assembly GCA_021605145.1 of Aegilops bicornis. NCBI lineage: Eukaryota > Viridiplantae > Streptophyta > Magnoliopsida > Poales > Poaceae > Aegilops > Aegilops bicornis. The sequence continues at coordinate 331,166,536 of CM038670.1, forward strand.
ATGGCGTCGGGGGATGAACGCCACGACCCCCATGAACAGAAGGTGTGGGATAACAGTGGTGGTGGGCTGGGTCTCTCACTGTGCTAACTCGGCCCGGTAGCACAACAAACCTTTTTACTTCTACCTTTTATATATATTGTTTCTTATTTTCTATGTTGCTTCCTATTATTCCATCTATCAAAAGATTTTTGTTAAAGATGAACCTTTGCTCCTAAATCCTAGTCAACACTATAAGGTTGCACAAAAAGTTTGAGGCCAATTGGAACTGTTCAAATTTAGGCTTGAAATTAAATGCGTTTATTTAATGTTGTTGGTCCACTAAAATAATTACTAGGAGCATTTTGTACTTTGAAAAATGTTAATCCTGAGATGACAATTAGCTAGTGCTTATTTGCAGCCCATTGAACAATTTTATTTGATTGTTTGAAGAAATAAGAATTTGACTTTATTTTAAATTTGAAATTGGCTTTAATTTGTTAAAGGAGCAATTTGGCTAAGTCAAACCTGATGACATGGCACCATTAGTGGGAGATTACTGTAGCATGACACCCGAGGTGTTACATTGGTCCGCCTTGCCTTGCGAGCAGGGAAATGGTTCTCTTCGTCCCTCGCCCTTGGTACCAACATGGTTGCCAACATAACTGACCAGCTATCCTCTGACCTGCCTTGCTATCATGACCGTGCAAAATGGTAGCGCCTTCATGCTTTTAACCCACATGGTGGGCCCATAACCCATAGTTCCACATGATCGAAACCTGACTCGCCTGTACATCCCTGTTTTTCGAAATTGTTCCTCGCACTTGGCTTCGTATGTAAATCACGAGCCACCTACCTAGTGATATATTCTGGTATCAGACGCAATACTTATAACCATTGCTCTGAACCCCTTTCACCATCTATTTCAAGCAACGAACGATTGCCTACCCGCTTGAAGCTTCTTATTGCACCTTCTTACATTGCTCTCGATGACTTTCTTGAATTTCAACTCAAGAGATGCCTCTATGCCATGTTCACTGAGATAGCCCCAGGTACCTATCATGTGTTGAGCTCCATCCTTCCCGAGTCTTTCCTCTTACTCTATCCCTTAAATCTCGGGACGAGATTTCTTGTAGTGGAGGAGAATTGTGACGCTCGGATAATTAAGCTACAGCAATCCCCTACTAATGATGCCTGGTCATTACTCCTACTGTAGCTGATCTTCACTTGATACAAATCACTGTTCAAATTCAAATTCAATTTTAAAGTAAAAAATTCAAATTTCTCAAACATGAAAACAAAATTGTTCATGGTGTTGCAAATAATCTCCAAGTATTTCTCATGATGAAAACAACCTCTTTGGGGTTTCCAAAATCCCCCTGGGATTTAATGTAATGGTCCAACATCATCTTACTGGACCATTTAAATTCAAACATGGTTTTAAACTTTTCAAAATAACCTCAAACTTTGTGGAGAGCTCCATAACACAGCAAGGTATTTTTGTGACAAGTTTGGCATTTAACAAAATTCAAGTGGTGTGAAAATAAAATGCAGAGCAATGAGTAAATAAGAAACAGAGAGAAATAAAAAGAAAAATGGAAAAACATGCATTGTACACATGGCCCAGCCGTGGCAACAGTGCGGCGCAGCCCACCACGGCTGGCCTTTCCCCCCACCTCCCGCTACAGGAGGCAGGGGATGGGCGTGGCGTCCATCCCGCGGCCATGGCCCCTCTCCGGCCACGAGGCAGCCATCCGACCCCTCCCCGACGTCTACTAGGTCGCCCCGTCCCCTTGGGCAAACCCTAGGCCGCACTCGCTCTCCCTCTCGCTCGATCTTCTCCTCTGTTCAATGAGGAGCGCTTCCATCGCCGCCACCTTGTCGATCCCGCGACCACCGACCTCCTCGTAGCCGGCTAGTAGGTCCAGGAGCCTCTCCCCTGTCATCTCCTGGGACGCCCCGCAGCCTCGCCATCGTCCTCATCTTCTCCCACGGTCGTCGACGCCCATCGTCGGTTGCCGCTGCTCCGGGCCGCCCCCGACCTCCCAACCTCATCCACAAGCACCGGGGTGAGCCTCTCTTGCAATTCCCTCGCTTTTCCCCTTCGATCTGTGCCGTTTGCCGCCGATCCCGTGCGCGTTTGTAGTCGCCATGGCCGGAGCCCGAGCTCCTATGTACGTGTTGCTGTTGCGCTAATTGCTGCTGCTGCTGCTGCTAGTTCCTCCCCTACCCCGCGCGCCTGTGGCCTTTGCTGGTTGCCCAGGCCGGCCCTGCTCATCGCCTCTGCCCATGCCCGTGCGCCCGTCGTAGCCACCCGTGCCCGCTGCTGCCGCACTCGCCAACGGCCGTGCCTTGCCCCGTTGTAGCCGCGCCAGGCCTGCACCGCCCTCTGCCGCTTCGTGCGTCGCTCGCCCCACCGTACTTCCCCGCACGCCACTAGCTCCTGGCCGCGTCCCGCCGTGCCAAGGCTGCGCTCACACCGCACGTGCGTGCACTCCCGCTGGTGCTGCGCTGCTGCAGGCTGTTGGCGCGGCTGGCTTCAGCCGCCGGCGTCCTGTACGCAAGCACGTGCGAGCCAGCGCGAGGCCGCCCTGTTCGTTCGCTACCACATGGGCTCTGGCCCAAGTTAATTAGCGAGGCCTAATTAATTTAGGCCTAACCCCCTCTGTTAGCTCTAATTGATAGAACGCGTGGGCCCCTTCAGTTAATCAACTATTTATTTTGACTCTAAAGATGCTGAGTCAATGACATATGAGCCCCGCTTAGTCAATCCTGTCTGGTCAACCATTGACTTTGACCCTGACCCACCTGTCTTACACTATGGCTAGAATAGCACTAGGTGACAAAACTATTTTTTGTTTTATTTTCGAATTAAAAGAATTCCAAAATACTATTCAAACTTTAGGAAATCATAATAAAATAACCGTAAGTCACATGAAAATGTTTTCTACATGAAAGTTGCACAGAGAAAAACGAGATGAATCCGAATATGCCCTTCGTTCATCTGTGACGTGTCCCAAGCATAGCGAAGATGCAACCGTCCCCCTCCGTTTCATCTATCCAAAAAATGCAAAACTTCGGGAAAACTTTCCTGGATGTTTTCCCCTTTCGCCGGCATCGCATAGTACTGCGTTATAACACCCTAGCTTTGCCTGTTGTTATATCATGCATCTGTTTGCTTGTATTTACTGTTTCTTCCCCCTCTTCTCTCTGGTAGACCCCGAGACTTATGTTGCCCCTGTGATCGACTACGTCGACGACGACCCTTCTTTCCTTTCAGCGAAGCTTCCAGGCAAGCCCCCTTTGATCATCCCGATATCGCTCATTTCATTCTCTCTCTTGCTTGCATTAGATTTTGCTACTGTAATTGATCGCTCCTTTTCTCATGCATAGCCTGCTTTTGTAACTTAGTCATTGTACCTTACCTGCTTTTCCTAAACGGCTTAGTATAGGCTGGTTAGTGATCCATCAGTGACCCTCACCTTGTCCTTGTTGCCCCTGCTTCATCATCGACGACTCTATCAACGTGATCGACGACCAGAACCCGACACCTCACATCACATCACACACCCCCTTTGTTGCTCGACTCTGCAGAGATACTATCGAGTGCCGAGGGTGATACCTCGTAACACACTCCTAATGATAATTCTGTAGTGTAGCTATTCGGTCGTGGTCAACGAGGGTGATTTCTCCTTCACCATTCCTGATACGGTTCTGTTGCGCAACCTCTCAAGTGTGGATCTCGAGGGTGATTCCTCCCACGTTCACCTTGATGATTACATCGAGTGGAATCCAACGAGGATGATTCCTCCCACGTTCACCTTGATGATTACATCGAGTGGAATTCACCGAGGGTGATTCCTCGGGTTTCCACCCTTGATGTTTTGGACACACGGTTACCCGGACTTTACTTGAGACCTTTATTCAAGTCGGGTCGGCCCTGAGGGGTACCCGTTAGTTGATGTGAAAGTCGGGCGGGCCCGCAGAGCACCCGCGACTTTTCTACGAGGCACGGCCGGGCATTCCGGGCCCTTGCGGTAAGTCTACGAGATGGGGCGACGGTGTCACATTATTGTGAGTCTCTGCTCGTCTCCGCAAGCCTCCAATGCACTAAAATGTTTGGGTATTTGTTCTAAGTTGGCCTTTGGCCTTTACACACTAACCACCACATGAGAATAGATATGGGCATCAAAGTTGTAGTATCAGCTGAAGCTTTGTTAGACGTCCAGTTCAGCATTGTGGGCCTGTCGGGCCAGTGCCATCCAGTATGAGGTGGTGCTCGTCCCGGCTTGTCGCACAATGACCCGAGGTGCAACGGGCAATGGGCCCAAGACCCCGAAGTGCTTAGGATGTAGACCGACGGGGACCTCTCTTCTGAGCCTAGGTAGGGCTGCGACATGTTGATCTTCCGAGGCCGGGCATTGACCCAGGAAAGTGTGCCTGACCAGAGTAATCAAGCGTGTTGGAAAACGTGGTGCACCCCTACAGGGAAGATTATCTATTCGAATAGCCGTGTGCACAGTAACGGAGGTTCAGACTTGTATCCTGATCTATTACAACTAGAACTGGTTACTTGAGACATGTGATGGATATGTTGGCTCCGGAATTGCTTTTTCGCAGGGAGTCGAGGGAGGATCTCTGGGCGTTAATGTTACAACAAGCTTGTTAATTATAAACTGCTATTCTTTACTCTTCTACATGCTGCAAGATGCTTGAAGCTGCTGGAAGTTGCTAGTCTTCGATAGGCTAGGCTGTCGCCTCTCTTCTGGCATTCTGCAGTTTAGTCCACAGATACAACCCTTCCATTTGATACCAATGCATACTTAGTATAGACCTGATGCTTGCGAGTACTTTGGATGAGTACTCACGGTTGCTTTGGTACCCCTCCCCCCCCCCCCCCCCGTTTGTCTTCTTTCCGGTTGTTGCAACCAGATGGTGGATCCCAGGAGCCAGTTGCCACCCCGCTGACTACTACTACTACCCGACGGAGCATACTGCTACGTGGAGACCGCCTAAGACCAGGAGTAGTTAGGAGGTCCCAGGTTGGAGGCCTTGCCTCTTCGATCATTTATGTTTGTGGCAGCCTTCTTAAGGCAGATCTCGTTTAACTTATGTCTGTACTCAGATATTGGTGCTTCCGTTGACTCTTGTGTATTGAGCTATGTATTCAAGCCCTCGAGGCCCCTGGCTTGTAATATAAAGTTTGTGTTATTTTATTTATATCTAGAGTTGTGTCGTGATATCTTCCCGTGAGTCCCTGATCTTGATTAGTGTACGGTCGAATCGGGGGCATCACAAATATGTTTGCAATAATATTAAAAGTTGGTTTGGAAGAGTGTCAACTTTAGAAAATAATGATCCCACTACTTTGGATATTGATAACTCTTATGCATTTCTTGATAAAAGTGGGTTTGGAGAGGTCATGACTTTATTTGATGATAATCCTACTATTTTGGAAGAGTGTTAACTTTGCATGCATGTGGATCATGTTGAGGATAGTTTACATGATAGCTATATTGTAGAATCTGATTATGATCCTACATGTAATTATTATGAGAGAGGAAAAATATGGTTGTAGAAATTTACATGTTACAAAATTATCTCTTGTTATGTTGAGATTGTTATTGTTTCTTTCTTCTTCCTTGGAAATGGTGGTTTTTGCTTGTCTTGATAATTTGTTTGCTTATAAAATCCTTGTGCATTGGAAGCATGTTAGACTTAGAATTGTTTGTCAAATGTTTTATGATGCTATCTTTGTGTTTCAATTGCTATCACTATTAGGGAAAACTTATACACAGAACTTTAGCAGTAGCGCTGGTGCTACATAGCAGTAGCACATGCACGTGAACCGCGCTACAAATACGACTGTAGCAGTAGCGCCTCTCCTGGTAAAAGCGCTACTACTAAAATTCCCACTACTAAGCCGATAGGCTACAAATAGTAGTAGCGATCTTCGGAAAACCTCGCTACCGCTAATATTATTGTAGCTGCGCGTTTTCCGCGAAAAGCGCTACTCCAAATGAAAATAAAATAAAATAAAAAACAAATAGAAACGTAAATGAAAATGAAAGAAATAAAAAAAGGAAAAGGGAAAAAATAAAATGCAAAGAAAAATAAAGGAGAAAGGCATAGCAATAGCGTCTGTTCATAACATGCGCTATAGATAATATAGCAGCACTATGTTTTCTAGACCCCCGCTATAGAAAGGGAAAAGGAAATAAGAAAAGAAAAAGAAAATAAATAGCTATAGCAGTAGCGCGTTTTGCAAAAAGCGCTATAGCTAACTTAGCTATAGCGCGTTTTCCTACCAGCGCTACCGCTACATTTGACTTAATCCCCGCCCAGTCCCCCCCCCCCCACTTCTCCCCAAACCCCTCGCCCCACTTCACCGTTGTCTTCCCACTTCGCCGTCGCCCCACTTCGTCGCCGTCTCGTGCCAACGTCGATGCCCCGGGAGCCACCAGAGCTGTGCGCCGTCGACGCCACTGGAGCCGCCCCCAACGCCACCGGAGCCGTGCTCGCCACCACCGGAGCCACCCTCGACGCCCCTGCCTCCCTCGCCGTCACCGTAGAAGCCCCTGCCTCCCTCACCACCACCGGAACCATCCTCTGTAAGCCCCCACCCCTCCTCTATCTCTCATGCTTAGCACAAACAGTGGACAAAGAACTAGCTAGCTAGGTTAACTAGTTTAATTAGGTTAGTTATCTAGGTTAGTGCAAAAATTTAGTTAGGGCTTTGACAGAGAAATAGTTTGGTTAACTAGTTTAATTAGGTTAGTGCAAAAAGTTAGTTAGGGCTTTGACAGAGAACTAGCTAGGTTAACTAGTTTAATTAGGTTAATTATCTAGGTAAACTAGGTTAACTAGCTAGCTTAATTAGGTTCGTTAGGTTAACAAGCTAGGTTAACTTGGTTGGCTAGGTTAGAGCAAAAGTTTAGTTTAGAGCATTAGGTCAGAAGGGTTAGAGTTAAAATGGAGTTCCTTTGCAATTTAATTGGGTTCTTTCCTAGGCAGAGAAGGGTTAGAGAAAATAATATGTGTGCGTGCGTGAGAGAGAGGAATAGCTAGAACAAAAATTGGGTTCTATCCTAGGCAGAGAAGTGTTTAGTGAGGTCATTTTGCAAAGGTTTTTGATTTTTGAAAAGACCACTATTTTTCAAGGAAAACAATTTAGGCAAGTTTTATTTTAAAGATGATTCCTGGCTGGACTTTTAGCTTTAAACAAAAAAACAAAAGCAATTAGCTAAAAATAAAAAACAGTAGCTATGGCATTTAGCTATAAACAAAAAACAGAATTGTTGTTATATGATATATGTCATTGATGTTCATTTGCATTTTCCATTATTGTTGATTATATCTTTTCATTGAAGTGGTCATGTTATATCTTTTCATTGAAGTGGTCATGTTATATCTTTTCATTGAAGGGTTAGATTGTGCCCAAGTGGCCTTTTGTTGTTTCCAGGGAATGAAGCCATGTTTTGCCAGAATGTTGATTCATTTCCGTTCCAGCAAATTTCAGGTGCTCGATTTGTCCACTTTTTAGCAAAGGTCATGCCGAAATTTTCCGTGAATTTCGGCATGACTTGTGCTACAAACTAGGACATATCGAGTGCCCGGGATTTGCCGCACCGGGAAGGAATCAACGTTCCTGCAAAACACAGGCCTTTTTTATGTCATTATTCATTTTATTAGGTCTAGACTTAATTGACTAGATTTAATCGTAGTTAACATGGCTAGCAACGATGAAGGACAGGGTTCTGGTGATTGCGACGATGTCTACCTGCCGGCAGATGAATTTCAGGTGGACGTGGGGAAGGCGACGATAATGAAGCCGAAGGAACAATTGTCCCACAGCCGGCCGATCCCCCCTGACATCTTCAAGGTTTCCGTGGCCAGTGTCAAACCAGGCCACGAGAATTTGGCTCCTCCGGTACTAGGGGGATGACGATGAGACCCCGCGGCGGCTTGGCGATTGCAAAGGGTGGGTCCTGTTGTGGCCAAAGAGTCTGCTTTGTCCAGAGGTGGTCGGGAGCACAACCACGACCACGTAGCCTCAGCAAGGTATGAACATCAACACCCCACCTACCCAATTAGCGTCGCCTGTCATGCTGGGTGATAGCGGACAGGGTGAGGAAGAGGCTCCATTAGTCGCTGATGACGTCACCATAGATGAGGATGATGATGAGGATGACACTCAATGGTATCTCAATACGGGCGCCTATGTTGATGGAGGATTGATGGCTTAGCAGTATGAGTACTCAGGGTTTGAGCGTCATGAGTCGGTGCCTGAATTGCCGCCTCCAGAGGCTGAACATATTATAGAGGACCTTCCAGCACCAAAGAAGAATAGGAAGAGAGTGAGGAAACGCAACAAAGGTGCCCCTATGATCCAGCCACCTCCACAGCCCCGGGTTCAAGACCGTATACCTATCATGGGTGCAGCGAAATACCATATCCCGAGTGAACCAATCCTACCATATAAGGCAGCGCTAGATGATGGGGAGTGTAGCATGCAATTTCAAAAAAAATCCTACGATCATGCAAGATCTATCTAGGAGATGCATAGCAACGAGATGGGGAGAGTGTGTCCACGTACCCTCGTAGACCAAAAGCGTAAGCGTTATGTTAACGAAGTTGATGTAGTCGAACATCTTCACGATACAACTGATCCAAGTACCGAACGTACAGCACCTCTGTGTTCAGCACACATTCAGCTCAATGACGTCCCTCGAACTCTTAATCCAGTAGAGTGTCGAGGGAGAGTTCCGTCAGCACGACGGCGTGGTGATGGTGATGGTGATGTGATCCATGCAGGGCTTCGCCTAAGCACTACGACACTACGACCGGAGGAGTAAACCGTGGAGGGGGCACCGCACACGGCTAAGAAACAACTGTTGTGCCTTTGGGGTGCCCCTGCCCACGTATATAAAGGAGGGGGGAGGAGGAGGCCGGCCCAAGTTGGCGTGCCAAGAGGAGGGAGTCCTACTAGGACTCCGTTCCTAGTAGGATTCGCCCCCCCCCTTTCCTTCCAACGGAGAGGGGGAAAGGGGAAAGGAGGGAGAGGGAGAAGGAAAGAGGGGTGCTGCGCCCCCTCCCCTTGTCCGATTTGGATTGGGCAAGGGGAGGCCCGCGCCACCTCCCGTGGCCTGCCTCCTCTCCTCCACTATGGCCCATTAGGCCCATTAACTTTCCTGGGGGGGGTTCCGGTAGCCTCCCGGTACTCCGAAAAATCCCCGAACCTTATCGGAACCATTCCGGTGTCCGTATATAACCTTCCAATATATCAATCTTTACCTCTCAACCATTTCGAGACTCCTCATCATGTCCGTGATCTCATCCGGGACTCCGGACAAACTTCGGTTACCAAAACACATAACTCATAATATAAATTGTCATCGAACATTAACAGTGCGGACCTTACGGGTTTGAGAAATATGTAGACATGACCGAGACACATCTCTGGTCAATAACCAATAGCGGAACCTGGATGCTCATATTGGCTCCTACATATTTTACGAAGATCTTTATCTGTCAAACCGCATAACAATATGTGTCATTCCCTTTGTCATCGGTATGTTACTTGCCCGAGATTCGATCGTCGGTATCATCATACCTAGTTCAATCTCGTTACCGGCGATTCTATTTTCTTGTTCTGTAATGCATCATCCCATAACTAACTCATTAATCACTTTGTTTGCAAGGCTTATAGTGACGTGCATTACCGAGAGGGCCTAGAGATACCTCTCCGATACATGGAGTGACAAATCCTAATCTCGATCTATGCCAAATCAACAAATACCTTTGGAGACACCTGTAGAGCATCTTCATAATCACCGAGTTACGTTGTGACATTTGATAGCACACAAAGTGTTCCTCCGGTATTCAGGAGTTGCATAATCTCATAGTCAGAGGAATATGTATACGTCATGAAGAAAGCAATAGCAATAAATGTAAACGATCATTATGCTAAGCTAACGGATGGGTCTTATCCATCACATCATTCTCTAATGATGTGATCCCGTTGATCAAATGACAACACATGTCTATGGTCAGGAAACTTTACCATCTTTGATTAACGAGCTAGTCAAGTAGAGGCATACTAGGGACATATGTTTGTCTATGTATTCACACATGTACTAAGTTTCCGGTTAATACAATTCTAGCATGAATAATAAAGATTTATCATGATATAAGGAATATAAATAACAACTTTATTATTGCCTCTAGGGAATATTTCCTTCGGTATCCCACTTGCACTAGAGTCAATAATATAGATTACATAGTAATGATTCTAACACCCATGGAGTCTTGGTGCTGATCATGTTTTGCTCGTGGAAGAGGCTTAATCAACGGGTCTGCAACATTTAGATCCTTATGTATTTTTCAAATATGTATGTCTCCCTCCTTGACTTCATCGCAGATGGAATTGAAGCGTCTCTTGATGTGTTTGGTTCTCTTGTGAAATCTGGATTCCTTCGCCAAGGCTATTGCTCCAGTATTGTCACAAAAGATTTTCATTGGACCCGATCCACTTGGTATTACACCTAGATTTTATATGAACTCCTTCATCCAAACTCCTTCATTTGCTTCTTCCGAAGCAGCTATATACTCTGCTTCACACGTAGATCCCGCCACGACGCTTTGCTTGGAACTGCACCAACCGACAGCTCCACCATTCAATATAAATACATATCCGGTTTGTGACTTAGAGTCATCCGGATCAGCGTCAAAGCTTACATCGATGTAACCATTTACGACAAGCTCTTTGTCACCTTCATAAATGAGAAACATATCCTTAGTCACTTTCAGGTATTTCAGGATGTTCTTCACCGTTGTCCAGTGATCCACTCCTGGATTACTTTGGTACCTCCCTGCTAAACTTATAGAAAGGCACACATCAGGTCTGGTACACATAATTGCATAGATGATAGAACCTATGGCTGAGGCATAGGGAATGACTTTCATGTTCTGGCTATCTTCTGCAGTGGTCGGCCATTGAGTCTGACTCAACTTCACACCTTGTAACACAGGCAAGAACCCTCTTGTTTGACCAATCCATTATGAACTTCTTCAAAACTTTATCAGGGTATGTGCTTTTTGAAATTCCAATTAAGCGTCTTGATCTATCTCTATAGATCTTGATGCCCAAGATATAAGCAACTTCACCGAGGTCTTTCATTGAAAAATTCTTATTCAAGTATCCTTTTATGCTATCCAGAAATTCTATATCATTTCCAGTCAGCAATATGTCATCCACATATAATATTAGAAATGCTACGGAGCTCCCACTCACTTTCTTGTAAATACAGGCTTCTCCAAAAGTCTGTATAAAACCATATGCTTTGATCACACTATCAAAGCGTATATTCCAACTCCGAGATGCTTGCACTAGTCCATAAATGGATCGCTGGAGATTGCACACTTTGTTAGCACCTTTAGGATTGACAAAACCTTCTGGTTGCATCATATAAAACTCTTCTTTAAGATATCCACTAAGGAATGCAGTTTTGACATCCATTTGCCAAATTTCATAATCATAAAATGCGGCAATTGCTAACATGATTCGGACAGACTTAAGCATCGCCATGGGTGAGAAAGTCTCATCATAGTCAACTGCTTGAACTTGTCAAAAACCTTTTGCAACAAGTCGAGCTTTGTAGACGGTAACATTACCGTCAGCGTCAGTCTTCTTCTTGAAGATCCATTTATTATCTATGGCTTGTCGATCATCGGGCAAGTCAACCAAAGTCCACTTTGTTCTCATACATGGATCCCATCTTAGATTTCATGGCCTCAAGCCATTTCGTAGAATCTGGGCTCATCATCGCTTCCTCATAGTTCGTAGGTTCGTCATGGTCTAGTAACATGACTTCCAGAACAGGACTACCGTACCACTCGGGCGCGGATCATACTCTGGTTGACCTACTAGGTTCGGTAGGAACTTGATCTGAAGTTTCATAATCATCATCATTAGCTTCCTCACTAATTGGTGTAGGAATCACTGGAACTGATTTCTGTGATGAACTACTTTCCAATTCGGTAGAAAGTACAATTACCTCATCAAGTTCTACTTTCCTCCCACTCACTTCTTTCGAGAGAAACTCCTTCTCTAGAAAGGATCCATTCTTAGCAACGAATATCTTTCCTTCCGATCTGTGATAGAAGGTGTACCCAACAGTCTCCTTTGGGTATCCTATGAAGACACATTTCTCCAATTTGGGTTCGAGCTTATCAGGTTGAAGCTTTTTCACATAAGCATCGCAGCCCCAATCTTTAAGAAACGACGGCTTAGGTTTCTTGATAAACCACAGTTCATATGGTGTCATCTCAACGGATTTAGATGGTGCCCTATTTAACGTGAATGCAGTTGTCTCTCAAGCATAACCCCAAAACGATAGTGGTAAATCGGTAAGAGACATCATAGATCGCACCATACCTAATAAAGTACGGTCACGACGTTCGGACACACCATTATGCGGTGGTGTTCCAGGTGGCGTGAGTTGCGAAACTATTCCACATTGTTGCAAATGAATACCAAACTCGTAATTCTTACGATGATTTTCCAACTCACTTTGAAATTCTTTAAACTTTTCAAATGTTTTAGACTTATGTCTCATCAAGTAAATAAACCCATATCTGCTCAAATCATCTGTGAAGGTCAGAAAATAACGATACCCGTCGCGAGCCTCAACACTCATCGGACCGCATACATTAGTATGTATTATTTCCAATAAGTCAGTTGCTCGCTCCATTGTTCTGGAGAACGGAGTTTTAGTCATCTTGCCCGTGAGGCATGGTTCGCAAGCATCAAGTGATTTATAATCAAGTGATTCCAAAAGTCCATCAGCATGGAGTTTCTTCAGGAGCTTTACACTAATATGACCTAAACGGTAGTGCCACAAATAAGTTGCACTATCATTATTAACTTTGCATCTTTTGGCTTCAATATTATGAATATGTGTATCAGTACAATCAAGATTCAACAAAAATAGACCACTCATCAAGGGTGCATGAACATAAAATATATTACTCATATAAATAGAACAGCCATTATTCTCTGATTTAAATGAATAACCGTCTCGCATAAAACAAGATCCAGATATAATGTTCATACTCAACGCTAACACCAAATAACAATTATTCAGGTCTAAAACCAATCCTGACGGTAGATGTAGAGGTAGCGTGCCGACGGCGATCACATTGACTTTGGAACCATTTCCCACGCGCATCGTCACCTCGTCCTTAGCCAATCTTCCTTTAATCCGTAGCCCCTATTTCGAGTTGCAAATATGAGCAACGAAACCAGTATCAAATACCCAGGCGCTACTACGAGGATTAGTAAAGTACACATCAATAACATGTATATCAAATATACCTTTCACTTTGCCATCCTTCTTATCCGCCAAATACTTGGGGCAGTTCCGCTTCCAGTGACAAGTTCCTTTGTAGTAGAAGAACTCAGTTTCAGGCTTAGGTTCAGACTTGGGCTTCTTCCCTTGAGCAACAACTTGCTTGCTGTTCTTCTTGAAGTTCCCCTTCTTCCCTTTGCCCCTTTTCTTGAAACTAGTGGTCTTGTTAACCATCAACACTTGATGCTCCTTCTTGATTTCTTCCTCCGCAGCCTTTAGCATCGCGAAGAGCTCGGGAATTGTCTTTTCCACCCCTTGCATGTTATAGTTCATCACGAAGCCTTTATAGCTTGGTGGCAGTGATTGAAGAACTCTGTCAATGACACTATCATCAGGAAGATTAACTCCCAACTGAGTCAAGTGGTTATGGTACCTAGACATTCTGAGTATGTGTTCCTTGTAATTATTCTCCTCCATTTTGCAGTTGTAGAACTTGTTGGAGACTTCATATCTCTCAACTAGGGCATTTGCTTGAAATATTAACTTCAACTCCTGGAACATCTCATATGCTCCATGATGTTCAAAACGTCTTTGAAGTCCTGGTTCTAAGCCCTAAAGCATGGCACGCTGAACTATCGAGTAGTCATCAGCTTTGCTCTTCCAGATGTTCATAACGTCCGTAGTTGCTCCTACAGCGGGCCTTTCACCTAGCGGTGCTTCCAGGACGTAATTCTTCTGTGCAACAATGAGGATAGTCCTCAAGTTACGGACCCAGTCCGTGTAGTTGCTACCATCATCTTTCAACTTAGCTTTCTCTAGGAATGCATTAAAATTCAAGGGAGCGGTAGCACAGGCCATTGATCTACATAAACATAGATATGCAAAAACTATCAGGTGCTAAGTTCATGATAAATTAAAGTTCAATTAATCATATTACTAAAGAACTCCCACTTAGATAGGAATCCCTCTAGTCATCTAAATGATCACGTGATCCATATCAACTAAACCATGTCCCATCATCACGTGAGATGGAGTAGTTTTCAATGGTGAACATCTCTATGCTGATCATATCTACTATATGATTCACGTTCGACCTTTCGGTCTTAGTGTTCCGAGGCCATATCCGCATATGCTAGGCTCATCAAGTTTAACCCGTCTGCATGTGCAAAACTGGCTTGCACCCGTTGTATGTGAACGTAGAGCTTATCACACCTGATCATCATGTGGTGTCTCGGCACGAAGAACTGTAGCAACGGTGCATACTCAGGTAGAACACTTATACATTGAAATTTATTAAGGGGTCGTCTTATAATGCTACCGCCATACTAAGCAAAATAAGATGCATAAAAGATAAACATCACATGCAATCAAAATATGTGACATGATATGGCCATCGTCATCTTGTGCCTTTGATCTCCATCGTCATTGTCTTGACACCTTGATCTCCATCATAGCGTCGTTGTCGTCTCGCCAACTATTGCTAATACGACTATCGCTACCGCTTAGTGATAAAGTAAAGCAATTACATGGCGATTGCATTTCATACAATAAAGCGACAACCATAAGGCTCCTGCCAGTTGCCGATAACTTTTACAAAACATGATCATCTCATACAACAATATATATCTCATCACGTCTTGACCGTATATATCACATCACAACATGCCCTGGAAAAACAAGTTAGACGTCCTCTACTTTGTTATTGCATGTTTTACGTGGCTGCTATGGGCTTCTAGCAAGAACCGCTCTTACCTACGCATCAAAACCACAACGATTTTTCGTCAACTGTGATGATTTAACCTTCAACAAGGATCGGCTGTAGTCAAACTCGATTCAACTGAAGTTGGAGAAACAGACACCCGCCAGCCACCTGTGTGTGAAGCACATCGGTAGAACCAGTCTCATGAACACGATCATGTAATGTCGGTCCGGGCCGCTTCATCCAAAAATATCACCAAATCAAAGTAAGACATTGGTGGTAAGCAGTATGACTATTATCGCCCACAACTTTGTGTTCTACTCGTGCATATCATCTACGCATAGATCTAGCTCTGATACCACTTTTGGGGAACATAGCATGGAATTTCAAAAAAATTCCTACGATCATGCAAGATCTATCTACGAGATGCATAGCAACGAGACGGGGAGAGTGTGTCCATGTACCCTCGGAGACCGAAAGTGGAAGCGTTATTTTAGCGCGGTTGATGTAGTCAAATGTCTTCACGATCCAACCGATCAAAGTACCGAACGTACGACACCTGTTTGTTCAGCACATGTTCAGCTCGATGACGTCCCTCGAACTCTTGATCTAGTAGAGGGTCGAGGGAGAGTTCCGTCAGCACAACGGCGTGGTGACAGTGATGATAATGTGATCCCCGCGGGGCTTCACCTAAGCACTACGACGCTATGACCAGAGGAGTAAACTGTGGAGGGGGCACTGCACACGGCTAAGAAATAACTGTTGTGCCTTTGGGGTGCCCCCTGCCCACATATATAAATGAGGGGGGGAGGAGGTGGCCGGCCCAAGGGGGGCACGCCAAGAGGGGGGGGTCCTACTAGGACTCTGTTCCTTGTAGGATTTGCCCCCTTTCCTTCCAACGGAGAGGGGGAAAGGGGAAAGGCGGGAGAGGGAGAAGGAAAGAGGGGGGTCGCTCCCCCTCCCCTTGTCCAATTTGGATTGGGCAAGGGGGGGGGGCGCCACCTCCCGTGGCCTGCCTCCTCTCCTCCACTATGGCCCATTAGGCCCATTAACTTTCTGGGAGGGGGGAGGGTTCCGATAGCCTCCCGGTACTCCCAAAAATCCTCGAACCTTATCAGAACCATTCCGGTGTCCGTATATAACCTTCCAATATATCAATCTTTACCTCTCTACCATTTTGATACTCCTCGTCATGTCTGTGATCTCATCCGGGACCCCGAACAATCTTCGGTCACCAAAACACATAACTCATAATATAAATCGTCATCGAACGTTAAGCGTACGGACCCTACGAGTTCGAGAACTATGTAGACATGACCGAGAAACGTCTTCGGTCAATAACCAATAGCGGAACTGGGATGCTCATATTGGCTCCTACATATTCTAAGAAGATGTTTATCGGTCAAACCGCATAACAACATACGTCATTCCCTTTGTCATCGGTATGTTACTTGCCCGAGATTCGATTGTCGGTGTCATCATACTTAGTTCAATATTGTTACCGGCAAGTCTCTTTACTCGTTCCATAATGCATCATGCTGTAACTAACTCATTAGTCACATTGCTTGCAAGGCTTATAGTGATGTGCATTACCGAGAGGGCCCAGAGATACCTCTCCGATACACGGAGTGACAAATCCTAATCTCGATCTATGCCAACTCAACAAACACCTTCGGAGACACCTATAGAGCATCTTAGTAATCACGCAGTGATGTTGTGACGTTTGATAGCACACAAAGTGTTCCTCCGGTATTCGGGAGTTGCATAATCTCATAGTCAGAGGAATATGTATAAGTCATGAAGAAAGCAATAGAAATAAAACTAAACGATCATTATGCTAAGCTAACGGATGGTTCTTGTCCATCACATCATTCTCTAATGATGTGATCCCATTGATCAAATGACAACACATGTCTATGGTCAGGAAACTTAACCATCTTTGATTAATGAGCTAGTCAAGTAGAGGCATACTAGGGACACTCTATTTGTCTATGTATTCACACGTGTACTAAGTTTCCGGTTAATACAATTCTAGCATGAATAATAAACATTTATCATGATATAAGGAAATATAAATAACAACTTTATTATTGCCTCTAGGGCATATTTCCTTCACTACATGCCATATACGGCGATCTAAGGAGGCTTCATGACCATGTGCTGCGGAGAGAGAAAAGCCTAATCACCTCAGAAAATCCAGGATACCCACTCTACATGGTTAACGTGTCGCGGCAAAGGTCGTACGTCGACACATTCCCCGCGGAGAAGTTCTTCCTTCGGTTCAATTACATCTTCGACATGTTTCACTTGAAGAAGCTGGATTTTACGTTTGTCCGCCTTTTTGCCTTGTACATGTTGAGCAGATACCTTATATCTATGTCGCTGACCCATACTTCATGCATGAGGGCTTCTTGGCAGTCTGCGCAAAGCACCATGAATACGCGAGGGACTACATCGTCGATTTCATGGTCGCCAATAAGGACAAGGAGACGATTCTCATGCCTTTTCATCCCCTGTAAGTCATCCGCGTGGATATCCTTCCTTCGATTTCAATCATTCATTTGCATGGTGGAGGCTAATTAATTTGAGGTGTACTTATTTTATGCAGCCACGGGCGCGCCGTCCTCATCATCCTTTACCCCCGATTCTCCCATGCTCTTTACTTGGACTCGTCGAAGAACATGCACAAAAAGGATTACACCCACATCAAGTATGTTCTCGACAGTGCTATCTTTTTCTACGGTGTACGGGGTGGAGTGATCCAGACCAAGAAGAAAAGGAACGGCAGGCCTGCCTTCAGCGATAAGACCAACTTCTGCTGCATCCAGCAACCGAGTGATACTCTTAGTGATGGATTCTATGTCCTCCACCACATGCTGGAGTACAGACGGTATCAGCAGAACCTTCGCATGTCACCTAGATCCGGCGACGCCTATATTCTGCAATGGGCAAAGAACGGAGGAGATATCCTGGATCATCGACTTCGAGTTGAGTTCTATCATATCCAGCGTGAACTTGCCCATATCATCATGAAGGAGGTCCTCGAAAAAACAGGTTTGTTCTACGAGGAAGGGCAAATGTCGCAAGAAGACGTCCGAACACGCGTAGCCACTCAGCGTCTCGACCTGAAGCCTTTCACTAAGCTTAGGGACTATCTCCCTGACTTGGATGGATGGCATGACAAGTTGGAGTGATTGTCGATATATGACAATGTGTCTGTTTATTCCATACTTTCTGTATGATGAAACTTTGAGTTATGCACGATGAAACTTTATTTTTGATGTAATTAAACCGTCCTCCTCGACTAGCGAAGATCACTCTAGTTAGGGCATTTTGGGTACGATGAACTTTGTTATTTATGCTTATAATATCTTGCTTCTATTTTTGCCAAGTCTGTCTCTTTCTGTTGCTCAACTATATATGTTGCATATCATCGACTCCTGTGACGATGCAGGTGCATAGATCATCGATGGAGAAGAAGTGCCACGCCAGGAGTATACGACGAGTGGCCTAAGTGTCAGGCCCAGGTGTACCGGTTTCCGGTTTCCGAGCGACAACCAGTAGTTAGTTTAGGTTCACACTAGTGCGAGAGACGGATATGAACTCTTGTACTGCATAGTTCCGCTCTCACTCATAATGATATCTCTTCTCGCGTATATCATTGTTTAGATGGATGACTGCTACGTCTTGAGCTTGCGTTGGTTTTCCTCGAATAGGAGAGGGTGATGCAGCAAGTGTAGCGTAAGTATTTCCCTCAGTTTTGAGAACCAAGGTATCAATCTAGTAGGAGGCTCTTCAAAAGTCCCACGCACCTACACAAACAAACTGAGAACTCGCAACCAACGCAATAAAGGGGTTGTGAATCCCTTCACGGCCACTTGCGAAAGTGAGATCTAATAAAGATAGTAAGATAAGATAAATATATTTTTGGTATTTTATAATATAGATGCAAAAAGTAAAGATGCAAATAAAAGTAGATTGAAAGCAAATATGATAAGAGATAGACCCGGGGGCCATAGGTTTCACTAGTGGCTTCTCTCAAGATAGCATAAGTATTACGGTGGGTGAACAAATTTCTGTCGAGAAATTGATAGAAAAGCGCATAGTTATGAGATTATCTAGGCATGATCATGTATATAGGAATCACGTCAATAACAAGTAGACCGACTCCTGCCTTCATCTACTACTATTACTCCACACATCGACCGCTATCCAGCATGCATCTAGAGTATTATGTTCATAAGAACAGAGTAATGCATTAAGCAAGATGACATGATGTAGAGGGATAAACTCATGCAATATGATATAAACCCCATCTTGTTATCCTTGATCGCAACAATACAACACGTGCCTTGCAACCCTTTCGGTCACTGGGTAAGGACACCGCAAGATTGAACCCAAAGCTAAGCCCTTCTCCCATGGCAAGAAAGACCAATCTAGTAGGCCAAACCAAACTGATAATTCGAAGAGACTTGCAAAGATAACTCAATCATACATAAAAGAATTCAGAGAAGATTCAAATATTATTCATAGCTAAACTTGATCATAAACCCACAATTCATCGGATCTCGACAAACACACCGCAAAAAGAGTTTACATCGAATAGATCTCCACAAGAGAGGGGGAGAACATTGTATTGAGATCCAAAAAGAGAGAAGAAGCCATCTAGCTAATAACTATGGACCCGTAGGTCTGTGGTAAACTACTCACAACTCATCGGAGGGGCAAGGATGTTGATGTAGAGGCCCTCCGTGCTTGATTCCCCCACCGGCAGAGTGTCGGTGAAGGCTCCAAGATGGGATCTCGTGGATACAGAAGGTTACGGCGGTGGAAATTGTGTTTCGTGGTGCCCCTGGATGTTTTCGGGGTATGTAGGTATATATAGGAGGAAGAAGTATGTCGGTGGCCGCCCGAGGGGCCCACGAGATAGGGGGCACGCCCTGTAGGGGGGGGGGCGGCCTCCTATCTCGTGGCTTCCTTGGAAGCTTCTTGACTTGCACTCCAAGCTCTCCGGATCACGTTCGTTCCAAAAATCACGCTCCCGAAGGTTTCATTCCGTTTGGACTCCGTTTGATATTCCTTTTCTTCGAAATACTGAAATAGGCAAAAAAACAGCAATATGGGCTGGGCCTCCGGTTAGTAGGTTAGTCCCAAAAATGATATAAATGTGTAAAATAAAGCCCATAAACATCCAAAGGGGGTAATATAATAGCATGGAACAATAAAAAATTATAGATACGTTTTAGACGTATCACGCATCCCCAAGCTTAATTCCTGCTCGTCGTCGAGTAGGTAAATGATGAAAAAGAAATTTTTGATGTGGAATGCTACCTAGCATAATTCATAATGTAATTTTCTTTATTGTGGCATGAATGTTCAGATCCAAAGGAATACAAAATAAATGTTCATATTGATAAAAGAAATAGTAATACTTCAAGCATACTAATCAAAGTAATCATGTCTTCTCAAAATAACATGGCAAAAGAAAGTTCATCCCTACAAAATCATATAGTTAGGCTATGCTTCATTTTCGTCACACAAAGATGTTCCCAACTTCTATACCCCTAATGACAAGCCAAGCAATTGTTTCATACTTAAATAATCTCAAACCTTTTCAATCTTAACGCAATACATGAGCGTGAGCCATGGATATAGCACTATGGGTGGAATAGAATATGATGATGGGGATTGTGTGGAGAAGACAAAAAAGGAGAAAGTCTCACATTGACGAGGATAATCAACGGGCTATGGAGATGCCCATCAATTGATGTCAACATGAGGAGTAGGGATTGCCATGCAACGGATGCACTAGAGCTATAAATATATGAAAGCTCAACGAAAGAAACTAAGTGGGTGTGCATCCAACTTGCTTGCTCACGAAGACCTAGGGCATTTGAGGAAGCCCATCATTGGAATATACAAGCCAAGTTCTATAATGAAAAATTCCCACTTAGTATATGAAAGTGACAATATAGGAGACTCTCTATCATGAAGATCATGGTGCTACTTTGAAGCACAAGTGTGGAAAAAGAGATAGTAGCATTGTCCCTTCTCTCTTTTTCTCTCATTTTTTTCCTTTTTTTTCTTTTTTTCCTTTGGCCTTCTTTTTTTTCTTTCTTTTTGGCCTTTCTCTTTTTTTTTCTTTTTTTCTTTTTGTAAAGTCCGAGTCTCATCCCGACTTGTGGGGAAATCATAGCCTTCATCATCCTTTCCTCACTAGGACAATGCTCTAATAATGAAGATCATCACACTTTTATGGATTTACAACTCAAGAATTACAACTCAAAACTAAAACAAGATATGACTCTGTATGAATGCCTCCGGCGGTGTGCCGGGATGGTGCAATGAATCAAGAGTGACATGTATGAAAAATAATGCATGGTGGCTTTGCCAAAAATACGATGTCAACTACATGATCATGCAATGGCAATATGACAAAAGTAAAGTATGTCATGATGATGAAGAACAGAACGGTGGAAAGTTGCATGGCAATATATCTCGGAATGGCTATGGAAATGCCATAATAGGTAGGTACGGTGGCTGTTTTGAGGAAGATTTAGGGAGGTTTATGTGCGATAGAGCGTATCGTATCACGGGGTTTGGATGCACCAGCGAAGTTTGCACCAACTCTTAAGGTGAGAAAGGGCAATGCATGGTACCGAAGAGGCTAGCAAAGGCGGAAAGGTGAAAGTCATTATAATCCATGGACTCAACATTAGTCAAAATAACTCATATACTTATTGCAAAAATTTAGAAGTCATCAAAATCAAGTACTACGCGCATGCTCCTAGGGGGTAGATTGGTAGGAAAAGACCATCGCTAGTCCCCGACCGCCACTCATAAGGATGCACAAGCCAGGTACACTTCATGTTTCAAATTTGTTACATAACTTTAACCATACGTGCATGCTACGGGACTTGCTAACTTAAACACAAGCATTCTTTAAATTCATAATCACTCAACTAGCATGAGTTTAATATCACTACCTCCATATCTCGAAACAATTATCAAGTATCAAGTTGATCATAGCATCCAATTCACTTCCTATGATAGTTTTTATTATACCCAACTTGGATGCTCATCATTCTAGGACCAACTTTGTGACAATAGAAAATACCATGCTGTTCTAAAAGACTCTCAAAATAATATAAGTGAAGCGTGAGAGACTAGAAATTTCTTCAAAA
Organism: Aegilops bicornis; assembly: GCA_021605145.1. NCBI lineage: Eukaryota > Viridiplantae > Streptophyta > Magnoliopsida > Poales > Poaceae > Aegilops > Aegilops bicornis. The sequence goes on from CM038670.1 coordinate 331,188,744, forward strand.
TTAAGTCACCACCGTGCTCTAAAAAATATAAGTGAAGCACTAGAGCAAAAACTATCAAGCTCAAAAGATATAAGTGAAGCACATAGAGTATTCTAGCAAATTCTAATCAAATAGGCTTCTCCCAAAAGGTACGTACAGCAAGGATGATTGTGGTAAAATAAAAGGCAAAGACTAATATAATACACGACGCTCCAAGCAAAACACATATCATGTGGCGAATAAAAATATAGCTCCAAGTAAACTTACCAATGAACGAAGACGAAAGAGGGGATGCCTTCCCGGGTGTCGGGGAGGCTGATCGGACCCACGAACACCTATGGGGCCGGCGGACCAGGCCCCTTGTGGTTCGGAGGGGGGCGGAGGCTGCACGAAGAGCGGATCGAGGCGAAACACACGAGCAGTTTTACCCAGCTTCGGAGCTCTCCGAAGAGATAAAACTCCTACTGCTGCTTGTCTGATTGTATTGTGTTCTTACGAGGGAGCGATGAAAGCTACAAAACCTAGCGTGAGAGTCTCTGGTCTCTAGTGAGCCGAATGGACCGAACCCCCTCTACGTTGCGCATGGGCCTCCTTTTATATGCACCAAGGGGCTCCGACAGGTGGCAACGTAGATGAGGGTACAAATGTAAAAACGGTAGTTGGTACACCTACTTGAATAGTGTATAGTGCAAAATACGTAACTCTGACGGCAAGGGACAAAAGCAATAAATGCCCGTCTGTGTCGCCTAAACAGTGCAACAGAGACCGTCAGGTGCGCCACCGCTCGCCATGGCAAGCTTGTCAGCGCCGCTCATCGCTGCTCCCCACTGGCTGCACAGCCTCTTGACACGCGCGCATGGAATGGTCCCATGGCGACACGTTGATGGATGAGCTGGAGCGGAGATGCAGAGGGGTCGTCTGCCGCGGCAAGCGCCTTGCCGCGGCTGAATCCTTGTCACCTCCGGAGGGTTGTCGCGCTCCGAGCCTTCCCGGCAAGCTTCTCTTGCCCGGGCCTTGTCTTTTGCGTGCCTCGAGTGGCCTTCCCGGCAAGCTCCTCTTGCCGGGGCCTTGTCTCCTTGGCTAAATACTTTGTTCTTGAATGGCGCCAAAGGTGTCACGGAGGATCTTGACGGTGACCAGGCAAGCCTTGCCGCGGGGTGCTGCAACTGTCCGTGCACGAGTTCGGAATACTAGGGTACCCCTACTCTAGTACACCGACAGGAGCCCCCGGGCCTGGGCCGCACACGGTGCCGAGCGCTGTCGGGCCAGGCCCAAAAGCGGACTGCGGACACACGCGGCCTAGATCACGCCGTTACTCGCCCGGACCGAGCGTCCCCCACTAACGGCACGCACCGAGCGTGGCGTCGTGTGAGAGATCGTGGGTGTGGTCGTGGGGGTTTCTTTATTAGGAAAAGCGGGCGTCCGCCCCATCCCCCTCCTTATAAACAGGGGAGACAGGGGCAGGCCGTCCACCTCGTCATTGCTGTCTTGTCAAGAAAACCACCGCTGCTCCCCCCTTCTTCTCCAGTGCGAAGAGAGCAGCGCTCCGCCTCCTTTCGCCACAAGCACACTCGACGCCGTCGACCTCCTCCACCGCCTCCGCCATGGATCCGAAGGCCAACAAGGGGAAGGGGGTGAAATCGGCCGAGGCGCAGCGGCTCGCGGCGCTGCGCAAGGAGCGGGCCATCTTCTCCCCCCAGCTCGATGCGAAGGAGCTGAGGGAGGGCTTCTACCTCTTACGGTCGACGGAGGCAGCGTCGCATCCAGCGCCGAAGGTACTCCCGCCACCGCTGCCGGATTTAGCCCCAACTGGGTATCCTTTCTTTGCCCTTTTCTTTTATTGCGAGCTCTGCCCGCCCTTTTCCGAGTTCTTCTGCGATATCATGAACACATATGGCCTCCGCCTCCTTGATTTCACTCCAAACGCTGTCTTGACCATGGCAGTTTTCGCACACCTTTGCGAAAACTTTGTCGGAGTCCACCCAAATGTGGCACTCTTCCGCCATTTCTTCGTGCCCCGCATCGAGAGAGGAGAGCCGCTTGCCGGAGGGATAGCTTGGGTCTCCAGGATTGGCAAGAAAGAAGCCTATCTGGAAGGAGAGTTCCGTAACAAGTGGGAGGAGTGGAGAGCTAACTGGTGTTGGATCGTAGAGGAGAACCCGCAGCCCTTCACTGCTGTGCGCCAAACCCCAATAGTGCGCGGCAACGATTGGAGCAACTTGGTGCCGGAGGATGCTAGGTTGAAGATAGCTGTGACCCGGATTTTGCGCCTCAGGCTTGCCGGACTAACCGTAGGCGCAGTTGGTGCAGACTTCCTTCGTCGCCGCATCGCTCCCTTGCAGGAAAGGAGGAGGCCTGCTTGGGAGTTCCAAAATGCGGCAGACATCATGAGGCTGCGCCCGGGTCTCAATTGGAATTTCACCGTCTTGGAGCTGGATGCGATGCTGCTAGAGCTGTTCAAGAACGACCCCGATCACCCCGAGTGGTTTAGGTTGCCGAGGGGGGTCATCCCATTGTGCAACAACTCCGCTCTCGACTGCATATTGCGCCATGATGCCGTTGTGCGATTCCCATGGGATCGCTCCAACCTGGCAAGAGCCTTCTGACGAGATCGTGCAGCAGTTCTTCGACAACTTGGAAGAAGTGCCGATCCGCTCCGACGAAAGCGAAGAGGCTCACTCGCGACACCACCGACGAGGAGATGGCTCGCATAGCCACCAGGAGGAGGCGGCAGCAATGCGGCCCGGGCGTCTTCGGGTTCACCGTGGAGGAGGCGGACGCAGCCGAGGCGGCAAGCCTTGCCGAGCGAAGGGAGTTCGCCGGCGAGGAAGAGCTTGTCGCACCCGGGGCTGAGTCGAGCGGACCAGCCGAGGGCGCCTCTTCTCCACCACCCAGCGACTTGCCGCCAACAGAGCCCCCGGCTCCGTCGAAGAGGCGTCTCCGCAAGGCCGGAGACGAGACGGGGCGACAGACGGGCCCACAGCCGCAGCGCCGCGCGACGCGCTCTACCGCGGCAAGCGATGTTGCCGCGGGAGCACCCCACACTGCTGCGACAACTGGGGCGGGATCCTCCCAGTCCACCGCCGACGCCTCCGCCAAGCGGCGAAGAGAGCCCACTCCTCCGCCTCGTCGCACCGAAGGCGAGCCGGAGTTTGACTTCTCCGCGCTTAGCTCCGAGGAGGAAGAAGAAGAGTAAGCTTCAATATTGTGCTTGTATTTCTTCAATTTTGTTGCTTTATCTTGAATCTGACTTGCTTTGTTCTGAACTTCTTCCTTTTCGTGGCCTTAGCCCAGAGAGCGTCGAAGAGGGCCAAGACCCGGTGGTCGTCGTTGAGGACGATTCACCTGTGGCAACAGGAGGCGACCTGAGACCCCCCTTGCCGGACCCGGCAACTCTTCCTCGTGAGCAGCCCCAACACAGCCCCGGGGTAAGTATCACGGTTTTTCCTTATTGTTGGGTGTGCATGGGTGCTCCTTCTTCATAAACATCTGATTGTTGGTTCGTGTAGGAGCAGAGCAGCCTCATCAGGAGGGCCCGGAAGCCGCCCCCGAAATTCCGTCTGCTTCAACTACGCCGCCAAGGGAGGATTCTCCGGCAAGGGAGCGTCCTCCGGCAAGGGAGGCTGCTCCGCCAAGGGAGGCTACTCCGGCAAGGGACAGCACCAGTGATCCTCCAGTGGTCGAGACCACGGCCGCAGATCCCATTGCAGGTAATCCCTTTGCGCAAAAATTTCCCTCGGGCTGGTCTTCTTCTGTTTTTCTTTGAATATTTGCTTGACTTTCTTTCTTTGTCCGCCACAGAGCCGATGGAGACCGAGGTCGCCGGCGAAGGGGACGCGCGCGGCAACATTGACGAAGCCGCCGTCATGGAAGAAGAAGCCGGCGCTGACGACGAGCCCGTCAGCGAGGAGGCCACCGAGGCTGCCGCCACAGAAGCTGGCGAGGGGTCTGGTGATCGCACTGACGGCCCTGAGGCCGCAGGAGCGCCAGGCGCTACACCGACCGCCGACTCCCCCGCCGCTGCTACAGCGTCGGGCTCCGAAGAGCCCCAGCCCGGCGCCTACTTGAAGGCCGGCGACGGTGTCTTCATCAAGCTCCCATGGAGTCGAGCTCCAGCGCCGATCGAAGGAGAGACCTTGACGGAGAGCTGCTCGCCTCATTGGCTGGTGGACGCGCCAAGTAGCACCAGTGCGAGTCCGAGGAGGAGCAGCTGTTGAAGAAGCTGTTGTCGCTCTACTGCCCGGCAAGCCAAATTGGAGTCTCGGGAAGCACTTGTCGCGAGGGCGGAGCGGACATGGAGAAGCGAAGAGCTCCGAGCGCCAACCAAGAAACTCTCCGGAATGTAGCGAAGCGGGAGCAACTTGCAGAAGAGCGCACGGCCTTCATCCTTCAGAAGGCCGCAGCTGAGGAGGAGCAGCGGCTGGCCGCCGAGAAGCTCTCCGCGCAGGAAAGCGAGCTGGCGCAGCGGAAGGTCAACCTGGACAGCCACGAGGAAGAGCTTGTCGCGCGCGAGGAGTCACTTGGCGGGGCGCTTAAGGAAGCGAAGGATGCTGCCAGAGCGGCGAGGCCGCCAAGGAGGAGTTGAAGGCGAAGGTGGCACAGTGGAGGCCGATCTCGGAAGAACGGCGAAGAGCTTGCAGCTCAAAGCGCCGAAGCGCCAGAAGGACGCCTACACTCTTGGCGAGCTGCAGGGCCGTCTCGATAGGGGCAAGGAGCTCGACTCCGCCAAGGATTCAAAGGCGGATCTTGAGCTGAAGCTGACCACTCGGCGCAGACACTGGACGGCGCCCAGAGCGGGAGGTGGGCCTGTTGGAGACGATCAAGGCCAAGGAGGAGCTGCTTTGGGAATCTTGTTGACACCCAGGCGCCTTGAGGGAGAGTGTGGAGCATTGGACCGAAGGTCTTGTGGATCTTCTTGCCGACATCCACAACGAAATGATGGAGCTGGGGATGGTGGATCTTGCATACTCCTCAAGCGAGCATCTCCAACCCAGCGCCAAGCTTAGCTTATTCTTCAAGGGCGTGGTGACGGGCCTCCAGCTGACTCGGGAAGAGGTCCCAAAGCAGCTGGTGAGGAATCACGCCAGATCTGTGCAGGAGCCCTCGAGAAGGTGTTGGCGAAGGTGGCCTTCCGCAATCCAGGCCTCAACCTCAACGGGCGTCCTCGGATCCTTGCCGCCAGATGCCAACGTGGAGGAGCTCAAGGCCCTTGTCGCGCCCATTGTGGACAAGGTGAACAAGATCAAGAGAATTGATGGCGACCCGCGTGAACTAGGCCGCCAATTTTATCTTTCCCTTGTCGGCTGTGATCATGTTTAGAACAATTCATTAGATCTGCGACAAGTCATTTTGTAATATACTCTATCTCGGTGAAGAATGCAACGTTATTTCCTCTACTTGATTTCTTCCTTTGTATGTTTTTGCCCTCGCTTTTAGGGAACTTGTCGGTCTGAGCACCTTTGTCATGAAGGCCGAAAAGTGAACGTCACCTCAAGCGGCGGTGCTGCCTCCGACAAGCAACCTTGTCGCGACCAGCTGCAGCTCACTTAAGTTGTTGAGCGGACTCGAAACAAAGTAAGGGCGCGACTAGCCTGCGAGTTGGTTCCTCTGCGCACAGGTTTTCCATACAAAGTACTATCGTTCAAGGAAGATAACTTAAAATTTAAGAACTGATTACTCAAACTTTGGCAACTTAGCTTTTCTGTCGTTTGCTTCCCGCGAAACTTCCTCGAGCAACGCTTGGTCCATAGTATTATCTTCTCCTTCCCCCCCGGTTAACTTGTGTGCGAGGGAACCTTTTCTTCCTTGAGAAAGAGAAAGAAGAGAAAATAAAGTCATGGAGCCTAGTGGCTCGATGTTGCTTACCGGGTGTGGGTGCTGCACAAAGTGTTAGTCAAAATATGCAATAAAATGATGAAAGCATGAATTTGACAAATTGTGCGCAACACATGAGCTTTACTGATGCACGGGGTCTGCGCCTCGGCTTTGTACAAAGGATTACATGCAACAGCGGCAAGACTTGCACAAAAGGTGGTTGCGGAACAGGTTCCGACAACCGCGCCTCTGAGTAAAACTTACTAAGATTCTCAATGTTCCAGGAGTTGCTCACCGTAATGCCATCTTCGGTCTCAAAGGCGGACAGCGCCGGCCTAGTGACTCGTTTCACCCGATAAGGGCCTTCCCACTTCAAGGCCAACTTGTTTGAATTCTTGGCGGACTGAGCAGCTGAAGAACAAGGTCGCCTTCCTCGAGGCTTCGCACTAACCTTGCGGCTATGGTAGCGACGCAAAGCTTGCTAGTAACGAGCAGCTCGTCAGAGGCTGAAGACGATCTTCCTCAAGGAGCAATAGCGTCATCTTGTCGCAGCTGCTCTTGCTCAAACTCATCGTGGCGAGCACTCAAAGGCGATCCGTATACGAAGTTCCGTGGGGAGAACTGCCTCTGCTCCATAGACTAGAAGCGAAAGGTGTGCGGCGATTGGCTCGATTTGGCGTTGTCCTGATCGACCAAGAACCACCGACAGCTCCTCGATCCGATTTCTTCCACACTTGTGCAGCACTGTCGAAAGTTACGGTCTTGAGCCCGTGCAGCACTTCAAAGATTTGCCCTCTCGCTGACAGCTTGCTTCTCGGGTGAGCAATGAAGCAAGCAGACCTTGGCGCCAAGATCTTGGGCGTAATGCATGAAGGTGCGACTTCGTAAATTGTGTGCCGTTGTCGGTGATGATCCTGTTAGGGATTCCAAGCGGCAAACAATCGACCAAGAACTTGATCGCCGATTTGTCTTTGTCACCTTCCTCACTGCTTCCACTTCCGGCCACTTTGTGAACTTGTCGATTGGCGACGTACAAGTACTCAAAGCCCCGACAGCTTCGGGGAAAGGGCCGAGATGTCGAGCCCCTGCACCGAAAATGGCCGGGATAAAGGGATCGTCTAGAGAGCTTGAGCTGGCTGGTGTATCTGTTTGGAATGGGCCTTGCACGCTTCACACTTGGTTACTTGTGCGATTGCATCCTGGAGGCTGTCGGCCGTAAAAAACCTTGTCGGAAAACTTTGCGGCAAGTGCTCTTGCTCAATGTGGTGACCACATATGCCTCCATGTATCTCTCGCCAACAGCTTTTTCCATCTTCCGGCAAATACACTTCAATTTCACACCGTTGAGTCTTCTTACATGCAGTATCTTTGTCGACAAACTGGTACATACTTGACTGCCGGGCTACTCTTTCCGCTTCTTCTTGCTCTTCGGGAAGTTGTCCTGTCTGAAGGAAATGGACAATCTGCTGCGCCCATGCTGGAGCTTGCGGCTCGACAACAAGGACTAAAGGCACATCTGCTGCTGCAGGAATATCAGCTTCCACTGCAAGAACCTGTGGCTCAGTCGGAGCTTGACGTTCCCCGGCAAGCTTGCCGGAGCAAAACTTGTCGGGAGCGTCTGCTTCAACGAAACAAACCCTGGGGCTTGTCGGAGCAGACTGCCCCTCAGCACTGTTGGTGTCGATCTTGGGGACCTTCTTCGCGGCGGCCGGGATCTGCCGGAAAGTAGTCACCGGAGATCAACTTCCTCTTCTTGTTCTGTCCGATTGATGGTGTTACGGTCGGTTGAGTTAAGCTTGAGCACAAAATCCCTGGTTCCACAGCAACTTAAGTGCAGCGCACTTTGACAAACCATCGGCAATATCATTACGAGCTCTTGGAACATGTTCCATTTGCAGGCCGTCAAAGTGCTCTTCTAGCTTCCTCACTTCATCAACGTAGGCTTCCATCAATGGACTCTGATAATCTTTGTTTACTTGGCGGACGACCAGCTACGAGTCACCCCTGACAATAAGCTTCTTGATCCCAAGGTCCACTGCGATCCTGAGACCGGCAAGCAAACCTTCATACTCCGCAGTATTGTTTGTTGCTTGCTCCTTGGGAAAGTGCATCCGACTACGTGCTTGAGGTGCTCTCTGGTGGAGTGCGATAAGCGACGCCAAAGACCGGCGCCTTGCAGAAGGCACCATCAAAGTACATCAGCCACTCTTTGCTTGCTTCCTTGGACGGGATGCTCGTCTCGGAATTTCTTCATCTGGTGTTGGCGTCCATTCTGCTATGAATTCTGCCAATGCTCTGCTTTGGATAGTTGAAGTGCTTTCAAACTTGAGGCCAAAGCTTGAAAGTTCCAGTGCCCACTCGACAATCCTGCCTGTCACTTCTGGATTCTGCAGTATCCTCTTCAGCGGAAAGCAAGTGACGACTGTTATCTCATGTGCTTGGAAGTAATGGCGCAGCTTTCTCGAGGCCATGAGGAGGCCGAAAAGCAATTTCTGCACACCAGAGTACCTTGACCTAGCGACCACACCCACGAACACCTATGGGGCCGGCGGACCAGGCCCCTTGTGGTTCGGAGGGGGGCGGAGGCTGCACGAAGAGCGGATCGAGGCGAAACACACGAGCAGTTTTACCCAGCTTCGGAGCTCTCCGAAGAGATAAAACTCCTACTGCTGCTTGTCTAATTGTATTGTGTTCTTACGAGGGAGCGATGAAAGCTACAAAACCTAGCGTGAGAGTCTCTGGTCTCTAGTGAGTCGAATGGACCGAACCCCCTCTACGTTGCGCATGGGCCTCCTTTTATATGCACCAAGGGGCTCCGACAGGTGGCAACGTAGATGAGGGTACAAATGTAAAAACGGTAGTTGGTACACCTACTTGAACAGTGTATAGTGCAAAATACCTAACTCTGACGGCAAGGGACAAAAGCAATAAATGCCCGTCTCAGGTCGCCTAAACAAAGGCAACAGACCGTCAGTGCGCCACCTTCGCCACGATGGCAAGCTTGTCAGCGTCGCTCATCGCTGCTCCCCGCTGGCTGCACAGCCTCTTGACACGCGCGCATGGAATGGTCCCATGGCGACACGTTGATGGATGAGCTGGAGCGGAGATGCAGAGGGGTCGTCTGCCGCGGCAAGCGCCTTGCCGCGGCTGAATCCTTGTCGCGTCCGGAGGCTTGTCGCGCTCCGAGCCTTCCCGGCAAGCTTCTCTTGCCGGGGCCTTGTCTTTTGCGTGCCTCGAGTGGCCTTCCCGACAAGCTCCTCTTGCCGGGGCCTTGTCTCCTTGGCTAAATACTTTGTTCTTGAATGGCGCCAAAGGTGTCACGGAGGATCTTGACGGTGACCGAGCAAGCCTTGCCATGGGTGTTGCAAGCTGTCTGCAGGTGCGAGTTCGGAATACTAGGGTACCCCTACTCTAGTACACCGACACCGGGGCATCCCCAAGCTTAGGATTTTGGCTATTCTTGAATATCTTGGGGTGCTTGGGCATCCCCAAGCTTAGGCTCTTGCCACTCCTTATTCCATAGTCCATAAAAGCTTTACCCAAAACTTGAAAACTTCACAACACAAAACTCAACAGGAAATCTTATAAGCTCCGTTAGTGAAGGAAAACAAAACCACCACATAAGTTACTGCAATGAACTCATTATTTATTTATTTTGGTGTTAAACCTACTGTATTCCAACTTCTCTATGGTTTATAAACTATTTTATTGGCCATAGATTCATCAAAATAAGCAAACAACACAAGAAAAACAGAATCTATCAAAAACAGAACAGTCTGTAGTAATCTGTAACTAACGCAAACTTCTGGAACTCCAGAAATCCAGCCAAAATAGGACGACCTAGGAAATTTTTTTATTGATCAGCAGCAATTGGTATAACTATTTTATCACGTTCTGGTGATTTTTAACAATTGTTTTCGTGAACCAAAAGTTATTGGAAATTACAGCAAGATCAAATAATTATCATCCAAGAAGATCCTATAGGTTTAACTTGACACAAACACTAATTAAAAGATAAAACCACATATAAACAGAAGGTAGATGGATTATTTATTCCAAAACAGAAGCAAAAACAAAAAACAAAAAAAATTGGGTTGCCTCCCAACAAGCGCTATCGTTTAACGCCCCTAGCTAAGCATAAAAGCGAAGATAGATCTAAGTAGTGCCATAATAATAAGATAGATCTTGAAAGCTCATCTCATATTCTCTACGTTCGGCAGCAAGTTTCCTTTGAGGCAAGCAAAAGTAATCAGAAGGGCTAAATTTAGTGGGACAAAGATCCCCAAGATCAATCACAGGAGGAACGGGTTCCTCCTTTGGCCCTTCATAGTGCACGACTATTTCATCACTAAAAGCATTCTTTTGGCAAAATCTTGTGAGCCTATACTCAAGAGAGTATCCTAGCTCATTGTTTCGAAGTGCAAAATCATTATTAAGCTCGTTAATGCAATCAACCAAGACATTAGTAGGAACCTTGTTTCTAAGGTTTTCACTAAAAGCGACATAGTCCGAAGATTGAAAACGTCTAATTTCCTCTTGATCATAGAGGATCGCTTCTATGGGAGGACGACCGGCGTCCACCCTATAGTGCGCAAAGATTTGTTTGGCCTCTCTTATGATAAATCTAAACTCATGAGCCAAAAAGAAAGTAATAGTGCGCTTAACAGAAGAATGCTCAATATTAGAGAATTCTAGGAAAATTCTTTGTATGCAAGGATGCATATGCATAAATTGTCTTTCAAGTTCAACTACAAGCATAGCGATAGCAACTGTAAGACTACTAGTTCTATGAAGAATAGTACAACCCATGGAAGGTAAAGCACCGACACAAGTAAAGAAATCTTGAATAACGCCTTTGCCAATGATGTTACCACTACCGATTCGAAAAATTTTAGTATGCAAGATAGGGGGTTCATCGGCCGGAGCCTCGGTATTTTCTGTGTTATCATTATTGTCCATATCGACGATAATCTCCCCAATTTCAGACATAGCAGCAAACAAAACAAAGGCGGAAGAAAGCGAGCGAAAGAAAAGAGGAGGAGATTGGGAAAGAGAGGGCGAATAACACGGCAAGGGTGAAGTGGGGGAGAGGAAAACGAGAGGCAAATGGCAAATAATGTAAATGTGAGGGAGATGGGTTTGTGATGGGTACTTGGTATGTCTTGACTTGACCGAAGACCTCCCCGGCAACGGCGCCAGAAATCCTTCTTACTACGTCTTGAGCTTGCGTTGGTTTTCCTCGAAGAGGAGAGGGTGATGCAGCAAGTGTAGCGTAAGTATTTCCCTCAGTTTTGAGAACCAAGGTATCAATCCAGTAGGAGGCTCCTCAAAAGTCCCACGCACCTACACAAACAAGCGAGAACTCGCAACCAACGCAATAAAGGGGTTGTCAAGCCCTTCACGGCCACTTCTTGTAAAGTGAGATCTAATAAAGATAGTAAGATAAGATAAATATATTTTTGGTATTTTATAATATAGATGCAAAAAGTAAAGATGCAAATAAAAGTAGATTGAAAGCAAATATGATAAGAGATAGACCCGGGGCCATAGGTTTCACTAGTGGCTTCTCTCAAGATAGCATAAGTATTACAAAGGTGAACAAATTTCTGTCGAGCAATTGATAGAAAAGCGCATAGTTATGAGATTATGTAGGCATGATCATGTATATAGGCATCACGTCCATAACAAGTAGACCGACTCACCTGCATCTACTACTATTACTCCACACATCGACCGCTATCCACATGCATCTAGTGTATTAAGTTCATAAGAACAGAGTAACGCATTAAGCAAGATGACATGATGTAGAGGATAAACTCATGCAATATGATATAAACCCCATCTTGTTATCCTCAATGGCAACAATACAATACGTGCCTTGCAACCCTTTACATCCTTTGGGTAAGGACACCGCAAGATTGAACCCAAAGCTAAGCACTTCTCCCATGGCAAGAAATACCAATCTAGTAGGCCAAACCAAACTGATAATTCAAAGAGACTTGCAAAGATAACTCAATCATACATAAAAGAATTCAGAGAAGATTCAAATATTATTCATAGATAAACTTGATCATAAACCCACAATTCATCGGATCTCGACAAACGCACCGCAAAAAGAGTTTATATCGAATAGATCTCCACATGAGAGGGGGAGAACATTGTATTGAGATCCAAAAAGAGAGAAGAAGCCATCTAGCTAATAACTATGGACCCGTAGGTCTATGGTAAACTACTCACAACTCATCGGAGGGGCAAGGATGTTGATGTAGAGGCCCCCCGTGCTTGATTCCCCTCTGGCGAGTGCTTGGAAAGGCTCCAAGATGGGATCTCGCGGATCTGAGAAGGTTCTGGCGATTGGAAATTGTGTTTCGTGGTGCCCTGGATGTTTTCGGGTACATAGGTATATATAGGAGGAAGAAATGCGTCGGTGGCCGCGTGGGGCCCACGAGGGCAGGGGCATACTGTAGGGGGGGCTCCTATCTCGTGACTTCCTCAGAAGCTTCTTGACTTGCACTCCAAGCTCTCCGGATCACTTTCGTTCCAAAAATCACGCTCCCGAAGGTTTCATTCCGTTTGGACTCCGTTTGATATTCCTTTTCTTCAAAATACTGAAATAGGCAAAAAAGACAGCAATATGGGCTGGGCCTCCGGTTAGTAGGTTAGTCCCAAAAATGATATAAATGTGTAAAATAAAGGCCATAAACATCCAAAAGGGGTAATATAATAGCATGGAACAATAAAAAATTATAGATACGTTAGAGACGTATCAATGATGATGTAGTTGAAAGTAACTGAGACTTGTATCGCTATTTTCGAGATGATGACGAGAGACCACTTTGTGTTGGATGATGATTATGATGATGACATGATTTGATGCTATGATTACATTTGTATGTGTATGATATGCTAAAGATTATTTTATAAAGACTATTCAAATACAAAACAAATATGTAGAAAAAACAGAAACTAATAAAACTAACAGTAGCGAGGGGAATAAAGTTAGCAGCAACGCACTCTTACTAGTAGCGCCCTAGTTAAAAGCGCTGCAGCTATTAGCAGTAGCGCGTTGCACCAAAGCTCACTGCTGCTAGCCATGTATAGCAGTAGCGTGGGTCAAAACACGCTGCTGATACATGTTAGCTGTAGCATCGTATCAGTAGCGCGGGGCCCCGCGCTACTGATACACCTAATACCCGCGCTACTGCTAGGATTTTCCCTAGTAGTGTATCTTTCATGTGAGCATCATTAAAATTTTCAACGCCTTGCTAAGGGCATTAAAGAATAGCACTTGTTGGGAGGCAACCCAATTTATTTTTGTTCTTGGCTTTTTGCTTCTGTTTTGCAATGAATAATTCATCTAGCCTCTGGTTAGATTTGGTTTTGTGTTTTAGTTAGTGTTCGTGCCAAGTAAGACCTTTGGAATGGCTTACGGTGATGGTTGATTTGATCTTGCTGAAAAATAGAAACTTTCGCGCTCAGGAAAACAATTCTCATTTTTAACAGAAGTGTCGTGGTTTTGTCACGGCAGATGTCCTCATGAAAGGACTTAGTCATGGAGAAATTTATACTAGTTCGGCCCCTTATGATGAAGGTAAAAGCCTACGTCTAGTTGTGATGGGATTATTGGGGTTTCGATTACCAGGGAGCAAATATGCTTTCCTGAGTCTCAAGTTGTTGTTTTTCTGTCCCTGAACCACCGCCGGGTCGTCCCCTTATATACACGGGTGGACGCCCGGCCGGTTTACAGAGTTCCGAGGCCGGCTCATACAAGTGTCTGTCTCGGTCTCTCTTTCCCTAACTTATAACACAAGTTATACAACTATGGCGGTTTACATCTATGGGCCCTAATCCGCCTCTGGGCTCTGGGCCTCTAAGCTTTAATAGCAGAGCGCCATCTTCTTTATCTTCATGGGCTTCAATATGGATGAGCGTGAACCAGCCCCTCCTGGGCGGTTTACACTCAGTAGTTATATCCCCAACATTAGGCCCCAGATTGATTTGAACCTGTTCATGTAAATCTTCAACACTTAGAAATATTCCCTGAACACTTTCTTGCCATCCTCATAAACCACCGAGATGTCTTTATCCTTGTAACTTTCGTAAACCGCCATGACGTCATCTTCTGAAACCATGATAGATCATTATGATGTCATCCCTGCATAAAAAATATAAAAGATTCCCTTCATTTAATCTCCCGTAGATCGAGGCGACAGCTGCGCCCCCTCTTGTCGCTTCAGGCTCCTCGATTCTCGCGCCTGCCGCTTATCCTCTTGCCTTTATAAATAAGACCAGGGGGTCCTTCCATTTTCCCCCTTGCCTTTTCGCATCTTCTTCCTCCTCACGACCCCGAAGAGCTCAAGCACCGCCGCCGCCGTCGATCCTTGAACCTGCACCGACTAGGCCGCTGCATCAACCTATTCGAACCAGAGCGCTTGCGATGCTCCTCCGCCGCCACGTAGCCCTGGTAAATACTCCTTTCCTCAATTTATCAAATCTGCATTAGGGTTCCAAAGTTCTTCGGTGTTCATCAGCGTTCATCGGTGTTTATCTGCCTTCTCTCAGCATCTTGTTGAATCTGGCTAGCCCTGACAGCTTTATCTTTGTGGACGAAGCCGTAGTTTTAATCTGCCCCGCCATAGCCTCTTGTTGTTCCTGGATAAATTTCATCTGGACTGTTATTGCTCCACCATCGCCATTTTTAGGGCTCAGAAAATTTTTCTTTACTAGGCCGCGGCAGATCCAAAATTATAATACCATCTTGCGAAACCTGTTTCTCCAGTACTTAGTAAATTTCAGATATGCTTCTTCCATTTGTGGGCGGTTTAACCTTTAAAAATGATAACCCGCCAGTTACCATTAGCCCTCACGTAAACCACCATCTTATCTTGAGCACCCATCTCTGGTTTATAATGTATATATGTTTGAATTAATTTCCCCGGTTTAACACCGGTCTGTGCACATCAACCTTGAACCATAAACCTGCTTTTGCACTTCCTTTACAGTCTGTTCTTAAGAATGGCCAAGCAATTCGCCTCTTGCAACTGGGTTCCTTCCCGGATCATAGGGACTCAACTCAATGGGTATGCTCTAATCGGCGCTTTGGCCAAGAAAGAGGTTATTCATTGGCGAGTCCCAGGTCCTGAGTGCCCTCCTGAACCTCAAGATGGAGAAGTGGTGGTATTTGTGCACCACCTAGACCGGGGATTTAGTCCTCCCGGATCAAAGTTTTTCCGGGATGTGCTTGCCAACTTCCAAATCCACCCTCAAGACATTGGACCGAACTCTATGTCTAATATCTGTAATTTCCAAGTGTTCTGTGAAGTTTATCTTCAAGAAGAACCAACTGTTGAGCTATTTAGGGATTTCTTCCACTTAAACCGCCGAACTGAATTCTCTGACGGCCCCAACACTGAACTTGGCGGAGTGTCGATTCAGAAAAGGAAAGTGGTTGATTTTCCTCATGCCAAACATCACAGCCACCCCAAAGATTGGAACCAAACATGGTTCTATTGTCGGAACACTGCTCCTGCTGAAGAAAACCCTCTGCCGGGTTACCGTGCTCACCGGCTCAGCAATGGCCACCCACTACCTCAACGACTCACTGCCAAAGAACGACAAATTTATGCACCTCAACTCGCCAAGCTCCGGGCTTTCCTAGCCAACGGTTTAACCGGCGTTGACCTCGCTTCGTTCTTTGGGTTTCGTGGGGTATCTTGCCTTTAAGCCGCCGTACCAGGTTGATGCATGAATATACCGGGGACATCAAGGACCGTCAACGGTGCCATGAGATGGAGATAACTGATGATGAAGTCACTGAGGCAGTCAAGAAAATGCTGGATGAACCGATCGCTGAATGCAGCAAAACTGGGCTGCGTCCCTTTAACACCTCCAACAAACCGCCAGCGGTAAAAAAATTCATCCTTCTGCTTTTTTGATCCCTCTCCACTTTAATACTGTTCTGATGATTCTTTATTTATTCTTACAGGCCAAAGATCCTTTCTGGAAGAGGAAAACTCTGGATAAACCGTCAAAAGCTCGAGAAAAAACGGCGAGGACTGCTCGTGCCAAAGCCGTCGAAAAGCCAGCCAGGAAGAAAACCGCCGAGTCCTCTGAACCGCCCGAAGATGTTGATGATTCGGAACAAGAGGTAGAACTTGACTCCCTTGGCTCATTTTTCATACATCTTATTCACAACGACCATTACCAGGATGATGCGGAAGCTAGTCGTGCTGACAATGTTGAGGTAATCTCCCTTTCCTCCACTTCCGATCTTGTGCCTGTCAGAAAAATCCGTCGCGCAGTCCGGAAAGTGAAGCGTTCACATCCTTTCACTCATTTGGATCCACAGCATCCTAAAGCTCGTCGCACAACCCGGCATAGTGGCCAGCAAGTCACTTCCTCCGGTTTACCAGACACTCCACTCCGGAAGCATCGTGCAGAGGTCTTGTATAATTCTATCAAGTCTTACCCCTTGGCGAGTTACTTACGATACCCTCTTAATCCGTCTGACTCAAATTATCAGGTGACTTCTAACTCCTCATCTGGCGATTCATCAACCATGCAAATGCCTCCCCTGAAAACCATCCCTGGGTACATATAATAATGTTAACATTGTCGTCTTGTGCCGGTTGACCATACTAATCCTCTATTGTCCAATTGCAGTGCCAAGGCCCGTTTTAGCAAGAAAGCAAAGACCAATGCCCCTACTGATGATATTGAACCGGATAGAATTTCAGACGGTGCTGGCAGAGAGGTTGATGTCGCCATGGATGATCCGGTGCCACAAAGCCAGGCCACTGATGTTGATCCTCCTGAAGTCAATCCGGCAAGCCCTCATATCAATCCATCAAGTCCACAATCCAATCCTCCACAGCCAACTGCTGATCCGCCAAGCCCTGCCAATACCGTAGACAAAACGGCAAGCTCAAATGCAGCGACTGATGACGTTGTGATTACTGGGACTGGCTATAATTCTCCTGGTAATCCTGTCACTTTGGCAAAGCACAGTGCCAAGGTGGAATCTGCTGCTGATGAGAAAGGCAAGTGGAAAATTGATGTGCCGAATTATGCTCATCTCTCCGCTCAGGAACTTCATTCTGGATACTTAAACCGCCTTTACACAAGTCGTGATTATGAGGCCGGTTTGGTCAACTTAATGAAGGAGCGTTATGAGGTAACTTTCAAACACTTCGTAAATTTTCTTTATACTGTATGACTCCATTGTAGCCCCCAAGGGCCAGTTTATCTCTTCAAGGTGATTCGGGACTTTCTGTTTCAAACTTGTCTTTATTGAATTCTTTCATCTTTGAGTTTTCTGATCAAATCTGCATTAGCCCCCAAGTGCCAAGATTAATACCTGTATTGAGCCTTGGGACTTTGAATGAAAAATAGAAAGCAATCCGCATTACCCCCAAGTGCCAAGCATATAACTTGTTATGTGCTTGGGACTTTGAGAAAAAATCTTTAACATCTCTATCATCTGTCCTCTGTAGGCTAACTTAAATGTCAAAGATTCCCAGATTGCTGAGCTTCAAGAAAACATTAAATCCCAGCAAGCCGAAGCCTCCAAGGCCAAACATGAACTGAAGGGCGCTTTGACTGCCATGGAACAAATGAAGGATGGTTTTAAAAGTGAACGGGTGGATTGGGAAACAGAGAAAACTGCTCTCTTAAAGCGGGCGAAGATCTTTGAAGCAGCCTCAAACCCGGTTGCGTAAGAGCTAACTGGGTTGAAACATCAAATCAATGCTATGACTTCAGCAATTTTTGGTATGTACCATTTATCAACATCATCCTTAATCACTTTGAAATTGGCCGGTTTAACAGGAACTTCTCAAACCGTTGCAGGTAGTGTATTGCTCATCTAGGTTCGGACATGCGGATGAAGTTGAAGGCAGCGTATACACTGGTAGAACAATTGTACACTGGCGCGCAACCAGTCATCTGTGTGGCCTCCTTCAACAAACCGGCACCAACATTGATCAAGGATACCTTGACCAAATTATCCATGACTCCAGCCCAGATGGAAGAGATGAAACGACCTGCTGCAAGGGTTGGCGCTTTAACAGCGCTGACACGGGCCAAAGCGTGGATTGCCGATCTTGATCCGGTAGACATCGCAAAGGGTTATCCTGGTCAACAGGAGGACGGATCGGACTTTGACAATGAAGCCCTCAAAGTCTTGACCAAAGAGATGCGCCTACTGGCCAGCCAATTGGCTGAAGAGGCTGATTTGTCTGTCTATCGGTCAAGTTATGATGCGGACAACAAACGTGTTGATGCAGTCATGAAGGAAATCTGAGAACGATCCCTCCAATCCGTAAGCACACCTATGCCCCTGACATTGAACCGTCCAACCTTATAAGCAACGAAGCTGTCTTTGAAGCCTTAACCAGGATTGATTGGACCACCCTTGACTTCCAGCCACTGGGTGAGGAGGAGGAGGCTGAACTGATGCGTGATGATCCTTCAACTTCGCATCAGCCTGATGCTGAGTCATAATCCGTCAGCCGGTTTGATTGTCACAGATGGTGTTGTGAGCAACAAACAATTATTCTTTTGGGCATCAAAAGCACCGTGTAATAGGCTAGTTGAAAAACTTTGATCTTCTGCCATCGTGCACTGCTACCTAATTTTGTTAATCCTTACCGCCGGACGGGTTATGATACTCAATGTAGAGCCAGAATCTTTATAACCAAGGTTATAAAATACTGAAATATGAAATATATCATACCTGCGATATAAACCACTTTTGTTGGTTGACCAACTTGCTTAGTAAGGGTGATAACCCAAACTTTGAATATTTGAGAACACCCACCGCATTATGCTGGTACGTAATAAGTCATGCCGGGTTATGATAACCACCGGATGATCATCCTGGCGACTTATAGTCAATGCCAGACTGGAAAGATGTCGGTTCATCATTGATTGTCGGCTTAACAGCTGATAACTTTAAACCACACCGGGTTAAGAAACACCTGGGTGGAGGTGAAGACATATAATCTGGCCGGGCCAAGAGACACCGGTTTACCTTAAAACTTTATCAATAGAGATAAAACTTGCAAAAACAAAATCACATAAAAACTTGTAGTCAAGGCTTTTCGAGGGCTGCCAGGCCCAAATGCGAGGCTTTTCGTGGGCTGCCAGGCCACTGAGTTAAACCATTTAACAAAGCCTTTTAAGATGGACCTCCAACTAACCAATCGTCGTTTTAACTTTGACAAGTTCAGGGTCTCTATGAGAGTAACTTGTCAAACGTTCGGCGGGTCATGCCAGGTTTACATGGATAGGAGTGTCTTACTTGATGAAGGCAGGTTAACCCGGGGTTTTAGGTGAATACACCAGGCTTCCAAGCCGTGGGTCGATACCCAGTTACAAGGGTCCTTTCAAACTCTTTGTTACTTTACACAAAGAGCCCCCAAGTGACTTTGTGAGCTATGCTCAATGGGTGCCTATGTTTGAGTTGCGCCTTTAGCAACAATACTCTCTTTGGCCCCTTGGGTGTGAAGCTCCCAAGCTGTGTTGTGGCATGAAAGCCAGTTTAATGGACAAAATAGGACATTGCTTTGTAAGCAGAAGCCCCCTTGTAACCAAGAAATATAGGAAGAAAGCAAAGAGAGGCCACTGCTTGTACAAGGATGCCGGTTTATTATATTGATCATAATATATACATTGTCAAAATATGTACATAATAAGAGCCTGTGGCTCAGGTGTAGTAAGGCCGAAGAAGAGCAATATTCCACGGCCGACGGGTCTCCTCCTCCGATTATCTTGAGTCTTTGTGCTCGCGAACATCGATGAGGTAGTATGATCCGTTGTGCAGATTCTTGCTGACCACAAAGGGCCCTTCCCAAGGTGGGGATAACTTGTGCATATCGGTCTGATCCTGGATGAGCCGGAGCACTAAGTCGCCTTCTTGAAAGGTTCTTGTCCTAACCCGGTGGCTATGATAACGCCGCAGGTCTTGCTGATAAACCGCTGAACGAGCCAACTCCATGTCCCTTTTTTCATGTAGAAGGTCCAGTGCTTCTTGACGCGCTTGTTCGTTGTCCGCTTCAACATAATTGGCAACCAGGGCCGAGTCATGACGAATATCACTTGGGAGTACCGCTTCTGCCTCGTAAACCATGAAGAAAGGCGTATACCCTGTAGATCGGTTTGGGGTGGTGTTTATGCTCCATAACACAGATGGTAGATCTTCCACCCAACAACCCGGTGTCCGCTTCAAAGGGACCATAAGCCGGGGTTTGATACCCTTCAAGATTTCCTGATTAGCTCTCTCAGCTTGAGCATTAGATTGGGGGTGAGCCACAGATGCAACATCAAGCGGGATGTGCTCTCGTTGACAAAAATCCTCCATCTCGCCTTTGGAGAGGTTCGTACCATTATCTGTGATAATGCTGTGTGGAAAACCGAAACGGAAGATCACCTTTTTGATGAATTGAACCGCCGTGGCTGCGTCACACTTTCTTACTGGCTCTGCTTCAACCCATTTAGTAAACTTGTCAACCGCCACCAACAGGTGGGTCTTCTTATCCTTAGATCGCTTGAAGGGCCCGACCATATCAAGCCCCCAAGTAGCAAACGGCCAGGTGATGGGAATCATCTGTAGCTCCCGAGCTGGAACATGAGCTCGTCGTGAGAATTTCTGACAACCATCGCATCGCCTTACCAAGTCCTCAGCATCAACATGAGCCGTCAGCCAATAAAAGCCATGACGAAACGCTTTAGCAACCAAAGATTTTGAACCGGCGTGATGACCACAGTCCCCTTCATGGATCTCTCGTATAATCTCACGGCCTTCTTTAGGAGAAATACAGCGTTGGAACGCACCAGAAACACTGCACTGGTGCAACTCGCGTTGTGAACAATCAGGAACTTAGATCGCCGGATTATCTGCCTGGCCAAAACTTCATCTTCTGGCAACTCGCCCCGGTTTAGATACACCAAGTATGGAACCGTCCAATACGGAATGATATGTAAAGCAGCCACCAACTGTGCCTATGGATCAGGAATAGCGAGGTCCTCCTCTGTAGGCAGTTGAACCGACGGGTTGTGCAGGACATCCAGAAAGGTATTGGGAGGCACCGGTTTACGCTGAGATCACAGCCGGCTTAAAGCATCAGATGCCTCGTTTTTGCTCCGATCAATGTGCTCCACTTGATAACCCTTAAAGTGGCCAGCAACAATATCCACCTCGCGTCCGTAAGCCGCCATGAGCGGATCCTTGGAATCCCAAGTACCTGAAACTTGCTGGGCTACCAGATCCGAGTCTCCAAAGCATCATACTCAGCTTAAGTTCATCTCCTTAGCCACCTGGAGACCATGGAGTAAAGCTTCATACTCAGCTGCATTGTTAGTACAAGGGAACATTAAGCGGAGAACATAATGAATTTTATCACCTCGAGGGGAAGTAAGGACAACTCCAGCCCCCGAGCCCTCCAATTGCCTGGATCCGTCAAAGTGAATAATCCAGTATGTACTGTCCGGTTTGTCCTCCGGTATTTGCAACTTTGTCCAATCATTGATGAAATCCACAAGGGCCTGGGACTTGATTGCCGTTCGAGGCATATACTTCAAACCGTGTGGTCCAAGCTCAATGGCCCACTTAGCAATCCGACGATTGCCTCCCTATTACGGATTATATCCCCCAAAGGCGAAGCCGACCACTTTGTGATGGGATGACCTTGAAAGTACTGTTTAAGCTTCCGACTTGCCATAAAAACCCCGTACACCAGCTTCTGCCAATGCGGACATCTTTGCTTTGACTCAATGAGCACCTCGCTGATATAATAAACCGGCCTTTGAACCGGGTATTCCTTCCCAGCCTCCTTGCGCTCCACCACAATAGCTACACTGACAGCTCGGGCATTAGCAACCACATATAACAGCAGTGGCTCCTTATCAACTGGAGCAGCAAGAACCGGTGGTTCAGCTAACTGCTTCTTCAAATCTTCAAATGCCGCATCAACAGCGTCGCTCCAGACAAAACTGTCTGTCTCCTTCAACATCTGATACAAAGGGATCGCCTTCTCTCCCAACCTGCTGATAAACCGGCTCAAAGCCGCAATACGACCCGTTAAATGCTGAACATCATTGATACATGTCGGTTTAGCCAGGGATGTGATAGCTTTGATTTTTTCCGGATTAGCCTCAATTCCTCGGTTGGACAACAGAAAACCCAAGAGCTTGCCAGCCGGTACACCAAAGACACATTTAGCAGTTGAGCATCATTTTATAAACTCTCGGACTATCAAAGGTTTCACGCAAATTAGATATGAGTGTCTCGCCTTCACGGACTTGACCACAATATCGTCCACATAGGCATGAACGTTGCGCCCAGTCTGAGTATGAAGACAATTCTGCACGCAACGTTGATAAGTTGCCTGGGCACTCTTGAGTCCAAAGGGCATAGATGCATAACAGAAGGCTCCAAAGGGAGTGATGAAGGTTGTCTTCTCCTGGTCCTTAACTGCCATTTTGATCTGATGATAACCAGAAGAAGCATTCAAGAAACTCAAACGCTCACAACCCGTCGTTGCATCGATTATTTGATCAATACAAGGGAGGGCAAAGGGATCAACTTGGCAAGCCTTGTTCAAATCCGTGTAATCCACACACATACGCCAAGTGCCATTTTTCTTAAGTACCAACATCGGATTAGCCAACCACTCTGGGTGAAACACTTCTACAATGAACCCTGCTGCTAGTAGTCGGGCTACTTCTTCCCCAATGGCCTTACACCGCTCCTCATTAAAGCGACGAAGAAACTGTCTGACCGGTTTGAACTTTGGATCAACATTAAGAGTGTGCTCAGCGAGTTCCCTCGGCACACCTGGCATGTTAGAAGGTTTCCATGCAAAGATGTCCCGGTTCTCACGGACGAACTCGATGAGCGCGCTTTCCTATTTCGGATCCAAATTGATGCGTCTTTGAACTGCTTGGATGAATCGCCAGAACAAAATCAACCAACTTAGTCTCATCAGCCGATTTAAACTTCAAAGCCGGATCATGCTCCGTAGTGGGCTTCTTTAGAGAGGTCATGTCTGCCGGATCAACATTGTCCTTATAAAACTTCAACTCTTCCGTTGCACAAACCGATTCAGCATATGCCGCATCACCTTCCTCACACTCTAGAGCAAACTTGCGGCTACCATGAACCGTGATGGTCCCTTTATGACCCGACATCTTAAGCTGTGGATAAACATAACACGGCCTAGCCATGAATTTAGCATAAACCGGCCGTCCAAACAAAGCATGGTACATACTCTTGATCTTGACCACCTCAAAGGTTAACGTTTCGGATCTTGAATCATAACCATCTCCAAAAACCACCTCCAGAGCTATCTTACCAACTGGGTAAGCCGATTTGCCAGGCACCACACCGTGAAAAACGGTGTTTGATGGTCTAAGGTTCTTATCTGTCAACCCCATACACCGAAAGGTTTCATAGTACAAGACATTGATACTGCTCCCTCCGTCCATGAGCACCTTGGTGAATTTATAACCTCCAACCTATGGTGCAACCACCAAAGCTAGGTAGCCCAGGTTGTCAACCCGGGGCGGATGATCCTCCCTGCTCCAGACAATAGGCTGCTCAGACCAGCGTAGGTAACGGGGCACTGCCGGTTCAACAGAGTTTACCGCCCTTTTATGGAGCTTCTGATCGCGCTTACACAAGCTGGTAGTGAAAACATGATATTGTCCACCGTTTAACTGCTTCGGGTTACTCGATAACCCGATCGCCATGATTCCCCTAATTACCTTGCTGATTGTTACCACCTTGGTTATTCTGATTGCCCTGGTTACTCTAAAATCCTGAGCTTGAACCGCCACCACCGTAACCCGGCCCGTAAAATCCTGGACCGGAACCTCGAGGTGGACCCTGATCATACCGGAAAAGATCAGAGTTTTTGAATTCCCTCCTGGTGTGGCAATCCTTCCAGAGGTGAATGGCTGGAGCCTCCTTTGTCTCGTGCTTTGGGCAGGGCTGGTTTAACAAGCGTTCCAGATTCATTCCTCCACCACGTTGGGGCGGTTTACCCTTACGGCACTGCATATTACCCTGCATACTGGTGTTAGCCACAAAATCGGAATTGTCCGCCTTACGCTTACCACGGTTTTCGTGACCCGCCGGGTTGTGGTGCTGCCCCTTGGCATTGCCGCTCTTCTTTCCCTTCCCTGTCTTATCATCATCCGACTCGGGATCCTTGGTACTATTAGAGTCAACATACTTTACTAAAGAGGCCATGAGAGTTCCCATGTCAGTACAGTGACGTTTCATCCGTCCCAACTTCAACCTCAGAGGCTTAAAGCGGCAATTGCCTTCCAAAGTTAAAACTGCGGTGTCAGCGTTGATGCGGTCCGATGAATGCAAAATTTCCGAGAACCGGCGCACCCACTGGGTTGTTGATTCTCCCTCCTCATGTACACAGGCGGCCAAATCCACAGTCGACATGGGCTGGTTGCAAGTATCCTTAAAATTCTGGACAAACCGGGCTCTCAACTCGGCCCATGATCTGATAGAGTTAGATGGTAGACCCTTTAACCAAGTACGAGCTATCCCTTCTAGCATAATGGTGAAGTACTTTGCACAAGATGCATCATCCACATCTAACATCTCCATGGCCATCTCATTGCTCTCAACCCATGTTTCTGGAGGCAAATCGGCGGTGTAATTTGGCACCTTGCACGGGCCCTTGAAATCTTTGGGTAGGCGTACGTTGCGTAATGCTGGGACAAGACACGACACCCCCAAAGAGCTAGAGGTAACTCCTGGCTCTCTCAACATGGTTGGACGAGCTTCATACTGCGCTGCTAACTCGGCCTCCCTGCGTGCACGAGCCTGGTCCACCACCTCTGAGCATCACCAACACCCCCTGCCGGGTTGTGGCCACGGGGCGGCTCCCGGTTTCCCGCATTGCTTGACACGGCTGGTTCATCCATGCGCCTACTATAACTCCGGCTTGGACGGGGGGTGGCATGAATCCGATCACGACTGTATGAATAAGCCTCCTATTGCACCAAGGCTGTCCGAAGAAGCTCCTTAACCCGTCGCGTCTCGATCGCCGCAGGAGAATCACCTTCAATTGGGATATCCTCCAGCCGTGAAGCGGCAGCAACAAGATTGTCCATTGGAGTAGAATAATGACCCGGCGGCGGTTCAGGGACAGGATGCGTCACATTGTTCTGTCGAGCCGGATCCATCAAACGGGGCTGAACCGTAGCCCCCGCTCTAGGAGCCTCCGCCCATTTTGCTACCGGTGGGTTACTGGTCCCTGCACCTGGGGTGCCAAAGAGGTTCCTAGCATCATAAACCGGAGGCAGGCGAGACTGGTGCCTTCTCCTTAGGACTTCGTGCGATGCATTCTGATCCAGCATAAGCCGGTAAGCCTGTGCATCCAAAGCGGCCCGCTCTGCGGCCATCCTGGCATCCTCAGCTGCCAAATCGGCCTTGCCCTGAGTAATCTGATCCTTTACCTTCGCGATTTCCGCATTGTGCGCATCCTGAACCGCCGGGTTAACCTCCGCCATCAGTGTTGCCAACGCATCAAATAGATTAGATAAAACTTGAGCCGGCGGCCGCACAGGGCCTCCTGCCCCCGCTGCCGTTGCTGCTGCGGTCGAAGAGTGAAGCGCCGGCTGCGTACTGGCCATGAAGATTCCAACCCGGTTTGGCAGATCAGAGGGGTCCGGAATACTGTCGCGATCAGAACAACCTCCAAACCGGCCATCTTGCAGCTGATATAATGACTCGGTCTCTCCAGTTGATGACTCGTCGCTAGAATAGACGACGGTCTCACCACCAGATTCCGATTTGTCCTCATATTCCCCTCCATGGATGACTCCCACGAAGGCACGCTTCATGGCAGGCTTGACCCGGGCAGATCGCGCACGCTGAGCCGTTTCGACGAGGTCGGTGCAGATGTCCAGCTCAGGGCCTGGCTCGCCGATCTTGCCAATGAAAACGTGTATGCCGCCAAAGGGGACCCGGTACCCGTACTCGATTGAGCCGGCCTCGGGTCCCCACCCTGCATCGTCGATGTAGAGCTTGCCGCGACAACTTATGGTCATCCGGCCCACAGCGTAACCCTTGAGTCCTTCGAAGCTGCCCTCCAAGAACTTGAAACCATCATGCGATAGCCCCACGGTGGGCGCCAATTGTCGTGGTTTTGTCATGGCAGATGTCCTCATGAAAGGACTTAGTCGTGGAGCCATCGCTACGGGTTAGCTTATAGGGGTTAAAGCGGACAAGGGACGCAAGAGAATTCTATACTAGTTCGGCCCATTACGATGAAGGTAAAAGCCTACGTGTCGTTGTGATGGGATTATGGGGGTTTCGATGACCAGGGAGCAAATATGCTTGCCTGAGTCTCGAGTTGTTGTTTTTCTGTCCCTGAACCGCCGCCGGGTCGTCCCCTTATATACATGGGTGGACGCCCGGCCGGTTTACAGAGTTCCGAGGCCGGCTCATACAAGTGTTCGGCTCGGTCTCTCTTTCCCTAACTTATAACACAAGTTATTCAACTATGGCGGTTTACAACTATGGGCCCTAATCTGCCTCTGGGCTTTTGGCCTCTAAGCTTTAATAGTAGAGCGCCATCTTCTTTATCTTCATGGGCTTCAATATGGATGAGCGTGAACCGGCCCCTCCTGGGCGGTTTACACTCATTAGTTATATCCCCAACAAGAAGCGTGGTAAAATACTAATTCTTTTTGCAAAAGATTAATAAAAAAATCTCAGGTTGTCCTAATTTTTCAGAATTTTTGGAGTTACAGAAGTATTCAGGAGTTACACATTACTACAGACTATTCTGTTTTTGACAGATTCTGTTTTCTATGTGTTGTTTGCTTATTTTGATTAATCTATGGGTAGTATCGGGAGGGGGTATGAACCATCGAAAAGTTGGATTACAGTAGATATTACACCAATATAAATAAAGAATGAGTTCACAACGGTAACAAAAGTGGTGATTTATTTTCTTATACTAATGGAGATTATGAGATTTCCTGTTGAGTTTTGTGTTGTGAAGCTTTCAAGTTTTGGGTAAGGATTTGAGGAGTGGCAAGAGCCTAAGCTTGGGGATGCCCAAGGCACCCCAAGGTAATATTCAAGTACAACCAAGAGCATAACCTCGGGGATGCCCCGGAAGGCATCCCCTCTTTCGTATTCGTCTACCGTTAACTTTACTTGAGGCTATATTTTTATTCACCACATGATATGTGTTTTGCTTGGAGCGTCTTGTATGATATGAGTCTTTGCTTTTTAGTTTGCCATAATCATCCTTGCTGTACACACCTTCTGACAAACACGCATGAATCGTGATTTATTAGAATATATTATGTGCTTCACCTATATCTTTTGAGCTAGGCAATTTTTCTCTAGTGTGTCACTTATATCTTTTTAGAGCATGGCGGTGGTTTTATTTTATAGAAATTATTAAACTCTCATGGTTCACTTATATTATTTTGAGAGTCTTTAAACAGCATGGTAATTTTCTTTGGTTATAAATTTAGTCCTAATATGATAGGCATCCAAGAGGGATATAATAAAAACATTCATATAAGGTGCATTGAATACTATGAGAAGTTTGATTCCTTATGATTGTTTTGAGATATAAAGATGGTGATATTAGAGTCCGAGTAATTGTGAATTGGATAAATACTTGTGTTAAGGTTTGGAGAAATACCCTAGCATGCACGTATGGTGAACCGTTATGTAACGAAGTTGGAGCATGAGGTATTTTTTGATTGTCTTCCTTATGAGTGGCGATCGGGGACGAGCGATCACAACAAAAAAATACACTTCCGTGATGATACGTATTTGTCACAGTAGGTCACGTTTTCTATCATGCATGTACATCCATGACAAATTTATGACAGAATCAAGATAGTCATACCTGTGCTATCATAGAAGTGTTCCATGACATTACCAAAATTATCATCACGGAAGTGTCCACTTCCATGACGCATCAATCGGCGTCCGCGAAGTGCTTTCGTCAAGGGTGACCGACACGTGGCATCCACCGTAATGGAACGCCGTTAAGCTATCGGGTCCGATTTTGGATCCGATAACCCATTAACAGCCCCGACCAATGGGGATTTTCCACGTGTAAAATCATCATTGGCTGGAGGAAACACGTGTCAGCTCCGTGGTGGCACAGGTGTCACTTATCCAATGGGCGAGATACGCCTATGATATGTTAACACGTGGACCGGCCCAAAAGTGGCCCATAAAGTTTAAATTGGCCGGCCCAACTAAAGGCCCACAAGATTTTGCATACCATAATGGGCCGGCCCAGCTAAAGGCCGACAAGATTTTGCGGGCCATAATGGGCCGGCCCAGGTAAAGGCCCACAAGATTTTTGCGGGCCATAATGGGCCGGCCCAGGTCAAGGCCCACAAGATTTTTGTGGACCATAATGGGTCGGCCCAGCTAAAGGCCCACGAGATTTTGCCGACATTAATGGGCCGACCCAGCTGTAGGCCCACAAGATTTTGAGGACCCTAGTAGGTCAGCCCATTAACTGGCTGCCATGTTTTGGGCCAAATGTCGGCCCATATTTGATCCGGTCCATTAATGGCCTGCCACATTCCGGGCCTAATAATGGCCCATATGAGATCCGGCCCATTAAAAGCCTACCACGTTCTGGGCCAAATTACGGCCCAGATCAGGTTCGGCCCTTTAAGAGGCTTTGGGCTAAATTATGGCCCATATCAAATTCGGCCCGTCAACTGGACGCTATGCTTTTCGGCCCATTTGCTAAAGGCCCATTTACTAATTCGGCATGATATTAGTTTCGGCCTGTTAAGGGCCCGTTTAACATTTTGGCCCTATATTAATTTTGGCATGTTAAAAGCCCGTCATATAGTTGGGCCTAGCTACGGCCCGGTTTGCATCCGGCCTGCTCGCAGCCAATAATCTGATTGGGCCAAAGAAGGACCGAGACAATTTTGGCTTGTTATAAGCCCATGATTTGATTGGCACATTCATGGGCCGTGGTCTATTTCGGCCTCCTGCCGGCCCGTAAGCTGTTCGGCACGTTTCAGGCCCAACCTACTTTTAGCCTCCTAAAGGCCCATTAAGTTTTCTTGGGAAAATAGGGCCGGCGGTTTACTCGGCCTATTAAAGGCCCAAATCTACTAGTGGGCCAGTTTACATTTAGGCCTGTTAACGGACCAAGATAACGGGGCCCATGATGCGGATCATACATGGTGATTTGCATGACGGCCCGATTATGTACCGTAATTTCACGGTTTGGCCGGTTTACTACGAAGACAGTATATATATACAGTAAAATAACTGCAGCATCGTGAATAAGAAAAAAAACCTAGACTATACAATAAAGATATTACGTCATATTACATCCACTTGGCATCAAAGTTCACCACTATGATAATAAAGCACAAGCAGACAACAGATTACATACACTGGGCTTCAAAGATCGCCACCAGTGCAACTAAACACGCCGACAAAATAATATACAAAACCGAGAGCACTTCATTAGAGTTGAAGAAAGGTTAGCCCTGCTCGGGAGCTGCAGCGCAAGCAGCTGAGCAAGCTGGTGAGGCTGCACTTGTTTGACACTTATATCGTCCTCACTCTAAAATATAAACAAGTAGACATATGACAGGTTTTGCACATATAATTATCAGTGCTGACAATTCATCACATTTCTTACTGACGAATAAAGTGACACAGTTTAAAATAGCATTAACACAATATGGTATTATTGAGGTCAAGACATGGCAGGAAATGACATTGTGAAGGAGTTGACAGCTTCACGACACCACTGGATTACAGATCAAGAACTCATAAGTATCAATGGTTAGTGTGCTGTCAATTTATCCCATTTCAGATTGGCAAAATAAGATCACTTGCTCTGTATAGTTTAATTTACATGGTATGAAGAAGGAACTTGGTTGTACAACTGAAAACTTAAATTGTGAAGGACAAACTTTTGTTTCTGAACTGGAGTACATAATAAACTTTAAACATGTAATTTGATGCAAACACCAAAAATAAACAGTTGTTGCAGTCATGCCTAACCAAATATACACAACAAAGTTTGAAGGCTTGAGAAGGAAAAACTTACATTATTGGTGAAGGAAGGCTCTATAAAGCCCGTATCCATGCTGATGAGGGGGGGGGGGGGCAATTCAATAAGTTTACCACATAATCTTCTTCATAAGCATTGCCTTTATTCTACATTTTGTTAAGAGTAAATATAGATATGACAATATAAGAAAAAATGGAGAATATTTAAGATAAGATGAAGAGTGATGCTACATAACCAAGTAGCTATAAATGTAAGTACAACGATACAGGAAAAAGGTACAGCCAAGAGCAATGCAGAGCTAAACTTCTTCAGTACCATTGGTGTTATCCAACCTTATGGTAAGAGTA
The DNA here is from genome assembly GCA_021605145.1 of Aegilops bicornis. Lineage (NCBI taxonomy): Eukaryota > Viridiplantae > Streptophyta > Magnoliopsida > Poales > Poaceae > Aegilops > Aegilops bicornis. The sequence goes on from CM038670.1 coordinate 331,218,943, forward strand.
AATATAGATCTTATGTGTAGAAAATGGAGGGCAAAGGAAAATAAGTTGCAGAGTGATGGTACGTGAACAACTACCTGTCAATATAAGTACACTTATAAAGAACAACAGGTACTTACAAGAACAATGCAGAGCTAAAAAATTTCATTGGCGTTGGATATATTCTACACTAATGTAACCATTCATACAGATCAGATAATTTGGAGCGAACAATTGATAAGCAAGCTATCATGCATACTGCTGTCACATAATGAACCAGGTATGTATGCAAGTACAATGATACAAGACAATAGGTACTAACAAGAGCAAAGCAGCGGGCAGCATATTTGCGATATCCTGTCGTTCTTTTCAAACCGGAATTCATTTTCGAGCAGATTTCCTACAAAGAAGATCTGTAAGGCACATGCGGAAAAGTAGAAGTTCAAATTGTCATGCGATATCATAGACAGTACCTCATCCTTGGAACGAGACTGTGCATAACAAGGTTTTTCCATTCAATGTCTTCTAAATTTAGCACAGGAGACTTCACTAGAAATTCGTTTATAGACTTGCCATCAAAGTGTGATTTCCTCAGGTAACACCAATATTGCTGCAATGCTTCCTTGAAAAGCGCAAGCAAGCTTTGCTCGTCATGACTATCCAGATTGACCTTCGCCTACTTACAACAATGTAATGAAAATCATTGATGTGTTCAATCAGCAGAAAACAGGAAAATAATCACCATGAATAATAGCACTTACATGTAAGTGGGACAGGAAGATGTGAAAATGGTGTTTGTCTTCACTATAATCTTCCAATGATCGGAATATATGCACGTAGTCCCTAACAACATTGAAAGCATTGTCTTTTAAACTGGGAATAACTAGAATGGGGTTCCAATCTGCAGGAATTGGCCGTCTCTGCAGTTGGGATAGGTCTTCGGCCAGTGGACTTGCTGTACTTTTTGCTGGAGTGGGATTTTTTACGTGGTGCAATTTGGTGCTATGGCAACCGAAATCGGCATACCTTTTGCTGGAGTGCAGGTCCTGTGTGGTGGGGCTAGTGGTGTGGCCAGTGAAGTATGGGTACAGTCTGCTGGAGTCGGTCCTATGTTTTATGTCACTGGTTCTACAGCCAATATAAGTGGGGTGTTGTCTGATTTCTCCGGCACAACCAGGTTTTTCAAGGACTTTGCTGGTGCTCCTTCAGGTTCGGCAATCACCCTCTTCCTTTTTGATGTCTGATGCACAAGAACAACATTTGAGTGGAAAAACATGGTATGATGACAGGCGGAATATGTATTGATAATGGATGGGCATGGCATCTCGACATATATTATGAGTATACTAAGCAGATGGCGGTACAACAAAGTAGAAGAAATGCAAGACAACATATGCAAGATACGCGCATTCAATAAAACCTTGCCAAATTAGAGCAGGTACCTTGATGGGTGAACATGAGAGGCCATCTGCCTTTGACTCCTCGAAGTTAGAATAGTCATTAGGATCATATCTGAACAAGAATCTACAGGTCCGGAGCGTATGAGTTTCATTGCATCCAGAATGGCACTCAACGCCTTGGTGCCAATTTTGTAAGTCATTGCAGTGTTCCACAATATTCTTATGATGCGCGGATTCTGATATTCACTGTAATTACGTTTAATATCTGAGAACCATGAAAACATAAATAGTTGTGAGATTATCTTTGTAATGTAGAGGATATTCTAATATAGGGGCGCCCCTGTAAACACTTGTGTGCTATCACTGGATTCTGATGAGAGAGCTCATGTGTGCTGTAATATGGTGCGTGCATTTATATAATCTGGCACAAGTACACAAAAAAATAGGCTCCAGAAGTAAGGATAGTTGGCAGATGATAGGTTCAAAATATACTGTATAGAGAGTTTATTGCCAAACCATAATAACAAGAGCACACAACAACTAGGCTGATCATAGTGTACATAAAAGGGGTACACCATAACCACGATATATAAATCGGGAAAGTGGAACTGGCTTGAAAGTAGGCTCCCCGCATTTCCTTGCTATTCTTATAGGATTCAAGTGGGCAGGCCACTACAAATCCTATTCCCATGTTTACAAAATCCTACGAATCAAAGAGGCCCGACGAGTTCAAAGTGTCCATACCAACCGATTTGTATAGACCTCTACATCGCAAATGTCCCTGCTCATCTTCACTACAAGGAACATACTGTACTACTATCATACTCCCTCCGTTCCAAAATATAAGTCTTGGTAGAGATTTCCACTATGGATCACATACAGATGTATCCAGATACATTTTAGAGTGTACATTCACTCATTTTGCTCCATATGGAGTCCATGGTGGAATCTATACAAAGACTTGTATTTAGGAACGGAGAGAGTACTTATTAAAGAAGAACGGAAGAGGAACATGGTAAAGAAGAGCAAGCAGATTTTGGATAATAAAATGTTCGTTGCGAAGTGCCCACACATGATGAACCAGAGCGCATTAAGAAAGCAACTCCGTGCTGTCTCTCTATATGTGGTGCACGTGCTTTTTCAAAAGTAAAGTAGGAACATTAGCTGAACAATTAAATGTTATCTGTTTTAGTAATATCAGCATCATAGCAGATTCGTACTTGAGCGACAAGTTTGGAATTATGAGTGGCACGTTGTTTAGCTTGATGGATTCAGGAAGCGATTGCTAAGCGAATGCGATGATGGTACTGAATATAAAGGCATGTCTGCATTTGGGTCAGTCGACCATTTCAGGCGGTTGGATGAAGACCCTACGTCTCCTAACCCTTCTTCTTCCTCGTCTCTGATTCTTCCCTTACATAACACCGCACGGGCCGCCGGCCGGACCATCGGCCCCCACCGCCTATGTTCCTCCGCCACCCCCAACCCCCTGCCCCCACCCGCGTCGAGTTTTCTTCGTTCGGCAACCAATTAAATGTTATCTGTTTTTGTAATATCAGCATCATATCAGATTCGTACTTGAGCAACAAGTTTGGAATTATGAGTGGCACGTTGTTTAGCTTATGGATTCAGGAGCAGTGCTAAGCAGGTACGATGATGGTACTAAATATAAAGGCATGTCTGCATTTGGGTCAGTCGACCATTTCAGGCGGTTGGATGAAGATCCTACGTCTCCTAACCCTTCTTCTTCCTCGTCTCTGATTCTTCCCTTACAGAACACCGCACGGGCCGCCGGCCGGACCATCGGCCCCCATCGTCTGTGTTCCTCTGCCACCCCCACCCCCCCGCCCCCACCCGCGTCGAGTTCTCTTTGTTCGGCAAGGCCCCACCACCGCCCGCCCCCCCAACAACCAAAGTCCCCACCCGAGCCCCTTTGTTCACACCAGCGAACTCCAGCGAGCTCTGAAAAATCGACTGACCCAATTTTGAAATTTAGTCCACTGTGATTTAACTAGTGTGGAATATAAAAGGGGAAAACCATAAGCATTGGGAGTATAGTGTTGAGCGTGCCATGGCGGATCTGAAGGTGCAAACTGGACAAAGGCAACTTCGCAACCAATGTTTGCTCTCAACTAGCAAGTATGTGATGGACAAGAAATCATAGTAAAGCAGTGGTGATCTATTTTCTTGCTGCGATAAATAAGTTGACCAGATACAAAAGAGTACCGCCTCTGGTTCAGCGCCGTGTATGCATCTGTTGAGAATTTGATCATACTGCAGTAGCGATGGCTGTCGGCGGCTTGGAAGCAGATCTAGGATGGTAGACAGTGGCGGCAGGGCGCGGTGGACAAGACGGTCGTAGGAGCGGCTCCGGCAAGGTGGACGACGGCAGGGATGAAGCGACAGGACGGGACGCAAGGATCCCGGTCCGAAGCCGTGGATGAGAGAGGTCGATCTCTTGTAATGGACGGCGGCATCAGGGTATAAGATCCGGCATGGTGGAGGAGGACGGCGGTGGATGGGGTGGTGGCCGGAGGAGGCTGGGATGGAGAGGGTGTTTTGGCACCAACGGAGTACGAATGGGGAAATGGAGGTGGAGAGGAAGGGGGAACCATGTCTTCAGGGTGCGCTTGTCTCAAATGCGAGGAAATTTACAAACATAGCCCCCGTTTCAAATTTCCTACATCATAGCAATATTAGTCGGTTGGGGATAGGACGGTAATCTCGCATACACCGAATATTTGCCGACGAGAGTTTGTTTTTGGCGCCCAATGTGTATGAATCGGGGAAGGAGTCGATTTCGGCCGAGGGCACACTGTGTTTTGGCGCCCACCATGTACGAATCCGGGTGAGAGGCGGTTATGTCACGTTCGAGTGAAATTACAAACCTACCCCTATCGAAACCTATAGAAATCGAGTAGATTGGCTTTGCGTGGCAGGGATAGGCAGTAGTAATTTCCATCTCGCAGATTTTGGTTTCGGGCGGTTACTGCGACTTTCCCCGCTTCGTTCAAATTTTGCAGAGTGCACATTTACCGTGCCAACTCAATTCGAATCCCGTTTGTATTCTATTTTTTTGGGCGGGATCCATTTTGGATTGGAATAAAATTCTATATACATCATTTTTTATATATACTTTCAAAAGCACAACACCCTTTATACATAAATATGGTTTAAAAATGGCATGATCTCAGATTTATAAGGTTGTATCCGTCAATTTGGATTTTCAAATATTTCAAACCACTTTATGTTGAAATCCAATGTATGCATTCCTCGCTAACTGTCTCCAATTAATGTGTGTTTCATGCGGGTTTTTTTTACTTCTCAAACATGTATAATATGTTTCACACATGCAACATATAGTGTATCCCGTTTAGACATTAATTGCATATAAACCATGCATTGTTTCTAATAAAAGAATCTATGGATCACCAATATTGATAAACTATACAACATTACATGTGTCCCCAAATTCAAATGAATATGCATGTTTGATACCCCAATTTGCGTTATGATATTATCGATGTCGTGATCCCCGGTTTAAATATTTGGATCCCATTTAATCCAGATATTCGTCTCATATAACTATCACTCATGCTTATATAGGACTATCTCTCTTGACCTATACGCGTTCATCGTCTCTCGGATATTCCTTTATGTCGACAATGATCTTTTATCATCGTAACACACTGACGGTACTCTCACCCTCGACCTTCATCACTCTATCTCTCTCTAAGTATATCTCGCTCCCTGCTATGTGTCTGTAACTATGATTCTCCATGTGGAATATCTTTCTTTCACACAAACACAAAACTTTGTCTTCCGGTGTCTCATTTCTCTCTACTATTCCCCTGTGTGCCACTCGCACACCCCTAATACAGAGCTGTCTTTCGCTCCTTGGGTATGAGAACCTACGACTCTTCCTCTTAAATATCTCTTTCTCACACACAAACACAAACTCAGTCGCCCAGGGTCTCATATTTCTCCACTGTTCTCTTGCATGTCGCACACACACACACTATCTCTCCCTAGAGATATCTTGCGTTCCCTCATATGTTTCTCTAGCTATCACTCTCGTTTTGAAATATCTTTCTCTCTCGCAGACACAAAACTCCGTCTCTCGGAATCTCATTTCTCTCCGATATTTGTTTGTATGTGAGTCACATGCACCCTTTCTTCATCTCTCTCACACCCACACCCATAACTCAGCCTTCTGATCCACTCGACTCCTATCTCTAATGCACACTAGCTAGCATCTTTATCTTCCTATTTATCTGTTTCTCCATCAACCTTCTTTCATTTATAGGTTGATCTCTTTGCACAATCGTTGTGCCTCACTCCCTCTCGCCATAGATGCAAGCTCCAAATTTCACGCCACTCTCTCTTAAAGACAAAAACACATGCTCAATTGTCGGGCCTTCTTCCCTGCATTCTCGCATGCATGCATATTGTCATACCGATCTGTCACTCCCATGTCGTTGATCTTAGCTTATGACTTATGTCTTCTTTCTTTTATCTCGATCATGTGCGCGCGCACACACACACACACATCCCACGTATACATGTATACCTCTCACACATGCACTTTGAAGGTCTCTATGTCTCCATATGTAGTTAATTACCCTCAACCCTAACGCCAGATCGAATCGTTCTCTTCTTGTGTGCACATAACTTCCGCCTGGATGGGTAAAACACACACTCACACTTAACAGTCTCCTTGTAGCTACCCCCCTCTCACTCTTCCCCTATATCCCTGAAACCAATAAGACCATCCCTTCGTTTAATTCCCGCCTACATGCACCGTTGATATATAGTAGTCTTCCTTGGTGTCTCTCGAACAAACACGTTCTCTCGCTGTCGACTACTCTCACGCGCACACACCTTCTCTTCCCTCTTTACGGGCATTTTCTTTCTCGCACCCCATCGTTGGTGGCCTCTGCCATACACATCATCTCTCTATGATATAGCCATGCACACTTAAATTACATCCGCCACCGAGGACCCCCGACACACACACACACACACACACAAACAAACACACACACACGCACGCACTCACCCACCCCCACACACACGCACACACACAGTAAGACTCCATCACACACACACGCACACACACACTAAGCAAACTCCATCTCTCTCTCTATCTCCCCCCCCACACACACACACACTGAGACTCCATCTCACACACACATGCTCTAGGCGTAGCATTTGTTCCTACCACCCTTCATCCACCCTTACCCGTATGATAAACAATCACCTTAATTTACTTGTATAACATGGAAAAATTCCACTTTACTTTAGTAGTTAGCAAACTTATCATTTGTACCCTTATAAAAAACCGAGTTGGTGATGATGGTGTGCCTGCCATCTTGTAACATAGACCGTCTAATCTATATCTGACGGATAGAAAGCAAACTATGATAATTTTACAAAAGATAGCCGCACCTCTCTCCACATCCTTATCTCCAACACCTCATTGTTGAGAAATTAAAAAAGAAAGTCTCCGGAACAATCAAGCATGGTGGCCGCTGCCGCCTGCCGGCGTTGTCCATCCACATGCCTCCGCCCATTCCGACCACCAGTCACCACCACGCTCCACTCCTCCTCACCTTATCTCTCATCTTTCATTTTTTCAATGACATTCTCGAGATGCCAGTTTTCCGATAAAATTCTCGAAATATGATTTGTTTTTACACATGGGATTACTCCTGCATGGGTAGATCACAACATGTGTTTTGTAAAAAAATGCATATTGATGTTCCATGCAATGCACGAGCATCTTGCTTGTAATTATATAACGCAAATCACGAGCAGGAAGTGACATTTTTTTACACAACCACGTTAACATGGCCATGTAAATCACTAGCAAAAGTAAATACCATTATACTTACATCCCGTTCCAAAAGGTTGAGTACATGTCCGAAGAGTAGAGTCGCACACACGCACTCTGTCTCTCAGAATATCAGACACACACACACACACACACACACACCAGTTACGTGACGCCCACTTAAGCAGACACGTATGTTACAATTTGTGCACCTGCGGGTACACGTGATGCTGCGCATTTATTTAAGCCGGACGGCGAACCCAAACAATAGCTGCATTCATTCCCCTCCTGCCGCCTCTTCTCTGGTCGTTGTCGCCCAGTAGCCATGGCCCGGCCGAAGGAAACAACATACACCATACTCCGGCCGGAACGGCTGTTTAATCTAGAAATTTCAGTGGTCATGCATGCATCTTTTTGTGCTAGCACTCCTATATAAGGGTTGACCGGTCGCTTCCCGCGGACATGCGCGGGCGGTGGAAGAGGAAGGAGAAGGGAAGCGGGCTGTGGAGTAACGTTTTTTACCGCAATTTCTTAGGAAACTGAGTGCAATAATTGAGTAGTTTTGCAAACTACCAGTACTACACATGAAATGGTTCAAAACCTATACTCCCTTGCCAGCGGGCGCTTCCCGCGTGAAACGGTCAGCGTCATACAGGCGTCGATTACGCATTAATGCTGGCGAGCGGAGGCGACCTCTCACTGGCGCCGGCTTTGAAGCGGCGCGACACCGAGAGAGCACCGCTTCCCGGTGCACCGACTGCTCCGCGTCAAGGCTGGCCATCGACCGGGGTGATGCCCCCCTTCCGTTCCACACTCTAATCTAGTGCATGACATGTATTACGTCGACCCGGATGCTGCTGGTCGTACCACATGTCGGCGAAGTAGTACGTAGTAGTAAGAAGAAGCAAAGAATCATGCGGTATAAGTCTTTCTAGAGATTCCAACAAGTGACTAGACTACACCGCGTGCAGTATCTCAAATCTCAAATCTCCCTTCCGGTTTATAGGGCTCAAATTTCAAATCTCATCAACCAAGGCATTTTGCGATTGGAGGAATGTATCTCGTACTTCACAAAACTACCCTAATTAAACTCATGCATTAATTACGTAGTTCTCTCGTTTTCCTCTCCGCCTTGGTCGCGGTGCACAATATTGACCACTCCTATATGACTAGCCACTCTATATACATGTGGGACATCAAAGCATATGGGCCCGCGTGCCATCCACCGAATCACAGCGAGGCGCTACAGTCAAAACTCACCGGTCACCCCGGTGAGGCCGTCATGACCCGTCATATCACAAAACCCACACCTTTACCAGCAGTGGTAAAGTGGCCTCAAAGTAGGACTGGACGAAGCAACCATTATTTCACTGGAACGCTCGTTGAAGCCCTTTCTCCCCTTTCTTGAAGAAAACCTCACTCCAGGCTACTCACTTCTGTCATTTTTCTTCTGTACCGACGAAGGAAAGGTGGGTGAATCAGTAATGCTGCTATATTTTCATTCCAAGAATCTTCTTTTTATGGCACCGACCGATTCTCACAGCCTATTCTTTTCCCGTTTTCGTTGCGATTGTGGTTTCCTTTTGATTGCTTTTTGTTTGTCAGTTCATTGATGGATCCTGGATCCCTAGGCAAAGAGTTGCCGGCGGACAACCAACTAGAGACAGCGATCTCCAAGAAGCGAGCACCGACCAACGAGTTGACCATGTTGGCGGGCCAACCCATGGAGACGAAGAACTCCAAGAAACAAGCACTGACAAAAGAGTTGACGATGTTGGCGGTCGAACTCCTCAAAGAAAGTTGGAAGAACAGCAAGGGCCCCACCGTGCCTACCCCAGAAACTCTGATGGCCACCTTTGCGAGGCTCAAGGCCGATTTTGAGGAGATAGTCGCCGTTGAGAAGCGATATTCCCAGCAAGGTGATGGCCCCCATCGAGGACGAGGAGATGGCCCCCGAAGGGATGGGATCCCCCGGTGAGCTGCACAAGGTAAAAATTATGGCTTATTACCGAAAGTTGTGGTTTTTGATTATTTGCAATGTGCTTGCTAATATGTTAGGGTTGTGCAGGTGTCGTTGGACGTCCTTGATGATTCCGATGTCGCGTCCCGTCTTGTGGACAACGCCCCAGAGATCGTTTTTGGTGTCACGGTCCGTCCTGTTGGCATCGCCTTGGAGATCGATTCTGATGCCGCTGTCCATCCTGGGGACATCGCCCCAGAGATCGATTTCGATGTCGCAGTCAGTCCTATGGACATCGCCCCAGAGATCGATTCCCATGCCGCTGTCCGTGCTGTGGTCATTGCCTGAGAGATCGATGACAAGAAATAGTTGGTCGCGCTAATCCTTCAGGGTAGTTTGCATTGCCCTGTGTTTAATTACCAGAACGATGCGTGTTATCAAACCATCTTAGGGCTAGTGCACTGTCTTTTGTGGGCGGTACTTGCTACTTTTGTTTGATAGTGAATCATGTGAACCTTCTCCGAGTTATGGGAACAGATGTATCCTCAACAACTTTTGATGTAATATATGGCATGCTTAGATGTAAGTTTGAACTGTTTATCATATCAGCAGGGCTTATTTGATGATTCTTGGTGTTAGTAGGCTAGCTACTGTGCGAGCTATAGTACTTGCAAAACACTCATGGAAGAGAAATGTTGGGTCTGATGAGCTCGTGGTACGCTTATATTGATCCGTCGTCGATCGGCCAATAGACCAAGCTCCTAAAATTGTAGGCTTAGCGATCGATCAGACAATAGTCGACACGGATACATTCAGGCCTCATTTGGTTCATAGGTTAGGAAAATCGTAGAAAAAGTACAGAGACATACAACACAAAATCATAGAAGTATAGAGACGTCCCTCCGTTTCAAAATAGATGAGTCAACTTTGTACTACTAACTTTGAAACGGAGGGAGTACATATCCTAGGCGGGCTAGTTTGGCCTAGTGGGTTTTAGTGATATGACGTGGTACAGTACCTTCCAGTCTTCACGTGTGGTAGCAGTACTACGGGTAGAGTAAGTTTTCTAGAAGAAGCGGAATTCAACGAAGACATGATGGTTCCTTCGTCCGACTAACTTACAGTGGGAAATGTTGAGCCTGCGCTATGACCGGGGTGGACCAGGATAATTTTGTTCATGGCAGGTGGACCAGGATGGTCGACGTCCCACATGTCAGTGAATGAAAGTATTCTTTCCGATATACTAGACGAGGAACGAGTATTTATTGTTTTTTTGATGAAACCTATTGTCTCCACTGTTACGACGGAGGAGTGTGAAACACGGCAGCCAGTGAACTTGGCATGTGCACCAATCCCTCCTTCCTCATGTAATACTACCATAGTGTTGACTATAAGGTTACAACTTTTTCTCACTTTCTCTCTATCTATTTCCTCTCAAATGCTTTTTACCCTTCTTTTTTAGACACAATTGTTTTTATGCCTCTTTTTTAGAATTAGTTTTTTATACCTAGGAGCACGTGTAGAGACGAGCTCCTGCAGATCCCACTCCTTGACTTTGTCAATGCCTCTCTCTCCTTCACATAGGCGGGTTTGTCTGTGACGCCCGGATAATCAAGCTATAGTAATCCCCTACTAATGATGCCATGTCACCACAATTACTGTTGCTAATCTCACTTTGATTCAAATTCCGTTAGAATTCAAATTTTAAAATAAAGTCAAACAATAAAAGTTTTTGAAAATCAAAACTAAACTGTTCTAGAGGTGACATATAATGCATAGGTAATTATGGTAATGAAGCCAAATTTTTATAAAATATGTAAATGCTCCAAAATAACTAAAACATTGGCTATAACAATTGAAATAATGCCTTCTATAAATATTAAATTGTTAAACTATTTTATTTGGGGGCCCAACCTTTTTGTGGCAGAGGGCTAGACCATGACACTAATTTAGGAGTTAAATACAGTATTTTACAAGACTATAATAAATCAAAAACTAAGGTAAAACGAAAAAGGAAAATAAGTAAAAAGAAAAAGAAAACAAAAATAAACAAAAACCAAAAGAAACAAAAAAAACCCTGCTAGGCCGTAGCCCAGCTGGCCACCAGGCAAACCTACCGGCCGGCCCAGCCCCTGGCCTATACCCCTTGGGGGCACCGAACCCTAGCCCCACTACCACCACTTTCCCCCACGAACTCCTCTGCTCCCCTCACCATCCTCACAGCCAAGACGCCTGCAGGCGAGAAGCCTCATGCCCGACCCTCCCTCGCAGCCTCTCCTCCCTCCGTTATCTCCTGCTCCGCCCGTTGTCGACCCTCACCTCCCTGTCCGGCCTCGACCGGCGCCCACCTCCGCCACCACTGCCGTGCCAGGGCTTCGCCGTCTCGATCGCGTCCACCGCGGCTCCCCGCGGCCCCGGCGAGCACGCCCGCGCCCGAGGGCTGCCTCCTCCGCCCCGCAGCTTCTCTGTCGTCCCCGCGCCACGCCTCCCCAAGTCTCTACTCTGCCTCGCGCCTGCCGGCCCGTGCGGCCGCCGGACCTCACCAGCAGGGTCCATCCGTCCTCCCCGAGCCCTCCTCTGCAACGATGTGAGCATCCGGCTCCCCCTGGCCTCTCCCCTCTCCTCCCCGTGCCCTCCAGTGCCTGTTGCCGCTAGCTCCATCGTAGTCGCCGCCTTCCATCCCCCCGCTGTTTGGCCGCCTAACCCAGAGCATTTAAGGCACCTCTCGACGCGGCGCCTCGCGCTTATCCGTTTGGCACCCGGGGCTGCCCCTTTTGATCGCCAGAGCCACTGGCTCCGCGTGGCGCCGCTGTTCTCTAAACTCACCGTCGGGCATGCACACGTGCACACACGTTCTGACAGTGGGTTGACCCGTTGACGTGTGGGCCTGCCCGGTTTAACCATTCCCTCAACCACCTATTTAGAACCTAATAAAATTGTTTAATTGACTAACTGAAAATGACATGTGGACCCGTTTCATTTAAAAGCATGTTTAAAGATATCTAAGTCAATGCCATGTGGCCCCCACCTAATCTGTTAACTAACTTAATTAAACTGTTAATTTACACTATCTCTATGACAACTGTGTCTCACCAGCCAGTTTGACCAGTCAATGTTGACCTAGTCAACTGCTGACTGGACTATTGACTTTGACCCTGACCCCACCCGTCATACACTATGGCTGGCACTGCATTATGTGGCAAAAGTATTTACTGATTAATTTTGAATATAAATAAATCCATAAATTGAATAAACCTTTGAAAATTAATATAAAATAAACCATACCTCGTATGAAGAAACTTTGTACATGAAAGTTGCTTAGAACGATGAGACGAATCTGGATCCGTAGCCCGTTCGTCTGTCACACATCCCTAGCATAGCAAACAGGCAAGTTTCCTCCTCCGGTTCATCTATCCGAAAAAGCGAAACATTGGGAATACTTCCCCGGATGTTTCGCCTTTCGCCGGTATCACCTATCCCTGCATTAGGTCACCCCTAGTACTACGTATTGCCGCGTCTTGCTTTGTGTTACATTTGATTGCTCTGTTATTTATTGTGTTCCCCTCCATTACTTCTTTCCGGTAGACTCCGAGACCGCTGCTGATGTCCGTGTGTTCGGCTACATAGAAGATGACCCCTCCTTCTCGGCTGAGCTTCCAGGAAAGCCCCCCCCCTTGATCACCAGATATTGCCTATTCTTCTCTCTACTGCTTGCATTAGAGTAGTGTAGCATGTTACTGCTTTCGGTTAATCCTATTCTGCTGCATAGCCTGTCATTGTTGCTACAGTTGTTACCTTTACCTGCTATCCTAATGCTTAGTATAGGATGCTAGTGTTCCATCAGTGGCCATGCTATACTACTGGGCCGTGATCACTCCGGGAGGTGATCACGGGCATATGCTACATACTTTATACGGTTACATTACTTATGATACTGTTCGGAGATGGGGGCTGAAGGGCAGGTGGCTCCATCCCGGTAGAGGTGGGCCTGGGTTCCCGACGGCCCCGATCGTTACTTTAGGCGGAGCGACAGGGCAGGTTGAGACCACCTAGGAGAGAGGTGGGCCCGGCCTGGTCGGTGTTCGCGGATACTTCAATCAACACGCTTAACGAGATCTTGGTATTTGATCTCGAGTTCCGCCACCGCCTATACGCACTAACCAACTACGCGTGAATGCTTATGGGCACTCGACGCCGTGGTATCACCGAAGCCTTCTTGACGTGGCCGATCGAAAGCGGCGCTACCGGATTGGAACGTAAGCCTGCTCTTGTATTAAGGGGGCTAGTTCTGCTTTCGGCCACCCTCGCAACATGCAGGTGTGCAATGGGCGATGGGCCCAGACCTCTGCGCCATAGGATTTAGACCGGCGTGCTGACCTCTCTGTTGTGCCTATGTAGGGCTGCGACGTGTTGATCTTCCGAGGCCGGGCATGACCCAGGAGAGTGTGTCCGGCCAAATGGGATAGAGCGTGTTGGGTTATGTGGTGCACCCCTTCAGGGAAGTTTATCTATTCGAATAGCAATGATCTTCGGTAACAGGACGACTTGGAGTTGTACCTTGACCTTATGACAACTAGAATCGGGTACTTAATAAAACACACCCTTCCAAGTGCCAGATATAACCCGGTGATCGCTCTCACACAGGCGACGAGGGCAGGATCTTCGGGTAGGATTATGCTATGTGATGATACTTGGTGAACTTACCATCTACTCTCTTCTACATGCTGCAAGATGGAGGCTGCCAGAAGCGTAGTCTTCGATAGGATTAGCTATCCCCCTCTTATTCTGGCTTCTGCAGTTCAGTCCACCGATATTGCCCTTTTACGAGATACCCATGCATAAGTAGTGTAGATCCTTGCTTGCAGTACTTTGGATGAGTACTCACGGTTGCTTTTCTCCTCTTTTCCCCTTCCCATTCTACCTGGTTGTCGCAACCAGATGTCGGAGCTCAGAGCCAGACGCCACCATCGATGGCGACTCCTACTACACGGAGGTCCCTACTACTACGCGGGCGGTCACCGACCAGGAGTAGTTTAGGAGAATCCCAGGCAGGAGGCATGCGCCTATTTCGATCTGTATCCCAGTTTGTGCTAGCCTTCTTAAGGAAAACTTGTTTAACTTATGTCTGTACTCAGATATTGTTGCTTCCGCTGACTCGTCTATGATCGAGCACTTGTATTCGAGCCCTCGAGGCCCCTGGCTTGTATTGTGATGCTTGTATGACTTATTTATGTTTTAGAGTTGTGTTGTGATATCTTCCCGTGAGTCCCTGATCTTGATCATACACGTTTGCGTGCATGATTAGTGTATGATTGAATCGGGGGTGTCACATTGTCGAGAAGACAAGAGATGCTCTCTTAGCACAATATGTTTCACCATGTTTTTAGGAATAACTAGTTATTGAATATAAGGCTAAGAGATGATCCATTGTACACATGTTTTTTGTCATCTCTAAATTACATGCAAGACTTATGATAAGACTATCTTATCAACCATTGTACATGCCCTTTATAGCCCAGAATTTTACTGGTACTACTTGCTATGAATGCGGGCAGCTGGCCTCTGAGGGCGGAGCGCGCGCGGGGAGGTGGTGGGGTGGGGGAGGGGTTCTAGTGGGCCAGGGCAGTAAGAAGCGGGATTGGAAGCGGTGCGGACAACTTCATGGCCCACCTCACATTATCACCACATATTTCTTGGAGTCTGTGCACAGCGGGCGGGCAATCTCTTCTTCCTCCCCCGTCTCTCTCCTCTCAGCCGACGCCCACCGAGCGATTAGATTTCGGCTATCGATGGTTTATTCAATTGCAGTCCCACATGTCAGTGAAAATGCAAGACAACGCGTGTCCCCTCTGGTGAGCAGCGTGCGAGCGGGACTGTCGGGGGTACGACGTGAACGTGACGCATACGAGTTGTAAGTGTGCCGCCTTTTCCTTTTGAACTTGCAAAGCGTAACATTTTCGTGCGATCGATTGATAGAAATCCAGAACAAAATGATGAGGGCGGTGCTTTCCCGCGTGTTAGGCGGGCTAGTTTGAGTGATATGACGTGCTACAGTGCCGTCCACTTGCTCCATTTTTATGTAAGGAAGAGTCTACACTCTTACGTGAGAGGAGTGCGAAACACGACGGAACTGATTTTGATCGAGGGATAACTGTTCCCTGTGAAATAATGGAGCACTGTTAGCGATTATAGCATGATAGTCAGGGCATCTCCGGCGCAGGCCCTCAAATTTACACCGGCATCTGTCCGAGGACACTGGTGGATGCCATCCAATGCTTCCCACATACCTTTCGACAACTATATGAACTAACCGGACGAAATTAGTGCAAACAAAGCAAATTTCAAATTGACCGGATGAAATTCATTACATTTAGAGAACTTTTCCTATAAACTGGACGCAATTCATTACATATTTCGCAAACCGCATTACTAAAACCTCATCAGAAACCTAATCTAAACGATCGCCTAGCCCCGACCACCATGTCCGGCCATGAACCCGAGAAAGCCGGCCATTGCCTTTGCCTCCTCCTTATCTGCCTCGATATCCTCCTCCTCCGGAGCACAAGGTTATGTAGATTTCCGCCTCCACGTTGCCGTCTAGCGGCTAATCGGCTGCTGATTTTTATCCCACCAAGCTCTTCGTCGACTGAGTGGAGGAGCGATGGCCTTCCTGGGACCAGAGCGGCGACGACCTACCGTGTACTACTCTTCCTCGCTGCCGGCTGCACCCGCGCACGCGCGCCGGCTTCGTGGTCGTGGCGGCGAAGGGCGGCCTGAGGGGGGGGAGCCGGCGATCTCCTTCGTCTGCTCCTACGAGAGTACATCCAAGAGAGCTTTGGAGCGCGCCCGGAGCGGAGCCACCGATGTCCTTCGTCTGCTCCTGCGACAGTACGTCCAAGAGAGCTTTGGAGTGCCCGGAGGCCATGGTTGGAGTGGCGCCAATAGAAGGAAGGGACCAGAAGAGAATGAGTGTGGGTCTTTGGCTATGGCTGGGAGCTGGGGCTCAAGTTAATATAGCGGGCGAATGGCAATGAGCCGCGGCAGACGGATGGACGGCTGGCACCGGAGTAGGTTCGTTGGTAGCCGTGGTGTCATTAACGCAGAGCAGTCGCTTGCACCGGGATGCCGCGCTTGTGGCGCTCTCTCGGTCGTCGCGCTGCTGCAATGCCGGCGCCAGTGAGAGGTCGTGTCGGGCGTGAATGCGGACGCTGCTTCAGTGACTTAACCGCAGGTGCGTTGTCTCACTGACATGTGGGCCCAACGGGCATCAGGCCCGCATGTCGCTGATACACCAACTGCACTGCAGTTAAGACCGTGAATGCGGCATTGACGCGTTCCGAGATACGGTGATCGTTTCAGCGGAAGCCGCGCTAGCGATGGAAGGGGTTTCGATGAGGCGAGGCGGTCGACGGCTGGCGTGGTGGTAAAATGTGAACTCATGGATGACGAGCCTTTGAAGCGTATGCGGCACGTATTGACAACCAGGCGTCCATGCAACCGCTCATGTCGCCAGCTAACATTTGACGACCACCATTAGACACCACGCAACCATACATAACTTACGAATAATGGACGAATCGATCAGACACACACTCGTGTGTAGTGGCACTATGATCGGTTGCTCACGATAGTACATACTCCGCACCATAGTACCCTCTCTAGTTAGGCTGTTTTATAGATTGTCGTTGTGATGGACGATATACATGAGCAAGGCGCCGAGTCACGAGTATGACCGTTGGTGTTGAGCCAGGTGAATACATGCTAGGTGTTCGCGGAGGCCTCCAGCAAACGTCTAAACATTAATGTCATATACACATAATATTGGTTTTTATTTCTTTCTCCACTGACAGGTAGGCCCGCATAGATAGATAGATAAAGAAAACGAGCTAATGAGGCGCATGCGAACTGTTTGACTGGTCAACCAGACAAATACGGAGCTATACGCTGAGCCAGTGACCGTATAATCACCATATCTCGTATACAATGATCAAAGTGAGCTATCAAGACAAGTTCAATGACCGCCAATGCATTTTACTTGGTAATAAATGACCAGGATTGAAGGGGAATCCAAATTTCCTTTGTCTTCTGTCCTTGAGCTCTTGACAAACCAATGCACTTTACGGTTGTCTGACCACTCCACCCCAGAGCTGTCACCAAGTGTCGTTCATGCCACCGCGCAGCACACTAACCGGTAAGGAAGCGATGGCATCCCGCCACGCCGAGTTCCTCGCCGCCCACGACCACACACAAAATGGTAGGCAAGCGGTGTCATCCCGCCGTGCCGAGTTCATCACCGCTCGCGACCTCACACCTATGTGGGCGGAATTTGAAGCTGCCAAGGCCGAATGGGCGGTAGAGCAAGAGGCGGCCAATGCCGCACAGAGGGAGCGGAAAAGTCAGAAAGCACTCAACAAAAGAGAGGCCCGCCGCCACAAGAAAGAAGAGGACGCACACACTGCTGCGGAGAGGTCGGCGGAGATCCAAGCACGGTGGGGTGTCGTCGACAAAGCCGGGAAGGAGAACAAAAGCGTCTGGCCAACATGTGAGAAGTAGTAGTACTAGTAGTTAGTGTGTGTGTCTGTGTCGCCCGTACGTTTGTTTAATTAATTATGAGCATGTAACAGTTACTGCTGTAGTTTTTAGAGCAAATTACTAGTACATTAGCCTAGACTCAATGGAAAAATTCCTATCCTATGCATCAAATGGCATATCTTTCTCTATAGGAATTGAGATGCATGTCATCTCACTTCCTATGATTTTCATATTCCTATAAAATTCCAATCCTATGAACCAAAGGAGGCCTCTATTGGAGTAACTCATCAGCTAGCGATCTTCTTTGATGCAGTAGTTTTCTTCAAGAAGCGAAATTCAAAGTCATGATGGTTCCTTCGTCCGAGCAACTTCACAGTGGGTAAGGTTGGGCCTGTGATTTGACGGCTCATTAGTAATTACTATGGCACGACGACCGGGGAGAGTCTCCCTTGGAGTTTTGCGGGCATGGCAAGTGGACCAGGATGGTCGACGTCCCACATGTCGGCGAGCGGAAGTATTCTTTCCGATATCAAGGAGCAAGGAAACCGCGTGGTATAGTATCACTAGTCATTTATATTTATTTTTTATTTTTAATGAATGCTAGCATTTCAACTCTTATGACGAAGGAGTGCCAAACACACGGCACGTGCTGGATGTCGCACATGTCAGCGAAAGGAGTGGGACATGAACAGCATGGTAGAGCGTCTCCACTTCTGGGTCGGAGACCACACGTAGTAGTACGACTGTACTAGTGGTATGAATGATACAAAGTGCGACCCGGAGAGAAAGACACGTCTAGTTGGAAGGTCTCGGGGCATAAACGTAAACAAATATAATATGTGCCTCCAATTAATATAGTTGTAGTAGAGTACTTAGTCACGTACTCCATAACATCACAAGGCATTGCACGTACAACATTTAGTGGTAGTAAGAGAAAAATGCCTATATGCCACGCATGTTGATACTATTTGTGCCTTTCTACTTCACTTACTACGCTACGTTACACAGGTTCGCACGTCCACTCCTGGGTACATGTCCGTCTCGTAGTTCCAGTCCCAGTGTTCTTCATATAGATGGAACGATCCTTGCATGACACGTGCACCTTGATGATAGATGTGTCGTGTGTTGGCAAAAGGATGAACAAAACTCACGTAAAAAATAGAGTGGAAGAACATTGATCCCCGACGACCGAGAAGGAGCAAGGAACCTCGGGGTGGAGCGTCTGCACTCATAATATTTTATATTATTCAGCGGTATAAAATCAACCAATCATCTCCACAGTGGACTGGAAGAGTACGAAACACGGCAGCCCAGTGTAGTTACATCATACTAGTACATGGCTAACCCATGCTATCACCATATTTCTTGGCTTCCGTGCGACACCAATCTCTAGTAATCCAGCAGCCCGTATCGCTTCTGCCTCCTCGTCTCTCTCAAAGGCCCTGTTTGGATACTCTAACTCAGTTAAAGGTTAGAGTTAGATTCTAATCCTGAACTAACCCTGAAGTAACTCTAGCGAAAGAGGTGTTTGGATGACAGGGTTAGATGGAGCGCGGATACGGCAAGGTGCCTTCATGGGAGGTGCGAGAGGGAGGGAGGGAGCGAGAGGACAAGAAGCTTCGAGGAAGTGGGGAGGGATCTGCTGCGGGGAGAGCGAGAGAAAAATGTGTTTTTATCTTGTCCGAGAAGAACTAACCCAAATAAGCACCTCTTGGGTGGGTTAGATTTTTTTTGGGTTAGTTGAGTTCAAACTAACCCAAACTAACTCTAACACGTGGATCCAAACAGTAACCCAAACTAACCCTCCTATTTGGATATTTTTGGGTTAGTTGAGTTGAAACTAACCCAAACTAACCCTCCTGTTTGGATATCTTTGGGTTAGTTGAGTCCAAACTAACCCAAACTAACTCTAACACATGGATCCAAACAGTAACGCACCGTCAAATCACACAGCCCGACCTTTCCAGTAGTAAGTTAAGTTGAATCCACTACTCCCTCACCCTCCTCGCCTCTCTGTCAAACCGCCTACTCGAAAACTGCCGCGCGTACTGCCCGGGAAAAGCCCCGCCCTAAACTTTTAACTAAGCGAAAATAGTTCGAGCTTGTTCGTTCTATATAAATACTAGTATCAGATGTTTATTCACCCGTGGGGTTGTTCAATGAATGGAGGGCCGGGGAGCACAAGTGAACAATACTACTACTACTAGTAGTAAGTATGAGTCGTACAGGTAGTCACCTTAAATAGAGAGTTACTTTTCTTTAATGCCACGTACAAAAATTGAAACGCTTGTCGTGGAGAGAAAAAGATAATCACTCCACTATATATGTACGCAGGGGCCTGAGTGCTTGCTTTACTAGGGTTGCTCTCTTAATTCTCTCATCCTCTCCAGATATAAACAAGACAGCGGTAGCAACATTTTCTCTCTGCTCACCGCTGGTCACAGATCCGGCCGGATCCCTTCGGCTGGTGTGTGTAGAGGACTAGGTGCACGGGGTCATCGCCGACGAGGGAGGAAACCCACAGCTGCCAGATGGGCCCGATCCTCTGGCCATGTCGTTCTCTCCAATACAGCACCGGCTCGGGAGGTCCTCCGACCCTTCTTCCTCCCTGTCGTATTGTCCGCAGATCCCACCTGCTGCCGCCGACATCTCGATGACCCTCAGGTATAAGTTCTTCGAAAGCGGCCTTGCTCTACTGCCCCAGCTCCCCACGTGTCTGCATGTGCATCTTTTTCTACTCCCATCAGCTCTTCCAAAGCCACATAATTTTTTAGTATTATTAGAGGTAAAGCTACTTCATGCCTTCGAATCTAGGGCTTTGTTCAAACAACGAAGAAAGGGGGGGTTGTAGCATGAATCTAAGACTTGATTCAAAGAGGAAATAATATGGTGAAAGTAGTAGAGACTGGATACCCAACCGGTTTCTTGGTTGAAAAGGGAAATAATGGGAAAACGCAATACAAACTGGGTAAGGAACAGATCTATTATTGGTTGAAAAAGGGATAGAAAGTGGCGGCTGGTGGACAAGTCAACAGAGTATGTCTAGGATTAGATTTGTTGCCCTCACATAGTAAAAGGTCTTCAGGATTAGAATTGCTGCCCTCACATAGTAAAAGGTCTCAGGATTAGATTTGTTGCCCTCACATAGTAAAAGGTCTCCAGGATTTTTAATCTGCTTATGACAGCATTGGCGAAAAATCACCGAGGGGTTTCAGAGCCTGAGAACCACAACCGGGAGCTGGATCCTGGGTTCGAAGAAGATCCGGATATATTTGTGGTACTCGCGGAAGGGGTGTTTTACCAGGCGAGCTATGAGCATGGAAGTGGCCATTATCGCCGATTACCCTGGTCTTCTTCCTGCTTCCCACGTAAGTCATCAAGAGAAAATCCCACTCGAAAGAGCTTCCTCGCACTGCCTCACCCATCGCACTGCCTCGTGCTCCACAGGGGAGGCGTTCGACGCGTCACACTACTCCGGGGCGGACCCAAAGAGAGCGGCTCCGGCGCCGAGCAATGATTCCAAGACGAAGATCGGTGAAGACACGACCGGTCCCTCGTCAAAGAGGTAAGGATTTGAAGGTATACTTTAGTAGTCACATCCAATTGTAACTTGTACATTTGTTTGATACCAGGAAAAAGGTTCACCGGACTAAGTCAGAGGGTCGGCCAGCCATACTCCCAGGGCCCGGGATTTAGACCCTGTTGGAGAGGCGGAAGCCGATATAAGAACAGTGCCGGATTGTCCTTCGGCAGGGGGTTCGGAGAATATGTCCGTTACCAACTCGGAAGTGGAGAGAGCCATGAATCATCGGTGTTGTAGCGCTGTTTTACGAGACCCTGAGTTCTCGGGGGAGGCATTCAATGCCTTCAGCTCGGCTGATGCGTACATCCGAGCTGCTCGAAACGGGCTTAGTAGAGCCACAAAGCAGCATTCAACAGACGTGCGGGTAAGTTTTTTTTGGCCGAATAGGATAGCCATAAGCCAGTAGCCCCCAACACTGAAAGCAGTTGGTACAACTGATTTAAGGACCGTTGTATCACCAGGTTCTTACAGAGAAGAACAACCTTCTAACCCAACAGCTGGAACAGTGTCGGGCACAGCTAAATGCTGCTACCACCGAACTGGAAAACTTCAAGAAGCTGTCTACTGGTAACGTTCCCCTCCATCGAGGAACAATAATTGTATACCAACTGTGCTAATATTGCCACTGATCAACTTGAAAAGAAGTTGAAGATCGCCCAAGAGGGAGAAAGAGAGGCAAAGAGGCAACACGCCACAGGCGTGCGTGTGCTGACCCGCGTTAGGGACGAGAAAAACAAGCTATAGGATTCCAACACTATGTTGGGTGAAGAGTTGAAAGATGTGCGGGCTTAGCTAGCCGATTCCGTGAAGGAGGGCAAGAATCTGCGGAGCGGCATATTCAGTATGTGTCTGAACTATTTTTGAAGTAGTTCGGAGAAAGGTGGAACTGATATAGTTATGATTGCAGGTATATTGATGGGCCCTCCTGAAGAGGAGGTGTCTGGATCATCAAGTGATCTGCTGCAAGGGCTATCGCGAGTGCATGAACATGCTCGGCTGGCGATGCGGAGTGTTGCCAAGGCTCTATGGCCATCCGTCTCCTCTCCAGGAAGTATGGAGGAGCTTGTAGAGTTGTTCAAAGGAGCGCGGCGGCGTATCCGACTATGGAAGATATCGGCTTGTCGAGAGGGTGCGTGAGAGGCTTGGGCCATGGTGAAAACTCGGTATACCAAGCTTGATCCCAGTCACATGGCTCGGGTTGGACCGCTAGGGTCGAATGGGGAAGAAATTCCCGTTAGTTTAGTGTATGACCAAGTAGAGGTGGCCGCCAATTATTCCCAATAGGATTGTAAGTTAAACCGCCTGTTGGACGGTATAGAGAAGGAAGTGTTTGAGTCCAAGTGACTATGTACTTTCCTTACCCTATGTAATTCTAGCTGAATTGTATAGCATTTGTCATGGCAGACCTTTTCGCTTCAACCTCCGGACTCGATGGTGCGGAGTGTTCCCGAATACCCTCGCGACCAAATAGACTGGGGTATGCCTAGAAAACTAGGCGTAGGGGTCATAGTTGCTTGAACAGACAAGTTGTATTCTGCTAATTATGTTATATTACATTGAAATAGTAAGAAACATTTTCCAGAGAGAATAGTTCCGTTAAGGGTTCCTTTCCCTGGGTGTGCATGCATTAGTGTCCATGTCCAAATTGTGATGTGAAAATCATAGTGTGTATAGCTTCTGGGGGTTTATAATTGAGTGAGTGCAAAAAACATATTTCATCCATTGACCGAATATTCCCTTAAGAATGCTAGCTTTCGGGCTCACCCAGTCTGAGGTACACATCCGGATGACCCGGCAGTGACAATCGCAGAGGTGCTCCCTTTACCACCTAGCCGAACAATCGGGAACGTAGGGGTAAGCACA
This sequence comes from Aegilops bicornis, assembly GCA_021605145.1. NCBI lineage: Eukaryota > Viridiplantae > Streptophyta > Magnoliopsida > Poales > Poaceae > Aegilops > Aegilops bicornis. The sequence continues at coordinate 331,242,090 of CM038670.1, forward strand.
GGAGCCAGGCAACCCAGCTTGGCCAAAACTTAAGTCATATCGATGCATATAATGGTGAAGGAAAGACATACGGGGAAAACGCGTATGTGTGATGCGCTTGACGCTCGGAAAATAATATTAACAAGCTTCTGTTAAAGAAGCCCCCAGGTATAATGGGTGTACATATGTAAAGATGTGTACGTCAGCAGTGTTCGGTCAAGCCGAATGAGAGCTTTAAAGCGAAAAAATGTGTAAAAGAGAGAGAACAAGTAATGGAAACTATAGGGGAGAAGGAGACTAACAAAGAGTTCGGCGCTAGGCATAGAACCTTCGGAGTCTGGCCGCATTCCAGGGGTTCAGCTCTAGGCGATTGTCTGATGCGTCACAAAGACGGTACGCTCCTCCGGTAAGAACTTCGTCAATTATGAAGGGACCCTCCCATTTGGGCTTGATTTTGTCCTTTTTCTTCTCCAGCAAGCGTAGAACGAGTTCGCCAACGTTGTAAGTCTTGGCCCGTACTTCTCTGCTTTGATATCTTCGAGCCTGCTATTGATAAAATGCTGAACAGGCTTTGGCGACGTCGCGTTCCTCCTCCAGGGCATCTAGGTTGTCCTGCCGATCCAACTCGGCCTCTTTCTCTTCGTACATACGCACTCGAGGTGAGTCATGTATAATATCGCAGGGAAATACAGCCTCTGCACCGTACAGTGTGTATCCGGTAGTACGGTTGGGCGTGGTCCGCAGCCCCCAGAGTACGGAGTCGAGCTCCTCGACCAAGTGCTTGTTTTGATTCTTTCAAAGACCGCACTAGCCTGGGTTTGATGCCGCTGATAATAAGACCATTGGCTCGCTCGACTTGACCGTTTGTTTGCGGGTGGTAGACAGAGGCGTAATCGAGCTTAATACCCAGATTAGCACACCAGGTTTTCACCTTATCGGTTGTGAAATTGGAACCATTATCAGTGATGATGCTGTGCGGGACACCATAACGGTGCACCACATCGGATATAAATGCAATCACTAGTCCGGGCTCGGCCGTTTTAACTGGTCTAGCCTCTATCCACTTGGTGAATTTGTACACCATGACCAGCAGATATTTTTTCTTATGGCTTCCCACTTTAAGGGGTCCAACCATGTCCAAGCCCCAGACCGCAAAGGTCCATGTAATGGGGATTGTTTGTAGGGCGGTTGGGGGCATATGACTTTGGTTGGCGAAGAGTTGGCATCCAACGCAGCGCTGGACGAGGTCCTGTGCATCTGCCCGGGCCGTAGGCCAATAAAATCATGTCCGGAAGGGCTTGCTGACAAGTGCCCGGGCTATGGCGTGGTGCCCACCGAGACCGGCGTGAATTTCTGCCAAGAGTTGCCGCCCCTCCTCCTCGGAGATACACCTTTGAAGGACTCCGGTAGTGCTTTTCTTGTAGAGCTCTCCTTTGTGAACTTTATAGGCCTTCGAACACCGGACAATGCGGCGAGCCTCGTTCTGATCTTCTGGGAGCTCCTTCCTATTAAAGTAGGCCAAGAATGGTTCGGTCCATGGGGCAATTACTGCCATGATGAGGTGGGCCGATGGTGTTATTTTGGTGGCTGAGCCTCCGATGATATCTGCATGTTCGCTATCTATGTTTGTGTTCGGAACGGGAATGTCATTGCTTTCTCCCCCTTGCCACACCACGTATGGCTTAAAGAGCCTTTCGAGGAAGATGTTAGGTGGGACGGGGTCGCGCTTAGCGCCGATGCGAGCAAGGACGTCTGCCGCCTGATTACTTTCGCGGGCGACGTGATGAAATTCGAGCCCCTCGAACCGATCAAACATCTTTAATACGGCATTGCGATAAGCTTCCATCTTTGGATCTTATGAATCAAAGTCTCCATTAATTTGGGATATTGCGAGGTTTGAGTCCCCGTGCACCTCCAGGCATTGTATTCCCATTGATACGGCCATCCAAAGGCCATGTAGCAAGGCCTCGTATTCGGCTGCATTGTTGGAGTCTGTTTATAATATTTGGAGTACGTACTTGACGATATCTCCTGTGGGGGACATTAATACGACGCCCACCCTAGCCCTGCCAACATTTTGGAGCCGTCAAAATGCATAACCCAGTTGGAATACGCGCCGTACTCTTTAGGGAGTTCAATGGCCCATTCAGCGATGAAGTCAGCCAGTACCTGGTATTTGATGGCTCGACGTGGTTTGTACGTGATGTCGAATGGCAGGAGCTCAATGGCCCATTTGGCAATCTGGCCTATTGCATCCCGGTTGTTGATTATATCATTGAGGGACACTTTGGAAGCCACCGTGATCGAGCACTCCTGAAAGTAGTGTCGCAATTTTTGAGATGCCATGAAGACTGCAAATGCTATCTTTTGATAGTGAGGGTACCGGGATTTGCATGGCATGAGGATGGTGGCTACGTAGTATATCGGCTTTTGGAGCGGAAATTTGTGTATGTCTTGTTCTTGCTCGGCGACGAGTATGGCGCTCACCACCTGGTGTGTTGCTGATATATATATAGGAGAATTGGTTCACCGACATTTGGCACGGCCAGGATTGGGTTGCTTGCCAAAAGGGCTTTTATTTCTTCCAGTCCGCTGTCGCGACATCTGTCCACTCGAAGTTATCGGTGCACCGTAGAAGGCAATAAAGGGGCAGCGCCTTTTCCCCCAACCTGGAGATAAAGCGGCTTAAAGTTGCCATGCACCCTGCGAGTTTTTGGACCTGTTTGAGTTCGATTGGCGTGGCCAATTGTGACAGTGCTCGGATTTTGGCTGGATTTGCTTCAATTCCTCTATTGGAAATGATGAAGCCCAGTAGTTTACCGGCAGGGACGCCGAAGACGCACTTTTCCGGGTTAATCTTGATGTCGTATGTGCGGAGGTTGTCAAATGTCAGACGCAAGTTGTCTATTAGTGTTTCGACGTGTCTAGTTTTGATGACGACGTCGTCCATCTAGGCCTCCACTGTCTTGTCGGTCTGTTTCTTGAGGCATGTTTGAATCATGCGCTGGTAGGTGGCGCCGACGTTCTTGAGCCCGAAAGGCATGGTGTTGAAGCAAAACGACCCGTATCATGATCGGACTCCTTCATTTTGATTTGATGATATCCAGAATATGCATCAAGGAAGCACAGCGAGTCGTGTCCTGTGGTAGTGTCAATGATTTGATCAATGCGAGGAAGGGGGAAGGGATCCTTAGGGCAAGCCTTGTTAAGGTCTTTGAAGTCGACGCATAGGCGCCAGGATTTATCCTTCTTTGGTACCATTACCAAGTTTGCCAGCCAGTCCGAATGTTTAATATCTTTGATGAATCCGGCCTCGATGAGTTTGGCTAGCTCCTCACCCATAGCTTGTTGTTGGGGTTCGGAAAAGCGCCGCAGTGTTTGTTTGACCGGCTTATATCCCTTTAGTATATTGAGGCTGTGTTGGGCCAACTCACGCGAGATTCCTGGCATATCTGAGGGGTGCGAAGCGAATATATCCAAGTTTTCGCGCAAGAAGTCCCGCAGTGAGGCGTCGACTCTGGGGCTGAGTTGCGCTCCGATAGAGGCTGTCTTCTTTGGGTCTGTTGGATGGACCTGAAATTTGACTGTTTCTTCTGCTGGCTTGAAAAAGTAGATTTTGGTCGTTTGTCCAGGATGACATCGTCTCTATCCACAGTGGAGCGTAGTGTGGTTAGTTCTTCAGCCGCAAGGGCCTCGGATAATGCCTCGAGGGCCAAGGATGCGGTTTTGTTCTTGGCGCGGAGTGCTATATCCGGATAGCTGACGAGGGTGATTATTCCATTAGGCCCGGGAATTTTTAGCTTCATATACCCATAATGGGGTATGGCTTGAAAGCGCGTGAAGGCCTCTCGCCCTAACAGGGCGTGGTATCCACTGTTGAAATAGGCCACCTGGAAAGTTATTTCTTCGGACCGATAATACTTCAGCGTGCCGAATACCACATCAAGTGTAATTTTTCCCGCACACCGCGCTTCCTGACTGGGAATGATGCCTTGAAAGGTTGTGCTACTTTTCTCGATGCGGCTCCTGTCTATTTCCATCTTGTGGAGTGTGTCCTCGTAAATGAGGTTTAGTCCGCTGCCGCCGTCCATGAGGACTTTCGTAAGTTGAAAACCGTCCACGATGGGACTGAGGACTAATGCAGCTGGCGCTCGGACTATTCTATATTTAGGTTCGTCACTGGCATTAAAGGTTATGGCCGTGTCGTTCCAAGGGTCAATTGCGGTGACCTGGCATACTTCGGCGAGATCGCGCAGTGCCCTTTTACGCTTACTGTTTGAAGCAAATGTCACAAAGAGTGTCAGTACTCTAGTGTCGTCGTTTGTTGGAGGGTGTCTCTTGGCTACCTGCCGAAGTATCCAACATGCTCTAAGGCTGTGGGTTGCCACGGTATCCGGCGTCGTGTGTATTTTGCATGGGCCATTGAGTCATCCCTCGAGAACAGTGCCATGCAGTGTAATGGGTTTATGTTTTTGACTGTGCAGCTGGGCGTGCCACGGGGGTGCGTCCTCTTCTCCTGTAGGATGAATTGGGTTGGGACCGACGGTTCCCAGTGAGCTGCCTGAGTTTTCCAGGCACTTTCCGTCGCGCTGTACTTTTGTACGATAGTTGCTAAGTCAGCGAACTTCAGTATGCGGCGGCGATTGATGGCATTGAGGATACCTTCGTGTGTGCAGTTGTTGCAGAATGCTGCTATCGCGTCTTCATCACGGCAATCTTTTACCTTATTTTTGACAAGGAGGAATCTGGCCCAGAAGTGGTGGACCGTTTCCTGAGACTGTTGTTTGATGCTCATGAGATCGTCTATGTCCGGGTGGGTGGGTGGGATGAAATCCGAACCCTGGCCCGATTTTGGATCCGGAGTTTGAAGATCTACCGAACCCGGTAGTTCGGGCTCTAGGATATCGACTGATTTTTTAGGCTCATCGTCCGACTCCATGTTCGGAGGACGGGACATGCCTTTCTGCCGGAGAATATCCGGCCCTTCAAGATCGGAGATCCGAACATAGTTCGTCTTCAATATAGTAGAAGAGTTGCTCCGCTCCTCGACTACTGCTATCTGGTGGGTCATCGGTGGAGTTTTAATTTCTCTCTGGTCGGGTATAAGCCCAACCTGTAAGTGCATCTAGTGCCCCTTAGTGATTTTGGTGTATTGAAGACTTATAGGTTAAGGAACTAATGCGTTTATGAGTGTACACAGGTCTATAAGTCTATGAGGAGTTTGATATTTACAGAGAAAGTCGACCCTAAAATGAAGTTCTTCAATGAAGACTTTGATATTTTGAAGACTTTTCAAGACTTTGAAAGTGAAGAAATTGGTGTGACCTTGAAGACTTGGTATTCATTTGAGGAACATGAAGCGTGAAGACTTTTGTTTTCGTAGTTTCATTTTCTCTTTCTTGAGTCATAGGAAACGCCGTACTGTTAAAGGGGGTCGAGGAAATACTAAAGAAAAATTTCCATGTGATGCTCAACTCAAAATCCTACACCTACCAATCCCTTGAGTGAAGCCTTTGGAAATCTCATACAGATTCAGTCAATTTCTTGATGTGAGACGAAGCTCTTCCAGTCACTGAGGAATTTGTTCGGCCCGAGGAGTTAGGAATTCGCCAAAGGCTTGGATTGCCTACACAAGTGAGGAACATGATAGCCCCGAGGAATTTGAGATTCAAATTTCCGACCGTTGTTGTCTTCTTGCGCCTGTCCCAAAATATCTTATCCACCTAACGGTCATATCATTGAAGGGCATTTATGTCTTATCATGTCGGGCTGCTCCCTAGGCTATAAATAGCCGCCCCTACAACCACTAGCTGGTTGGCTGCTCCGAGAGAACTTGACACTTGTCATTTGAGAGCAACCCATCCTCCGTGGACTTTGATCGAAAATCATCGAGTGAGGAAATACACAAAAACCAAACCCCTACAAACCCAGAGTGATTGAGCATCACTGAAGAGATTGGTCCTGCGTGGATCCGATGCTTGTTACCTTTGAAGACTGTGCTTCTTCCAGACGGTTAGGCGTCATGGTCTAGAGCATCTAAGAGGAATTGTGGATCGCCGAGTGACCAAGTCTGTGAAGGTTTGAAAGTCGCTCAAGACTTACCACGAGTGATTGGACGAGGTCTGTGTGACCTTAGTTCAAGGAGAATACGGTGAGGACTTGGTGTCCTGAGCTGCGTGCTTTCGACCGGGTGTCCGGACTGTGTCCTCGAGTTTAAATACTCAGCCGCTCCAACCAGACGTACAACTGAGACAGCAGTTGGAACTGGTCTACCAAATCATTGTCTTCACCAACCTAACTGGTTTTATTTCCTCAACCCTTTCATTTCCTCATTATTGTGTTGAGTGTTTGTTCATATCTGTGTTTGAAGACTTTGACTGAAGACTTTCTCAATTTCCCCAGTTCAATTTCTTCAGTCTGTTTGTCTTCATCTTGTGCTATCCTGTGTTTACGCTTTACATACTCTTTGATTGTCTTCATTTCATCATGATGACCATGCCCGCATTCTCTTATGCTTACATCCGAGTACTTATTCCGCTGCAAGTAGTTCTTCGCTAAGGAATTTCCTCACCGCAAATTCCTCGTTGAAGAATTCATAAAAATCGCCTATTCACCCCCTCTCTAGACGAAATAACGCACTTTCAAGGGGTATCAGTGCAAGGTACTCCCGTGTTCTGTGTGATTTTGGTTTAACCACCTGGAGTTTTAGTTATGTCGACCGCAGGTATGATCAAGGTCTCATCAGGGTGTCCTACCTTTGATGGGACGGACTACCCCTACTGGAAGAACAATATGCGAATGCATCTTGAGGCAATTGACAACGATCTCTGGTATGTTGTGGAAAATGGTGTTCCCTCAGTCACACCTTCTCCGAATCTTGCCGATGTGAAGAGATTCAAGCAACTCGATTCTCAAGTGAAGAATATCATATGTGGCCATCTGAGCAAAGGACAATATGGAAGAGTGAGTGCTTTGGAAACTGCCAAGCTCATCTGGGACAGGCTGTCCAAAGTAAATGAAGGAGTCTCAACTCAGCATGACTCTCGAGTTGATGTTCTTCGCAATCTCTTCGACCGCTTCAAAAGACTCGACAACAAAAATGTTCAACAAACCTTCGATCGCCTCACTGACATCTCAAATGAGCTTCAAGCGCTTGGTGCCACTGACATCACCGACCATGAGGTGGTGAAGAAATTGTTGAGATCGCTTGATTCCTCATTGGATACTCCGCACCGATGATACAAGAGCGTCTTGACTACAAGTCACTTGATCCAGCTTGATATCCTCGAGAGGCTAAATACTCATGAGTTCCAAATTCTTTAAAAGAGAGATCTCTATGGTTCTAGCTATGGAAAAACACGTGCCACGAAGGCCAAGGCTGTGTCTCGAATCTGAGTGTGAAGACTCTGGTAGTAGCCTTGGAGATCCTGAAGAATTAGGCCAGGAGCTAGCACCGCCGTGAAGAAATTCCGAAGTTCTCAAGGCGTGGTCGCTTTGGAAAATCCTCAAGAAGCGGTGATTCCTCATCCGGTGACTATAAGAGAAGACTTTGTCACAAATGCAAGAAACCTGGTCACTACATCCAAGATTGTCCTCGGTGGGAAAAGGAATTAAAGAAGAAGAAACACAAGGATTACAGTTCTGATGACGCGAAGAAGAAGAAGAAATCATCGAAATCTTAATCATCAAAATCTTCAAAGCCTTCTTCTCACAAGAAGAGCAGCTCCAAAAAGGCTCGGGCATTCATTGGCAAGGAAATGGACTCGAAGCTGAATCGAGGAACATGAGGAAGAGGAGGCATCGGAAGAATCTTAGTCCGGTGTGGCGAGTCTAGCTCTCGCCATCGCTTTCGTCGACAAGTCCATCTTCAACTCAAGAAAATGACCTCACCAACAAAGTGATGAAGATAGTGATGACTACGCTCCCACCTATTGCTTCATGGCAAAGGGTGCCAAGGTACTCAAATATACCTCCTCCGAGTCTAGTGAAAATGAATCGATGAAGATCTAAAGCCCGATTACTCAAAACTTGCTAAGATTATCAGAAAACAACAAATGGCTTTTGAAAAGGTTCAAAACATGCTAGATAAGAGTGATGATATGTTAGGTGAAGAAATGGATCGCACTAAAGCCACGATCGAAAATCTTGAGACTTCAGTCTAGGTTTGGTAGCCTTCAAGGTCATCATAACTCTCTCTTGTCGATCATGAGAAACTTTCTTATGAATTTCTTCAAAGAAAGCAAGATCTTGAGAAGCTAAGAGTGAATTATGAAGATCTTCGTAAGGAGCGCGATTCATTACTTGCTCAACAAATCAGCGCTTCTCGTGAAGAATTTGTTCCTCCATGCTTAAAGTGCATTGAACGTGAATCGCTAATTCTTCACCGAATGTTCAAATGCTTCAACTGTTACAAATTCTTCACCTGCCTCTGCTATCACTAATTCCTCATCCGAGGACATTGCTAGTATCACTTGACGATGCAGGGCTGAAGGAATTGTATATGACAGGCATGTACAAAAGCCTCAAAGGGCATCAGACTCTTTGTGATGTGCTTAAAAGCAGATCCTCAACAGAACCCTAGGAAAGAGGGTATTGCCTTTGAGAGGAAACTCAATGCTGATGGAACATATTGGAAGCCCGAAAGCGGTATCCCAAAACCTCATGGAGTTGCCGCAAAGGGACCTCCATTGATCCATCTAACTTATCCTGGCTTTACATGCGAATCTCCTCATTCTTCCGATGAGTCATTTGACTCAACTATAAACTGTTCAAAAATTAGAATGGTGAAGTATTTGCTAGATATGTTGGCACTAATCAGCAGGAATGGTTCCCCTATGAAGAAAATCCGGGTTCCCAAGAAGTGCCTTGAAAGTCTTCAGGTGAATGTCCTCATGACACCACCTGTGAAGAATAGGAACCCCAGATCAAATTCTTCATATGGACCAAATTCTTCATATGGATCCAAGTCCTCATATGGACCAAATTCCTCACGTGGATCAAATTCCTCAAAAGGATCAAAGTCCTCATATGATTATCATCGTGCTAATAACTCTGTTTCGCAGGGTAGAGCTAAGGGCTATGAATATGTGCATTATTCTTCAAACCAATATGTTCATAAGTCCTCGAAGAATTTCTCTGCTTATTCATATGCTTACCCTAACCCCTCTTATGTGAAACGAAATGTATTGGCCTCTATGCCACCATTCTCATATGGTGCTCGCAGTGTGATGAACTCTTTGCCACCCCTTCAGATGTGGGTGGTGAAGAAAAAGAACTAACCTGTTCTGCAGGGTCAGGTCTCCAGACGTGCTTTGAACGTCTGAAGAATTTGCTGGGGGCCTGACAAAATGCCTGAAAGGACGCAGGCTAATCATGATGAAATGAACTTTCATTTCACACGTCCTCATACTGCTTATCTGTTATACTGCTTGATGAAATTCATCTGATGAACTTGATATCATATTCTTCACTGATGAAGTATATGAGATCGTAAGTTGCACTAATTCATCTGCAGGATGATCAACCCAAAGCCACTGAGTGGGTTATCGATAGTGGATGTACCAATCACATGACTGGTGACAAGAATCTATTGATGGATGCTCCCTTATCACCATCTCATCTGAAGCATATCATCTTTGCTGACAAAGGCAAAAGTCAGGTATTGGGTCTTGGTAAGGTTGCGATCTCTAAGGACATACACGTGGACAAAGTCTTGCTTGTTGAGTCCTTAGGATTCAAAGTCATGTCAGTCTGATTGCTTTGTGATCTTGTTATGGTTGTTATCTTTGGCAATTATCGTTGTGTTGTGATTATGGAAGTTGACAATTCCAAAGTCTTCTAAGGCTATAGGAGAGGATACATGTATATTGTTGATTTCTCTACAGGACCACAACCAGCCATGTGTCTACTTGCAAAAGCTTCAGAAGGCTGGCTATGGCATCGGCGACTTGGTCATGCAGGCATGAGGAATTTGAACTCGCTTGCAAAAGAAGAAGCATGTCATTGGCATTGAGAATGTCAAATTCCTCAAGGATCACTTGTGTGGAGCTTGTGAAGCTGGAAAAATGACCAAGGCCAAGCATCCAGCGAAGACTATCATGACCACTACTCGTCCCTTCAATTGCTTCACATGGACCTCTTTGGTCCTAATCATTACTCATTTGTCACTAATGACGCATCTCTATATGGCTTTGTTATTGTTGATGATTACTCTCGTTACACATGGGTACACATTGTTACTTACAAAATGAAGTGCGAAGTCTTCAAATGATTTTCCTCGAGGGCTTCAACTAACTTTGGTGTGAAGATCGGACACATCGGAGTGACAATGGAACTGAGTTCAAGAATTCCGGTCTTGATGCCTATCTTGATGAACTTGGTATTACTCATGAGTTATCTGCTCCCTATACTCCTCAGCAGAATGGCGTCGTGGAGCGCAAGAACATAACTCCTGTTGAGATGGCTCACACTATGCTTGATGAATACAAAACGCCTAGTCGTTTTTGGATTGATGCAATTGATACTGCGTGCCACATCATCAACAGAGTATATCTTCACAAATTCTTCAAGAAGACTGCCTATGAACTCCTCACTGACAAGAAACCCAATGTAAGTTATTTCAAAGTCTTTGGTGCTAAATGCTGGATTAGAGATCCTCATCACAATTCTAAATTTGCACCGAAAGCACATGAAGGTTTTATGCTTGGTTACGGAAAGGACTCGCACACCTACAGAGTCTTCAACATCGCTCTTCACAAGATTGTTGACATTGTAGATGTGCGGTTCGGAAAACTAATGGCTCACAAAGAGAGCACCTACCTTACGTGTTAGATGAACCGGCACTGAGGAATCTATCAAGTTCAAGGCAACCGAGGATGTCATTCCCTCTTGAAGAATCAGCTGAAGAATTCATTCCGATGCCAAGAACGTCGAAATGATGCACCTGAAGATAATGCTGAAGACAATGGTGCTGAGGAAAATGATCAAGTTCCTCGACGACAACCAGCTCATCCTCGCGTTGCAAAAGAAGTACAAGTTGACAAGATCATCGATGACATTGAAGCGCCAGGTCCTCTCACACGCTCAAAAGCTTCACATTTATCTAACTTTTGTGGGCACTATGCTTTTGTCTCTATCACAGAGCCCACTAAGGTAGATGAAGCATTTCGAGCCCGAGTGGATTCAGGCCATGCAAGAAGAATTACATCGATTCGAGCTCAACAATGTCAGGAACTGGTCAAACGACCAGATCCTCGCAAGCATAATATCATTGGCACAAAGTGGATCTACCGCAACAAGCAAGATGAAAATGGCCTTGTGGTGAGGAATAAGGCACGACTTGTAGCTCAAGGCTACACACAGGTTGAAGGAATTCATTTCGATGAAACTTTTGCACCTGTTGCTAGACTTGAGTCTATTCGCATATTACTCGCCTATGCTAACCATCACAATATCACTTTATATCAAATGGATGTGAAAAGTGCATTCCTCAATGGTAAGCTTGAGGAAGAAGTATATGTTGCTCAACCCCGTGTTTTGAAGATCCAAAGAATCCCGACAAAGTCTTGAGACTCAACAAGGCTCTCTATGGTCTCGAGACAAGCCCCACAGGCGTGGTATGATACATTGAAGGAATTCTTCGTGAAGAATGGCTTCACACCCAGTTCACTCGACCCTACTCTCTTTACTAAATCATATGATGGTGAACTGTTTGTGTGCCAAATATATGTTGATGATTTTATCTTTGGCTGTCTTGACCAACGTTATAGTGATGAATTTGCCTATATGATGAGTGAAGAATATCAAATGTCTATGATGGGAGAGTTGAAATTCTTCTTAGGTCTTCAAATTAAATCAACAACACAATGGCATATTCATATCTCAGGAGAAATACCTCAAAGATGTCCTGAAGAAATTCGGCATGCAAAATTGCAAAGGCGTCAAAATTCCTATGCCCACAAATGGTCATCTATGCACTAATGAAAATGGTATTGACTTCGATCACAAGGTATACCGCTCCACGATTGGTTCTTTATTATACTTATGTGCATCTAGGCCAGATATAATGCTTAGTGTTTGCATGTGTGCCCGATTTCAAGCTACACCGAAGGAATCACACCATAAGGTCATGAAGCATATTCTTCGATATCTAGCTCACACACCAACACTAGGATTATGGTACCCCAAGGGCTCTACTTTTGATCTCATTGGATATTCTGAATCGACTATGCTTTGGTGATCGTGTGGACCGCAAGTCAACATCTGGTACTTGTCATTTCCTTGGGCGATCTTTGGTCCATTGGTCCTCGAAGAAAGCAGAACTGCGTATCACATCTCTGCGGAAGCTGAATACATTGCTGCTTTGGCTCGTGTTGTGCTCAATTGCTGTGGATGAAGCAAACTCTCAAGGACTACGGCATCAACGGGAAGAATGTGCCTCTCTCTTTGTGACAATGAGAGTGCCATCAAGATTGCTCACAACCCAGTTCGGCACTACGAAGACAAAGCACATTCAAATTCGTCATCATTTTCTTCGTGATCATGTGTTGAAGGGCGACATCTCCATCGAGCATGTGAAGACTAAAGAACAGCTAGCCGATATCTTCACTAAGCCCTTGGATGAGAAGAGATTTAGCAAGTTGCGGTGTGAGCTAAATATCTTAGAATCTTCGAATGTTCTTTGAAAAGGACACACATCCTGACACTTATGCAAAATTGATGACTTAGATGTGCAACACATGAAGAAACGTTTTCTTCAATCAATGAAGAATAACACTCTAAGTGTGAAGAAATTAATGAAGAATTTGATTCTCGTAACCCTACGACACTTGTACGCGGTGTCTGAAATCATCATTCTTATACGGTGGGTCACGCCACCACCAAAGTTGAAAATCTTCAATTTGAGTTTTTCCTCAGTGTTTGAAATTCTTCAGTTTTTAAAATTCTTCAACTTTGCAAAATCTTCACTGCTTTCGCTGCTTTTTCTTCATTGGCAATACATATATATATGGGTTTATGTCCTCTACAGCATTCACTTATGGCTATTTCTTCAAGTCGCTTTTACATTAAGTGAATGTGATCGGACCCTTCCCCCTCTATGCTATACTCAACCCAATCGATTCACAAATTCTTCATGTGCGTTCTATTTGAAACTCGTTCAAAATCTTCACGTGTCCTCATCAGCTGAAGAAATTGCAACGAAACTTTAAAACTGATCTTATCCAAACTATCGGTTTTGCCGCTCAAACCGTTCCGCATCCCACGATGCATTATTTTACTCACCCACGATCAGCACGATCTCCACTACACAAGACGTGGGTGACACATGTCATGAGAAGGAGAATGGTCAGGCACGTTAGTCCCTAAATCTTCGGGCGAACAGTTTTTCACTGCCTCTATAAATACCCCTCTCTCCATCCTCACTTCTTTTACTCCGCTCGACCTCTCTCTCCCGCTCGAGCTCCTCAAACCCTAGCGCCACCGCTACTCCATCGTCTCCTGTGAGGAAGAGCTTCGCTGCCTCGACCTCGTCGCCGACGTACTCACGCCGACTGCGGAAATCCTCACTCCGCCGCCGCCGTAGCCATCTTCCTCCGCCAAGTTAGGGCGTGGAGGATCTTAACAGACGAGCTTCACATCTACAACAACCAGTTCGTCGCGTTCTTCATTTAGGGTAATTAAAAGTTACTTTTACTGCCCTCGTTGATCCAAATTTTACACTACAAAATCTTCAAAGGTGTTTTATTCCTCAAATCCTCACACACAAACACCTCACTAGTTATATGCTCTTGATTCGTTTCTCTAAGCAATCATTTTTCTTCAAGATTCCTCAATTATGTGGATCCTCGATCTGTACAACTCTGGAACCTAAGACAAAGAACGTTTAGTGAAATTCTTCAAGGCTCATCTGGTCAAAATCCTCAAAACTTTTTCTTTTTGAAAAACCTTCTGAGAACGCATATGACCTCTCCAAAGTCCTCGCAACTATAGTCTGTTCACAGGTACTCATGTCCGCTGCTGGATCACTAGGTTCTCATCAACTTAACTCATTTGCAGCGTTTCTCGAAGAAAAGTTGCATACTTCTTCAGAGAATTCGTTTGTTCAAATTCCTCAGCTGAAGAATATGGCAGAAGGAAAGAAGCCACAGAAAGGAGGAAAGAGGCCTGAGGTCATGACCGTGTTTGAAATCCCTGAGGAAATATATGTCGATTATTGCACACCTGATGAAGCCGAGTTCGGAAAAGAGAACAAAAATCAGCGCAAGGTGCGCATCCAATGGATTGAACGGAGATGGGCACGGGAATGGAGGGAGTACCGATACGTAACTCCAAAGTACATGAAGAAATTCACACTCAATCCTCCATGCCCAAGAGCTCCATTGGCACCTGGTCAAGAAGCTAACCCCACCAGCATCAAGCGTGCTGAAGACTTTCCTGAAGAATGGGCCAAGCGCCAAGCCAAGTTGGCAAGACAGCCAATGAGGCAGTGAGGAAATTCAATGAGGACACTGCCACTGCTGCTGCCCCTGAGGCCTCTGTCAAGCCAAAGAAATCTATGGCAAAGAAGCCCGCACACAAGCCAAGTGCTTCACCAACAGTGCCCTCACGACCAACTTCCTCAGCAGTGCCCTCACGGCCAATTCCTCATGCTGCCCCTGCTCCTCCAAAATCCTCAGCTCCTTCAAAGTCCTCAGCAGCTCCTCCCAAGTCCTCAGCAGTTCCGACAAAGTCCTCGGCTTTGTGCATCCGGCCACGTGCCAAAAGGGAAGGCTTCTCCATTGCCTCTGGTGTCTCAGCAAGTTCCTCGGTTGCACCAAAGTCTTCATCTGGCCCGACTCTGCTTTGAAGACTAAGGCCATACTGGACGAGGTCCTCGGCCAAGTCCCAAGAAGAAGCAGTCGCCTTCCAAGAGCCACACGAAGATGATGAGGCTGATGATGATGAACTTGCGGAAATCATCGAGATCGCCAAGAGAGGGCGCTAGAGCCAAAGGCACATCTGTACATCGCTGTTGGATCCGAGGAAAATCCTCGATTACATTGATCTCTGGCACAAGGATCCAAACACCCCTATGCACGACTTTCATCGACTCTGGACAAAGTCATATGCTGACCCATTTCATCATCAAGAGAAATGGAAGTTTGAAAAGGCAAGAGAGATCAAGAAAGCTCAATACGTAAAGGAGAAGTTCCTGAAGAAAACGTTGTCGAGAATGACACCGAGGAACTTCTCAAGGTCCAGACTGAAATTCAAGACCTCGGCAAAACTTGATGCTTATTATGCTTTGATTGGCAAGGGGCCAAGGTCAGATTCGTTAACTTTGACGAAGAAGTTCACCAATGTTGCTGCCCCAACGCAACATGAAATTCCTCAGCCGGAGCCTCGGCTCAGCCGACTGAAGAACATGCCGACCGGCTGATGAAGTTCAAATTCTGAAGAAAATGCTAGTTCGAGGGCTGATGATCCCATTCCATTCTTTGAAGAAATTGCCGGCATCCACTAGTGGTGCGCTGAAGAAAGCTGAACAAGTCGAGAAAGCGCATCGATTGCTTTGAGGAAAACCAACCAGTTTCCTCAGCTCCTCCTGCGCCAACACCAACTCCAATTCTTCCATCTGCCTCTAATGTGAAGAAGACCAAGGCTACAGAACGAGCTGCTGTGAAGAAACGGAAAGCATCAGCTGCATCAAATTCTTCGGCTGCGAAGAAAATGAAGCCAATGACCAGCTCTTTTGAAAATCCTATTGATGCTGTTCCAATTTCCTCAATTCCATCAAAGGACCTTGTTCATTTTGATGAAGATTATGTGATCCCAAGCGGATCTGATGAAGAAAATCATTCTGCTTTGCCCGTCGAGCAGATTGATGAAGAAATTGAAGTGGAAGCAATCCCTTCAACCCCAATCATTTCCTCGCCTATGCCTCCGTTCACGGTGAAGAGGCGGTGTTGAGGAACTTGAAGAAGATGTGGATATTGGAAGCACAACGCCGGTGATGAGCGATGACTTTTGGGAAAGTCAACATCCAAATTATCCACTCTTCACCCCAATCCAACAGATTCCTCGATCCCTGCTCCAAGCTGTTCAAATGGGCTCAAGAAACTCATCCCACTTCATCTATCCATGAAGAAATTCCAGCCACTAGCACTGATGAACCTGCTGCTGCTGATCCTCAGACTGCACCTGTTGAGGAACAAGAAATTCCTCAGCCTGAAGAACCAGAGATTGAGATTCCTGAGGTCGTGATGCAACTCACTGACACTCCACTGCCAAAGCCAAAGGATCCCTTCTCAACAAAGCAAAAGTTCAAGGCTGAAGACTTCTTCAGCGTGCACATATTCTTCACTGATTACAATCCATATGATTACGCTTTCGCATAAGGAAGAGGCGTTTACGGACTGCCGGTCAAGCCAATTTCTATTCCTCGGTGCTCTTCAACAAAGACAAAGTCTTCGATCATGCTCATATTCCTCATGTGGACATGGAGTCTCTGCCGAGCTTGAGCCAGTCCTCGGTGTTCTTCCACGGCCTTGAGACTTCTAAATTTACTGACCGATATCTGTGGATCGGAATGAAGAACTCATTCTTCAATTCTATGCAACGCTGCACATCACCGGAGACGCTGAAGACGTGAACTCGTGGGTATTAGACTAGATGTCTGAAAATACTCACTACAAGGCACCAGCAACTGAATTGCTTCGTGCTCTAGCACTCAGTCCTCCACTTGACGGTGCTCGTTGTATTTACAATGAACCAGAACTTTCAAATCACTATATGCAAGTGCTGATGAAGCCTTTGAAGCCAAGGCAGGCCCCAAGAACCAAATTCCTCGTCAAGGACTTATTGTATGTGCCTCGACTGTCTATCGGATTTTGGCGAAGACAATGAGTCTGTCAAAGGCCACGACTCAAATGATGAAGAAGTCGTTGGCATCATGAAGAATATGCTTTTCAATATCATTCATGGCGTTCCGTCAACTTCCATGATTTCTTCATGAGGACTCGCAAACATTGCTATGTCACCATTTGAGCTGAAGCCTTATGCGCCTTGGATAATGAGATTCATCGGGACAAGGTCTTCACTCAATTAGAAGGCTGACACCTTTGAACCACTGCAGCTACTACCCCGATTGAAGTCCTCAAGCGGACATTTACCTCGGTGATGACAGGCAAGGCTACTGCTGTGATCGATGAAGGCATTCGTCCATTGGATGGACAGTTTTGCAAAGCGACATCTTACTCCACCAATGATGACTACGCCACATGACTCTGCCAATAAATACCTCGGTCAAGCAAAGTCCTCAAGCTATCGCACCCGGTGATGACTGATCGTGAGTTACCGCTCGGTCTTCATCAGAAGGTTGATCGCAATCATAAATGGGTCAAGCGTCAGTTTGGTTCAATTCTTCACAACATGACCTCTACACACAATGCAGTGAAGAAAAACCACTACTACCTCCATGAAAGCTTCAAATGCACCTGGGCTGTTCTTTGAAATGTCTACAGTGCTGAAGAACTGACGACAATGGGACTCAAGGAAGAATTTGACTGGTCTGCACCTCCTCCGAAGAAATACAAGAAGGTCAAAGTTCCTTCCTTGGTGGCCAGCTCCTATTCTTCATCGCGCGACATCGATGAAAATGAAGACTTGGGCGACAACTGCGGCAGCCCTACTACAACCACCGACCCCAACAACGCCGGGCGCTCCTTCTTCAACTTGAAATTCTTCAGGGGCGTTAGTCCTCAGTTTCGATCCTTTTGGTCATTCGATGACAAAGGGGGAGAAATTTGAGTTAGTCTTCAAGCGGGTCTATTATATGGGCAGATTTTTTTGTTAAGTTACAACTCTCGTTCTTCTGAAAATTTTATTGGATCGAGTTGTAATCTTAAACCCGATGGTGCTTTGATACTTTTGATGCACTATGCTCTGATACTAGCTCTAATTCTCTTGAGCTCTAATACTCTTGATGCGTTATTTTGCATGCTTGTTCCTCATTAATGTTATACTTGCGCATGTCTTTGAATTACATCAAGCACCATATTTCATCATGCATTTCAAATTCTTCATACTATATGTCAAATGCGTGTATGAATTACAAGATATAGGGGGAGATCTCCATGATTCAACTCTTCAAATGTGCACTGCCTCAAAAGCAAATTCCTCACTATGCACATCTTGAGGGAGTTCTTCTATATCTTGCAATCAAATTCCTCAATATCAGTATTTACACTTCATATGTTTATCCCGTTGAAAACTTAACCTATATTGTCATCATTCACCAAAAGGGGAGATTGTAAGTGCATCTAGTGCCCCTTAGTGATTTTGGTGTATTGAAGACTTATAGGTTAAGGAACTAATGCGTTTGTGAGTGTACACAGGTCTATAAGTCTATGAGGAGTTTGATATTTGCGAGAGAAAGTCGACCCTAAAAATGAAGTTCTTCAATGAAGACTTTGATATTTTGAAGACTTTACGAAGACTTTGAAAGTGAAGAAATTGGTGTGACCTTGAAGACTTGGTATTCATTTGAGGAACATGAAGTGTGAAGACTTTTGTTTTCGTAGTTTCATTTTCTCTTTCTTGAGTCATAGGAAACACCGTCTTTGTTAAAGGGGTCGAGGAAATACTAAGGAAAAATTTCCATGTGATGCTCAACTCAAAATCCTACACCTACCAATCCTTCGATTGAAGCCTTTGGAAATCTCATATAGTTCAGTCAATTTCTTGATGTGAGACGAAGCTCTTACAGTCACGAGGAATTTGTTCTGACCGAGGAGTTAGGAATTCGCCAGTCTTGGATTGCCTACACAGTGAGGAACATGATAGCCCCGAGGAATTTGAGATTCAAATTTCCGACCGTTCTTTGTGTTGCGCTTGATTGTCCCAAAATATCTTATCCACCTAACGGTCATATCATTGAAGGGCATTTATGTCTTATCATGTCGGGCTGCTCCCTAGGCTATAAATAGTCGCCCTACAACCACTAGCTGGTTGGCTGCTCCGAGAGAACTTGACACTTGTCATTTGAGAGCAACCCATCCTCCGAGGACTTTGAGCAAAAATCATCGAGTGAGGAAAAACCCAAAAAACCAAACCCCTACAAACCCAAAGTGATTGAGCATCACTGAAGAGATTGATCCTGCGTGGATCCGACGCTTGTTACCTTTGAAGACTGTGCTTCTTCCAGATGGTTAGGTGTCATGGTCGAGAGAATCCAAGAGGAATTGTGGATCGCCGAGTGACCAAGTCTGTGAAGGTTTGGAAGTCGCCTAAACACTTACCACGAGTGATTGGACGAGGTCTGTGTGACCTTAGTTCAAGGAGAATACGGTGAGGACTTGGTGTCCTGAGCTGCGTGCTTTCGATGTTGGGTGTCCGGGGCTGTGTGTCCTCGAGTTTAAATACTCAGCCGCTCCAACCAGACGTACAAGCCCAGGGCAAGCAGTTGGAACTGGTCTACCAAATCATTGTCTTCACCAACCTAACTTGTTCTATTTCCTCAACCCTTTCATTTCCTCATTATTGTGTTGAGTGTTTGTTCATATCTGTGTTTGAAGACTTTGACTGAAGACTTTCTTAATTTCCTCAGTTCAATTTCTTGATCATTTGTCTTCATCTTGTGCTATCCTGTGTTTACGCTTTCTGTACTCTTTGATTGTCTTCATTTCATCATGATGACCATGCCCGCATTCTCTTAATCTTACATCTGAGTACTTATTCCGCTGCAAGTAGTTCTTCGCTAAGGAATTTCCTCACCGGCAAATTCCTCAGTGAAGAATTCATAAAAATCGCCTATTCACCCCCCCCTCTCGTCGATATAACGCACTTTCACAACCCGATCATAGTCTGTAGCGACCCCCAAGGCGGCCATGCGATCCAGGAGTTTGCTCAACGACGATAACTCCGTTGGATCCATCCGAGCCGAGTATTCGGGATCAACTTGAGAGGTCATCATCAGCTTAAGGGCCGACCCGGCGGTCATGACGAAGCCGCCTAGCCGGAGGGTTTGGCCTGGGGCAAGGGCTCCTCCGGAGATGACATTATCCTTGAGAACAAGGTGAGCCATCAACCCTCTTGGCGACGGCACAGTGGAACTCTCAATGAAAGCACCAATGTCGGTGTCAAAACCGGCGGATCTCGGGTAGGGGGTCTTGAATTGTGCGTCTAGGATCGATGGTAACAAGAGATGGCGGACACGATGTTTACCCAGGTTCGGGCCCTCTCTATGGAGGTAATACCCTACTTCCTGCTTGATTGATATTGATGAATATGAGTGTTACAAGGGTTGATCTACCACGAGATCGTAATGGCTAAACCCTAGAAGTCTAGCCTATGTGAATATGGTAATGAGTATCCCCGTCCGGACTATGCTCTCCGGTTTATATAGACACCAGAGAGATCTAGAGTTACATGGATTCGGTTACATCAGAGGCAATCTACATGGTCGGTTGCCAAGCTTGCCCTCCACGCCAAGTAGATTCCAATCCAGACACGGGTACATTCTTCGGTCTTCATGTCTTCACAACCCATCAGTCGGGCCCACGGATAACAGGTCGGACGCCCGAGGACCCCTTAGTCCAGGACACCCTCAAGTACCTACAGGACGAGAAAGCACAATGTTGTAGGACTAGACCTTGTGCCCATCCATTTGTCTCCTGACAGGGACCAGCGGATCGCCGTCACCCAGGTTTTTGTGCGGGACGAGGTTCTCATCTACCACTTCTGTAGGGCCATCAGAGGTTCTGGAGCATTCGCCCGTTTCATCGGCAGCGCCGACTGCTCCTTCGCTACGGTGGAGAGAAGGAAGAATGCGATGATTCGGCCATCTGGTGCAACAAGCTTGTTAACATCCATAAAAATTCAAGATCATCAGCAACGGGCAGCAGAAGGACTCCGTGGTTGACCTCGGCGAGACCATCATCGACCCCTGATACGCCAACATGAAAGAAGACAACGATACCAAGGACCTGAACACGTGGGAGGTACCTCTGAATCTAGCCTACATAACCTACGCGGCCAAGGACGCATACGCATGCTACGACATGTACAGGTAGATCTTGGACATGAGGGCGTGTCTGTCGGCGTTTTGGGAACGGGGGTCCCCAGACTTGCCTGCCTGCGGCCCATGGCGTGGCTAAGCCAGCAGGCCGTACGACCCATCTTCATCAACAAGGCATCCAAGACCCTCGCGAGGGGCCAAGCTTCATGAGGCAGACGACTCAAGACCTCCTCAGGAATGGCCTAGTCAGGCAGGCTCACGAGGAGCGGAGATATCAAGGCGGGGCAAACCTCACGAGGCTCTCGTGACGTAAGCCATGACGATTGACACCAGGCGGGCGCCAGCGCGCGCAGCATCCTTGTTTCCTCTTTGGTGCTAAGGAAGCAGGCGTAGGCGAGGAGTACCGAGGCATCAGGCAAAGGTTGCTATATCGGTGCAACGAGACAAAGACGGCGTCACCACCAAAGCCTTTCGCAGGCGAAGACCACTTTTGTCAGGATAGCTTGTACTAGCTGTCCCCCTTCAAATTTGCCCGCCGTTGTTGGCTCCCTTCCTGCTCAATATTTGGGAAGAGGACCAGGGCCTATATAAGTAGAGCTAGCCACCACAGTAGGGGCATCTGATCTCATCTCGGCTGGATCTCATCTGATCAGATCGAGCAGTTCATCCAGCTCTGACCCGCTAAGTCACCAAGCACAAGAACACCTCAACCTCAGAAGGTTGTTCTTCCCTCTATACTATTCATCAGCAGCGAAAGAGGCAATCCACCACCACCACACTGGAGTAGGGTATTACACCACAACGGTGGCCCTAACCAGTATAAATCTCGTGTCTTTCTGTGTTGCGAGTTCGTCGAGTTTGTCCGCGAGATCTTAGCGAGCTAGGGAGTAGATCGGTAGGAGGGAAAGACTTCGCGAGCACCCCCGTGTTTGAACCTTAAGGGTTTGTCGTAACCCCACATCCGAAATTTGGCGCTCCAGGTAGGGGTGGGCCATAGCTTCCCTTCCATCAGTTCGTCGCTCCATCGCTCCGTCGTCTCCATGGCGGACGCTCGCCGTGCTCGAGCTGAGCGTCGGGCTGCCCTCACCGCCCGCGTTGCTCAGATGGCTCCCGTTGGCGGGCCACCTTGTCGTTCTCCATCTCCCACCGCCAACGCTGCCACCGGCCCGGCAGGGAACGAGCAGCAGGCGTCCTCGCTGCATCCTTCGGTACGGCAGGACGGCCGCACCGCCACTCCATCGCTGACCCGGCCGGTTCTTCGTCTCACGCACGCCGTGCTCCCATGGAGGCGCGGTATGCACTCCTCGCCGCGAACGAACTCCTACGCTACCGCCCACTCGACGATCTCTATGAGGAGTGGCTCGACCGCGTCGCCGAGCTCGTCCGCGCCGCAGGGGGCTCCCCGGCGCCATCCCTCTCTCTACCTCACCCTCAGCCGGCCACGGGCGATGAGGCTCATGGCGCGCCTCCGCCACCTCTGCTCCAAGAAGGTGCCTTGGCACCAAGGCGCGCGGCCCCGCGGCGTGATCCGCCACGCCCGGTGCCCGCGCGCGAAGAGAGAAGCTGCCAAGAAATCCCTCGGCCGCGAGAAGATGCACCCGCGCTTCCCGCGCCGCCTCGTCAAGACCGCGGACCGCCCCTGGCGGCGCCGCGCGGACCTCATCAAGATCAAGCTCCACCTCCGAAGTGGGCCCCAGCAATCACGACCGGATGCCGCGCCATCACCCCCGAGCTGCGTAGCGTCGCCTGGCTAGGCAAGTTCAAGCCGGATCTGCCTCCTCGCTACGACGGCACCGCCGACCCCGCGGAGTTCCTATAGCTCTATGAGCTGAGCATCGAAGTGGCCAACGGCGATGAGAAAGTCTAGGTGAACTGGTTTCCCATGGTTCTCAAGGATGGGGCCCGCTCCTGGCTCCTGAACCTGCAACACGGCTCGATCTCCTCCTGGGACGAGATGCGCGACCGCTTCGTCACCAACTTCTAGGGCACTCGCGACCGCCCGTCGGCCGCGGCCGACCTACGCCGCATCAAGCAACAACCAGGAGAGACCCTCCAGAAGTACATCCAGCACTTCAACAACACCCGCCTCAAGATCCCCAAGGTCACGGATGAGGCCATCATCTCAGCGTTCTCCGACGGCGTCCGTGACGTCAAGATGAAGGAAGAGCTCGCTATGCACGAGGAGCTCTGCACATCTCAGGAGCTGTTCAACCTCGCGACCAAGTGCCCAAGAGCTGATGAGGGGCGCCTCTCTCTCCTCGAGCTGCCAGCCGTGGGCACAGAGGAGAAGAAAGCCAAGGCCAAGGACGTGAAGCGCAAGCAAGCAGCAGTGCTAGCAGCGGAGCCCGACACCAAGCGGGGCAGAGATCATCCTGAGTCATCCAAGAACAGCCGACCGTTCTGCGCCTTCCACAACCTGAACACCCACAACAACAGCGACTGTCAAGAGCTCAGAGCCATACGAGAAGGACGCTTCGGTCGACACCCCGAGTGTAGCGACCGGGGCTACGGCCATGGAGGAGGACGTGGAGGCGGACGCTGGGACGACCATGGCCCGTGCTAGGAATGGCGCGACATGCCTCGTGAGGACCGCCGGTAGGACAATCCTCGCGAGGGGGCCTAGAAGGACCAGCCTTGTGAGGATCGCCCCCAAAGCAACGCTGGTCTTCCCCCACTGCCGCCACCAAGAAGGAACGACGACCACCATCAGGACGAGGGGGCTGGGGGCTTCCAGGAGCCGCGTGCAATCGCCTGCATCTTGGGCGGCGCCAAGGCCCCAGCCTCTCAGCGCATCTTCAAACAGTTCGCTCGTGAGGTGAACGCGGTGCTCCCCAAGCTCGAGCCATGCGCCCTCTCAAGTGGTCCCTATGCGCCATCACTTTCAACTCGGCAGATCAGCTCAAGTGCGCGGCCACCGCCGGCACCCTCCCGATGTTGTGTTCCCCAGTCATCAGCAATGTGCAGGTTACCAAGACCGTCATCGACGGTGGTGCAGGGCTCAATGTCCTGTCCGTCGACACGTTCGACAACCTCCAAGTGCCATATGAGCAGCTCCAGCCTACCAAACCTTTCTCAAGAGTGACTGACGGTTCCACCACACCGATAGGGCATGTCCGCTTGCCTGTCTCCTTCGGAGAGTGCAAGAACTACCGCACCGAGCTCATCGACTTTGACGTCGCGCACATCCGCCTGCCGTAAAACGCCATCCTCGGGTATCCGGCCCTG
Source organism: Aegilops bicornis (assembly GCA_021605145.1). NCBI lineage: Eukaryota > Viridiplantae > Streptophyta > Magnoliopsida > Poales > Poaceae > Aegilops > Aegilops bicornis. The sequence continues at coordinate 331,266,289 of CM038670.1, forward strand.
GCCAAGTTCATGGCAATCACCCATCACGGCTACAACGTCCTCAAGATGCCAGGAAGCGAAGGAATCATCACGGTCCAATGTGAAGAGAGGGACGCGGTGTGCTCCCTCGAGCACGCCTTCCAAGCTGCAGAAGTGAGGGCCCTTCGGAGGCCATCCCCAAGAAGAAGCAGCTGCACCGCGCAGGACCTCAGCAGGATGGCGTCGCGGCAGGATCCTCATTAGGATCAGCACCCGTCCCAGGGGCGCCTCCCTCCATCGCATAGGAAGGCGCACCCGGCCCCCTCCTCAGGCAGGGCTCGGGGGCTCTCTTATGGAGGGCCTCAGAGCTTGCCAGCCTCATGAGGGAGGCGCTTGGGCACCACTTGGAGGCGTGCTTCGCGGAACGTGTCCCTCAAGAGAGCACAGGGCAAGGAGTGCCCACCACTCAGCAGTTCATCACCAAGACCAGTCAGGAGCTGCAAGACGCAAGAGGCATGCGCGGCGACAGCCTCTCACGAGGCGCGGCTCCTCATCCAGGCGAGGATGCTGGGCTGCGTGTCTGCATCGACGTCCCAGGGCTCAACAGGGCCGCATCTCAGGAGCGAATCTGGCCTTTGCGTGTGGGCCGTTGCGAGGGCCCGCCACACAGCTATGTTTGCATGCCCTTCGGCTTGCCAAGCGTGGCGTCAGCCTATCGTTGCAATGTGCGGCGTGTCCTGGCGGCTCAGGAGGCCAGGTACCATGCTGTCCTGGAAGAGATGGAAATGGTCTTCAGGGAACCTCCCGAGCCCCCAGAGCCTCCCGAGGCTCAGGGCCCGGTGGCTCATGAAGAGTCATCCCTTCGACGCACGCCTTCAGCTGCACCAACTCTACTTCATCTACAGAACCAGGTGACATCTTCCAAGCTCGTTTAGCTGGGAGCACCCCTCGGGCTGCATCATTCCGAGGCCACATGGGTCCGTCCCTGTGGCATGTATCCCTTTTGCTTATGTCTTTAGCTTACCTTGCTAGGGGCGCCCCTCGGGCTGCATCATCCCCAAGCCGCTTGGGCCGGACCCAGTGGCATGTATCTTCCTGCATTTACCCAAGCTGATATGCTTTCCATGCTTAACTTGCCTACGGCTGTCGCCTCCTCGACCATCAACTCCCACGGGGCCTTCTCACAGGCACGGCGCTGGTGCATGGGTCTGTCCCTGCCACGTCGACAAATCTGAGCGGTCGAGCTCTGGCTCGCGGCACGCCCCGCGCATGTCACCTCACCAGTCCCTCAGTGCCTTCACTTCATCCAGAGCAACCAGCGGCCGGCTGGCAGCTATAATGGCAAACCATGTTCTTCTTGTGCATGTTCAAAGGGATCCTGTGGGGAGGATAGCAGGCGGCACCGCGAGTCTCCTTTTCTCTCGTGCAATTCGCTTGCGTGTTAAAGGGGGGCTCCTGAGCATCGCGGCTCAGGAGCTCTTACTGGCTCTCCAGCCCTCACCCCCTGGCCTTGACCACGGCATCGCAACCTGGCATACCAGCGGTGGCTGAGCTCGCTCGAGGGCCAGGACCTGAGGACGTAGAGCACTAAGGAGAGCATGGGGGGAGGGAAACTCGTATGGGCCGACCTAGCTATGCAGCACAAGCTGGCGCGCAGCCCTAGCGCACCGTCAGGAATCGCCCTGAAGTCAACAAGATAAGTCCCGCCCTCAGATCGGCTAAATGTTTGGGCTAATGGTCACTCACGCCTTGCCGCAACCCCGTTGCGTCCATGTCAACTCCCTTTCTTCCCTTACCATGGTCGGTTGAGCGCTAAGGGGGACCTCATGAGCATCGTGCCTCAAGGGCTCTTACTGGACCTCGGGCCACGCACCTCCTAGCCTTGACCATAGCACGCGACCTGGCATACCAGCGACGGCTGTAGCCTGCCTGGGGACCGGGACCTGTCGGCATAGAGCAACAAGCTATCGCGAGGAAAGAAAGGGGGGACCGAGCCTTAACGGGACATGCATTAACCAAATTTTCATAACAGGAAAGATAAGCACAAAAGACATTACGGACCCTTACATGCCCCCATGGGGCACTTCATGACTCTTCGCAGGGAACAAAAGCTAAAACTAAGGGGGATCCTATTGCTACCTCTTGAGCATTGCGTTGGTTTTCCCTTGAAGCGGAAAGGGTGATGCAGCAAAGTAGCGTAAGTATTTCCCTCAGTTTTTGAGGACCAAGGTATCAATCCAAAGAGGAGGCTACGCCATGAGTCCCTCACACCTACACAAAACAAATAAATCCTCGCAACCAACGCGATAAGGGGTTGTCAATCCCTTAACGGTCACTTACGAGAGTGAGATCTGCTAGATATGATAGGATAATATTTTTGGTATTTTTGTGATAAAGATGCAAAGTAAAATAAAAGCAAAGGAAATAACTAAGTGTTGGAAGATTAATATGATGAAGATAGACCTTGATGTCTACTACACAACCTTCTTCTTGTAGACGTTGTCGGGCCTCCAAGTGCAGAGGTTTGTAGGACAGTAGCAAATTTCCCTCAAGTGGATGACCTAAGGTTTATCAATCCGTGGGAGGCGTAGTATGAAGATGGTCTCTCTCAAGCAACTCTGCGACCAAATAACAAAGAGTCTCTTGTGTCCCCAACACACCCAATACAATGGTAAATTGTATAGGTGCACTAGTCCGGCGAAGAGATGGTGGTACAAGTGCAATATGGATGGTAGATAAAGGTTTTTGTAATCTGAAAATATAAAAACAGCAAGGTAACTAATGATAGAAGTGAGCGTAAACGGTATTGCAATGATAGGAAACAAGGCCTAGGGTTCATACTTTCACTAGTGCAAGTTCTCTCAACAATAATAACATAATTAGATCATATAACTATCCCTCAACATGCAACAAAGAGTCACTCCAAAGTCACTAATAGCGGAGAACAAACGAAGAGATTATGGTAGGGTACGAAACCACCTCAAAGTTATTCTTTCCAATCAATCCGTTGGGCTATTCCTATAAGTGTCACAAACAGCCCTAGAGCTCGTACTAGAATAACACCTAAATATACAAATCAACCAAAACCCTAATGTCACCTAGATACTCCAATGTCACCTCAAGTATCCGTGGGCATGATTATACGATATGCATCACACAATCTCAATTCATCTATTCAACCAACACATAGAACCTCAAAGAGTGCCCCAAAGTTTCTACGGAGAATCACGACGAAAACGTGTGCCAACCCCTATGCATAGGTTCATGGGCGGAACCATGAAGTTGATCACCAAAACATACATCAAGTGAACCACGTGATATCCCATTGTCACCACAGATACGCACGGCAAGACATACATCAAGTGTTCTCAAATCTTTAAAGACTCAATCCGATAAGATTACTTCAAGGGGAAAACTCAATCCATTACAAGAGAGTAGAGGGGGAGAAGAACATAGGATCAACCTATAATAGCAAAGCTCGCGATACATCAAGATCGTGCCAAATTAAGAACACGAGAGAGAGAGATCAAACACATAGCTACTGGTACATACCCTCAGCCCCGAGGGTGAACTACTCCCTCCTCGTCATGGAGAGCGCCGGGATGATGAAGATGGCCACCGGTGGCGGTTCCCCCCCTCCCGTGAGTCTTGGGAACAGGGTCTGATTGGTTTTTCATGGCTCTGGAGGCTTGCGGCGGCGGAACTCCCGATCTAATCTCTGTTCTAGAAGTTTTACGATACGTAGGTATATATGGGTGCAGGGGGTACGTCGGTGGAGCTACGGGGGCCCCACGAGGCAGGGGGCGCGCCCTAGGGGGGTGGGCGCGCCCCACCCTGGTGAGCACCTCCCTCATCTCCTGACGTAGGGTCCAAGTCTATCTGGTAGGTTTCCTCCCAAAAATAACTTCTCCAGTTGATTTCGTTCCGTTTCGACTCCGTTTGATATTCCTTTTGCTCGAAACACTGAAATAGGCATAAAACAGCAAATCTGGGCTGGGCCTCCGGTTAATAGGTTAGTCCCAAAAGTAATATAAAAGTGGATAATAAAGCCCAATATTGCCCAAAACAGTAGATAATATAGCATGGAGCAATAAAAAATTATAGATGCGTTGGAGACGTATCAAGCATCCCCAAGCTTAATTCCTGCTTGTCCTCGAGTAGGTAAATGATAAAAAAGATAATTTTTGATGTGGAATGCTAGTTGGCATAAGTTCATTGTAATTCTTCTTAATTGTGATATGAATATTCAGATCCGGAAGATTCAAGACAAAAGTTCATATTGACATAAAAATAATAATACTTCAAGCATACTAACAAAGCAATCATGTCTTCTCAAAACAACATGGCCAAAGAAAGTTATCCCTACAAAATCATATAGTCTGGCTATGCTCCATCTTCCCCACACAAAGTATTTAAATCATGCATAACCCCGATGACAAGCCAAGCAATTGTTTCATACTTTGGACATTCTCAAGACTTTTTCAATCTTCACGCAATACATGAGCGTGAGCCATGGACATAGCACTATAGGTGGAATAGAATGGTGGTTGTGGAGAAGACAAAAAGAGGGAAGATAGTCTCACATCAACTAGGCGTATCAACGGGCTATGTAGATGCCCATCAATTGATATCAATGTGAGTGAGTAGGGATTGCCATGCAACGGATGCACTAGAGCTATAAGTGTATGAAAGCTCAACAAATGAAACTAAGTGGGTGTGCATCCAACTCGCGTGCTCACGAAGACCTAGGGCAATTTGAGGAAGCCCATCATTGGAATATACAAGCCAAGTTCTATAATGTAAAATTCCCACTAGTATATGAAAGTGACAACATAGGAGACTCTCTATCATGAAGATCATGGTGCTACTTTGAAGCACAAGTGTGGTAAAAGGATAGTAGCATTGTCCCTTCTCTCTTTTTCTCTCATTTTTTTTATTTTTTTATTTTTTTTATTTGGGCCTTTCTCCTTTTTTATGGCCTCTTTTTTTCCTTTTTTTTATTTTTCGTCCGGAGTCTCATCCCGACTTATGGGGGAATCACAGCCTCCATCATCCTTTCCTCACTTGGGACAATGCTCTAAAAATGATGATCATCACACTTTTATTTACTTACAACTCAACGATTACAACTCGATACTTAGAACAAAATATGACTCTATGTGAATGCCTCCGTGATGTGTAGGATATGCAATGAATCATGAGTGACATGTATGAAAGAATTATGAATGGTGGCTTTGCCACAAATATGGTGTCAACTACATGATCATGCAAAACAATATGACAATGATGGAGCGTGTCATAGTAAATGTAACGGTGGAAAGTTGCATGGCAATATATGTCGTCATGGCTATGGAAATGCCATGATAGGTAGGTATGGTGGCTGTTTTGAGGAAGGTATATGGTGGGTGTATGATACCGGCGAAAAGGTGCGCGGTATTAGAGAGGCTAGCAATGGTGGAAGGATGGGAAAAAGTGCGTATAATCCATGGACTCAACATTAGTCATAAAGAACTCATATACTTATTGCAAAAATCTAGAAGTTATCAAAGCAAAGTATTACGCGCATGATCCTAGGGGGGTAGATTGGTAGGAAAAGACCATCACTCATCCCCGATCGCCACTCATAAGGAAGACAATCAATAAATAAAGGGACATTTACATTTGTGCTCCTAACTCGAACCCACTACTCAAATTTACCCCTAACTTTTTTGATGTGCTCAAATTTGCCCCTAAAAAGCATTTTAAGTCACAGGAATGCCCTTCGATCTGGTCAAAGTTGTTTGACCAAAACTTTGAAAATTTATAACAAATTCATATGAACTTATAAGAATGCAAAATAAGATATCAAAATGCTCATAAAAACAACACCTATATGCACATGTCATTTACGTTCATGACAAAAGCACTCTTTAAAGCTTTTTAGGGTTTATAACATTAAAAACAATTTAGGGTGAATGCAAATAAATGCACATGTAGGTGAGGAACATAAATGACATGCGCTTATAGGTGATGTTTGTATGAACATTTGGATATCTTATTTGCATTTTTCTGACTTCGTATGAATTTGTTATGAATTTTCAAAGTTTTGGTCAAACAACTTTGACCAGATGGAAGGGCATTCCTGTGACCTAAAATGCTTTTTAGGGGAAAATTTGAGCACATCAAAAATTTAGGGGTAAATCTGAGAGTGGGCGCAAATTAGGGGCATAAATGTAAATGTCCCATAAATAAATCATGCTCCGACTTCGTCACATAACGGTTCACCATACGTGCATGCTACGGGAATCACAAACTTTAACACAAGTATCTCTCAAATTCACAACTACTCAACTAGCATGACTCTAATATCACCATCTTCATATCTCAAAACAATTATCAAGCTTCAATCTTTTCTTAGTATTCAACACACTCATAAGAAAGTTTTGACTAGTCTTGAATACCTAGCATATTAGGATTAAGCACATTACCATGCTATTTAAGACTCCCAAAATAATATAAGTGAAGCACGAGAGTTCATCTATTTCTTCAAAATAAAACTACCACGATGCTCTAAAAGATATAAGTGAAGCACTAGAGCAAACAACAAACTACTCCAAAAGATATAAGTGAAGATCAATGAGTAGTCGAATAATTATGTAACTATGTGAAGACTCTCTAATATTTAAGAATTTCAGATCTTGGTATTTTATTCAAACAACAAGCAATGCTAAAGAAAATGACACTTCAAGGATAGCACACATCATGTGAAGAAGCAAAAACTTAGGTTCAACCGATACTTGCCAATAATTGTTGAAGAAGAAAGGTGGGATGCCTACCGGGGCATCCCCAAGCTTAGATGCTTGAAACTTCTTGAAATATTATCTTGGGGTGCCTTGGGCATCCCTAAGCTTGAGCTTTTGCGTCTCCTTAATTCCTCTCATATCACGGTTTCCTAAATCTCAAAAGCTTCATCCACACCAAACTCAACAAGAACTCGTGAGATAGGTTAGTATAAACCAATGCAAAAACCTTATCATACTATACTGTAATAAATCACTAAAATTATTATTCAACATTGCATACTAAATTCCTCTGCATATTTAATACTCCTATCATCAAATAGAATCATTAAACAAGCAAACATATGCGAACAATGCAGACATAACAGCAATCTGCCAAAACAGTACAGTCTGTAAAGAATGCAAGATTCATCATACTTCCCTAACTCCAAAAATTATGAAAGAAAATTTCTACTGTAGTAAATTTATCAGAGCTTCTTATGCAAAAGGTTTCAACATTTTATCACATTCTTACTTTTCTAGGGAATTTTTTCCACAGCGGTAAACTTTCTGTTTTGAAACAACAACATGTATAATTGCAAAATAAGCATGGTAAAAGCTATCCTTGACATTTTTATTGAAACTAGAGATGCAAAACATTAATCTAAATAACAGCAAGCAAATACTAACAAAATAAAATGACCTTCCAAGCAAAACACATATCATGTGGTGAATAAAAATATAGCTCCAAGTAAAGTTACCGATGAACAAAGACGAAAGAGGGGATGCCATACGGGGCATCACCAAGCTTAGGCTCTTGGTTATCCTTGAATATTTCCTTGGGGTGAACTTAACAGAAAACTCGTGAGCTCCGTTAGTGAAAGAAAACAAAACACCACTTCAAGGTACTGTAATGAACTCATTCTTTATTTATATTGGTGTTAAACCTACTGTATTCCAACTTCTCTATGGTTTATAAACTATTTTACTAGCCATAGATTCATCAAAATAAGCAAGCAACACAATGAAAACAGAATCTGTCAAAAACAGAACAATCTGTAGTAATCTGTAACTAATGCAAACTTCTGGACCTCCAAAAATTCTAAAATAAATTGGTGGACCTGAGGAATTTGTCTAGTAATCATATGCAAAAAGAATAAACTAAATAGCACTCTCCAGTAAAAAAATTTAGCTAATCTCGTGAGCGCTAAAGTTTCTGTTTTTTACAGCATGATCATAAGGACTTCACCCAAGTCTTCCCAAAGGTTATACTTGGCACAAACACTAATTAAAACATAAAACCACATCTAAACAGAAGCTAGACGGATTGTTTATTACTAAACAGAACCAAAAAGCAAGAAACTAAAATAAAATTGGGTTGCCTCCCAACAAACGCTATCGTTTAACGCCCCTAGCTAGGCATGATGATTTCAATGATGCTCACAAAAAGACAAGAATTGAAACATAAAGAGATCATCATGAAGAATATAACTAGCACATTTAAGTCTAACCCACTTCCTATGCATAGGGATTTTGTGAACAAACAATTTATGGGAACAATAATCAACTAGCATAGGAAGGCAAAACAAGCATAATTTCAAAACTTTAAGCACATAGAGAGGAAACTTGATATTATTGCAATTCCTACAAGCATATGTTCCTCCCTCATAATAATTTTTAGTAGCATCATGAATGAATTCAACAATATAACCAGCACCTAAAGCATTCTTTTCATGATCTACAAGCATAGAATTTTATTACTCTCCACATAAGCAAATTTCTTCTCATGAATAGTAGTGGGAGCAAACTCAACAAAATAACTATCATATGATTGAAAATTAAGATCAAGATGACAAGTTTCATGGTTATCATTATTCTTTAAAGCATACGTGTCATCACAATAATCATCATAGATAGGAGGCATGCTTTCATCATAATAAATTTGCTCATCAAAGCTTGGGGACAAAAATATCATCTTCATCAAACATAGCTTCCCCAAGCTTGTGGCTTTGCATATAATTAGCATCATGGATATTCAAGGAATTCATACTAACAACATTGCAATCATGCTCATCATTCACATATTTAGTGCCAAGCATTCTATGTAATTCTTCTTCTAGGCAGTGAGCACAATTATCAGAATCCTTATTTTCACGGAAGACATTAAAAAGATGAAGCATATGAGGCACCCTCAATTCCATTTTTTTGTAGTTTTCTTTTATAGACTAACTAGTGCTAAAACAAGAAAAAAAGATTCAATTGCAAGATCTAAAGATATACCTTCAAGCACTCACCTCCCCGGCAACGGCGCCAGAAAAGAGCTTGATGTCTACTACACAACCTTCTTCTTGTAGACGTTGTTGGGCCTCCAAGTGCAGAGGTTTGTAGGACAGTAGAAAATTTCCCTCAAGTGCATGACCTAAGGTTTATCAATCTGTGGGAGGCGTAGGATGAAGATGGTCTTTGAGGGGTCCTGGACTAGGGGGTGTCCGGATAGCCGAACTATCATCTTTGGCCGGACTCCTAGACTATGAAGATACAAGATTGAAGACTTCATCCCTTGTCCGGATGGGACTTTCCTTGGCGTGGAAGGCAAGCTTAGCGTCTGAATATGTAGATTTCCTACCATTGTAACCGACTCTGTGTAACCCTAACCCTATTCGGTGTCTATATAAACCGAAGGGTTTTAGTCCGTGGGGCGAACAACAATCATACCATAGGCTAGCTTCTAGGGTTTAGCCTCTCGATCTCGTGGTAGATCTACTCTTGTACTACCCATATCATCAATATTAATCAAGCGAGGAGTAGGGTATTACCTCCAACGAGAGGGCCCGAACACAGGTAAAAACATTGTGTCCCTTGTCTCCTGTTACCATCAGCCTAGACGCAGTTCGGGACCCCCTACCGAGATCCGCCGGTTTGACACCGACATTGGTGCTTTCATTGAGAGTTCCTGCGTATGCGTCACCTATAGGCCCGATGGATCCTTGATCATCAACAACGACGCGGTCCAGGTGAGACTTTTCTCCCGGACAGATCTTCGTGTTCGGGCGGCTTTGCACTGGGCCAATTCCCTTGGCCATCTGGAGCAGATCAGCTTCGCCCCCGCCATCAGGTCAGATTTGGGAGTTTGAACTACACGGCCGACATCCGCGGAGACTTGATCTTCGACGGATTCGAGCCACACCTAAGCGCTACCACACTGCTCCTCGATGGGCACGATCTAGCTCTGCCGCGGACAAGGTGCCTTGGAGGTCGCATCGGCGTCCGCTCCGACCCTTAGCTCGGGCCGACTCCCCGATCGAGGGCGAGTGGTTGGACACCACCTCGGGGCTATGATCTCAACGGCGATTGAGCCGAACTCCATCCACTCGCTGCGAAGACCGTGACTCCCAGGTGCCGGACTCCTTTCCGGACTCCGAACCTCCCGCGCCCCTGCCAGTCGAATCCGACTGGGCGCCGGTTATGGAGTTCACCGCCGCGGACATCTTTCAGCACTAGCCCTTGGGCGATATCCTGAACTCACTAAAGTCTCTCTCTTTATCAGGAGAGCCCTGGCCGGACTACGGTCAGGAAGGTTGGGATGCGGACGACGAAGAAATTCAACGCCCACCCACCACCCACTTTGTAGACACTGTCTATGATTTAACCGACATGCTCGACTTCGACTCTGAAGACATCGACGGTATGGACGACGATGCCAGAGACGACCAAGAACCAGCGCCTACAGGGCACTGGAAGGCCACCTTGTCATACGACATATACATGGTGGACATCCCAAAAAGATGGGAACGGCGATGGAGCAGCGGAGGATGACCCCTCAAGAAACAACCCAAGCGCCCGGCGTCGGTGGCGCCGCTCTAAATCCCGCCACGGTAAAAGCGGTGATTCCGGCACGGGAGATAATAACACCGGACGGTGCGAAGACAACCCCTCCAGCGAGGATTCAGCACGGGAGGAGGGAGAAGCCAGCCCTCATGATAGAGCGGCAGACGGGGAGGTGGAGGGCGATAATTATATACCTCCCTCCGAAGATGAGGCAAGCCTCGGCGGCGATGAATTTGTCGTGCACGAGGATCCTGCCGAACAGAGGCGTTTCAAGCGCAGGCTTATGGCCACGGCAAGCAGCCTCAAGAAAAAGCAGCAGACTTAGAGCTGACCAAGACTTGCTAAGCGACAAATGGACTGAAGTCCTTGCGGCGAAGAGTAGGAACTCGAGCGCCCTCCAAGAGATACCCCAAACGCAGGCTGCTACCCCAATTAGAGGAAGCAGCACCCAAACCTACATCACCAACGCATGATGCGGCCGACCGGCCACCCCGTGGTCGCGACAGAGAGGCCTCTAGACCCTCCATTCAAGCCGCACTCTGGCGTCGCTCAAAAAGTACCAAGGCATGGGGAAACGCGCCAGACCTGCGAGACGTATTGGAGGACAAGGCAAGGCAAACAAGATTGATCTACGGATTGCGTGGGCGCCCCACGACACGTGACGATAACCGTCACGCCGGATACATCAACTCCGGCCGGGCTGAACACAGTAGACAAAGCTCATATGAGCTACGTCGTGATATAGCCCAATACAGAGGTGCCGCACACCCACTATGCTTCACAGATGAAGCAATGGATCATCAAATCCCCGAGGGTTTCAAACCCGTAAACATCGAATCATACGATGGCACAACAGATCCTGTGGTTTGGATCGAGGACTACCTCCTCCATATCCACATGGCCCGCGGCGATGATCTACACGCCATCAAATACCTCCCACTCAAGCTTAAAGGACCAGCTCGGCATTGGCTCAACAGCTTGCCGGCAGAATCGGTTGGTTGTTGGGAGGACACGGAAGCCGCATTCCTTGATAACTTCCAGGGCACATACGTGCGACCACCAGACGCCGATGACCTCAGCCACAAAATCCAGCAGCCAGAAGAATCGGCCAGACAATTCTGGACATGGTTCCTAACCAAGAAAAATCAAATCGTTGACTGTCCAGATGCAGAGGCCCTTGCACCCTTTAAACATAACATCCGCGACGAGTGGCTTGCCCGGCACCTATGACAGGAAAAGCCGAAATCCATGGAAGCCATCACCACACTCATGACCCGCTTTTGCGTGGGAGAGGACAGCTGGCTAGCTCGAAGCAACAACTTGGCCAAACACCCTGATAGTTCGGATACCAAGGATAGCAATGGCAGGTCGCGTGGCAACAAGCATAAACGCCGCATTAACGGCTATAATGATGAAGATACGGCAGTCAATGCCGGATTCAGAGGCTCTAAACCCGGTCAGAGGAAGAAGCCATTCAAAAGAAATACCCAGGGCCCGTCCAACTTGGACCGAATACTCAATCGCTCGTGTCAGATACATGGCACCCCCGAAAAACCAGCCAACCACACCAACAGGGATTGTTGGTGTTCAAGCAAGCAGGCAAGTTAAGTGCCGAACTCAATGACAAGGGGCTGCATAGAGACGACGAGGAAGAGCCCGAGCTGCCGAACAATAGAGGACAGAAGGGTTTTCCCACACAAGTGCGGACGGTGAACATGATATACGCAACCCACATACCCAAAAGGGAGCAGAAGCGTGCAGTAAGGGACATATACGCGATGGAGCCAGTCATCCCGAAGTTCAACCCATGGTCCTCCTGCCCGATCACATTTGATCAAAGGGACCACCCCACTAGCATCCGTCACGGTGGATTCGCCGCATTGGTTCTTGACCCAATCATAGACGGATTTCACCTCACTAGAGTCCCGATGGATGGCGGTAGCAACTGAACCTGCTTTATCGGGATACGGTCATAAAATGGGCATAGACCCCTCAAGGATTAAACCTACAAAGACGACCTTTAAAGGCGTCATACCGGGTGTAGAGGCCAGTTGTACAGGCTCAGTTACACTCGAAGTGGTCTTGATCCCCGGATAACTTCCAAAGCGAAGAGCTAATCTTCGACATAGTCCCGTTCCGCAGCAGCTATCGTGCACTGCTTGGACGAACCGCATTTGCAAAGTTCAATGCGGTGCCGCACTACGCATACCTCAAGCTCAAGATGCCAGGTCCTCGAGGAGTAATCACGGTCAATGGAAACACCGAACGCTCTCTTCGAACGGAGGAGCACATGGCGTCCCTCGTGGCGGAGGTGCAAAGCAGCCTCTCACAACAATTCTCGAGTCCGGCTATTAAACGTCCGGCCACCGTCAAGCGCGCCCGGAGTAACCTACAACAAGACCGCTGCACGATCCGGACGCAGCGTAGCAATCCGCCCCAACCCCAGCCCTCACGAAACAGCGAAGCCGATTACTACGCGTACATAACTACGCTCTGGAGATACCATGGGCCTAAGGGGAGGGGCACGACCACCGGCACGCCAGTGCGGCTCAACCGCACTGTGGGCTCCCAATTGTGTCATTCTTTTTAGTTCTTTTTCTTACTTTCAGACCCCGTTTTCCGGAAGTTACATCCGGCACTAGAATTGCCGAACTCACGATGCAACAGCCAGGAAGCGAAACCTCGTCGAGTGTCCAGGTGGTCTCTACTACGACATTATACCTATTTTACATACCATCCCACAGCTTACCCCTGGAGGGGGACATGTTAAATAGTCCCATCCCTTGCTTAACGCACTATATGTATCGTTCTGCTTTCATTGCAGTACCTTTTTGAATAAACAATAGATAGCTTTTGCCTATTATTGCACTCCTTTCTTTTTATATATATATATATGCTCATTTCATGACATGTTGCACCCGTACACTTTGGTACGGCCAATACACCAGGGGCTTAAGTACCCCAAAAATATGGTGTGATAAGTCCGAACACTTTCACAACTGCGGCACCCCGAACTTATAGCATTATATGCATCGGCTCCGAATCATGTCTTGGGTCAATAGTTGGGTTTGCCCGGCTCCCATGTTTTGGTACCTTACGTTCCGTTATATCGGCTAAGGTAGCACTGGGAGAACCACTACGATTGTGCCCCGATTGAGCTGGGTTGAGCACCTCAGTGGAGAAAGCTAAAACTGACCGCCATGATAGGGCGAGAGCCGGTTGCTGTTCGAGAGGTTTTTTCGGGTCCCTAAAGACTTATGCCGCTTAGAGCGAGGAGTCGGCATTGTCTGTCCAAGGCATGGATAGCGCCCCGAACTCAGTCTTCCGAATACTAGGGGCTTCGTCGAAATTTAAAATTATAGAATTCTATGGCTAAGTGAGAGTGTTCAAGCACTATAAGTCCGGTTGCCTTATTCGTTGCGTTGAGCGCCTCCCTCGACGGACCCAAGAATGGGAACAAGAGCGCTCAAGTTTATCCCGAACACCCCAGCACTCGTGGCATGGGGGCTGAAGCCAACGACTTGCCATCTCTCAAATTTGATAAACGGCCGCATAGAAGGTAATATTTTAAATTAACAAGCGTTGCTTAAGCGCATATGAACAAGTTTTCAGCGTCTGAGGATAACAAATGCGAGTCTATTCAAAATTACATCTTTGGAGCACTCATCCGCTATACGGCGGGCACCCTTCAGACGCCCTCATAGTACATTTCGGGCTTGCGATGCTCCTTGCCCTTCGGTGGCCCGTCCGTCGAAGCTTCTCCGCATCCAGCCTGCCCCAAAGTGCACTTTAGCACGGCAAGGGCTGACGGGCACCTTCAATGCGCAGAAGCGCTTTGATGACTTCAATCCATGGACAAAGGCGTCCACCAGCTGCACTAACCCGAAGTAGCTCCTGTGCATGGCTTCCAATGGCCACACCGAACTATGAGGCCCTTCATGGCCTGCTCGGTGAACTTGTGGAGCTCGACCAAGTCACTTCAGCTGGTCGCTCGAGGCACCGGACGTTCGGCCTCGACATCGCGATACCGAACACCTTCTCCGTCGAGCTCCCTCCTTGGCGCAGAGAACGCGGCAGCATCGTTACACTAAAGCAGATCTGCGAGCCTCTGGAGAGCTCGGATTCGGTAAGTACTAGATAATTGACTTTTACATTCTTGCTCTGCATAAAGAATGCCTTACCCGCCGATCTTCTTTATTGCCTCAATCTCTGAAGGGCTTTATGGGCCTCGGCCTTAGAAGCTTTGGCACTCTCAAGAGCCGAGGCAAGCTCGGACTCTCGGGTCTTCGAGTCACGCTCCAAACCCTCGAGTTTTTCCACGAGAGCCTGGAGCTCTTGCCGTACCTCCACCAGCTGCGCCTCCCCCTTCTCTCGCTCGATGCGCTCCGTGGCCGCTTTGTTTTTGGCCACGGACACCGCCTCCTTCAAGGTTGCCACCTCGCTCGTGGCCCCTGCAGTACCCATGTTATTCATGTTATCTTTTGCAACTGAATCCTTTCTATAAGGTATTTCTTTAATAAAGTATTACTTACCTTCCTTGTCCTCGAGCTGCTTCTTGGCAAGGCCGAGCTCGTTCTCGGACCGCTCAAGGCTCTACTTCAATGCATTGACCTCCGCATGATCGGTCTGGCAGAGGTCAGCGGCGCACTGCATTCCCATATTGACATACTTATGTTAGACTCCTGCGTATATCTTTTAGATCCTTAGTCCGGCTTTTCTTTCCGAACACCGAACTAAGCATCGAGAACTCTTGTCTATGCGGTAATATTTTTACATATTCTAAACTTACCTCAAAGCCTGTTAGAAGGCTGGTACAGGCTTGATCAGCCCGCTCTTGGCGGGACTGAACTTCCCGGATCACCACACTCATAACAAGGGGCTCCTCCTCGATGGAGGCGCCATTAGCGCCTCAAGAGCTATCCGGTGCCTCCGGTTGGACGGAGGACACCGGCGTCTTACCCTTCCTACGAAGGGACCGCTTGTCAAACTTCGAGACTGCTGAAGGTTCCGGCATGGAGTCCAGACAAGAATCGGGCTTAGAGCCCCTGGGGGTCTCGCTCCCCTCGCGCTTGGAGTCTGGGAGGCTGCCTTGCGGCGCCACCTGCGCCACCTCCTCTTGACCAGGCCCCCCTCGGGGCCCCACCTGGCGTCGTCCGCAGCGTGAGGTCAGGAGGCAGCCGGAAGTGAAGTACTCTCCACTTTCGGCCATTGAGGACCCGCCGACGAGCGGGCGAGCCCGTCCTTGGGCGGGCTGCATGATTGTTCGGCATTAGAGAACACTATGTAATGAAAACAAGCCATGGGTATCTGGATACTTACGATCTCGCCAGGGGCTTGGCCCTTGTTGGCCACTCCTCCTCGTCGTTGTCAGCGTTGGTGGAGAAGTCCGAAGGAAGGGTCCTTCCCTTCTTGGACCCTCCGCCCCCCCAGTTGGGGCGGCCTTCCTTTTCTTCTCTCCCCCCGCTGGGGGAGAGGCTTCTTTTTCCTCCTCGTCTTCCTTAGAGGAGGATTCCGCCTCAGGGTTGTCGGGCGATGAGTCCGACAGCACCTGGCGCCGGGAGCTCCTTCGAGTTCCCGTGGCCTCCTTCTTGGCCTTCTTCTCCGGCACCACGTGAGGTGCCGGACCCAGCAGCCCCTGTTGTGGTTCTAAGTCTGACAGTAGAATGGGGGGTAGGTGTGGAGAGCAAGGTCCTAGCTATGGAGTAGTTGTATACGCAAGGGATTTACGAGTTCCGGCCCTTCTCGGAGGAAGTAACAGCCCTACGTCTCGGAGCCCGGAGGCGGTCGACTGGATTATCTATGTATGTGTTACGAGTGCGAACCCTTCTACCGTGGAGGGTGGCTTATATAGAGTGCGCCAGACCCCAGCCAGCCCACGTAGTATAGGGTTTAAGGTGCGTTAAAGCTAGGCGTTCTTGGTAGCATGCCTTACATAAAAGTGTCACTAAGGTCATAAAGACTATTTAACTACTGTGACCGTTTGGATACCGAGTGGCTCTTGGACTCACGGTGGTCGAGTGGATCTTCGTAGTCGAGTGTCTTTGAATCTGTCGAGTGGATACCTACACGGTCGACTGGAAGGTTGCTTCTCTTGTGAGTCTCCTTGTGGAGGGTACCTTTGGGCAGGTCTATGACCCTACCCCAGGTACATGACTTCATCATTAGCCCCCGAATGGATCGAGGTTTGAGTGAGGAAGGAGTTGATAATCTTTCCGACCTGTTCTTCGTGTTGTGAGTGCGTCTCACTGTGGATCAACGACCTTTTGGTGATGGCATCAACTTCTCTTTTTCGCCTTGATCCATTCTCCACGTTTGTCGAGTGAACTTTGTGAACTCGAGGATTTCCGGCGGCGGTCTGAGGAAATCTGTTGTCTGACGAGTTGTTCTGCGGTTAGCGGATTTCACGGGATCCGAATTTTGGGAAGCGCGCGAAGCGGAGAAAACCGCGGCACTCGGATGGGATAAGACGATGACGCCTCGATCTTCGCGCCGCCTTTTTCGCCATGTATCGTGCGCGCGCCTGTTGCGGGATTGCGACGGGATTGCTTGGGCCTACCGGTCAGCCACTCGGAAGCGGCCCCATATAAAGCGCTGGTCAGGGTATTTTGAACAGTGCGACCTCAGACTTCCCTTCTCTCCGCCTCCAAACCTTCTCGCCGCGCTCTTCGTCTGTCCAGCGCTGAAGCTCGGTACTTTTCTCGCCGGCGACCATGCTGAAGGACAAGACTGCCGCCCTGGAACGGGTGAAGAAGGCGACGGCGAAGGCCAAGGGGAGAGCGCCCAGTCGGGGCGGTTCCTCTTCGCAGTCCAAGCTGCCACAGGGCTGGGTCCAAGGAGATTGGATCCGGTCGACCAGGACCGAGAAAGATCTCACCGATCCGCCAACGGCGACTGATCCCCATGGGTCGGCGAGGCTTCCGGCACGGAGTGGCAACCGCAGCTGAAGAGGGTGAGTCGTCCTCCTGGCCACCCACGTAGATAGGGGTTTTCTCTGCTGCCAAATCCTTTTTCCGGGGTTTACGAACTTTTTGGAGCGCAACTCCACCATTTCACTCCAAACTCCATTGTGTATCTTGCTGCTTTCTTTTCGCTCTGCGAGATTTTCTTGGGTTGTCGACCGCATTGGGGTCTCTTCAAGCACATATTCACCTGTCGCTCTCAGACGGTGAAGAAAACGAGCCCGAATGACGAGAGGACCCAAGTAATCCAGATGTGTGGGGGACTCGGGGTCCAGATGAGGGGGAAGAGCGCCTTTCCATTTATGACTCTTCCCGACTCGGTTAGAGGGTGGCGGTCGACCTGGTTTTACTACCAAGACCAGCCGACGCCAAGGGCGACTGGGCTCCCTCCTTTCTCCATGAGTCGAGTGAACAAGCCATCTTCCCTGAAGGTGTTACCAGAGGAGAAGGCCCAAGTAAAGCTGCTGATGGAGCGTGTAGTCTGGCTTATTCGCGATGGGGTGACCGGCATGGATCTCCTGGAGGTTTTTCTCCGACGGCATATTCAGCCACTCCAATACCGAGGACATCCGATGTGGATGTACTCTGGCACGGATGATACCACTCGGGTCCATCCAGAGGAGGTCGAGGATGCCACGCTGGAGAAGTGGATGACTGTTATCACAGGAAACAAGGACAATCCTCGCGGAGCTAGGAGGATTCCACCACTCGACCAGAGTTACCAACCAGACAAGGTATAACCGCTTATCTCCGACTGTGATTCTGCCGCATTCATTCTGTTTTGATGCCAATTCGTTGACTGGCTTTCACCTTGTTTTGTTGTCTTCTAGGTCACCACTGAGATGTACTCGATGCCCAATGGGGCGCAGGAAACAGTCGAAGAAGAAGAAGGAAGTGGAGGTGAGAGTCCAGAGGAATGGGAGTCCAACGGCGAGGAGGATGAGGAGGATGATGACTCTGATGATGAAGAGGAGGAGGAGGAAGACGTCGATCCTCCTCGCTCGGAGGGAAGGTCCAAGTTGAAGCACGACCCGGCGGCCGGGCGTGGTAAAGCTGTTGTGCCCATCGGTCACCGACGACGACCTAGGACAACTTCTCCGCCGACCGAGAAACCGCCAAGCAACCTCGAGCGACATCGTCAAAGCCGGGCGAAGGCCCTGCCTAAGATGCGAATGGTCATCCCCACCATCTCCGGGTAACCAATGTAACCTTGTATTTCCTTCTACAACATGAGTGAACTTTTGGTCGACTTGATGACTGATCAGCCGATTCTTGAAATCTACAGTGCCGCTACCTCCGAGACTTCAGCCAAGCACGAAGATCTGGAAATGGAGGATGCTGCCACCTCCAACCTTGGTAAGATCTCTAAGGTTTCGCTTTTAGTCGACTGGAGCTTTTAGTCGATTGGACTTCCATGTTTACTTCTGAATCTTTCTTGTAGTTCCGCCTCACGTCATTGATCTCCCCGATGATGACGAGGAAGCGCCATTAAGGAAGAGGAAGGACAAGAAAGCGCTTGCTGGCAAGGCTGCTCAAGTCGCGGAGATTCCGGAGACGCTGATTTCCGAGGGAGGCAACCCCACTCGGACTTCTGTGTCTTTCGTTGTACCGCTGACAAGTGCTCAACCCACTTCGTCGACCGCTGATCCACCATCTCTCTTTGCCACCCACCACGTCCCGGAAGACCAAGTAAGTGCTGCTAAGGAGGCCATACGCCAGGCGGGGATCATGATGGAGCAGTGAAAGCGGCTCGAGAGGCTAGTCGGCGGCCTATGATGCCAGTTCAGATCTCGAGCAATGTCCAAGTAAGTCGATTAACCGCTTGCTTTGTTAGGATATACTATCTGAAACTGCTTTCTTCTGGAGATTTCCATATCTGTACACCCACTGGGTGTGTGTGTCGATTGAACTTTTGTGGGGGCACGCTGAGTGCACCCACTGGGTGTAGTCCCCGAGACCATGGTCGACTGCGTGGAGTCGGCTATAGTCTTTATGTTGTGATCTTCTTCACTAGACCTGGACGGACCAAGTCGAATGGAACTGTAAAACCGGTGGGGGCACGCTAAGTGCACCCATGGTGTAGTCCTCGAGACTATGGTCGATCAAGGCTTGATCGACTATAGTCTAAAGAACTGTTTTTTTTACTGCGGCTGACCGCTGACAATTAGCCATGTTTTTAGAATCATAACCTTTTTGCCTCTTTTGGTCGACTGATCGAACCAAATTGGTAAACCAGTGGGGGCACGCTGAGTGCACCCGCTGGGTGTAGTTCCCGAGAATACTGTCGAATGTTTTTATTCGACCGTAGTCTTAGAAATGCTACTATATTTCCTTAGTCACTCGGAAGTGATCTGTCTTTGATGCCTTTCGTTGGTTGACTCTTTGTAGAAATCTTGCGAGCTTGTGGCCCGCTATACTGAGTTAGAGAAAAAGCAGATTCAGCTCAACCTCGATTTGAAGCTTGCTCAGGAGAATTTGCGTAAGGCAAAGGATGAAGCAAAAGGTATGGCTGGTGAGAATTTTTGACGATTGCCTCTGCTTTTTCTGCTCATTCTCAACTCTGTTCTCATTGTTGCTTTGCGAGTAAACCTGGAAGAGACTTTGAAGAAGAAGGACCTTGACCTTGCAGAGGCACGTATAGGCGGCTTTGGAGAAAACAAAGCTCATTGAAGAGAAGCTTGCCTCGGTCGACAAACTCGAAGATGAAAATGCCAAGCTGAAAGCCTCTCGACGCGGCTAACAATGAAGTCGGTCGACCAAGAACGACAAGAATGTTCTGTCGACAAGGTTGGCCAACCGGCGGGGAAGCGAAACGACACGGAGATTTATCTTGGAGGGTTCGCCAAGAAGTCGCTTTCTCATGCTTGAAGGTAATCTCTTTTATCCGACTGTCTTGCTCTCACCGACTCATCACATGATCTTTATTTTGAGTCTGAGTTGTGTTTTCAGAATTCTGCCAAAACTTTGAAGAAGAAACCAGTCGAGTGGAAACCAGCTTGGACCCCATCAACTCTCCTGTGAAGGACGAAGCTGCTATGAATGTGCTCCAACTGGAGTCTCGTGTTGCTAGCGTGGTGGATTATCTTGCTCGACTGAAAGTTGCAGTGTTGCGGATCGACTCGACTCTCTACGGGCCGGAAACGGACTCTCGAGAATGATCTTGAATCCCTGATGACTCGACTGAACGAGATTCCAAGTCGAGTGCAAGAATGGAAAAAGTCTTCTGCCAGGTGTGGTGCTGATGTTGCTCTATCTCCGGTTCGTGTCCACTGCAAAGAAGCGCAAGAGGACAAGCTGGTGTCTCTCAAGGTTTCCAATACCAGGAAGCACGACTTCAGATCTTTCATGGAGACTTTCATCGCTGCTGCTACCCGTATTCTTGACGGAATCGACCTCGACCAGTTTGTTGCACCTTCCAGTCCTCCGCCGGAGGAGTAAAAAACTTCTAAGTCCCACTTTAAATTTGCCTCGGAATGCCGAGTGGTTTCTGTAACCGATAAACTTTAACAGGCTTAACGCCTGAGCACCTTTGGATCCGTAAGACATTTATCCGAACTTGATTTTTCCTTTAACATGCTTTGCTTGCCTTCGAGAGAACTTTATTCCTTATTCGGAAGATATTCCGTTGAAATTCCAATCGACTTGTGCTTCATCTATCCTGTAGGTAGAGGTGGAACACAGACTGCGACTGACCTTGTCGTCCTTACGGATCGGGACGAACCGCACGTTGTGCTTGTGGCGAAGCTCCGAAGGAGGAGGTTGCAGTCAACCTGCACCTCGTCATCCTTGTGGATTGGGATGGACCGCACGTTGTACTTGTGGCGAAGCTCCGAAGGAGGAGGTAGCAGTCGACCTGCACCTCGTCGTCCTTGCAGACTGGGATGGACCGCACATTGTACTTGTGGCGAAGCTCCGAAGGAGGAGGTAGCAGTCGACCTGCACCTCGTCGTCCTTGCGGACTGGGATGAATTCCTTACTTAGGCGAGCACCTTTGGGCTGCAGCTAAGCCCCGAGTGGGAGGTTTGCTCTCCACTCGGTAGGATTTTTATTACTTAGGCGAGCACTGGCTGCAGCTAAGCCCTCGAGTGGGAGGTTTGCTCTCCACTCGGTAGGATTTTATTACTTAGGCAAGCAGCTGGGCTGCAGCTAAGCCCCGAGTGGGAGGTTTGCTCTCCACTCGGTAGGATTTTTATTACTTAGGCGAGCACTCGGGCTGCAGCTAAGCCCCGAGTGGGAGGTTTGCTCTCCACTCGGTAGGATTTTTATTACTTAGGCGAGCACCTGGCTGCAGCTAAGCCCCGAGTGGGAGGTTTGCTCTCCACTCGGTGGGATTTTTATTACTTAGGCGAGCACTGGCTGCAGCTAAGCCCCGAGTGGGAGGTTTGCTCTCCACTCGGTAGGATTTTTATCACTTAGGCGAGCATTGGGCTGCAGCTAAGCCCCGAGTGGGAGGTTTGCTCCACTCGGTAGGATTTTTATTACTTAGGCGAGCACTGGCTGGCTAATCCCCGAGTGGGAGGTTTGCTCTCCACTCGGTAGGATTTCTATTACTTTGGATGTTTTAAGGCGAATTTTTGGGCTGTTATAAGCCCCCGAGTGGGAGGCTGGCTCGCCCCTCGGTAGGAATTTGAATACTTAGGCGAGTACTTGGACTGCAGCTAAGCCTCCGAGTGGGAGGCTGGCTCGCCACTCGGTAGGAATTTGAATACTTAGGCGAGTACTTGGACTGCAGCTAAGCCTCCGAGTGGGAGGCTGGCTCGCCACTCGGTAGGATTTTGTATACTTAGGCGAGTACTTGGACTGCAGCTAAGCCTTCGAGTGGATGGCAGGCTTGCCACTCGGTAGGATTTTGTATACTTAGGCGAAGCGGATTCGCAGCTAAGCCCCCGAGTGAGAGAGACCTGCTCGCACTCGGAAAGGATTTTACAAGCTTAGGCGAATCGGATTCGCGACTAAGCCACCCAATCGGGGAAATTTCAACAAAAAGCAATAACAATCACGGAAAATTATAACATTCTTGTCTTGGATAAACAAACTTCAAAAGCACTTTTATTACATCTCAACCGAGTGAGTTTTTAAGTGTAAAAGGCGGCGCAGCTCTGCGTTCAAGCTCGAGGCTCGTCGATCTGGCGATCAACGTTGTAGAGATGATATGCTCCATTGTGGAGGACTCTCGTGACGATAAAGGGACCTTCCCAAGTGGGAGCAAGCTTGTGTGGTTTCTGTTGATCCACTCGCAGGACCAAATCTCCCTCTTGGGAGGCTCGACTCTTCACATTTTTGGCATGGAATCGACGCAAGTCTTGCTGATAGATAGTCGAGCGGATCAAGGCCATCTCTCTCTCCTCTTCCAAAAGGTCGGCTGCATCTTGCCGGGCTTGTTCTGCTTCTTCTTCAGAGTATAGCTCGACTCGAGGTGCATTGTGAAGCAGGTCACTCGGCAGAACTGCTTCAGCTCCATAGACCAGGAAGAATGGAGTTCTCCCAGTCGACCGATTAGGAGTGGTCCTCAATCCCTAGAGAACTGATGGAAGTTCATCGACCCAAGCACCTGCTGCGTGCTTCAGGTCACGCATCAGCTGTGGTTTTAGCCCTTTGAGAATGAGGCCGTTTGCACGCTCTGCTTGTCCATTCTACTGAGGATGAGCAACTGAAGCATAGTCGACCCGCGTGCCCTGAGAGGCGCAGAAGGCTTTGAACTTGTCATTATCGAAGTTTGACCCATTGTCGGTGATGATGCTATGTGGAACTCCATATCTGAATATCAACTCTCTGATGAAACTGATAGCAGTGCATGCATCTATGTTCTTGATGTGATTGTCTTCTATCCACTTGGTGAACTTGTCGATCGCTACTAGCAAATGGGTGAAACCGCTTCGCCAGATTCTCAACGGTCCAATCATGTCCAATCCCCAAACAGCAAAGGGCCAAACGAAAGTGGAATGGTCTTCAAGGCTGAGGCTGGCTTGTGTGACATGTTGGAATAGAACCGACATCCTTCACACTTGTCGACTATTTCTTTTGCCATTTCATTTGCTTTCGCCAAGAAAATCCCGCTCGGTATGCTTTAGCCACAATGGTCCGAGAGGACGCATGATGGCCACAGGTCCCAGTGGATATCTTCAAGAATTATCGACCTTCTTCCGGCGTGATACACTTACGGCCGACTCGATCGCTTTCTCTGTACAATTGTCCCTTGATCCTTTGTAAAGGCCTTGGATCGACCAGACGATCTGTCGAGCCTCTTCTTCATTCTCTGGGAGCTCTTTACTTAGGATATATGCGATGTACGGCACCGTCCAGTCGGGAGTGATGACCACAAATTCCATAATCAGGTCGACCACGGCTGGGACCTCAACTTCAGTCGGATCATTGGCACTCTTTTGCTGCAGGGCTTCTTCTGTGAAAGGATCCTCCTACACTGATGGAACACGAATGTGTTCCAAAAATACATCACTAGGAATGGCTTCCCTCTTGGACCCTATCTTCGCCAAATCATCCGCAGCTTGATTTTTCAGTCGGGGTATATGATGAAACTCTAACCCCTCGAATTTCTTCTCCAAATTTTCTCAATGCATTACAATAACCTGTCATAGGTGGGCTTCGACATCCCACTCCTTCATCACTTGATTAACAACCAGATCCGAGTCGCCATAGACCATAAGGCGCACGGACGCCGAAAGTGAAATGGCCATGCGCAACCCATACAGAGTGCTTCATATTCTGCTTCGTTGTTGGAAGAATCAAAGTGAATCTGGAGAACATACTTGAGCCTATCTCCTCGGGGAAACCAATACAACGCTTTGACCAACTGTTTCAAAGATCTTGGAACCATCGAAAAACATAGTCCAGTGTTCCGAGTGAACTTGGGTCGAAAGTTGCTGTTCGGTCCACTCGGCGAGGAAATCTGCTATTGCTTGGGACTTGATGGCTTTCTTTGCCTCGAATTTGATATCAAGGGGAAGGATTTCAATCGCCCATTTTGCAACTCGACCAGTTGCATCTCTGTTATGAAGAATTTCCGACAAAGGCGTCACGACGATCGTAATGGAATGATCGAGAAATAATGAGCAACCTTCTTCGTGGTCATATAGATCCCATAAACAAGCTTCGATAATGAGGGTATCTTTGCTTTGATGGGGTCAAGATTTCAGAAAGATAATAAACCGGGCGTTGAACTTTGAAGGTTTTTCCTTCTTCTTCCCGCTCGACCGTAAGTACGGTACTGACGACTTGTCCAGTGGCTGCAATGTAAAGCAGCAAAGGCTCCTTGCTGATTGGAGCAGCAAGCACCGGTTGGTGGAGAGCAGAGCTTTGAGCTCTGCAAACGCTGCATCAGCTTCTAGAGTCCACTCGAACTTGTCTGACTTCTTCATCAGTCGGTAAAGAGGCAATGCCTTTTCACCGAGGCGAGAGATGAATCGACTTAAAGCGACCAAGCATCCAGTAAGTTTCTGGACATCGTGCACACGCACAGGGCGCTTCATTCGGAGTATGGTGCCAACCTTTTCTGGGTTAGCATCGATTCCTCGCTCAGAAACGAGAAAACCGAGTAACTTTCCACCAGGAACTCCAAATGTACACTTTGATGGATTAAGCTTGATATCATACCTCCTGAGATTGGCAAATGTTTCAGGAAGGTCAGTCAACGGGTCGGAACCCTTTCGTGACTTGACCACTATATCATCCATGTATGCTTCCACATTCCGACTGATTTGAGTGAGCAAACACTTCTGAATCATCCTCATGAATGTGGCTCCGGCATTCTTGAGACCGAATGGCATGGTGACATAACGAAGCACCGAATGGAGTGATGAACGCTGTTTTAATCTCATCGGGTCCATACGCACGGATCTGATGGTACCCGGAATAGGCGTCTAAAAAGACAACCTCTCGCATCCCACAGCTTGAGTCGACTATTTGGTCGATGCGAGGAAGAGGGAAATGATCTTTCGGGCAGGCCCGATTGATATGCTTGAAATCGATGCACATGCGCAACGACTTGTCCTTCTTGGGGACCATGACAACGTTGGCGAGCCACTCGGAGTGGTAGATCTCTCGGATGAACTCTGTTGCTAAGAGCCGAGCCACCTCCTCGCCAATGGCCTTTCTCTTCTGGACGGCGGACCGCCGAAGATACTCTTTAACTGGTTTGAATTTTGGGTTGACTCGTAGGCGATGCTCAGCCAGCCCCCTGGGAACACCCGGCATGTCGTGAGCTTCCATGCAAAGATGTCCCAGTTCTCACGGAGGAACTGGATGAGCGCTTCTTCCTATTTTGAGTCGAGTGTTGTTGAGATGTTGGTCGGAGTAGCATTGGGATCAGTCGGGTGAATGTGAACCTGTTTCGTCTCGCCAGTCGACTGGAATGCTGACTCCGTAGCGGGCTTCTTAGCTTGCAACAAATCACTCGGATCTGCAGTTTTCTGATACTCTTGTAGCTCTACCACTGCCAACTGAGCATCGGCGATCTTAGAGCCTTTCTGGAAGCACTCTTCTGCCTTCTTCCGATTGCCCGTGACAGTGATCACGCCCTTAGGACCAGGCATCTTGATTTAAGATACACATAACATGGTCGGGCCATGAAACGTGCATAAGCTGGTCTCCCGAATAGCGTGATAAGCGCCTGAAATCCACGACCTCAAAGGTCAACTTTTCTTTCGTAAATGCTTTGAATCACCAAAAACTACATCAAGAGCAATTTGGCCGAGTGACTCAGCCTTCTTTCCAGGAATGACTCCGTGGAAGCTCATGTTACTGGTACTGAGTCTGGACATCGGAATGCCCATCCCTTTCAACGTCTCCACGTATAATATGTTCAAGCCACTACCACCATCCATCAGGACCTTGGTCAGTCGAGTGCCTTCGACAACTGGGTCGACCACCAATGCTTGCCTCCCAGGGGTGGCAATGTGCGTCGGGTGATCAGACTGGTCGAATGTGATGGCGGTCTGCGACCATTTCAGATAATTGGGAGTCGCCGGAGCAACCAATTTTACTTCCCGATTGATAACCTTCAATCGACTTTTTCTTTCGACGTCAGCAAAAATCATCAGGGTGGAATTGACCTGGGGATATCCACCATCACTGTCATCTCTGTCCTCAACTTTGTCTGTCTCCTTATCCTTATCCTTGGGCTATTTCCTCTGGAACTGCTGAATCAAGAGCCGACACTATCGAGTGGTATGTTTCGGGTAAATGAGTTTACCCTCTTCATCTTTCTTTGTATGAATATGACATGGTAAATCCAACACGTCGTTCCCATCCTGGTCTTTCACCTTCTTAGGGTTCCAAGGACCCTTGGGTTTCCCCTTGAACTTTCCTGGGGTCACTGCCAAGGCCTGTCCGGGAGCCGCTGGCTCGGCTTTGCGCTTCTGCTTCCGACTGGAATTTCCTCCGCCGGTCTCATTGGCGGCCGATTTATATTTACCACTCCGGAGCCGATCCTCTTCTTCACCATTTGCATATTTGGTGGCAATCTCCATCATCCGACTCAGGGTCATATCTCCGGTTTGACCAAATTTCAAACTCAATTCTCTGTTCTTGACACGTTCCTTGAAGGCACAGACTGCCTGGTGATCAGATACATTCTCGACTATGTGGTGCAAAGTGATCCACCTCTGGATATAATCTCTCAAATTTTCACTCGACTTTTGCACGCACGACTGCAACTCTGTCAAACCTGCTTGTCGTTTGCAAGTTCCTTCAAATGTCCTGACAAACACTCGGGCAAGATCTTCCCAAGTGTAAATACTGCTGGGTGCTAACTGATTCAACCACGCCTGAGTTGAACCCTCCAACATAAGAGGTAAATGCTTCATGGCTACCTCATCGTTGCCACCGCCGATCTGAACCGCCACTCGGTAATCTTCAAGCCAAGTGTCAGGCTTGGATTCTCCAGTGAACTTGCTAACTCCAGTCGCCAACCTGAAGTTGGGAGGAATCATCGCGTACGATGGCTCTGCTGAAACACTCTGGTCCCGAGACATGAACTCTACTACCGGAAGGAACATCTCTATCATGGCCGTCTCGGTGAGCTCTGTTCTGTCGACCAAACCTTGAACGATAATAGATCTCGCATCAAAGCCTGGTTACACAGGGGTCGACCGGAACTCTTCGCCCAAAGACTGTTTTGGCGTCTCGTCGTCTCCGCTGCCGAGGAGCGTATGATCCACCCCTTGGGGAGGAGTGGGCACTTTCGGCGTCGATCGTTGCGATCGAATCGGTGCTCATACCGCTCATGACCCTTGTATTGATCATCACGCCGCCCCCATGTTCCTCACGCCGGGGCGATCTTGGACTATGGGCCGATCGAATGAATTCGCAGCGACGGATCGGCTGTGAACCCTGTTCCGCGATCGATACAACTGAGTTTTGATCTCCTGCCGCCCGGAGCAAATCCACGATTTGCTGCAAACCTCTACCTGCCTCCGATCGGGAAGGCTGAATTGACTTTGCTATACGGGCGGCAAGCGCTAAATTCTGAATCGGAGTTCGATATACACAGGTTGGCGGTTGAAAGAGCTAAGCGTCGACTGGATTACGGAACCCTCGATCGCAGTCGCTCGTCGATTACTCGCTGAAGATTCTCGGTCGAGTCGCTCAGCCAGGTTGGCTGTTGCCGCATCCTCCAAGGCGCGAGCCTCGGGTTTCTCCAATGATAGGAGTGTGAAGTGCATCCATGTTCCGTCGACGAAGCTCCTCCCTCTGGAGCGAAGTGAGGGGCTCGGGCAAGTACTCTTCGTGGGCTTGCACCGGATCGCCTCCACCGCCACCTTCGTTGGTGTGGGTGAATCCAGGGGGACTGCGTGGTGCATCGACCATCAGAACCTCTGCCGCCAGGTCACTGCTATCGCATTCGGACACAGTCTCTACGGAGCCAGTCGACAGGTCAAACAGGCCAAAGAGAGATTCGTCGGGCTCGATCGCCGCGACTTGGGGGATGGCCGACTGGCGGGCCACCGCATGCCTCACCCACCGCTGAAACCTTGACCGACCGGGCAGCTTGCGCGGTGGGAGGCTGGGAGTGAAGACAGCGCAGGAGCCGACCCATACTGGGTCGACGGTTGCCGCAGGAGGACGCCGCGGACACACGCGCGAAAGTGCGTCGCCCCGCGGATGGGGAGCGCCTCCACGTCGAGTGGAGCCTCCTTAAGCCAAGCGGAGTCGTCGGCGATGAATGTGAGCGCACCGAGATGGATCTCGTGGCCGTCGACCAAAACTCCACCTGAAACCATGATGCCGGAGATCGAAAGAATCCCAACTTCTCCAACAATTCGCTAGAACACCAGCCCCATGGTGGGCACCAACTGTCGTGGTTCTAGGTCTGACAGTAGAATGGGGGGTAGGTGTGGAGAGAAAGGTCCTAGCTATGGAGTAGTTGTATACGCAAGGGATTTATGAGTTCAGGCCCTTCTCAGAGGAAGTAACAGCCCTACGTCTCGGGCCGGAGACGGTCATTTGGATTATCTGTGTATGTGTTACAGTGCGAACTCTTCTACTGTGGAGGGGTGGCTTATATAGAGTGCGCCGGGACCCCAGCCAGCCCACGTAGTAGAGGGTTTAAGGTGCGTTAAAGCTAGGCGTTCTTGGTAACGCCTTACATAAAAGTGTCATTAAGGTCATAAAGACTATTTAACTACTGAGACCGTTTGGATACCGAGTGGCTCTTGGACTCCACGGTGGTCGAGCGGGTCTTCGTAGTCGAGAGTCTTTGAATCTGTCGAGTGGATACCTACACGGTCGACTGGAAGGTTGCTTCTCTTGTGAGTCTCCTTGTGGAGGGTACCTTTGGGCAGGTCTATGACCCTACCCCAGGTACATGACTTCATCAGCCCCGTCAATCGGGCGTCCGCTGGGTCTTCTGGCAAAGGGGCCGGATAGTTAATCTATCCGGACGTCTTCAGCCAGTCCTGTCAAAGGTTAGGGAGTTTTAGATCCCACATAGAGTCAATCTATGAAAAACAAGAGTCCCATAAAGGGTAAAATAACTTACCTCGCTGGCTTGACGCTGCGAGCTGAATCTGCAATCTTCGATGGCGGATGAGGGAGCCTCGGCGCCATGAACAGCACCTTCCGGGCATCTTAAATGCGTAGTGTCAAAGGGCCTTTTCAGAGTTGGGTCTGTGCGGATCGAACTCCCACAATTTGAAGGCCCGTTTTGGCATGGGAGAATCCGGCGGATGAGCATCACACGGATTACGTTGACAAGCACGAGATTCTTGTCCGCCGAGTTTTGACGCAGTTTGGAGTCCGGATAGCTCGTCCGAATTCCCCCACGTCGGGCCGTCTCTTTCCATGATGTGAGCAGTGGGGAGGCCAGATCGAATTGGGGCCGCAGCCCATAGAGAGTCGCTCGGCTCGGTGAGTTAGAACCACCCGGATGGCCACCCCTTTATGGTCTCCACAAAGGAGCCATCGAGCCTTAGGACTCTGGCCATATTGCCAACCATGGCACCTCCGCACTCCGGCTTGGCAGCCGCCCACTACCTTCGGCTTGACATTGAAGATCTTCAGCCATAAGCGAAGTGGGGCTGGATGCGAAGGAAGGCCTCGCCTGACGATGAACGCCGAGATGTTGAGGATGAAATTCGGGGCCAGATCGTGGAAGTCCATGCCGTAGTAGAACATGAGCCCCCGGACAAATGGCTGAAGTGGAAAACCTAGTCCGCGGAGGAAGTGGGTGAGAAACACCACCCTCTCATGGGGCACAGGGGTTGGAATGAGCTGCCCCTCGTCGGGTAGCCGGTCTTGCGATGTCGCTGGACAAGTATCCGGCCGTCCAGCTTTTCGATGTGCCCCTCGTGACGGAGGAGGCCATCCACCTGCCTCCCGCTCCGGACATAGTTGGAGAAGGTTGAGGTGGGATGTCTTGACTGGGCGCTGGAGCTCAGTCTTGGCGGAAATGGATGAGCAAAGGAGGAAGAAGGCGTAGGTGAAAAGGTGGATCCTTATCCCCTTATATGGACGGACGAAGCTATGCGTCCCCCACAAGCCTGGTAAAACTCGCTTATCTCCCAAGCGCCGTAATCAATGGCGCGGATGAGTTGCACATGTCCGTATTGATGGGAATCCCGGAATAAGGGGGCACGATCTCCGCTTTGATAAGACGTGCCAAGGAAACCGCCTCGCTAAACGTGCTAAGGTGGGACAGTAAAAATACGATTCGTATAAAGGCCTGGCCGTGGTGTGATGTCACGCCCTTGAGAATACGTCAATGAATCTGTGCAAAAATTATTCTCTCTACGGTGGTATGTGGAACTTGTTTTGCGAGCGGACACTATCCTTGTGTTCAAAACCTTCTATGAAGTATTCGGAGGAGGAACCCGCCTTGCAATGCCGAAGACAATATGCAGCGTCGGACTAAATCGTCACCGAATCCTGGTTCGAGAGACTCTTGAGGAGTCTGGACTAGGGGGTGTCCGGATAGGCGAACTATCATCTTTGGCCGGACTCCTAGACTATGAAGATACAAGATTGAAGACTTCATCCCTTGTCCGGATGGGACTTTCCTTGGCGTGGAAGGCAAGCTTGGCGGTACGAATATGTAGATTTCCTACCATTGTAACCGACTCTGTGTAACCCTAACCCTATTCGGTGTCTATATAAACCGAAGGGTTTTAGTCCGTGGGGACGAACAACAATCATACCATAGGCTAGCTTCTAGGGTTTAGCCTCTACGATCTCGTGGTAGATCTACTCTTGTACTACCCATATCATCAATATTAATCAAGCAGGAGTAGGGTATTACCTCCATCGAGAGGGCCCGAACACAGGTAAAAACATCGTGTCCCTTGTCTCCTGTTACCATCCGCCTAGGCCTTGCAGTTCGGGACCCCCTACCCGAGATCCGCCGGTTTTGACACCGACAGTCTCTCTCAAGCAACCCTGCAACCAAATAACAAATAGTCTCTTGTGTCCCCAACACACCACATACGATGGTAAATTGTATAGGTGCACTAGTCCGGCGAAGAGATGGTGATACAAGTGCAATATGGATGGTAGATAAAGGTTTTTGTAATCTGAAAATATAAAAACAGCAAGGTAACTAATGATAAAAGTGAGCGTAAACGGTATTGCAATGATAGGAAACAAGGCCTAGGGTTCATACTTTCACTAGTGCAAGTTCTCTCAACAATAATAACATAATTGGAACATATAACTATCCCTCAACATGCAACAAAGAGTCACTCCAAAGTCACTAATAGCGAAGAACAAACGAAGAGATTATGTTAGGGTACGAAACCACCTCAAAGTTATTCTTTCCAATCAATCCGTTGGGCTATTCCTATAAGTGTCACAAACAGCCCTAGAGTTCGTACTAGAATAACACCTTAAGATACAAATCAACCAAAACCCTAATGTCACCTAGATACTCCAATGTCACCTCAAGTATCCGTGGGCATGATTATAGATATGCATCACACAATCTCAATTCATCTATTCAACCAACACATAGAACCTCAAAGAGTGCCCCAAAGTTTCTATCGGAGAATCACGACGAAAATGTGTGCCAACCCCTATGCATAGGTTCATGGGCGGAACCATAAGTTGATCACCAAAACATACATCAAGTGAATCACGTGATATCCCATTGTCACCACAGATCGCCTGACAAGACATACATCAAGTGTTCTCAAATCCTTAAAGACTCAATCCGATAAGATTACTTCAAGGGGAAAACTCAATCCATTACAAGAGAGTAGAGGGCAAGAAGAAACATAGGATCCAACTATAATAGCAAAGCTCGCGATACATCAAGATCGTGCCAAATCAAGAACAGGAGAGAGAGAGATCAAACACATAGCTACTGATACATACCCTCAACTCCGAGGGTGAACTACTCCCTCCTCGTCATGGAGAGCGGCGGGACGATGAAGATGGCCACCGTTGAGGGTTCCCCCCTCCGGCAAGGTGCCGGAATAGCGTCCCGATTGGTTTTTCATGGCTTTGGAGGCTTGCGGCGGCGGAACTCCCGATCTAATCTCTGTTCTGGAAGTTTTATGATACGTAGGTATATATGGGTGTAGGGGGTACGTCGGTGGAGCTACGGGGGCCCCACGAGGCAGGGGGGCGCGCCCCCCACCCTCGTGAGCACCTCCCTCATCTCCTGACGTAGGGTCCAAGTCTATCTGGTAGGTTTCCTTCCAAAAATAACTTCTCCAGTTGATTTCGTTCCATTTCGACTCTGTTTGATATTCCTTTTCCTCGAAACACTGAAATAGGCATAAAACAACAAATCTGGGACTGGCCTCTGGTTAATAGGTTAGTCCCAAAAGTAATATAAAAGTGGATAATAAAGCCAAATATTGCCCAAAACAGTAGATAATATAGCATGGAGCAATAAAAAATTATAGATATGTTGGAGACGTATCAGACCCGGGGGCCATAGGTTTCACTAGTGGCTTCTCTCAAGAGCATAAGTATTTTATGGTGGGTGAACAAATTACTGTTGTGCAATTGACAGAATTGAGCATAGTTATGAGAATATCTAGGTATGATCATGTATATAGGAATCACGTCCAAGACAAGTAGACCGACTCACATTGCATCTACTACTATTACTCCACTCATCGACCGCTATCCGGCATGCATCTAGAGTATTAAGTTCATAAAAGCGAGTAACGCCTTAAGCAAGATGACATGATGTAGAGGGATAAATTCATGCAATATGATAAAAACCCCATCTTGTTATCCTCGATGGCAACAATACAATCGTGCCTTGCTGCCCCTCATCACTAGGAAAGGACACCGCAAGATTGAACCCAAAGCTAAGCACTTCTCCCATTGCAAGAAAGATCATTCTAGTAGGCCAAACCAAACTGATAATTCGAAGAGACTTGCAAAGATAACCAATCATACATAAAAGAATTCAGAGAAGATTCAAATATTTTTCATAGATAAACTTGATCATAAACCCACAATTCATCGGTCTCAACAAACACACCGCAAAAAGAAGATTACATCGAATAGATCTCCACGAGAGAGGGGGAGAACATTGTACTGAGATCCCAAAAGGGAGAGGAAGCCATCTAGCTACTAACTATGGACCCGAAGGTCTAAGGTAAACTACTCACACTTCATCGGAGAGGCTATGGTGTTGATGTAAAAGCCCTCCGTGATGGATGCCCCCTCCGGCGGAGCTCCGGAACAGGCCCCAAGATGGGATCTCGTGGGTACAGAAGGTTGCGGTGGTGGAATTAGGTTTTTGGCTCTGTTTCTGATCGTTTAGGGATACGTAGGTATATATAGGAGGAAGGAGTATGTCGGTGGAGCAACAGGGGGCCCACGAATGTGCAGGGCACGCCCTGGGTAGTTAGGCATGCCCCCTACCTCGTGGCCTCCTCTTTTGTTTCTTGACGTAGGGTCCAAGTCTCCTGGATCTTGTTCGTTCCAAAAATCACGTTCCCGAAGGTTTCATTCCGTTTGGACTCCGTTTGATATTCTTTTTCTGCGAAACTCTGAAATAGGCAAAAAAACAACAATTCTGGGTTGGGCCTCCGGTTAATAGGTTAGTCCCATAAATAATATAAAAGTGAATAATAAAGCCCAATAATGTCCAAAACATAAGATAATATAGCATGTAGCAATCAAAAATTATAGATGCGTTGGAGACGTATCAAGCATCCCCAAGCTTAATTCCTGCTCATCCTCGAGTAGGTAAATGATAAAAACAAAATTTTTGATGCGGAGTGCTACTAGGCATAATTTCAATGTAATTCTTCTTAATTGTGGTATGAATATTCAGATCCGAAAGATTCAAGGTAAAAGTTCATATTGACATAAAAATAATAATACTTAAAGCATACTAACTAAGCAATTATGTCCTCTCAAAATAACATGGCCAAAGAAAGTTCATCCCTACAAAATCATATAGTTTAGTCATGCTTCATTTTCATCACACAAGAATGCTCTCATCATGCACAACCCCGATGACAAGCCAAGCAATTGTTTCATACTTTAGTAATCTCAAACCTATAAACTTTCACGCAATACATGAGCGCGAGCCATAGACATAGTACTATGGGTGGAATAGAATATGATGATGGGGGTTATGTGGATAAGACAAAAAAGGAGAAAGTCTCACATCAATGAGGCTAATCAATGAGCTATGGAGATGCCCATCGATTGATGTTAATGCAAGGAGTAGGGATTGCCATGCAACTGATGCATTAGAGCTATAAATGTATGAAAGCTCAACAAAAAAAACTAAGTGGGTGTGCATCCAACTTGCTTGCTCACGAAGACCTAGGGCACTTGAGGAGGCCCATTGTTGGAATATACAAGCCAAGTTCTATAATGAAAAATTCCCACTAGTATATGAAAGTGACAAAACAAGAGACTCTCTATCATGAAGATTATGGTGCTACTTTGAAGCACAAGTGTGGTAAAGGATAGTAGCAGTGTCCCTTCTCTCTTTTTCTCTCATTTTTTGGGCCTTCTCTTTTTTATGGCCTTTCTCTTTTTTTATTCCTCACTTGGGACAATGCTCTATAAAAATGATGATCATCACACTTATATTTATTTATAACTCAATGATTACAACTCGATACTAGAACAAAGTATGACTCTATATGAATGCCTCCGGCGTGTGCAGGATATGCAATGAACCAAGAGTGACATGTATGAAAGAATTATGAGCGGTGGCTTTGCCACAAATACTATGTCAACTACATGATCATGCTAAGCAATATGACAATGATGAGCGTGTCATGATAAGCGGAATGGTGGAAAGTTGCATGGCAATATATCTCGGAATGGCTATGGAAATGCCATAATAGGTAGGTATGGTGGCTGTTTTGAGGAAGATATAAGGAGGTTTATGTGTGAAAGAGCGTATCATATCACGGGGATTGGATGCACCGTGAAGTTTGCACCAACTCTCAATGAGAGAAAGGGCAATGCAAGGTAATGAAGAGGCTAGCAATGATGGAAGGGTGAGAGTGCATATAATCCATGGACTCAACATTAGTCACAAAGAACTGACGTACTTATTGCAAAAATCTACAAGTCATCAAAAACCAAGCACGACGCGCATGCTCCTAGGGGGATAGATTGGTAGGAAAAGTCCATCGCTCATCCCCGACCGCCACTCATAAGGATGACAATCAAAGAACACCTCATGTTTCAAATTTGTTACATAACGTTTACCATACGTGCATGCTACGGGACTTGCAAACTTCAACACAAGCATTTCTCAAATTCACAACTACTCAACTAGCACAACTTTAATATCACTACATCCATATCTCAAAACAATCATCAAGCATCAAACTTCTCTTAGTATTCAACACACTCATAAGAAAGTTTTTACTAATCTTAAATTCCTAGCATATTAGGATTATTTAAGAAAATTACCATGCTATTTAAGACTCTCAAACAATCTAAGTGAAGAATGAGAGATCAATTGTTTCTATAAAATGAATCCACCACCGTGCTCTAAAATATATAAGTGAAGTACTAGAGCAAAACTATATAACTCAAAAGATATAAGTGAAGCACATAGAGTATTCTAATAATTTCCAAATCATTTGTGTCTCTCTCAAAAGGTGTGTACAGAAAGGATGATTGTGTTAAAGTAAAAAGCAATGACTCAAGTCATACAAGACGCTCCAAGCAAAACACATATCATGTGGTGAATAAAAATATAGCTCCAAGTAAAATTACTGATGGAAGTAGACGAAAGAGGGGATGCCTTCCGGGGCATCCCCAAGCTTTCAACTTTTGGTGTCCTTAGATTATCTTGGTGGTGCCATGGCATCC
Organism: Aegilops bicornis; assembly: GCA_021605145.1. NCBI lineage: Eukaryota > Viridiplantae > Streptophyta > Magnoliopsida > Poales > Poaceae > Aegilops > Aegilops bicornis. The sequence goes on from CM038670.1 coordinate 331,302,554, forward strand.
CCAAGCTTAGGCTCTTTCCACTCCTTGTTCCATAGTCCATCAAATCTTTCACCCAAAACTTGAAAACTTCACAACACAAAACTCAACAGAAAATCTCGTGAGCTCCGTTAGCGAAAGAAAACAAAAGACCACTTCAAGATACAGTAATGAACTCATTATTTATTTATGTTGGTGTTAAACCTATTTTATTCCAACTTCTCTATGGTTTATAAACTCTTTTACTAGCCATAGATTCATCAAAATAAGCAAACAACACACGAAAAACAGAATCTGTCAAAAACAGAACAGTCTGTAGTAATCTGTTACTAACGCAAGCTTATGGAACTCCAAAAAATCAAGAAAAATAGGAAGACCTAGAAAATTTGTTTATTGATCAGCAGCAACTGGAATCAGTATTTTATCACGTTCTGGTGATTTTTAACAATGCGTGAACAGAAAGTTTCTGGAAATTTCTGCAACATCAAATAACTATCATCCAAGAAGATCCTATAGGTTTAACTTGGCACAAACACTAATTAAAACATAAAAACACATCTAACCAGAGGCTAGAACAAATATTTATTCCTAAACAGAAGCAAAAAGCAAAAAATAAAAATAAAATTGGGTTGCCTCCCAACCAGCGCTATCGTTTAACGCCCCTAGCTAGGCATAAAAGCAAGGATAGATCTAGGTATTGCCATCTTTGGTAGGCAATCCATAAGTGGCTCTCATAATAGATTCATAAGGTAGTTTTATTTTCTTCCTAGGGAAGTGTTCCATGCCTTTATTTAATGGAAATTGGAATCTAATATTCCCTTCCTTCATATCAATAATTGCACCAATCGTTCTAAGGAAAGGTCTACCAAGAATAATAGGACATGAAGGATTGCAATCTATATCAAGAACAATAAAATCTCTGGGCACATAGTTCCTATTTGAAACAATAAGAACATCATTAATTCTTCCCATAGGTTTCTTAATAGTGGAATCCGCAAGGTGCAAGTTTAGAGAGCAATCATCAAAATCACGGAAACCTAGCAAATGGCACAAAGTTTTGGGAATAGTGGAAACACTAGCACCCAAATCACATAAAGCATAGAACTCATGATTTTTAATATTAATTTTAATAGTAGGTTCCCACTCATCATAAAGTTTTCTAGGGATAGAAACTTCCAACTCAAGTTTTTCTTCATAAGATTGCATCAAAGCATCAATGATATATATGGTAAAAGCTTTATTTTGACTATAAGCATGAGGAGAATTTAGCACGGATTGCAACAAGGAAATACAATCTATCAAAGAGCAATTTTCGTAATTAAATTCCTTGAAATCGAAAATAGTGGCTTTATCTACATCTAAGGTTTTGATTTCTTCAATTCCTCTTTTATCAATTTTAGCATCAAGATCTAAAAACTCCGAATTTTTGGAACGCCTTCTAGGTAAAGTTGGATCATATTCAGTCCCATCATTATCAAGATTCATATTGCAAAACAAAGATTTAATAGGGGACACATCAATAACTTGATCTTCATCTTTATTTTCATAGAAATTTGAAGAACACGCTTTCATAAAGCAATCTTTCTTAGCACGCATCCTATCGGTTCTTTCTGTGCACTCATCAATGGAAATTCTCATGGCTTTGAGAGACTCATTGATATCATGCTTAGGAGGAATAGATCTAAGCTTTAAAGAATCAACATCAAGAGAAATTCTATCATCGTTCCTAGCCAATTCATCAACTTTAAGCAATTTCTCTTCAAGCAATGCATAGAAATTCTTTTGTGAATTCATAAACTCTTTAACACTAGTCTCAAATTCAGAGGACATCTTATTAAAATTTCCATAAGAATTGTTGTAGGAATTACCATAATTATTAGAGGAATTACTAGGATAAGGCCTAGGATTAAAGTTTCCTCTATACGCATTGTTACCAAAATTATTCCTACCAACAAAATTCACATCCGTAGATTCATTATTATTCTCAATAAAAGTAGACAAAGGCATATCATTAGGATGAGAAGAAACACTCTTAGTAGCAAATAATTTCATAAGTTCATCCATCTTTCCACTCAAAACATTAATTTCTTCTATCGCATGCAGCTTTTTATTAGTAGATCTTTTAGTGTGCCATTGAGAATAATTAACCATAATATTATCTAGGAGTTTAGTAGCTTCTCCTAAAGTGATTTCCATAAAAGTGCCTCCCACGGCCGAATCTAAAAGATTTCTAGAAGCAAAATTCAATCCGGCATAAATTTTTTGTATAATCATCCACAAATTTAAACCATGAGTAGGGCAATCATGAATCATTAATTTCATCCTCTCCCAAGCTTATGCAACATGTTCATGATCAAGTTGCTTAAAATTCATAATATCGTTTCTAAGAGAGATGATCTTAGAGGGAGGAAAATACTTAGAGATGAAAGCATCTTTGTATTTATTCCAAGAATCAATACTATTTTTAGGCAAAGATGAAAACCAAGCTTTAGCACGATCTCTAAGCAAAAAAGGAAATAGCTTCAATTTAACAATATCATTATCAACATCTTTCTTCTTTTGCATATCACACAAATCAACGAAGCTATTTAGATGAGCAGCGGCATATTCACTAGGAAGGCAGGCAAATTGATCTTTCATGACAAGATTCAACAAAGCAGCATTGATTTCACAAGATTCAGTATCGATGAAGAGGAGTAATCGAGTGCTAAGGAAATCATTATTGTTGGTATTGGTAAAGTCACATAATTTGGTATTATCTTGAGCCATCGTGACAAACAAGCAATCCAACACACGAGCAAACAAAAAGCAAGCGAAAAAGAGGCGAACGAAAAAGAGAGTGCGAATAAAATGACATGGGTGAAGTGGGGGGAGAGGAAAACGAGAGGCAAATGGCAAATAATGTAATGCGGGAGATAAGGGATTGTGATGGGTACTTGGTATGTTGACTTTTGTGTAGACCTCCCCAGCAACGGCGCCAGAAATCCTTCTTGCTACCTCTTGAGCACTTCGTTGGTTTTCCCTTGAAGAGGAAAGGGTGATGCAGCAAAGTAGCGTAAGTATTTCCCTTAGTTTTTGAGATCCAAGGTATGAATCCAGTAGGAGGCTACGCGCGAGTCCCTCGCACCTACACAAAACAAATAAATCCTCGCAACCAACGCGATAATGGGTTGTCAATCCCTTTACGGTCACTTACGAGAGTGAGATCTGATAGATATGATAGGATAATATTTTTGGTATTTTTGTGATAAAGATGCAAAGTGAAATAAAAGCAAAGGAAAAAGCACAGGAAATAACTAAGTGTTGGAAGATTAATATGATGAAGATAGACCCGGGGGGCATAGGTTTCACTAGTGGCTTCTCTCAAGAGCATAAGTATTTTACGGTGGGTGAACAAATTACTGTTGAGCAATTGACATAATTGAGCATAGTTATGAGAATATCTAGGTATGATCATGTATATAGGCATCACGTCCAAGACAAGTAGACCGACTCCTGCCTGCATCTACTACTATAACTCCACTCATCGACCGCTATCCAACATGCTTCTAGAGTATTAAGTTCATAAAACAGAGTAACGCCTTAAGCAAGATGACATGATGTAGAGGGATAAATTCATGCAATATGATAAAAAAACCATCTTGTTATCCTCGATGGCAACAATACAATATGTGCCTTGCTGCCCCTCATCCTTTGGGAAAGGACACCGCAAGATTGAACCCAAAGCCAAGCACTTCTCCCATTGCAAGAAAGATCAATCTAGTAGGCCAAACCAAACTGATAATTCGAATAGACTTGCAAAGATAACCAATCATACATAAAAGAATTCAGAGAAGATTAAAATATTATTCATAGATAAACTTGATCATAAACCCACAATTCATCGGTCTCAACAAACACACTTCAAAAAGAAGATTACATCGAATAGATCTCTCCACGAGAGAGGGGGAGAACATTGTATTGAGATCCAAAAAGAGAGAGGAAGCCATCTAGCTACTAACTATGGACCCGAAGGTCTGAGGTAAACTACTCACACTTCATCGGAGAGGCTATGGTGTTGATGTAGAAGCCCTTCGTGATGGATGCCCCCCTCGTGAACTCAAAACATGCCCCAAGATGGGATCTCATGGGTACGAGAAGGTTGCGGCGGTGGAATTAGGTTTTAGCTCCGTTTACGATCGTTTGAAGTGCGTAGCTATATATAGGAGGAAGAATGCGCCCGGTGGAGCAATAGGGGGCCCACGAGGGTGGAGGGCGCGCCATGGGGGGGTAGGCGCGCCCCCCTACCTCGTGGCCTCCTCTTTTGTTTCTTGACGTAGAGTCCAAGTCTCCTGGATCTTGTTCGTTCCAAAAATCACGTTCCCGAAGGTTTCATTCCGTTTAGACTCCGTTTGATATTCTTTTTCAGCGGAACTCTGAAATAGGCAAAAAACAACAATTCTGGGCTGGGACTCCGGTTAATAGGTTAGTCCCAAAAATCATATAAAAATGAATAATAAAGCCCAATAATGACCAAAACAGAAGATAATATAGCATGGAGCAATAAAAAATTATAGATACATTGGAGACGTATCACCTATCTTCACCCACCCGTGGCGGACGCCATCATCAACAGTGGGCCACGGGAGGCCGGCGCCAACCCCATCCATATCAGCGACAGCGATGGCAGGACGCCGCAGCTCTGCTCCGAGCGCGACGAGAGCTCGGGGGCACGTAGCTGTCATTGCTCGTCTCCGGGGTCTCATAGAGCTCAGGAGAGCTGCTGGACTCCCAAGGGCTCTTTCTTGCTGGAGTGGCATAAGCAGGCAGCGTGTCGACTTGGCACTCCTCTCCGGAGCAGCATTCCAAGCGGCGGCCCTCAACATCGAAGACCTTGAAGAAGAGCGTGGAGGCGCCGTCATACTCAAAGTGGATCGCGAGGGCGCCCCTCGAACGGCAGACCCGCGCGATCTCGCCCTAGCCACGAGTCATGAAGATCTTGCTGGTGGGGACCACTTCGATCTCTGCTCCGGTCGCCGGAGCGCTGCAGTCAGCGTGCTGCAACTAGAGCTCGAGAGGCCCCCCGGCGGCATCACATCCGAGAAGAACCGCGGGAAGCGGATCCAAGAGCTTGGAGGCATCGGCGCCCACAGCACCAGCTCGCGCGAGGAGTCTGCGGCGTGGATTCCGGGGGTGACGGCGCGCGTCGCCATGGCGCAGCGACCCCGAGCGCAGCGTGGGTGACGCTGCTCATCGCTCCGTCCTCCTGAGCCCTCGGCTCGGGCGTACAAGGGTGGCGGATACCCTGGAGGAGGCCACTCGCACCAAGGCCTCGTCAACACCTGCATCGCCGCTTCATCACGGCGGTGGACCGACCTCTTCTTCGGCGGAAGTGGCCCCGGGTCATCCCGGGGGGCCTTCCCCTTCTCTTCTGCAGAGAACCTTCTGATAGGCGCCATTGATGTTGGCAGCGGAGCGAGGAGGAAGAAGCAAGCAAGCAAGGAAGAGATGGGTGACGGGGGCTCCGCCCCCCTCCCCATTTATAACGGAAGAAGGCCAACCGGCGCCTCCCACGATTGCAGGTAATGATGGGTTTCCTTAGATGTCACAGGGACTTGTCAAGTCGTGCAGTTGCCGAGGCAGCGTGGGGAAGCGGAGACGCCCACGTCCAATCAACCGCCACGCGTCAACCGAGGCCGCAGGCTTTTGGGGCCCGCGGTGCTCCGTACTTGACCCTTGGCTTCGCCGCAAAGCCAAGCCCGAGAGCACCTTGGGCCCGGGGGCTACTGTCGGTGTTCTGGGAACAGGGGTCCCCAAACTTGCCTGCCTACGGCCCATGGCGTGGCTAAGCCAGCAGGCCGTACGGCCCATCTTCATCAACAAGGCATCCAAGACCCTCGCGAGGTGCCAAGCCTCGCAAGGCAGACGATGCAAGACCTCCTCAGGAATGGCCTAGTCAGGCAGGCTCACGAGGAGCGGAGATATCAAGGCGGGGCAAACCTCACGAGGCTCTCGTGATGTGAGCCATGACGATCGACACCAGGCGGGCGCCAGCGCGCGCAGCGTCATTGTTTCCTCTTTGGTGCTAAGGAAGCAGGCGCAGACGAGGAGTACCGAGGCATCAGGCAAATGTTGCTATATCGGTGCAACGAGACCAAGACCAGGAGGACGGCAAGAAGGAGGTCATCGTGGAGCCCAAGACAGTGTCACCACCTAAGCATTTTGCATGCGAAGACCACTTTTTTCAGGATAGCTTGTACTAGTTGTCCCCCTTCAAATTTGCCTATCGTTGTTGGCTCCCTTCCCGCTCAATATTTGGGAAGAGGACCAGGGCCTATATATGTAGAGCTAGCCACCAGAGTAGGGGCATCTGATCTCATCTTGGCTAGATCTCATCTGATCAGATCGTGCAGTTCATCCAGCTCTCACCCGCTAGGCACCAAGAACAAGAACACCTCAACCTCAGGAGGTTGTTCTTCCCTCTGTACTGTTCATCATCAGCCCAAGAGGCAATCCACCACCACCACACTGGAGTAGGGTATTACACCACAACGGTGGCCCGATCCAGTATAAATCTCGTATCTTTCTGTGTTGCCAGTTCGTTGAGTTCGTCCGCGAGATAATAGCGAGCTAGGGCGTAGATTTGTAGGAGGGAAAGACTTCACGCGCACCCTAGTGTTCGAACCTTAAGGGTTTGCCGGAACCCCACATCCGACAGTGTCTGCTTCCCGTAACCGATGAGTACACGGACAACTGCAGCGTCATGATCAAGCGTGCCAGGAAGGTCTAGATGTTGTACTTTATCTGTTTATAAGCACCTTTATCATCTGAGTGTTTCATGCATTAGCCTAAGTGTCGTAATTACCTGTTTTGTCCGAAATTTTTCTTTTAAGAACCCATTAACCTGTTTGCTTTTTTTAGTGGCTATTTGCTTATGTATGTAACTAGTTCACTTGTCCGTTAAAAAAACTAGTTCACTCGGTTGCCGTGCTTTGAATCTCCTTCCTCCCAACATATTCCCCTCCTCAGGTGGACCCAGCAGGTCTCGTACACAGACATATGGGACAAACCACCTATCCATTTGTATTTCTTTATTTTGTTCAATCTTTCGTCCTCTTCCTATACAGCTCAGTTTTATTTTTCATTTTCATTAATCCTATATCTGAATTTTGAGTAATTCTAACATGCTCCCCCTCTTTTCACATGGGAGGTAAGAAGGTAAGAGTAAATCAGACCACTATTTAATCAAGTCAATGGCTCAGATCTATTATGTACTATTACCTCTCATGTGAAAAGGGGACGTAAGAGGGACCATGCTAAAATTTTCCCTGGATTTTCTCCCACTTTCTTTTTCGATGTAAACTGAGTTTTCTCCCTATACTTTTCCCTAGAACCAACTCAACTGCCCCACGTCTAGCCTAAATAATAATAATACCCTACGTACTATTAACTCATCAAATTTAAATGATATTTTATTTCGTAAGTTGAAATTTCTTACAAAATAATAATAATAATTGTTTATATATAACTTGGCAAGTTAACTCCTAGTGATTGCGTACATAAGCTTGCAAAGATTTTACTGACCAATGCAGTAATAGACGTGCAATCATGTGTTTATCTTTTTATAACATTTCTCCGTCTAGCCCAACATGATATTTTCACCAAGCCCAGCAAGTCCGTGGATTTCGTGAAAAATGCAAATGGGCTTTAAATTCTACCATATATATAAACGTCATGCATAGATGCTACATCATTGTTTCACCCAGCCCACCAAATGGACAAAAAAACAAATGGACTGGCTGGCATGTGGGCCAGTAGGTCGAAGCCTAAGAAGGCGTTGGATTTACATCCAACGGCCGGCATTCTTCTTCAATCTCTCGTCTTCTTCCCCAGCGCTGGTCAACTTAGTCAATATGACCGATTCTAGCTCCAGTGACCGTACGATGTCCATCCAACGGCCATAGTGCTGCTTCAACCTCTGGTCTTCTTGCTCTAGCGGCCAAAAGCAGCACCGGTCGTGCCGCGTGCTCCTGCCACCCATGGCCGGTTGTGATGCCACGGAGGCCTCCCCGCCCCCTACTACTCCTGCCGCTGGCCAGAGCATCCCTCTACTCACCCACACCATCTGTTATTCTGCGGCGACGGCAGCCTCATGCCGCAGCCGAACCAGTGAACCCTCGTACTCCTCTCTGCGTGGGCATCCACTGTCGCGTCTTCCCTGGCTCCGCGTCGTCCCCTTCCTAGGCCTCGCCGCCGTACACCGCCTTGGTGCTCTCGTGTGGCGTGCTCAATGTGGTCGATGACCGACTTCCATCGGAAGAGTACTATACGTGGAGAGGTGACAATTTGGGTTCACGGTCGCTGGGTCCACGGCCACGCCCAGTTTTTGTGATTTGCCAAGTAAGTCGCTTTGTCGAGCCTGTTGGGCTGTAAATCTTTCAAGACGAGGAGAGCTTCATTAATTTGGCCGAGAAAATGGCCTATCGGTAATGAGAAATGGGTTGTACATTTTTAAAACACATCAAACCGGCAATTAGATTCAAATTTCTATTTTTTCATTTCGAGATTTTAAATTGCATTGATTTTTATGCGTGGACAATTGTTTGGATTTTATATTGATATACATTTATTTTTTAAATCAGTTTGAATGTGACTCGAAATTTCGGGATTAAAAACAGTTCGGACTGCACCGAAATATGCAAAATTTCGTATAATTTTTTAACCGTGGCCACAATATGGGCTGTAATGCTAACAAAAAGAATATGGGCTCCAAAAAAACCTTAAAAATTAGCAAATGGGCTGTAAATTATTAGAAATAATGGCAGAGGGTTGTATGATGTTTTCCACAGATTTGAGGCTTTCCTAAAAAAAGGTTGACGCACAAGCAATGACTGTTGGATTTCCATCCAACGGTCGTCGTGCTTCTTCAATCTCTGCTCTTCCTCTCCAGCCGCTCAAACAAGCGTCGGCGGGACTGGCTGCTCCCTCCTCCCCGTGGCCAGCTGTGCTGCCGCGCAGGCCTCACCGCCCCACCATACTCCCATTGCTCGCCTAGCCATCCCTCTACTCACCCACACCTGCTGTTATTCTCCGGCGATGACAGACGAACCAGTAAACCCTCGTACGGTCGTACTCCCCTCCGCGTGGGAAACAACTTCCCATTCTTCCCTGCCTCCATGTCGTTCCCTTCCCAGGCCTCGCCGTCTTCCACCGCCCTGGTGCTCTCGGCGTGGCCTGGTCAACATGGTCAACGACCGACATGCATCTGAAGTGGACTATACATGGAGAGGCTGACAGCTGGGCCCACGGCCGCACGCAAGGAAATGCCTCCTTATTACGCGCAAAATAATGATTCCTCCACCTGACATCTGGGACCCACCGAAAGGGCCTCTGTATTTCACAAAAAAACGTTACCGCTTAATCGACTTGGACCCACCAGCTATATCTTCGCACGCAAGGAAGTGCCTCCTTATTACGCACAAAAAATGATACTCCCCCTGCTAGCTGGGACCCAGTATAGTGGCAGGCTGACTTGTGGGCCTGCTAAGTTGACGGGGACGGAGGGCTTTGTCAACTTAGTCAATATGCACGATTCTAGCTCCATTGACCGTACGATATCCATCCAACGGCCGCAGTGCTTCTTCAACCTCTGGTCTTCTTGCTCCAGCCGCCCAAACCAGCGTCGGTTGTGCCTCGTGCTCCTGCCTCCCGTGGCCGGCTGCGATGCGCCGGAGGCCTCACTGACCCCTACTACTCCCACCGCTAGCTAGGCAATCCCTCTACTCACCCACAACCCCTGTTATTCTGCGGCGACGGCAGCCTCACACCGCAGCGAACCAATGAACCCTCATACTCCTCTACGCGTGGGCATCCACTGTCGCATCTTCCCTGGCTCCGCGTCGTCCCCTTCCTAGGCCTCGTCGTCGTCCACCGCCCTGGTGCTCTCGGCGCGGCGTGGTCAACATGGTCAAGGAACAGCTTCCATCGGACATGGACTGTACGTGGAGAGGCTGATAGTTGGGTCCATGTCCGCAGCAAGGAAGTGTCTCCTTATTACGCGCAAAATAATTATTGCTCCACCTGACAGTGGGGACCCACCGGACGAGCCACCGTATTTCGCAAAAAAACATTTCCCCCTGACTGCTGGGACCCACCAGCTACATCTTCGCACGCAAGGAAGTGCGTCCGGGCAAAAAAACGATTCGCCCACATTGCTGGGACCCACCTACATCTTCGCATGCAAGGAAGTGCCTGACAGTCGGGACCCACCTGGTCGAAGCATACGTAGCATTGTCATTCTGGTCGCGAACGTGTAACTACATACTGGTCGATGTAGAGGCGCGCACGTGCCGTAGTAGAGGCGTGCACGTAGCATGTACACGTACGTACAACGGCCAGGGTGCTTGATAGTAAATACAGCCACGTACGTACATACGGGCGGGGTCTCGAACGCCTACCCGTGTGTACGTACAGACAGGGCTCGCGGAGAAACAACGTCGCCATCGTGTTCATGGGGAGGCAACTGAATGCATCGTGTTCATCGGGAGGCAACGGAACACGCGGGAGCCAATTGGCTTGGACAGAACAGCCGATGGAAACGAGGCCTGGCGTACCGTAGAACGGAGGAAACAGCCTTGTGTTCGATCGGCCATGTTCGAAACGGGATCATTGGGAGGGGTCTGGCGTACCGCAAAACGGAGGAAACGGACCTCCTACGGTCGAAACGAGGGTCCTGTTGATCGGGAGGGGTGTGGCGTACCGCAAAACGGAGGAAACGGACTTGTGTTGGAGCGCTACGGTCGAAACGGGGGTCCTGTTCATCGGGAGGTGTGGCGTACGCAAAACGGACTCCACGGGATACTGTTCATCTCCACCGTCGACCCCTCCAGCCTCCACGGGCTCACTGTTCATCCACCGTCGACCTCCTCCAGCCTCCACCGCGATCGCTCATCCACGGGCTCCTGTTCATCCAGCCTCCACCGCGCGCTACTCCACGAGCTACTGTTCATCCAGCCCTCTCCACGGGCTCCTGTTCAACCACCCCTCCACCGGCTACTATTCATCCAGCCCTCCACCATCTATTGTTCATCCTGCCCTCCACGGGGTGGTCCTGTTCATCCTGCCCTCCACGGGGTCCTGTTCATGCAGCCCCAACCGGCTCGATCGATCGGGGTCCTGTTCATCCAGAGGCAACACCACAGGGTCCTGTTCATCCACCCCCACCGAGAACTGTTCATCCAAACCCCCCCAGCAACACTCACTATTCATCCAGAGGAAGCATTGATCGGCTTCAGTTAGCAGCAGTAGCAAAGGAATCGCTCGATCGGGTTTAGTTAACAGCCATCGATCGATCGCTCGGGTTCGAATGTCGTAGCCCTGCGGTAATCACTCGGGTTCAGTCAGAGCCCAACGCCTTGCTCGGGTTCAGTTAGAGCACAACGCCTCGCACCCACGCGCGTGCGTGTACGAGAGAAACGCGCATCACTCGGCCCCGACCACCCACCATAACTAGGAACACCCCGATATTTTCCTCGCCTTTGCTTCTACCATGGTTTTTTCCGTCATGGACGGCCCAAAGAATGTCTTGCAGCTGCGTCTCCGGCCCGCCCAGGACGAAAAGCCCATTTTCTGTCATGATTTTTTGTCATAGAAGTAGGACCCCACCACATCTATGATGATACCGTGTTTTGTCACAATTATTGTCATAGAAGTGTCATAAGTATGGCAGAAAAAAAATTCGTTCGGCCCAAAATGTCACGGATGTGTGTTTTTTTGTTGTGGATGGTCTTTTCCTACCAATATATCCCCCTAGGAGCATGCGTGTAGTACTTTGTTTCAATTATTAATAGATTATTGCAATTAGTATGTGAGTTCTTTATGACTAATGTTGAGTCCATGGATTATACGCACTCTCACCCTTCCACCATTGCTAGCCTCTCTAGTACCGCGCAACTTTCGCCGGTACCATACACCCACCTTAGACCTTCCTCAAAACAGTCACCATACCTACCTATTATGGAATTGCCATAGCCATTCCGGGATATATTGCCATGCAACTTCCACTGTTCCGTTTATTATGACACACTTCATCATTGTCACATTGCTTTGCATGATCATGTAGTTGACATCGTATATGTGGCAAAGCCGCCGTTCATAATTCTTTCATACATGTCACTCTTGATTCATTGCACATCCTCGTACACTGCCGGAGGCATTCATATAGTCATATTTTGTTCTAAGTATCGAGTTGTAATTCATGAGTTGTAAGTAAATAAAAGTGTGATGATCTTCATTATTAGAGCATTGTCCCATGTGAGGAAAAAAAGGGGGAGGCCAAAGAAGCCAAACCAATAAAAAATGAGAGAAAAAGAGAGAAGGGGAAATTTTACTATCCTTTTTTTCCAAACTTTTGCTTCAAAGTAGCACCATGATCTTCTTGATAGAGAGTCTCCCATGCTGTCACTTTCATATACTAGTGGGAAATTTTCATTATAGAACTTGGCTTGTATATTCCAAAGATGGGCTTCCTCAAATTGCCCTAGGTCTTCATGAGCAAGCAAGTTGGATGTACACCCACCTAGTTTTCTTTTGAGCTTTCTTAAACTTATAGCTCTAGTGCATCCGTTGCATGGCAATCCCTACACACTCACATTGATATCTATTGATGGGCATCTCTACAGCCCGTTGATATGCCTAGTTGATGTGAGACAATCTCCTTCTTTTTGTCTTCTCCACAACCACCATATTCTATTCCACCTATAGTGCTATGTCCATGGCTCAGGCTCATGTATTGCGTGAAAGTTGAAAAAGTTTGAGAACATGAAAAGTATGAAACAATTGCTTGGCTTGTCATCGGGGTTGTGCATGATTTGAATATTTTGTAAGATGAAGATGGAGCATAGCCAGACTATATGAATTTGTAGGGATAAGTTTTCTTTGGCCATGTTATTTTGAGAAGACATAATTGCCTTATTAGTATGCTTGAAGTATTATTGTTTTTATGTCAATATTAAACTTTTGTTTTTTATGGATATGAACATTCATGCCACAATAAAAAATAACATGGATAAATATGTTAGGTAGCATTCCACATCAAAAAAAATCTATTTTTATCATGTACCTACTCGAGGACGAGTAGGAATTAAGCTTGGGGATGCTTGATACATCTCCAATGTATATATAATTTTTGATTGTTCCATGCTATTATATTATATGTTTTGGATGTTTTATATGCATTAATATGCTATTTTATATTATTTTTGGGACTAACCTATTCACCTAGAGCCCAGTGCAAGTTTCTGTTTTTTCCTTGTTTTAGAGTTTCATAGAAAAGGAATAATAAATGTTATCAAACGGAATAAAACCTTAACAATGATTTTTTCTTGGACCAAAAGACACCCCAAAGACTTGGAGATCAAGTCGGAGGAGCCACGAGGCGGCCACAAGGGGGGAGGGTGCGCCCCCTGCCTTGTGGGCCCCCGTTACTCCCCTGACCTAACTCCTTCGACTATATATTCACATATATTCCCAAACCACTAGAAGTATCACCGAAAACACTTTTCCACCGCCACAACCTTGTGTACCTGTGAGATCCCATATAGGGGCCTTTTCCGGGATCCTGCCGGAGGGGGATTCGTTCACGGAGGGTTTGTACATCAACTCTATTACCCTTCTGATGAAGCATGAGTAGTTTACCATAGACCTGCGGGTCTATAGCTAGTAGTTAGATGGCTTCTTCTCTCTCTTTGATTCTCAATACCATGTTCTCCTTGATGTTCTCTTGGAGATCTATCTGATGTAATCATCTTTTGCGGTGTGTTTGTCGAGATATGATGAATTGTGGATTTATGATCATCTTATCTATGAATATTATTCGAATCTTCTATGAATTCTTTTATGCATGATTTGGTATCTTTGTAATTCTCCTCGAACTATCGGTTTGGTTTGGCCAACTAGATTGGTTTTTCTTGCAATGGGAGAAGTGCTTAGCTTTGGGTTCAATCTTACGGTGTCCTTTCCCAGTGATAGTAGGGCCAGTAAGGCACGTATTGTATTGTTTCCATCGAGGATAAAAAGATGGGGTTTACATCATATTCCTTGAGTTTATTCCTCTACATCATGTCATCTTACTTAATGCATTACTCTGTTCTTCATGAACTTAATACTCTAGATGCAGGCAGGAGTCGGTCGATGTGTGGAGTAATAGTAGTAGATGCAGAATCGTTTCAGTCTACTTGACACAGACTTGATGCCTATATTTCATAATCATTACCTTGGATATCGTCCTAACTTTGCGCTTTTCTATCAATTGCTCGACAGTAATTTGTTCACCCACTGTATTATTGGCTATCTTGAGAGAAGCCTCTAGTGAAACCTATGGCCCCTGGGTCTATTTTCCATCTTATAAGTTTTCGGTCTACTATTTTGCAATCTTTTACTTTCCGATCTATAAACCAAAAATATTTACTTTATCATTTGTTTAGTTTCATCTATCTCTATCAGATCTCACTTTTGCAAGTAACCGTGAAGGGATAGACAACCCCTTTATCACGTTGGGTGCAAGTTGTTTGATTGTTTGTGCAGGTATTGGTGATTTGGCGCTGTCTCCTACTGGATTGATACCTTGGTTCTCAAACTGAGGGAAATACTTATCTCAACTTTGCTGCATCACCCTTTCCTCTTCAAGGGAAAAACCAACGCAAGCTCAACAAGTAGCAAGAAGTAGCTGGAAGAATTTCTGGCGCCGTTGCCAGGGAGATCTACGCAAAGTCAAGACATACCAAGTACCCATCATAAATCTTATCTCTTGCATTATATTATTCACCGTTTGCCTCTCGTTTTCCTCTCCCCCACTTCTAAAACGATTTTCGAATAGATTTGTGTTTTCTTCACCCCTCTTCCGTTCGTCTTCTTCATTCGCTTTCGGTTTGCTCGTTTGCTAGATTGGTTTGTTGCCACCATGTCTGAATGGGTTTGTTGCCACTGTGTTTGAAATTGGGGAGGTGGTCGCTGAAAAGGATAGTATTAATGATGGGGAAACTTTGATGCTTTTGCTAATACTAATCCTCATGAAGAATTTACTATCTTGCACACTAGAAAACTTCGCACAGGTAGCGGCAATATTATTGGAAAAGGGGATATTCAAGCTTTCTTTACTTGTGCCGGTACGCTACCCACGTTAGGTGGATCTATTCTCCATCAAACTAGTAGTCTTGCGGATGCTATATCTTTGCTTGTGGTTGAACTTGAAAGACAATTTGTACATATGCATCCATCCATACAAAGGGTTTTCCTAGAGCTTTCTAATATTGAGCATTCTTCTGTTAAGCGCCCCGCCACTATATTTCTCGCCCATGAGTTTAGATTTATTATGAAATAAGCTAGTGAATTTTTCGTGCATTATAAAGTAGATGGTGGTCGTCCTCCCATAGAGGGAATTCTCTTTAACCAAGAGGACATAATGCGTTTACGATCTCTAGATCATGTTCCTTATAATGAAAATTTAAGAAAGAGGGTCCCTACCGATGTTTTAGTTGATAAGATTTCTGAGCTTAATGATAATTTTGCTATACAAAACAATGGATTGGGTTTCTCTCTTGTACAGAAGCTGATGAATTTTTGCCAAAAGAACGCTTACAATGATGAGTTGGTCATACAATATGAGGGGCCGAAGGAGTAACCAATTCCTCCCGAGCTGGATCTTGGGGATCCATATCACATTAAATTTAGCCCTTTTGATTACTTTGCTTACCACAAAGAAAACTTGCTGCTGAATGAAGGGAGTATGCAATGAGTTTTTGCGATTTGCTTTATCATTACTATGATTATACCTAGATCTATTTGTGTTTTATGCCTAGCTAAGGGCATTAAACAATAGCGCTTGTTGGGAGGCAACCAAATTTAATTTTTGTTCTTTGCTTTTTGGTTCTGTTTTGCAATAAATAAGTCATCTAGCCTATGGTTAGATGTGGTTTTGTGTTTTAATTAGTTTTTGTGCCAAGTAAGACCTTTGGGATGGCTTACCGTGATAGTTGATTTGATCTTGCTGAAAAACTGAAACTTTTGCACTCAGAAAAATAATTCTCGTTTTTAACAGAAGTGTGATAAAATACTAATTCTTTTTGCAAAAGATTAATAACAAAATTTCTCAGTTTTTCCTAATTTTTAAGAATTTTTGGAGTTACATAAGTATTCAAGAGTTATAGATTACTACAGTTTGTTCTGTTTATTGACAGATTCTATTTTCTATGTGTTGTTTGCTTTTTTGATGGATCTATGGGTAGTATCGGGGGGTATGAACCATGGAAAAGTTGGAATATAGTAGATATTACACCAATATAAGTAAAGAATGAGTTCACAATAGTACCAAAAGTGGTGATTCATTTTCTTATACTAATGGAGCTTATGAGATTTTCTGTTGAGTTTTGTGTTGTAAAGTTTTCAAGTTTTGGGTAAGGATTTGATGGACTTTGGAATAAGGAGTGGCAAGAGCCTAAGCTTGGGGATTCCCAAGGAACCCCAAGGTAATATTCAAGGACAACCAAGAGCCTAAGCTTGGGGATGCCCCAGAAGGCATCCCCTCTTTCATCTTCGTCTATCGGTAACTTTACTTGAGGCTATATTTTTATTCACCACATGATATGTGTTTTTCTTGGAGCGTCTTGTATGATATGAGTCTTTTATTTTTAGTTTGCCACAATCATCCTTGCTGTACACACCTTTTGAGAGGGACACACATGAATCATGATTTATTAGAATACTCTATGTACTTCACTTATCTCTTTTGAGCTAGGAAATTTTGCTCTAGTGCTTCACTTATATCTTTTTGGAGCACAAGGATGGCTTTATTTTATAGAAATTATTGAACTCTCATGCTTCACTTATACTATTTTGGGAGTCTCTAAACAACATGGTAATTTTCTTTGGCTATAAATTTAGTCCTAATATGATAGGCATCCAAGAGGGATATAATAAAAAATTTCATATAAAGTGCATTGAATACTATGAGAAGCTTGATTCCTTATAATTGTTTTGAGATATAAAGATGGTGATATTAGAGTCATTCTAGTGAGTAATTGTGAATTGGAGAAATACTTGTGTTAAGATTTGTGATTTCTGTAGCATGCACGTATGGTGAACCGTTATGTAACAAAGTTGGACATGAGGTATTTTTTGATTGTATTCCTTATGAGTGGCGGTCGGGAACGAGCGATGGTCTTTTACCAACAATCTATCCCCCTAGGAGAATGCGCGTAGTACTTCTTTTCGATAACTAATAGATTTTTGCAATAAGTATGTGAGTTCTTTATGACTAATGTTGAGTCCATGGATTATACGCACTCTCACCTTTCCACCATTGCTAGTCTCTCTAGTACCGCACAACTTTCGCCGGTA
This sequence comes from Aegilops bicornis, assembly GCA_021605145.1. NCBI lineage: Eukaryota > Viridiplantae > Streptophyta > Magnoliopsida > Poales > Poaceae > Aegilops > Aegilops bicornis. The sequence goes on from CM038670.1 coordinate 331,319,903, forward strand.
CCATACACCCACCTTAGACCTTCCTCAAAACAGCCACAATATCTACCTATTATGGCATTTCCATAGCCATTCCGAGATATATTTCCATGCAACTTTCCACCGTTCCGTTTATTATGACACGATCCATCATTGTCATATTGCTTTGCATGATCATGTAGTTGACATCGTATTTGTGGCAAAGCCACCGTTCATAATTCTTTCATACATGTCACTCTTGATTCATTGCACATCCCGATACACCGTCGGAGGCATTCATATAGAGTCATATTTTGTTCTAAGTATCGAGTTGTAATTTTGAATTGTAAGTAAATAAATGTGTGATGATCTTCATTATTAGAGCATTGTCCCATGTGAGGGAAAAAAGGGGGGAGGCCAAAGAAGCCAAACCAAAATAATAAAAAAAAGGGAAAAAGAGAGAAAAAAGGAGAAAGAAAAAGAGAGAAGGGGCAATGTTACTATCCTTTTTTCCACACTTGTGCTGCAAAGTAGCACCATGATCTTGATGATAGAGAGTCTCCTATGTTGTCACTTTCATATAGTAGTGGGAATTTTTCATTATAGAACTTGGCTTGTATACTCCAGTGATGAGCTTCCTCAAATTGCCCTAGGTCTTCATGAGCAAGCAAGTTGGATGCACACGCACTTAGTTTTCTTTTGAGCTTTCATAAACTTATAGCTCCAGTGCATCCGATGCATGGCAATCCCTACTCACTCACATTGATATCTATTGATGGGCATCTCCCTAGCCCGTTGATACGAATAGTTGATGTGAGACTATTTCGTTCTTGTCTTCTCACACTCATGTATTGCGTGAAAGTTCAAAAAGTTTGAGAACATCAAAAGCATGAAACAATTGTTTGGCTTGTCATCGGGGTTGTGCATGATTTGTAAATTTTGTGTGATGAAGACGGAGCATAGCCATACTATATGATTTAGTAGGGATAAGCTTTCTTTGGCCATGTTATTTTGAGAAGACATAATTACCTTGTTAGTATGATTGAAGTATTATTGTTTTTATGTCAATATTAAACTTTTGTTTTGAATCTTATGGATCTGAACATTCATGCCACAATAAAGAAAAATTACATGGATAAATATGTTAGGTAGCATTCCACATCAAAAAAATTGTTTTTATCATGTACCTACTCTAGGACGAGTAGGAATTAAGCTTGGGGTTGCTTGATACGTCTCCAACGTATCTATAATTTTTGATTGTTCCATGCTATTATATTATCTGTTTGGGATGTTTTATATGCATTACTATGCTATTTTATATTATTTTGGACTAACCTATTAACCTAGAGCCCAGTGTTAGTTTCTATTTTTTCCTTGTTTTAGAGTTTCGCAGAAAAAGAATACCAACTGAAGTCCAAACGGAATAAAACCTTTGCGATGATTTCTCTTGGACCAGAAGACACCCAGAGACTTGGAGATCAAGTCGGAAGAGCCATGAGGCGGCTGTCGGCGTTCTGGGAACGGGGGTCCCCTGAATTGCCTGCCTGCGGCCTGCGCCGTGGCTCGAAGGAGGCCCAGGACGGCCCATCTTCATCAACACAAGCTCAAGACCCTCGCGAGGGGCCAAGCCTCATGAGGCGGGCGACCAAGAGCTTGCTCGGTAGCAACCTCGTCGAGGCTGGCTCATGAGGAGGCGGAGAACTCAAGGCGGGGTACCTCGCGAGGTGCCCGTGGCGTAAGCCATGACGACCAAGGGCGCCCGGTCGAGGCGCCAGCCCATGGCGTCCTCCTTTCCTCTTTGGTGCAAAGGGGCAAGCGCGAGCAAGAGCATCAAGCAAAGGCATCCATTTAGGTGCAACAAGACCAAGACCAGCCGCATAGCGGCTGGAATGCGATCATCGTGGAGCCCAAGCAGGCGTCATCACGAGCCTTTGGCAGGCGAGAACCAACTTTAGTCAGGATAAGTGTACCCGCTGTTCCCCTTCAAAATGGCCAATTGTTGGCGCCCTTCCCGCTCAATATTTGGGAAGAGGCCCAGGGCCTTCGCCTATAAATAGGGGTAGTCACACTCAGAGAAAAGGGGGAAGGAGGAGAGAGACGGAGGACGATCGGATCAAGCATTCGGAATTGAGAGAGAGAGAGAGAGAAACCCGTTCCTCAAGCTAGAGCGACGGGGCACCACTTAGCAGTTCATCACACCCGCCAAGAACAGACCCTCGCGAGGCTGTTCTTCCTATCTTGTTCTTCGTCGGCCCAGAGGCAATCCACACACCACAAACTAGAGTAGGGTATTACACCACAACGGTGGCCCGAACTAGTATAAATCTTGCGTCTCTTGTGTTGTTCTTGTTAGTAGTTTAGGTCCCTGCGATTCGGCGAGGTATGAGACGGTGGAGGGTTGGATCTCCGCGCGCACCCCAGAGTTCGAATCTTAAGGGTCTACCGGAATCCGTGATCCGACATTTGGCGCGCCAGGTAGGGGTGCGCCGGAATCTGCCTTTCGTCGCCTCGTTCTTCCCCGACCACCGCCACCATGTCTGACGCTCGTCGGGCTCGCGCCGAGCGCCGAGCCGCCCTCGCTTCCCACGTCGCCCAGACGGCTCCCGTCGGCGGTCGTCCTCGTCGTTCCCCGTCATCGGCTGTCAACGCCGCCACCGGCCCGGCGAAACGAGCAGCAAGCGTCGTCCAGCACCCGTCCATGAGGCGGGGACGGCCGCACCGCCACGCCGCCGCTCACCCGCTGCTTCTTCGTCGCGCGCGCCCAGCCATGGAGGCCCGATCTGCGCTCGCCATCGCGCTAACGAACTCTGCGCTACCGCCCGTCGGCAGCGTCTGAAGAATGGCTCGACCGCATCGCCGAGCTTGTCACAGCTGCGAGGCGACCCGCGCCGTTCGTTCGCTGCACCGCACCGCCCAGCGGCGATGAAGCTCCCGGGCGCCTCGACCGCCTCCTCCTCAAGTCGGCGCCCACAGCCCCAAGCGCGTGGCCTGGCGGAACCCGCTCCGCCCGAGCGCCCGGCGGCAAGAGCGAGCTGCCAAGAAGTTCCTCGCCCGCAGAAGCTGCCCGAGAGCTCCCCGCTCCAGCCGCGTCAAGACCTGCGCTGCCCCCGGCCGTGGCGCGAGGAGGCACAAGACCAAGCTCTCTGCCGTCCGAGGCCCCAGCGACCACGGCGGGCTGCCGCGCCTTCACCACCCGAGCTGCAGCGTCGCTTGGCCCGCCAAGTTCAAGCCAGACCTGCCCCCACGCTTCTGGCACGGCAGACCCTCGGAGTTCCTCCAGCTCTGAGCTGGGCATCGAGCTATAGCGGAGATGAAAAGGTCATGGCGAACTGGTTTCCCATGGCGCTCAAGGGCCGGAGCCCGCACTGCTCTGAATCGGCCCCGAGCACGATCTCTTCACTGGGCGAGATGCGCACCGCTTCATCGCCAACTTCAAGGTACTCGCGACCGGCCACCCGCCGTGGCGACATCGCAGAATCAAGCAGCAGCGGAAACCCTGCAAAAGTACATCCAGGCCTTCAACAACGTGCGCCTCAAGATCCCTGTGGTGACGGAGGAGGCCATCATCTCTGCCTTCTCCGACGGCGTCGCGACGTCAAGATGAAGGAGGAGCTGGCGATGCATGAAGATCTGTGCACCTCCCTAGAGCTGTTCATCTTGGCGACCAAGTGCGCCCGGGGCTGAGGAGGCGCCTCTCCTCCTCGAGCTGCCCGCGGATCCCGAAGAGAAGAAGTCCAAGGCCAAGGGCGTGAAATGCAAGGGGCTGCCGTACTCGCGGCGAACCGGACACCAAGCCGGGCGAAGATCAGCCCGAGTCTTCCAAGGGCAGCCGATGCTGCGTGTACCACGACCTCCACACCCACAACACCAATGAATGTCAAGAGCTCCGGGCCGTCTGCGAAGGAAGGGTCGGTAGACGCATACAGCGCAGCGACGGGGCTATGGCGAGGAAGAGGAAGAAATGCAGGGGCCTGGGAAGACCGCGGCCCGCGCCAAAGGTGGCGCGACCAACCTCGCGAGGACCGTTGGCAAGACCCACCTCGCGAGGGGGAGGGATCAACCTCGTGAGGATCGTCCATGAGGGAACGCAGGCCTCCCTCCGCTGCCGGGCGCCACCAAGGAGAATCGAAGACCGTCATCGGGGCGAGGGGCTGGGGGCTTCAGGAAGCCTGCAGCGATCGCTTTGCATCTGGGCGGAGCCCAAGCCCCACCTCGCACCGCATCTTCAAGCAGTTCGCCCGTGAAGTGAATGCAGTCCTCCTCAAGCTCGAGTCCACGCGCCCTCTCGGTGGTCGGCGTGCGCCATCACGTTCAGCTCAGCGGATCAGCTCAAGTGCGCAGCCACAGCCGGAGTCCTCCCAATGCTTTGCTCCCCAATCATCAGCAACGTGCTGGTCACCAAGACCCTCATCGACGGCGGAGCAGGGCTCAACGTCATGTCCATGGAGACCTTCAACAATCTTCAAGTGCCCTATAGCCAGCTTCAGCCAACCAGGCCCTTCTTCGGAGTCACCGACGGCTCCACGGTCCTGATCGGGCAGGTCCGCCTTCCTGTCACCTTCGGGGCCCGCGACAACTACCACACCGAGCTCATCAACTTCGACGTCGCCCACATTACTTTGTCATTACAACGCCATCCTTGGGTACCCAGCGTTGGCCAAGTTCATGGCCGTGACCCACCATGGCTACAACATCCTCAAGATGCCGAGAAGCGGCGGGGTCATCCACGGTGCCACTGTGAAGAGAGAATCGATGTGCTCCTTGGGCGAGCTTTTCGAGCCGCATCCTTTGGAAGACCCAGACCACAGTGGCGGGGCGCCTCGAGGCAGCACCCAAGAAGAAGAAGACATCGACCGGCCCGGCTCATCAAGAGACAGGCCCCTCGGGGCCAGCGCGGACCAGGAGCCTCCTTCCATCGCATAGGAAAGCGCGCCCGGCGCCCTCCTCAGGCAGGGCTCGGGGGCTCTCCCCTAGAGGGCCACCGACCTCGCCAAGGTCTCGAGGGAGGCGCTTGGGCACCACGTGGAGGCGTGTTTGGAAGCACGTTTCCAGCAAGCAGGAGAAAGACCAGGAGAACAGAACCCTCAAGAGTTCATCAGCAAGGCCATTCAGGAGTTACAAGAGTCAAGGTTCATGAGGGGCAGCCGCCGCCTACCCGCTGTGGCCCCCCATCCAGGCGAGGATGGTGGGCTGCGCGTCTGCATCGACGTACCAGGGCTCAACCGAGCCGCATCTCAAGAGCGCCTATGGCCCTCCCGAGTGGGACGTTGCGAGGGCCCGCCCCACAGCTACGTACCCATGCCTTATGGCCTGCCAAACGCGGCTGCTGCACACCAGCTTCTCATGAGGACCATCCTGGAGGCTCAAGAGGTCAGGCACGCCGCAGCCCTGGCGGAGATGGAGATGGCCCGTGAGGGGCCGCCGGCGCCTCCGGAGCCTCCCGAGGCCCCAGAGCACAGGGGCTCGTGAGGATCGGCTCCGCATCCCACCGAGTCTGCTACATCAACAGCCCTTCATCCCCAACATCACCGGTGACATCTTTAAGTTTTATTTCCGGTGGAGCGCCTTCAGGGCCGCATTATTCCCAGGACGCGTGGTTCCGTCCCTGCGGCATGTATCCCTTTTATTTCATGTCCTTAGCTTACCCTGTTGGGGGCGCCCCTCGGGCTGCATCATCCCCAAGCCGCTCGGGCCAGTCCCAGCGGCATGTATCCTTCATGCGTTTTCCTTAGGATTATGCTCCACCATGCTTGTTATTTGGTGCCTTCTCCTGGGTGGCGAAATCTTGCACGTTAAAGGGGGGGTGCCTGAGCATCACAACTCAGGGCTCCTACCGGCTCTCCGGCCCTCACCCTCTGGTCTTGTCCATGGCATCGCGACACGGCTTGCCAGTGACGGTAGAGACCAGCCGAGAGCCGGGACCGAGGGCGTAGAGTTTCTTCATCCAATCCAGCTTAGCAGCGTTAAAGGGGGTGCACGAGCATCGCGACTCAGGGCTCCTACCGGCTCTCCGGCCCTCACCCTCTGGTCTTGTCCATGGCATCGCGACACGGCTTGCCAGTGACGGTAGAGACCAGCCCGAGCCAGGACCGAGGGCGTAGAGTTGTGTCATCTAATCCAGCTTAGCGGCGTTAAAGGGGGTGCACGAGCATCGCGACTCGGGGCTCCTACCGGCTCTCCGGCCCTCACCCTCTGGTCTTGTCCATGGCATCGCGACACGGCTTGCCGGCTGACGGTAGAGAGACCAGCACGAGAGCGGGACCGAGGGCGTGGAGTTTCGTCATCCAATCCAGCTTGCAGCGTTAAAGGGGGTGCACGAGCATCGCGACTTAGGGCTCCTACCGGCTCTCCGGCCCTCACCCTCTGGTCTTGTCCATGGCATCGCGACCTGGCTTGCGGCTGACGGTAGAGACCAGCCGAGAGCCGGGACCGAGGGCGTGGGGATTGTGTCATCTAATCCGACTTGCAGCGTTAAAGGGGGGGTGCCTGAGCATCGCGACTCAGGGCTCCTACCGGCTCTCCAGCCCTCACCCTCTGGTCTTGTCCATGGCATCGGGACCTGGCTTGCCAGCGACGGTAGAGACCAGCCCGAGAGCCAGGACCCGAAGACGTAGAGCACCGACATCTAGCCACTTTCGCAGGAACAAACTTGAAGATAAGGCCCAAAGCCAGGCGCAACCCGCCTTGAGGTAGGGCCTCGTGAGTCCCGCGCTGGCTCACGAGTGCCCCGGCACACCTCGCGAGGCCTCTCACGCCGCTCCAAAGCAACTAACGGCAGGACTAATGATCGCCCCGCCGAGCTCTTGTTCCCTTTGTGGTGAACCTGCAGGGCCCCTCCAATGAGCACGAAGCGACCTCGCTGCGTAATCTCCCTTCAGCCAAGGCATGGGCCTGGCACCACGCCAGGAAGCATCGCCCTAACCCTCGAGATAAGTCACCCTCCGGACACACTAGTCATCGCAACACCATCCCCGCACTCAATGCAACTCCGTGTTAGCAACGTAGCTCTCCTTTCTCACCGAATGATGGCTGCTTGAGCGCCAAGGGGGACCCCCTGAGCATCACGACTCGAGAGGCTCTTACGGACCTCGGGCCACTCACCTCCTGGCCTTGACCACGGCATCGCGACTGGCATACCGGCTGACCATGAAGCCGCCTTGGGGCTGGGACACAGCCGGCCTGAGCACCAAGCCTTCGCGAGGTCTGAAAGGAAGGGACTGAGCTAGAACGGAATGAGCATCCCGCATTGCCTCATAAAAAGGATCATATTGATAAACGAAGCTGCAAATATCTTACAAGGCCCCGCGGGGTACATTCTTGGCTCCTTGCAGGAACAAAAGACGCGAATCCTAAGGAGTCCTATCTACAGGGACCACCGCGGCAGACGCCATCATCAACAGTGGGCCGCCCGGTCCGGAGCCGACCCCATCCAGGTCAGGGGCGGCGACCCTATGAGCTTCGCCACTGCTCCGGTGGCGGCCTTGAGCTCGAGGCTTCGTGGCTGTCGTCGCTTCGTCTCTGGCGTCATGAAGAGCTTCGGCGGAGCCGCTGGATCCCCCGGCGCCTTCGTCGCCTAGGAAGCTGCCAAGGGAGCGGGCGGTTGGCCTCTGTCTCACCACAGTGGAACCCCGACCACCTCTCCCGGGGCAGCACTCCAGCCGGCGACCCTTGCGTCGAAGAGCTTGAAGGACATCACCGAAGCACCGTCGTACTCCAGGTGGATCGTGAGGGCGCCCCTCGTCCTGCAGACCCGGGCGATCTCGCTCCAACCACGAGTCATGAAGACCTCGCCCGGGGCAACTACTGCGACCTCGCCTGTCGCGAGGGTGCCGCAGCCGGCGTCTTGCAGCCAGAGTCGAGGCCCCCCCCCACGGGACGCAGAGGCGAAGAAGGAAGGAAGGCGGACCCAAGACTTAGGAGGCGCTTGGCGACACGAGCACGCAATTCTCGGCGAGAGCCCTCGGCGTGGACTCGGGGGAAGGCGACACCGCCGTGACCAGCCGGCGTCGTCGGCAGCGCCCTTCGTGGCGTAACGTCGCCTCGCCGGGGCCACCAATCTGCAGCGTACAAGGAAGAGGAAACCACAGTGGCGGTTGCACGCACCGCGAGGCACGGGCGCCTCCTCGGCGCTCCTGCCCTGACACCCGAGAGCAAGCCGCTTCTTTGGGGGGCGGGTCGGGATCCTCTTGAGGAGCCTTTCCTTTTCTTCCACTGGAGAACGGCGGATCGGAGCCATGGCAACAGACGAGACGAGGAAGAAGAGAAGCGAAGGATGGACTAGAGGAGCGCGCGCCGTTCGTACTTATAGTGGCGGAGGCCAACCGTCGGCCTCCACGATCACCAGATCATCATGCCCAACTCTGCATGCAAGGACACTGTCGAATCGAGGCGGTTACCAAGGCGTCGTGGGGATGCAGTCGCCCCACGTCAATCAACCGCCACGCTTGGCGCCCAAAGGCCACAGCTGTTAGGGGCCTGGCAACGCCGCACTTGCCCGCTTCGCCTCTGCACGTCCAAGTCCGGGCGCGTCGTGGCCCCGGGGGCTACTGTCGCCGTTCTGGGAGCGGGGGTCCCCAGACTTGCCTGCCTGCGGCCTGCGGCGTGGCTCGAAGGAGGCCCAGGACGGCCCATCTTCATCAACACAAGCTCAAGACCCTCGCGAGGGGCCAAGCCTCGCGGGGCGGACGACCAAGAGCTTCCTCCGACGCGGCCTCGTCAGGCTGGCTCATGAGGAGGCGGAGAACTCAAGGCGGGGTACCTCACGAGGTGCCCGTGACGTAAGCCATGACGACCAAGGGCGCCCGATCAGGCGCCAGCCAGCCGGCGTCCTCCTTTCCTCTTTGGTGCAAAGGGGCAAGCGCGAGCAAGAGCATCAAGCAAAGGCATCCATTTGATTGCAACAAGACCAAGACCAGCCCCAACGGCTGGAATGCGATCATCGTGGAGCCCAAGCAGGCGTCATCACCAGAGCCTTTGGCGGCGAGGACCAACTTTAGTCAGGATAAGTGTACCCGCTGTTCCCCTTCAAAATGGCCAATTGTTGGCGCCCTTCCCGCTCAATATTTGGGAAGAGGCCCAGGGCCTTCGCCTATAAATAGGGGTAGCTACACTCAGAGAAAAGGGGGAAGGAGGAGAGAGACGGAGGACGATCGGATCGAGCATTCGGAATCGAGAGAGAGAGAGAGAGAGAGAGAAACCCGTTCCTCAAGCTAGAGCGACGGGGCACCACTTAGCAGTTCATCACACCCGCCAAGAACAGACCCTCGCGAGGCTGTTCTTCCCTGTATTGTTCTTCGTCAGCCCCAGAGGCAATCCACACACCACAAACTAGAGTAGGGTATTACACCACAACGGTGGCCCGAACTATTATAAATCTTGCGTCTCTTGTGTTGTTCTTGTTAGTAGTTTAGGTCCCTGCGATTCGGTGAGGTACGAGACGGTGGAGGGTTGGATCTCCGCGCGCACCCCAGAGTTTGAACCTTAAGGGTCTGCCGGAACCCGTGATCCGACAGCAGCCACAAGGGGGAGGGCGCACCCAGGGGGTAGGGCGCACCCCCTGCCTTGTGGGCCCCTCGTGAGTCCCCTGACCTAATTCTTTGTCCTATATATTCACATATATTCCCAAACCACTAGAAGTATCCACGAAAACACTTTTCCACCACCGCAACCTTCTGTACCCATGAGATCCCATCTAGGGACCTTTTCTGGCATCGTGTCGGAGGGGGATTCGATACGGAGGGCTTCTACATCAACACTATTGCCCTTTCCGATGAAGCGTGAGTATTTTACCACAGACCTACGGGTCCATAGCTAGTAGCTAGATGGCTTGTTCTCTCTCTCCCTCTCTTGGATTCTCAATACCATGTTCTCTTCGATGTTCTTGGAGATCTATCCGATGTAATCTTCTTTTGCGGTGTGTTTGTCGAGATCCGATGAATTGTGGATTTATGATCAGTTTATGTATGAATATTATTTGATTCTTCTCTGAATTATTTTACGCATGATTTGATATCTTTGTAATTCTCTTCGAACTATCGGTTTGGTTTGGCCAACTAGATTTGTTTTTCTTGCAATGGGAGAAATTCTTAGCTTTGGGCTCAATCTTGCGGTGTCCTTTCCCAGTGACACTAGCACTACATGAATCAGCTACTTTGCCATCTGCCACGGCGGACGACAAAGGCATGGATGGCGGACGGCAAAGACCTTTGCCGTCAGGCACGGACGATTAAAGGGGACGGCAAAGTAGGGGACGGCTAAGAGCTGCGTTACCGTCCGCTTGGGGCAGCTGACGGCAAAGGGGCCTTTGCCATCGGCGTGAACGACAAAAGAAGCCGGACGGCGATAAATCTTGTTATTACTCCGTTAGGTGGTTAGCGGCGGAACCTTTGCCATCCGCTGCGGTTGGCAAAATGCATGTCGTCGACCACTATGGGCAAAGCCCACCAAAATGGTCAGCCTCCCGAGAAGCATAGTTGCACCTTACGTGGCCTCTTTGCCGTCCGGCTGCGATGGCAAAGATCTCTTTTGCCGTCGGTGTCTGATGGCAAAGATCCTGCATAGTGTCTCTTTTTTTTGTTTTTTTACTCCAACAATTTTGACAGCAAATATATATCACATATCCAGCACATAAGTTTCATATCAAATATCCAGCACATAAGTTTCATATCACATATCACATATCACATCAGTTTCATCCATACACATTGTTCATACATAAGCAAGTTCCATCCATACACATTGTTCATACATAAGCAAGTTCATGATAGCAAGCTAGATACAATGCAAAGTTTCATCAAAGGAAAAGCAAGCACTCCATCATAGCAAGCTAGCTTCCATGAAGTGAATGAAATCTACAAAATGGTAAATAAGAAAGTTAGAAATAGGTGACTTGAACAAGAAGAAGACTAGAACAAGAAGTATATGTCATTTATGAGCTAACTTAGGTGAAATGGATCATATATGAGCTAACAAAGTTGAAATGGGTTGTTTATGAGCTAACTTAGTTGAAATGGATCATTTATGAGCTAACTTAGTTGAAATGAGTTGTTTATGAGCTAACTTAGTTGAAATGGATCATTTATGAGCTAACTTAGTTGAAATGGGTCGTTTATGAGCTAACTAAGGTGAAGGGCATCCTTTTTGAGCTAAGTAAGGTGAAATGGATCGTTTTTGAGCTAACTTAGGTGAAATGGATCATTTATGAGCTTTTATGAGCTAACTTAGTTGAAATGGGTCGTTTATGACCTAACTAAGGTGAAATGCCACGTTTTTGAGCTAACTAAGGTGAAATGGATCGTTTTTAGCTAACTTAGGTGAAATGGATCATTTATGAGCTAATTTAGGTCAAATGGATCGTTTTTAGCTAACTTAGGTGAAATGGATGGATTTAGGAGCAAATCTAGGTGAAATGGGTCATTTTGGAGCTAACCTAGGTGAAATGGGTCATTTTGGAGCTAAACTAGGTGAAATGGGTCATTTTAAAGCTAACGTAGGTAAAATGGATCATTTAGGAGCTAATCTACGTAAAATGGGTCATTTTAGAGCTAACTTGGATAAATTGGATCACTTGTAAGCTAACTAAGGTAAAATGAGTCATTTTAGAGCTAACTTTAGGAAAAATGGATCGTTTATGAGGAAATAAAACTAAGTCTAGGTCTTTATGCATTTGTTAAGCAAAACACTAGAGAAACTTACCGTGATCGTGGAGGTGTCTGGCCGGGCTGGCTCGCATTAGGCAGGAGAAGGATCGTGCGATGCGTTTCTGGAGTTAAGCTGCACCAAAGATCATTTCCAATGTCTCGTTAGCATTATGACACTCAAATGTTAAGACTAGCAAGTAATGTCCATTCTAATCAAACTCACCGTGCTCCCAGGAGCAATCATCGGCATCGGCGAAGCGGATACGACCGACTTCTCGCACAGATCGCACATTTGGTTTTCACAACAGAGTCATACTATTTAGTAATGAGACTCAAATGTTAAGACTAGCAAGTAATCTGCAGAAGAAACTTACCACAAGGAGCTCATACATGGCCCTTGCACTGCATGTCATTCCGTGCCCTCTCCTCCTCCAACATCTTTGTCGTCCTCTCCTCCAACTCCCGCTGCCTCTCCGCTGCCTCCATGAAGTTTCTCCGTTCTATCTCTCTCACTCTGTATAGCAGCCTGCAACACCACTCACATGACCATTTGTAATCATTGATGGACGTGCACACAATGTAATGGAGAAAGATAGCTGAGTACTTATAACTAACCTTGAAGGCGAGTTGGTGGCCGTTCACGAGGCCTTATCTCGGGAGGCCGGAGCTCGGCTGCGCGCCTTGATCTCCGGGAGAGTGCTAGGACAACGAATAAGTCCATCTCCCATGGCTATGGAGCCATGGGACCTCCACTCACCAGATATCATCAGTGCTCTGTATCAATGGGACCACAGCTCGGGTTAAAGTCCTCCCTTTCCTCGCCTTCCCCGATCTCTATATTGCACGAGCTTGTCGTGGGCGGAGATGTTGGTGAAGTTCTTTGGATCATCGAGGTCAGACGCAGAGAATGCCTTGACTTTCTTGTAAGAGCCAGTGTGGGCCATGGCATACAGGTCGTACACCTCTGGCACCTTATCCGCCTTATTGTAGCGTGCCTGAAAGAGAGAAACAAAGTAAATTAGTAATTAAAGGGCTAAAGCTAGCATGATGAATGAATTGCATGAATCATGAAGCAAACCACATACACATTTCCGCCCGTACTGAAATAAGTTGGAGATGCCTTGGTGGTGTGGCACACCTTCCATTTGGGCACGTTTGTCCTTGGCCTCGTTGTGGGAGGCCCGCCATTGTTTTGAGCACCACGCATTGACCAACACCTCCCAACAATCCATCCGATCCGCACACCATCTCGGAGGGGCCTAAGTTAGCAAATAGAAACTTGGCGCTTCTGACTATGAATTACTAAATGAAGGAAGTAATTACAAGGCCTTAAGAATTACCTTCATGTACTGCTCCTTACTCAAGAACTTATCGCGGCACTCCTGCTTGGGCTTCTTAATACCACGCCCGGTGTAGTAGTCTCGAACAGCCTGCACCCGAACCTCATGCCATAAGTTCTGAAGTAGGCGCTTGCACTCCTTGTCGATAACACCTGCCGCCTCCTCCTCGTATCCCTCCTCACACCTGTAGAATGTCTGCAATAAAATGATACAATATTGATTAGTACAATTAATAACTAGCTAGTTCAAGATTTTTAATTGTGTAAAGGAGAAATTACCGAACTTTACGATCACCACGTACGCCCTCGTCTTGCACAAGACACCGTCGATAATCTCACCCGTGAGGCAGAACAGCCAAGTAGTGCTCCCAACTCAATCCAACCTCTGGAAGCCGACCCTCACCGAACAGCGTGACAAACCCGGGAAGTTTTGCCGAATCAGAACTCCAAGGACGGAGTTGGGCCGGCGGACACTTTCATGGTGGTCCCAACCCCTGCAGCATGACAAGGCCAACACATTAGTTATTTGAAGAAACATGAATGCAGAAGGTACAAAAATATTAAATGCACTTACCTCTCCCCATCAGGGAAAATCAACCACCTCTCTCTGCTCATGGTCGCCCGACACGGACGGGAGCTGTGTAGCACCACGCTGGTAGACGTTGCCCCCTCCTCCTCAATATCAGTCGGCTCCCCGTCATCATCAGCATGGCCACTCGGCTCCTCAGGCTGACCCGACCAGGTACCCCATCCAGACGTGTGCTCCTCCGGGGTCTCATGGGCCCAATTCTCGTGGGCCGAAGGCCCGTCAACCGGAGGCTTGTGGGCCGAAGGCCCATCGACCCGAGTCTGTGTAGCCTCCTCCTCGGATGAGTCCACCCTAGCAGTCACATGCTCGGGTGAAATAGCTGGGGGTGGCGGCGAGGAAGGAGCCGTAAGAGTCACCCTACCTCCTCTCCCGCGACCACGTGCTCCACCTCCTCTCTTCTTCTTTCCTCGTCCCCTGCTGGGCACCGCAGTCGACGAAGAAGGGCCCGGTGGTGTTGACATACTGTCCAGCAACGCTCGGCGGAGAGGTGCGTGTGCAATGGAAGACCTCGCAACACGCGCCGACGAAGAAGGGGCCTCGGCGCGCTCCCGACCAGCGCCCACCATCTTTCAACACCTGCCATGACAAAGAATAAACGAAATTAGTACAACATAAAAAAAGTATCGACATGAATAATAATATGTATATCACTTAAGTGTATCATCATCAAGTACAACATAAAAAAATTGATCGGGTTGGGGTGTCGAATTGAGGTCGGTCTCGGGGTGGTCGGGTGTCGGGTGCCGGGTGGGGTCGAGTGCCGTGTCATTGTCATTATCATGATCGGGGTGTCGGGTCAGGTCAGGCTCGGGGTCGGGGTGTCGGGTCAGGCTCGGGGTCGGGGTGTCGGGGTCGGGGTCGGGGTTTTTTCCCTCTTTTTTCCTTTTGTTCTTCTTCCTCTTCTTCCTTTTCTTCCTTTTCTTCCTTTTTTCCTTCTTCTTCTTATTTTTCTTCCTCCTTTCCTTTTTCCTCTTCTTCTTCTCCTCCTCTTTTTTTTTCTTCTTCTTTCCTAAACCTAAACCTAAACCTAAAACTAAACCTAAATCTAAAACTAAAACTAAAACTAAATCTAAACTAAACATAAACCTAAAACTAAAAAAACAGAAAAAATGGAAAAAACTAAATCTAAACCTAGAACTAAACTAAAACTAAACCTAAAACTAAAACTAAAACTAAATCTAAACTAAACATAAACCTGAAACTTCAAAAACAGGAAAAAAACAGAAAAAAGAGGAGGTAGAGCTCACCTGGGGCAGGGCCGATGGAGGAGGGGGCAGGCGGCTGAGGCGGCGACAGGCGGTGATGGCGACAGAATTGAGGCGAGCGGGCGGCAGCCAGCCTTGAGGGCAGGCCGAGACGGTGAGCGGCAGTGAGGCGGGATGGTGGGGGCCGGGTGGTTGGTGAGGGAGCAGGCGGTGGGGCTCGGGGGCGAGGCGGTGGCGCCGAGGCAGCGCCGAGACGGCGTGCAGCCAGACAGCTGTGGCACTGGGCGGGGGTGTGGGCGGGGGGGTGGGGTGACGGGGCGGCGGAGAGTGGTGGGGGCGGCGGCGCGCGTGTGAAGAGGAAGAGAAACGGAGAGAGAGGAGCGGGGTCGGGCACGGCCGCCGTTAGATGAGTTAAATCTTTGCCGTCTGCCCCCCTTTGCCGTCCGCTTTTTTGCTCTTTGTCGTCCGCTAGCGGACGGCAAAGAGGTGGGGCGTTAAGTTTTTTTTAATCAGGCGGGTGGGTGGGGGCCACCTCCCTCTTTGCCGTCCGCCAGCTGACGGCAAAGAAATGGCCCACGGCAAAGAGCTTCTTTGTCGTATGCCCTTTCTTTGCCGTCGGCTTTTCGTCGGCTGATGGCAAAGGGCTTCTTTGCCGTCCGCTAGCGGACGACAAAGATCTGGCAGATGGCAAAGTAACTGATTCCAGTAGTGTAGGGGCAGCAAGGCACGTATTGTATTGTTGCCATCAAGGATAAAAAGATGGGGTTTACATCATATTGCTTGAGTTTATTCCTCTACATCATGTCATCTTACTTAATGTGTTACTCTGTTCTTCATGAACATAATACTCTAGATGCAGGATGACTCGGTCAATGTGTGGAGTAATAGTAGTAGATGCAGAATCATTTTGGTCTACTTGACACGGACGTGATGCCTTTATTTCATAATCATTGCCTTAGATATCGTCATAATTTTGCACTTTTCTATCAATTGCTCGACAGTAATTTGTTCACCCAACGTATTATTTGCTATCTTGAGAAAAGCCTCTAGTGAAACCTATGGCCCCTGTGTCTATTTTCCATCATATAAGTTTCCGATCTACTATTTTGCAATCTTTTACTTTCCGATCTATAAACCAAAAATATTTACTTTATCGTTTGTTTAGTTTCATCTATCTCTATCAGATCTCACTTTTGCAAGTAACCGTGAAGTGATTGACAACCCCTTTATCGAGTTGGGTGCAAGTTGTTTGACTGTTGTGTAGGTATTGGTGATTTTTGCGTTGTCTCCTACAGGATTGATACCTTGGTTCTCTAACTGAGGTAAATACTTATCTCTACTTTGCTTCATAGCCCTTTCCTCTTCAAGGGAAAAACTAACGCAAGCGCAAGAAGTAGCATTGCCTCAAGGAAATATGAAAAGGGAGGGCAAAGACCATAGATGAAATATGCGCAGAAAATTCTGTATGAATCTTGCAGGTCTTCCTTCCCCTCCGCCAGAACATTGGGAGCGCCATGCCCCTTTGGGACCTCGCTCGCCCACAAGTATCAATACCCCTGCAGCACATCACTGTCAAGATTCAACGAGAAGAAGACGACGTCTCCCCTTTGCTTCTTGTCCAGCTCAGTCGCCCTCTTGCTCCCCTTGGCGGCCGCCTATTTTACGGCAGTCGTCTGCTTTCTCCTGGCAGTGGTTTTCTTCCCCATGTCCCCTGAGATGCGGTGAGAGCGCGGGAAGGAAATTGGAAGGGGATCGGCGGCGAATGTGGGCAAGGAGCGAGGGCAGTTGCTTGGCTTGCGGAGGAAGATGATGGGAAGGCGAGGCAGACGATGAATGAGCAGTACCCTTCCGCGTTTTCCCCTCTTAAGGGAAACGGCGTGAGGGAGGAAGCGACTCTTCAGAAAAGTTACCGTTTCACATTAACTGCTGCAGTCCCACTACCCCACGATCTGCTGTAATGACGCGAAGTGGACATTGGATTGATTGGTTATCATGACAAACCGCTGCACACGCAACATTTTCTCTCCATGTGCCCGTGCATTGTTTGGGGCCTAACCCAATGTGCCTAGCGACACATATGGCTCATGCCCGGGGGCTGCTGTCGGGGTAAACGAACAGGGGTATGTGTTTTCCCCTCACTCGTGCACGGACAGTCGATCACCGGGCTAGCAAAGATCAAAGACAAGGCCAAGTGTGGAGATTAGCTCATTAGGGAATCAGAGAGCTGGTCGAGAAGACCAAGTCAGACCAGAGAGGCAAGATGTCTATAAGGGAAAAACCTCCCTGGCCGGGCAGGCGAGCCTGGCGGGGTTGGGGTTACCCCGGAAGCAAGCCTCCAGATCGTCCCGGCAGGCCTGCCGGGGCTTGCGGAGGCAAACTACTCCACCGCACCACCTCACAGCAACACACGTCATCGATCAGTGTAGTGTCAAGCCCCTAAGTGACTAAGTGGCTGCTTCCTGCCACATGGCAGCCACTTCCTAGAGAAAACACCTCCAAATGACACCCGTCCTGAGACGTGTCAAGCAAGCAGGCACGAAGCTGGCTAAACAGCCCGGCAAGGCTTGCCGGGCATGCTGTGATGTGACACTGGGCGGCGGATTTAATGCGCTCTGTCCGCCTGCAGAGTTAGGTATGATAGCACTGTTTTCTATCTAATCCGTATGTAAAGACTTATTTGCAACTGTGGTGATCCCTCTATCTATAAAAGGAGGCCCATGGCAACCGTAGAGAGGATTCAGACCCTCGCATATTCATACGCGCGTAGCCACTCTCGCCTCGAGGCTACCCTATCAGGCAAGAGCGCCACGTTCTCCACCATTATCCACCATCAATCCACCAAAGCAGGAGTAGGGTTTTATGCCTCACGGTGGCACGAACCTGGGTAAAATTGCCCGTGTGATCTCTGTCGTGCTGTGTTATGCTTCTCCGCTCTTTGTGCGACGTGCACATCCCCCCGCCGAACCAAAAGGGGCTCATGGCCCCATAGGTCGCCGTGGTTCCCACGACAGGGTGGACCGGTGCTTGGGTTCTGTTCTTACTTGAACAAGCCTCCCACTTATGATTAACCCCATCGCAAGCATCCGCAACTACGAGAAAAGTATTAAGATAAAATCTAACCATAGCATTAAACATTTGGATCCAAATCGGTCCCTACGAAGTAGCGCATAAACTAGGGTTTAAGCTTCTGTCACTCTAGCAACCCATCATCTAATAACTACTCCACAATGCATTCCCTTAGGCCCAAAGATGGTGAAGTGCCATGTAGTTGGCGTTTACATGACACCACTAAGGGAATCACAACATACATATCATCAAAATATCGAACACATATAGATTTCACATGATTACTTGCAACATGACTTCTCCTGTTGAGGGAGTCCTAGACTAAGGGGTCCTCGGGCGTCCGGCCTGTTATCTACTGGGCCGGACTGATGGGCTATGAAGACATAAAGACCAAAGCCTATACCCGTGTCCGGATTGGACTCTACTTGGCGTGGAAGGCAAGCTAGGCGACCGATTATGAAGATTTCCTCCTATGTAACCGACTCCATGTAACCCTAGATCTCTCCGGTGCCTATATAAACTGGAGAGCATAGTCCGGATCGGGATATTCATTACCATAGACTCATAGGCTAGACTTCTAGGGTTTATCCATTACGATCTCGTGGTAGATCAACTCTTGTAACACTCATAGTCATCAAGATCAATCAAGTAGGAAGTAGGGTATTACCTCCATAGAGAGGGCCCGAACCTGGGTAAACATTGTGTCCCCCGTCTCCTATTACCATCGATCCTAGACACACAGTTCGGGACCCCCTACCCGAGATCCGCCGGTTTTGACACCGACATTGGTGCTTTCATTGAGAGTTCCACTGTGCCGTCGACAAAAGGTTTGATGGCCCCATCAATCGTCAGCAATGACGTGGTCCAGGGAGAAATCTTCCTCCCCGGACAGATCTTCGTATTCGCCGGCTTTGTACTGCGGGCCAACTCGCTCGACCATCTGGAGCAGATCGAGAGCTACGCCCCTGGCCATCAGGTCAGATTCGGAAGCCTGAACTACGTCGCGGACATTCGTGGAGATTTGATCTTCGACGGATTCGAGACCGCGGAAACCGATCCCCTTCACCCCGATGAACATGGCTTAAACGTGTCATCCGGTCGCATCCAGGAGATAGCTCCTGTAACAACTCTGGCCTTAGATCCAGAGCAGATCAAGTCGTCCGAAGATGGGAAACTCAACCCCATCAAGGGGGCTACCGATTCGACGGTGTTGGAGCCACATGCAGATTCCACTTCGTACGATCCTTGCATCGACAGAACCCCGGACTCGTCTCCGGTATCGAGTTCCGAACCCTGTGAGCCCGCCGATACCGAACTCGATTGGCTATCGATCTTCAATTTCAGTGCCGCGGATATCTTCCAACACTCGCCCATGGGGGACCTACTAAACTCACTACAAACATATCCCTGGCAGACGGCTCGTCGCCGAACTATGTTCGGTTCGACCTTACGGCGGATGATGGAGAATTTTTCTTCCCACCCGCCACCCACGTCATAGCCACCGTCGAAGACCCAACCAACACGCCTGACCCCTGCTTCGAAGACATCGATGGTCTGGACGATGATGAGGGGCAAGGCCAGATCTTGCTCTTCGCTAGATGCGGGACGACAACTTCCTGGTATGACGTGTGTATGGTAGAAACACCCAACGACGATCTTGACGATGACAAGGAGGATCCAGTCGAGGATAAGCCTCCTGGTACACAGTCCGTACACCGACGCCCCCGCGCCACTCTCAGTCACGTCACTCAAGAGAAAACAATACTAGCACCGGAGGTGATATTACTCCAGACAACGAAGACCCTGTTGAGACAGGATCCGAACAGGAGGGCCAGGAAAGCGGGCCAGATAGCCCTGATGAACAGGCTACACATGAAGACTCGAAGGATAGTAATTATCTTCCACTCTCCGAGGAAGACGAGAGCCTCGGGAACGAGGAATTCATCGTTCCTGAGGAACCTCTAGAACAGGAGCGCTTTAAACGCCGGCTCATATCCACTGCAAGGAGCCTAAGGAGGAAGCAGCTGTGGCTTCAAGTGAGCCAAGATTTGCTTAATGGTAGATGGACCGAGGTCCTGGCTGCTGAAGAATATGGCCTTAGCGGCCCAGACAAAAGCCACCACAACTGTAGGCGGCTCCCTCAATATGATGGCAAGGCGTTGGATCCCACACCACCATCGAATAAGCCGGTAGGCCGACCACAGTTCGGTCCGGACAACGTAGCAGCCCAAGCAGAGCACCATACCAACCCGTCCGGCCATCCAAGCAATAATAAAGAAGCTCGAGGGAACACTCGCGACATCCAACAAGACATGGAGGGTAGAACAGGACACAAAAAATCGACACACAGATCGCGGAGACATGCCCCGGCTGATAATAACGGTTATCTATTCGGACACAACAGACCCGAGCACGCTCGGTCCGAAAACCGTAAGCGTAGTCTGCCGGAGGTGCTTCACAGTGTGGCCCAACATAGAGGAGCCGCACACCCTCTTTGCTTCACCAACAAGGTAATGGAGCATGAATTTCCAGACGGGTTTAAACCCATCAACATCAAATCATACGATGGAACAACGAATTCCGTAGTATGGATTGAGGACTTCCTCCTCCATATCCACTTGGCTCGCGGAGACGACCTTCATGCCATTAAATACCTGCCTCTCAAGCTTAAGGGGCCAGCACGGTACTGGCTAAACAGTTTGCTAGAAAATTCTATTGGCAGCAGGGAAGATCTTGAAGACGCCTTTCATGACAACTTCCAAGGAACATATGTCCGGCCACCAAATGCCGATGACTTAAGTCATATTGTCCAACAGCCCGGCGAGTCAGCCAGGGAACTCTGGACTAGGTTCTTAGTCAAAAAGAACCAAATTCTCAACTGTCCGGACGCAGAAGCCCTTGCGGCCTTCAAATATAGCGTCCGGGATGAATGGCTAGCACGCCACCTCGGCCAGGAAGGACCTAAATCCATGACAGGTCTTACCACTCTAATGACTCAGTTTTGTGCGGGAGAAGACAACTGGCTTGCTCGTAAAAGCAACAACGCCAGTGACCCGGGCGCTTCCGAAATCCGAGACGACAACGACAAGCCACGACTAACGAACACAACAATCGCAGCAATAATGAAAGATTACGCGACACAGCGGTCAACGCCGGATTTCACAATCCGAAACCCGGTCAATGGAAGAAGCCATTTAAGGCAAACCAGGATGGACCATCCACCCTCGACAGGATATTAGACTGACCTTGTCAGATTCATGGTCACCCTGATAAGCCAGCTAATCACACCAACATAAACTGTTGGGTCTTCAAGCAGGCAGGCAAGCTTAACACCGAGCACAAGGGGAGGAGACCATCAAGCGATAAAGACGACGGAGCAGCTCGCCAGCCGAACACCAGGGGCAAGAAACAGTTTCCCTCCGAAGTTCGACCACTCCCGGAACGGAAATAGCAGTTCGGCTTCCGCCAACCACCCACTATGCCGGCCAGATTTACACCACGCGTGCATCACTACGCGCTCAAGATACCATGGGCATCGGCGGAAGCACAATATGGACAACCCTGCAAGCATTCCCGTAACGTTTTTTATCTGTTTCCCTTACTTTTCTTTCTTGTAACTCAAAATCAAGTGACCAACAGGACGACATCTACAACGGACTCTATCGGAGTTCGGATCCGTACATTCACCTAAGGGGCTATTCCCGTTAAGGACTCCCCTCCCCAAGGACGGGCGGCGTAGACGTGCGACAAGAGGTCCAAAACAGCTTTTTGTAGACCGCACTCTTCATTTTGAGCCTCTTGCCTTTTTTCCTCCGTTCCCGACCCCGAGCATGCCAAATAGCCGGGTTGTGGTTTTTCCTTTTTATATATGAATTTATCATTGGCTTATTACTCCACTCCCAGTAAACTATATCCGAACCAATCTTCCATACTCTTCCTACAATGAGTACGGCCGTAACGGCTGTGTCACAAGACGCACTGTCGGCGTTCTGGGAACGGGGGTCCCCAGACTTGCCTGCCTGCGGCCTGCGGCGTGGCTCAAAGGGGGGCCCATCACGGCCCATCTTCATCAACACGAGCTCAAGACCCTCGCGAGGGGCCAAGCCTCGCGGGGCAGACGACAGGGAGCTTCCTCAGGCACGGCCTCATCAGGCTGGCTCGCGAGGAGGCGGGGTACCTCACGAGGTGCCCATGACGCAAGCCATGACGACCAAGGGCGCCAGGCGGGCGCCAGCCCGCGCAGTGTCCTCCTTTCCCCTTTGGTGCAAAGGGAGCAAGCGCAGGCGAGAGCATCAAGCAAAGGCGTCCATTTCGGTGCAACGAGACCAAGACCAGTCCAACGGCAGGAAGGAAGTCATTGTGGAGCCCAAGCCGGCGTCACCACCAGAGCCTTTGACAGGCGAGGACCAATTTTAGTCAGGATAAGTGTACCATATGTTCCCCTTCAAAATGGCCAATTGTTGGCGCCCTTCCCGCTCAATATTTGGGAAGAGGCCCAGGGCCTCTACCTATAAATAGGACTAGCCACCCACAGGGTAGGGGCATTCAGGAAGAGAGCAAGAGAACAAACGAGAGAGATAGAGAGAGGCGACTGAACTCCCCCTAGTAGTTCATCGCTCCAGCCAAGAACAGACCCTCGCGAGGCTGTTCTTCCTTGTATTGTTCATCACCATCAGCCCAAGAGGCAATCCACCACACCACAAACTAGAGTAGGGTATTACACCACAATGGTGGCCCAAACTAGTATAAACCCTGTGTCTCTTGTGATGTTCCTTTCGTAGTTTAGATCCTAGCGAGGCGGCGGGGTGCAGGTAGGTAGAGGGCGAGATTCTGCGTGCACCCCAGTGTTCGAACCTCAAGGGTCTGCCGGAACCCGAAATCCGACATTTGGCGCTTTGGTAGTCTTGCGCCGTGATTAAATCTTCCGCCACTGTTCTCCGTCGACCACCGCATCCATGTCTCGACGCTCGTCGGGCCCGTCCGAAGCGCCGAGCCGCTCGCTTCGCGTCGCCCAGACGGCTCCCTGCCGGCGAAGCGCCCTCGCTGCTCCGTCGCCTGCCGTCAACGCCGCCACCGGCCCGACGGGGAACGAGGAGCAAGCATCATCCCAGCATCCCTCCGTGAGGCAAGACGGCCGCACTGCTACCCCCTCGCATGCCCCGGCTGGTTCTTTGTCTCGCGCGTTCCGCGCGCCCATGGAGGCTCGAGCTACGCTCATCGCCACAAACGAGCTCCTGCGCTACCGTCCCGTCGACGACGTCTATGAAGAGTGGCTCGACCGCGTTGCCGAGCTCGTCCGCGCCGCAGGGGGCTCCCCGCGCCGTCTGTCCCGCTGCACGAACCCGTCTGCGCTGGCGACGAAGCCGAAGCGCCTCGGCCGCCTCCCCCAAGAAGGCGCCTGGCCCCAAAGGCGCGTGGTCCTGGCGGAACCGCTCCGTCACGGTGCCAGCGGCAAGAGCAGAGCTGTCGAGGTCCCTCGCCTAAGAAGCTGCCCGAAGTGCTCCCGCTCCGGCTAAATACCACACTCCTGCTCGGCACATCAAGACCCCGCACTCCTCCCAGCTGCAGCGCACGGGGACCCGCAAGACCAAGCTCTTCGTCATCCAAGGCCTCCCGTGGCCACAACAGGCTGCCGAGCCTTCACCCCCGAGCTACACAGCATCGCATGGCCCGGCAAGTTCAAGCCGGACCTGCCTCCTCGCTACAACGGTACGGCCGACCCCGCAGAGTTCCTCCAGCTCTACGAGATGGGCATCGAAGCCGCCAACGGAGACGAGAAGGTCATGGCGAACTGGTTTCCCATGGCACTCAAAGACGGGCCCGCACTGCTCTCTGAACCTAGCCCCAGGCACGATCTCCTCCTGGGACGAGATGCGTACCCGCTTCATCGCCAACTTCCAAGGTACTCGCGACTGGACACCCGCCGTGAGAGACATGCGCCGCATCAAGCAACAACCAGGAGAGACCTTGCAGAAGTACATCCAGCGCTTCAACAACGCACGCCTCAAGATTCCCAAGGTGACCGAGGAGGCCATCATCTCTGCCTTCTCCGACGGTGTGCGTGACGTCAAGATGAAGGAGGAGTTGGCGATGCATGAAGATCTGTGCACTTCCTTGGAGCTGTTCAACTTGGCGACCAAGTGCGCCAGGGCGAGGAAGGCGTCTCTCCCTCCTCGAGCTGCCGCAGCACCCGTAAGAGAAGAAACCCAAGGCCAAGGGCGTGAAGCGCAAAGGGGCTGCCGTGCTCATGGCGTAACCGGACACCAAACGGGGCAGAGATCAGCCCGAGTCTTCCAAGGGCGGCCGCTACTGCGTGTACCACGACCTCCACACCCACAACACCAGCGAATGTCAAGAACTCCGAGCCGTGCGAGAAGGGAGGATCGGCTGATGTCCCGACCGCAGCGACCGGGGCTACGGCCGAGGAGGAGGAAGGAATGCAGGACGCTGGGAAGACCGCGGTCCTCGCCAAGGATGGCGTGACCAACCTCGCGAGGATCGCTGGCAAGACCCGCCTCGCGAGGGAGGCTGGAGGGATCAGCCTCGCGAGGATCGCCCGCAAGGCAAAGCAGGCCTCCCACCTCTGCCACCGCAGCCAAGGAGAAATGAGGACCATCATCAGGACGAGGGGGCTGGGGGCTTCCAGGAGCCGCGCGTGATCGCCTGCATCCTGGGCGGAGCTCAAGCCCCAGCCTCTCAACGCATCTTCAAGCAGTTCGCCCGCGAAGTGAATGCAGTCCTCCCCAAGCTCGAAGCCACACGCCCCCTCGGGTGGTCAGCGTGCACCATCACGTTCAGCTCGGCCGGATCAGCTCAAGTGTGCGGCCACAGCCGGAGTCCTCCCGATGCTCTGTTCCCCAATCATCAGCAACGTGCTAGTCACCAAGACCCTCATTGATGGCGGGGCAGGGCTCAACATCCTGTCTGTGGACACGTTCAACAATCTTCAAGTGCCTTACAATCAGCTCCAGCCGACCAAGCCTTTCTCTGGGGTCACCGACGGCTCAACGGTCCCGATCGGGCAGGTTCGCCTCCCTGTCACCTTCGGCGCACGCGACAACTACCGCACCGAGCTCATCGACTTCAACGTCGCCCACATTCGCCTGCCATACAACGCCATCCTCGGGTACCCAGCTGGCCAAGTTCATGGCCGTAACCCACCACGGCTACAACGTCCTCAAGATGCCAGGAAGTGGCGGAGTCATCACGGTGCCCTGCGAAGAGAAAGACGCAGTGTGCTCCCTGGAGCGAGCCTTTCAGGCCGCATCACTGGAGGACCCGGATCGCGGAAGCAGGAGGCTTCCCGAGACCGCTCCCAAGAAGAAGAAGACATTGTCCGGCCCGGTCCGGCCCGGCCCCTCAGGAGGCAGGCCCCTCAGGGTCCGCGCCTGCTCAAGGGGAACCTCCTTCTATCGCATAGGAAAGCGCACCCGGCGCCCTCCTCAGGTAGGGCTCGGGGGCTCCCCCCTGGAGGGCCACCGACCTTGCTGGGGTTACGAGGGAAGCGCTTGGGCACCACTTGGAGGCGTGTTTCGAAGCACGTTTCCCTCAAGAAGGAGCAAGGCAAGGAGGGCCAAACCCTCAGGAGTTCGTCAGCAAGATCATTCAGGAGCCGCGAGAGTCAAGAGTCATGAGTGGCAGCAGCCGCTTACCTGCCGTGGCTCCCCATCCAGGCGAGGATGGTGGGCTGCGCATCTGCATCGACATACCAGGGCTCAACCGAGCCGCCTCTCAGGAGCGCCTCTGGCCCTCTCGCGTGGGGCGCTGCGAAGGTCCACCCCACAGCTACGTTCGCATGCCTTACGGCTTGCCGAACGTGGCTGCCACGTACGAGTGCCTCATGAGGAGCATCCTGGAAGCTCAAGAGGCTAGGTGCTCCGCAGTCCTGGCGGAGATGGAGATGGTCCAGGAGGAGCCACCAGCGCCTCCGGAGCCTCCCGAGGCCCCTGGGCCTGGGGGCTCGTGAGGATCGGCTCCCGCAGCCCATCGAGTCTGCTGCACCAACAACCTTTCGTCTTCAACGCTACCAAGTGACATCGTTCAAGTTTCATTTCCAGCTGGGAGCGCCCCCCAGGGCTGCATTAATCCCAGGCCGTGTGGGTCCATCCTTGCGGCGTGTAGCCCTTTTACTTCCTGTTCCTAGCTTAACTTATCGGGGGCGCCCCTCGGGCTGCATCATCCCCAAGTTGCTCGGGTCCGACCGAGCGATGTTCGTCTTCCTCGCGCTTATCTAAATGGACTTGCTCCTTCGTGATTAACATGCTTGACCTAGTTGCCCGCTCGACTGACACCAACTGATGGAGCTGCTCCCTAATGGCACGGCACTTGCGCGTGGGTCCGTCCCCGCAACGCCGACAAACCTGAATGGTTGAGCTCTGGCCGCGGCAGCCCCGCATAGCGCTACCTCGTCAAGCCTTCAGTGCCTCGTCATCCTTCCGGGGCAACCAACGGCTGACTGGCGGTCATAACGGTGAACTTTTGTTTTTTCTGTGATGAGCCCACAGGATTTCTTCAAGGAGCAGCGTCAGGCAAGGCCCCCACGGTGTCTCCTTCACTCTCACCCGTGCGAACCGCTTGCACGTTAAAGGGGGGGGGGTGCCTGAGCATCGCGACTCAGGGCTCCTACTGGCTCTCCAGCCCTCACCCTCTGGCCTTGCCCATGGCATCGCAACCTGGCATACCAGCGACGGCTGAGACTCGCTCGAGGGCCGGGACCCGAGGACGTAGAGCAGAATGGGGAGCAAAGGCGAGATGGGTGGGACACGTGAGGACCTTGCCAAGCGACTCCTCGCCTGCCGATGCAAGGACCCGGCAACGCACCAGGAAGCGACTCCTGATTCTCAAGATAAGTCACCCCCTGGAAGCATTAACTAACACGGCACCGTCCCCTCACCAAACGCAATCCCGATTTAGCAACGTCGCTCCCCTTTCTCACCGAACGATGGCCGCTTGGGCGCTAAGGGGGACCTCCTAAGCATCGTGACTCAGGGGCTCTTACCGGACCCCGGGCCGCTCACCTCCTGGCCTTGTCCACGACATCGCGACCTGGCATACCAGCGACGGCTGAAGCTTGCCTTGGGACTGGGACCTGTCGGCGCAGAGCATCAAGCCCCCACGAGGTTTGAAAGGGAGAACTGAGCTAAGGCGGGATGAGCAACTCACGCTGATTCACAACAGGGATCATATTAACAAACAGGGCCACAGGCACCTTACAAGCCCCCACGGGGCGCGCTTTTGATTCCTCGCATGGAGTAGATCCTAAAGAACGCTAACTACACACGCCCCTGCGAAAGACGCCATCATCAACAGCGGACCGTCGGGCACCGGCGGCAACCCCATCCAGATCAGGGGCGGCGACGGCCTGCTGAGCCCGCCCTGCTCCGAGAGCGGCGTAGGCTCAGGGGCTCGTAGCTGTCGTCGCTCGTCTCCGGAGTCGCGAAGAGCTCGGCGGAGTCGGTGGATCCTCCGACGCCTCCACCGCCTGAGGAGCTGCCGAGAGAGCGGCCAGCGGGCCTGGCCCTCGCCACGGCAGGGCCTCGAACACCTCTCCCGGGGCAGCACTCCAGCCAGCGCCCTTCCGCATCGAAGACCTTGAAGAGCATGACCGAAGCGCCGTCGTACTCCAGGTGGATCGCGAGGTCGCCCCTTGTCCTGCAGACCCGAGCGATCTCACCCCAGCCTCGAGTCATGAAGACCTCGCCCGGGGCAACGACCTCAACCTCTGCCCCGGTTGCGAGGGTGCCGCAGCCGGCGTGCTGCAGCCAGAGCTCCAGGGGTCCTCCCCGCCGAATCGCGGAGGCAAAGAAGGGAGGAAGGCGAATCCAAGACCGAGGAGGCATGGCGGCATGGAGTATGAACTCCCAGGAGGAACCCTCGGCATGGACTCCAGGAGGAACGACGCGCACCTTCGTGACCACTGGCGCCCGGCAAGGCCGTCATGGCATTCGACATCAACCCCTTCAGAGCCTTCGATCTGGGCGTACAAGGGAAGCGGGAACCCCGGTGGTGGCCGCTCGCACCAGGGCCTCGGCACCACCTGGTGGGCACCCTCGTCCCGATGGCAAAGGGTTAGCCATTTCTTCGGCGGGAGCGGGTCAGGACCCTCTCGAGGAGCCTTTCCCTTCTCTGTCGTGGAGAACCGGCGGATCGGAGCCATTGTAGCAAGACGGAGCAAGAATCGGGAAGAAAAAGAAGCAAGCAGAAGCGGACCAGAGGAGCGCTCATTGTTCCGTACTTAAAGCCAGAGGAGGCCAACCACCGACCTCCACGATCGCAGGTAATCATGACCCGCTTTGCATGTAGGGACTTGTCAATTCGTGCAGTTGCCGAGGCGTCCTGGGGAAGTTGAGACGCCCACGTCCAATCAAACGCCATGCGGTGCCCAAGGCCGCAGGCTGTTAGGGCCCGCAGCGCTTCGCACTTGCCCCTTCGCCTCTCTGCTCGGCCAAGTCCGGGCACGCCTTGGGCCCGGGGGCTACTGTCGGCGTTCTGGGAACGGGGGTCCCCAGACTTGCCTGCCTGCGGCCTGCGGCATGGCTCAAAGGGGGGCCCATCACGGCCCATCTTCATCAACACAAGCTCAAGACCCTCGCGAGGGGCCAAGCCTCGCGGGGCGGATGACAGGGAGCTTCCTCAGGCACGGCCTCATCAGGCTGGCTCGCAAGGAGGCGGAGAGATCAAGGCGGGGTACCTCACGAGGTGCCCATGACGCAAGCCATGACGACCAAGGGTGCCAGTGAGGCGCCCAGCCCGCAGTTGTCCTCCTTTCCCCTTTGGTGCAAAGGGAGCAAGCGCAGCGAGAGCATCAAGCAAAGGCGTCCATTTGATTTGCAACGAGACCAAGACCAGTCCAACGGCAGGAAGGAAGTCATTGTGAAGCCCAAGCCAAGGCCACCACGGAGGCTTTGAAAGGCGAGGACCAACTTTAGTCAGATAAGTGTACCATATGTTCCCCTTGAAAATGGCCAATTGTTGGCGCCCTTCCCGCTCAATATTTGGGAAGAGGCCCAGGCCTCTGCCTATAAATAGGACCAGCCACCCACAGGTAGGGGCATTCAGAAGAGAGCAAGAGAACAAGCGAGAGAGATAGAGAGAGGCGATGAACTCCCCTAGTAGTTCATCGCTCCAGCCAAGAACAGACCCTTGCGAGGCTGTTCTTCCTTGTATTGTTCATCACCATCAGCCCAAGAGGCAATCCACCACACCACAAACTAGAGTAGGGTATTACACCACAATGGTGGCCCGAACTAGTATAAACCCTGTGTCTCTTGTGCTGTTCCTTTCGTAGTTTAGATCCTTGCGAGTAGCGAAGTGCAGGTAGGTATAAGGCGAGAGTCCGCGCGCACCCCAGTGTTCGAACCTCAAGGGTCTGCCGGAACCCGAAATCCGACACGCACCTCGGCATAACCTGCCAGGGCTCGGTATGGGAACAAATGAGTCGCCAATAAAAGTTCGAACAGCTCTATAGCGTACTTCGGCGTCGCAAGTTTGGCCTTATATGCATTAGCTCCGAATCATTGTCTTTGGTCAATAGTTGGGTTGCCCGGTGTTGACATCAGATTTTGGCATGGCATAAAAAGAAAATGAGATGGCTTCGAATGAAAGGGTTTTCAGCATGAAAAGTTTCGCGTCGAAGAATGGGATAACTTTGATGTTTAAGTCATTGACATCCAACCTCATCTTAGGGGCCGAAGTTGTCCTCCGAGTGACAGAATTTAGTGTTTCGGGTGCTTTTCAGCCAATTACGAATTCAGGACTACCTCGGATGAAGGAGCACTCTAAAGGAATTGTCTTCGTCTCGTCGAGGAAATTGATTTTCATATATAAATCATCTTAATCCGAGTTCATATGCAAAAGTTAGAGCCAATACGGTCTGGATAGGCCAGAGACCAAAATATTACGCTTGACACCAGACACATGTTGATGAGTGTCTGATGCAATGCGTGAGAAATTCGGCCCTCGAGACGGCTTCGAATCGAAAAACCATCAACACGGAAAAGTTTCTTCTCATTGAGCCGATCGGTTTTCATATATAACTCGTCCCAATCCGAGGTCGTATGAGGTCAGGAGAGACAAATCAAGATCAGGCTATGTTTTCAGTCGGAAAATCCGAGTGAAAAGCTTACCATCCGAGTGAAAAATTACCGATCGAGTGAAAGCTTACCATCCGAGTGAAAACTTACCGGTCGAGTGAAAGTTTTCCGTCCGAGTAAAATTATTATCATCCGAGTGAAACTGTTACCGTCGGAATGAAAACTTGTTGATCGAGTAAGAGATTGTCTTCTGAGTGAAAATATAATCATCCGAGTGAAAAGATTACCGTCGGAATGAAAACTTGCCGATCGAGTAAAGAGATTGCCTTCCGAGTGAAAATATGGTCATCCAAGTGAAAATTGTCTTCCGAGTGAAAGATTCTAACATCCGAGTGAAAAAGTCCAGTCGGACGATCCGAGTGAATGACTCTAATCCGAGTGGATGAGCTCGAATCCGAGTGAAACTGAACATGTGCCCGAAAGTTTATTAAAATGACCTCGGATAAAGAAGTGTTCAATACGGAAGTTGTGTGTGTTGTCAAAACGATAAACTTTGGTTTTGGAGTCATCATCATCAGAGATAGTATATGGCATGCATATTCACTACGAGACTCGGACAATCTAGTCTGCTACAAGACTGAGTCCGACTGGAAGGCAAAGATGACCTCGTAAAGTATTCAAGATGGTCTTTTTTCAAAAAGTGATAAACACAAGACTTGTTCTTCTTGTTGAGGCGCACAAATTTCATATTTGGGCCGTCTCCATCGGAGGTCATATGGAGGCTCGACGGCCCGCGCAAGGAGGAAGACAGAAGTTGGGCCAGGTTCAGATTGAATCCGAGTTGGAATAGAACTAGGACTCTAGTACGTGAATTGATGTAATTTTTTGTAAGGAAAGCCTAGATGAATCCTTTACTTGTACGGGTAGTCCAGCCTCCTCTTATATATGTTGGGGGTGACGGCCAATTAAACAACACAAAATCGAACAAATCAATATACTACTTTTTCATCTACGTTTTATCTCTCCACCGTTTTTCTCTCTCGTTCTTCGCTGTTCCTCAAGTTTGAGAGCTGCGAATCCTGAGGCTCTAGGGGCAAGCGAATCGACCTAGGGCAGACCATAGCCTCCGCAATCCCTGACCGGGTCCCTCCCGGGTGCGCGGGGTTTCGGGTCTGCAAAAGCGCCCGCCGACTGTCTTGCGTATCGTGTTGTCGGTCGGGTCTCCTTCGACGTGAGCTGCGGTGCATCACCCCCGGCGTCGAGGGTACACGTGACGTGTTCGTGTGTCAACACACTTTTTGGCGACTCCGCTGGGGACTGAAGATCAATCGTCATCATCCACCATGTCCGATCTTCCCAAGCCATTTGAGGTAGACGCCGGTAACATCATTAAGCATAATCTTGATGAGATATCGGCCGATCATCGCCAAGCCTATGAGGAGTACAAGAAGTCGCGTGAAGAGAAGGACTGGCAGGAGTTCCTTGCAAAATTCAAGAAGGATCACCAAGGCAACATCACTCCGATTGAATAAATCAAGTTCCCTCCTCTTCAAGCCGAGCAGGTTAAACCCCCTGTGAGTACTACCTTTTCTCCTGAGGAGTGGGCTGAGATTGAGAGTCGTATTGCTGATGGTAACAATCTAGTCTATCAAATTTCATAGAAAATACCAATGCTCAGAAGAATATATCTCAATCTTCTAGTGGTAATGATGGTGTAGGTGCTAGTGTGCAAAACCTTAATCTGGCTTTACCTATTTCATCGGCGCCTCCCGTGCCGATGGCTTACTATCCTACCCGAACAAATCAGATTCTGGCTGCACCCATTAATCCTATTATAAGCATGCCAGGTTCGGTGGCAACGCCGAACCAAACCCTACCTACAGCTACAACCACTCGACCACTACCAAATTATGGTTCGACATACATGCCACAATTCCTACCTACAGCTAGTAACCCTACTCCTCCTATGTCACTGCCACAAGCTTCATCGTCCACTATGGATGATGGTCTAGCTAATCTTAGAGAGGAGATGGCTAAGATGCTTCGAGAAATTTTTTGAGTTGAGTTACCTCGGAATCGGATTTACCAAAAGCCGTACTTTAGTACTTTGATGCCATCCAGTGCCCTCCGGGATATAAAATTCCAGATTTTGTTATGTTCAATGGAGAGGGCACAAAAACCACATGGGAGCATGTTAGTAAATATTTAGCACAATTTGGTGAGGCAGGCTCACATGGTTCCATTCGGGTTTGGTCGCAGTTAGAGCAGAAGTTTCATGATCACTTTTATAGCGGCGAAAATGAACTCAAGTTGTCACATCTGACATTGGTTAAACAGAAGCATGATGAATCGGTCTATGATTACACCAAGAGATTCAGAGAAACAAAAAACCGGTGTTTTAGTTTGGTGATAACCGAGAGGGACTTGGCGGACCTAGTGCTAAGTGGTTTGAGAACTCCCATTAGAGAAAAGCTAGAAGGCTATGAGTTCTTAAATATCAACCAAGTCTTACAAAGGGCTTTGGCTCAGGAAAGCCGAAGCAAAGACCTCAAAGAAGTGCATAGATACAAGCCGACCATCCAAAGATGAATATGGTGGAATATGATAGTGATCACTCGGACGATGAGGGTGATGTTTTTGCTACTGAATTTGTTTGGCCATCTAAGGCCAAACCCTTTACTTGCAATGATATGAAACCGATTCATAAGAATTGTGATGAAGAGATGAAGTTTACTTTTAACATTGCTAAGTGTGATAGAATATTTGATGCTTTGCTGCAGGCTAAGATTAATAGAATATCTCATACTTTACCGCCGTTTGAAGAGCTAAAATGGCGTGCTTATTGCAAGTATCATAATTATTTTTCTCATGCTACTAATGATTGCAATGTTTTTCGACGACAGATGCAATCGGCCATTAATGACGGACGATTGAACTTTTCTGAGATGGAAGTTGATAAACAACCTTTTCCAATGAATACCATGGATTTGGAGGGGAAGAAGCTACTCATTCGGCCGGAGGTAGCCGAATCTGCTAATAAAGCTAATATCATTGTTGGTGAGCCTAGGAAAGACAAGGAAGGCATCACGGTCTTGGGGAGACATGTTGTGCTTGATAAGCAGCCCGATGGCAAGGAAGTGATCAAAATCACCATCAAGAATCCTACACTCGGGGGGCGACCGCAAGTGCAAGAAAATACTCGAGTTAAATTTGTCAAACCCAAGAGTCCAGAAGTTGGCAAGTGGAAGAGGAATGAAGCTAAAGTGCAACGCAAATGGATCAAGCCAACTTTTGATATGTTGTTGTCCAAGTATGCTAATCAGTCGGTTGGTTCCAGCTCTAACCAGCCATCACAGTTGAAGCGACCAAGGTCACCATCAGATGATATGTTCAGTCGGTATATGAAACCGAGTGGACCAAAGGCGTTGTTTCCAGAAGAGCAAAGGCAAACTGTTTGGGATCGACTTGAATACTCATATAATGGCCGACTGAACATCGGTAACTATCGGTCGGCTGGTCAAAACATGCGACCGGATGGAAATTATCCGAGTGTAAGAATGCACCCAGGTGGAAGCTATCCGAGTGAAAAAATGTGGTCAAGTAGATTCCATCCGACTGAATTCCATCCGAGTGGATTCCATCCAAGTGAATTCCACCCGAGTGGATTCCATCCGAGTGACATTCATCCGAGTGGATTCCATCAGAGTAAAAAGGTGCACCCGAGTGGAAATTTCATGCATCTGGAATGTCGAAAAGAGTGGCGTGTTAAATCACCAAGTGTTGCAGCAGTTGAGTCGGGAAAGGCAAGGAGAAAATGAATGACGACTCACTTATCTTGGGCACCGAAACATTCGCCATACAACAGCCGATTGTGCATAGCAATCCGACTGAGCCGATACTTGCTATCGCGCCAAAGCACTCGGCTAATGACCATGAAGCAAGCACCAGCCAGGTAAAAACGAGAGATCCTAAATAAACTCAGCCAAGGTGGTGTCCTCCAGGGCTAACAAAGACACAAAATAGAAAACTACAGAGGTTAAGGAGTCAAGAGATGGCAGAACAAGAAGCCGAGAAGCAAAGGGATAAGTTGTTCAATGACACTCGACCTATGGTACTTACAAAACAAGTGTGAAGGCCCAAACAAATACAAGATGCAGTGGCTTTTACACCTATCACAGCAACACCTACACTACCCAAAGAGGACGATGCAATCATTGCATCGTCTACGTTACCTATTGCTTCCTCTTCACTCAGACAAATTTCAGAATCGGTGGATGCACTCGAGGAAGAGGCTGATATGTTGGACTATGAGTCTACGCTGGTTCATGAAGGTATGGATATCAATATGGTGTATTACTTACCTGCTGAGCTTCGTGCTGTAGATGAGGAAGGGGAGGTGGCTCAGTTGGATTTTATCCCTAAAAACGCAATATTCGAGAAGCCAAAAGAACCAGTAACGCATCTGAAACCATTATATCTTAGAGGTCATATCAATGGGTCGCCGCTCACTCGAATGCTTGTTGACAGTGGTGCTGTGGTATATCTTATGCCCTATTCGGTCTTCAAGAAATTGGGTTTGCCTGATGAAGAATTGATCAAGACCAATATGGTTCTCAATGGATTTGAAGGCAATGAGAAAACTGAAGCCAAAGGTGTGATGTATGTGGAGCTTACAGTCGGAAGAAAAACTTTGGCTACTGCATTCTTTGTCGCTGAGGTGCAAGGTAACTACAACGTCATACTAGGTCGTGATTGGGTTCATGCAAACCAGTGCGTGCCATCCACTATGCACCAGTTTTTGATCTGATGGGTTGATGATGAAGTGGAAGTCATCCATGCGGATAACTCGGCATGTGTTGCTTTGGCCGATGCATCGGTGGATTGGCAGCATCCCAATGGTACTTGCTTGACGGGACGTGACTTGTCAGAGTTTGATTTTCTCAGTGCAACCAAGAATGGTTTCATGCCCGTCTCTTTAAAGCCGACTGAATGCAGTCGGCTCCAAGGTATGATATGTTTAAATGGATTCTAGTTCCGAGTGGTTACAAAAACGTCTTGTAGAATATCGGTCCAGCGAGAACGATATGTGTGAGTCTATAGAGGAGTTAGATGACATGGATAAACTTGGACAAGGTTTTACATCGGCCGATCCATTAGAGGAGGTAGATATTGGAGATGGTTCAGTCACTCGACCGACGTTTGTCAACAAAAATTTGAAAGCCGATTGTAAAGCTAAGTTAATCGAGCTATTGAAAGAATATGTTTGTTGCTTTGCGTGGGAATATCATGAGATGCCAGGTTTAAGCTGAGAGCTAGTGGAGCATCGGTTGCCTATAAAGGCCGGTTTTAGACCTTATAAACAGTAGGCCAGAAAATTTAATCCAAAAACATATGACCGAATCAAGGAAGAGATCGGTCGTTTGCTTGAAGCTAATTTCATTCGACCTTGCAGGTATGCCGAGTGGATTTCTAACATTGTCCCAATGGAGAAGAAAGGATCTGGCAAGTTGAGGGTGTGCATTGACTTCAGAGATTTGAATAGGGCTACACCCAAAGATGAGTATCCCATGCCAATAGCCGATATGCTTATTAATGATGCTTCTGGACATAAGGTTATTAGCTTTCTAGATGGTAATGCCAGATACAATCAAATTTTTATGGCGGAAGAGGACATGTACAAGACAGCTTTTCGATGCCCTGGTTACCTTGGTTTATTCGAGTGGATAGTGATGACATTCGGATTAAAAAATGCTGGTGCCACATATCAAAGGGCTATGTACTCGGTGTCATACTTGAAGTTTATATTGATGATATTGTTATCAAATCGGATGCTTTTGAATCTCACTTGGCCGATTTCCGTTTAGCTTTTGAAAGAATGAAAAAGTACGGACTGAAGATGAATCCTTTAAAGTGTGCATTTGGCGTATCAGCTGGCAAGTTTTTGGGTTTCATTATTCATGAAGATGGCATAGAGATTGATCCCAAAAAGATAGAGACCATACAGAAAGTGGAGGCTCCAACATGCAAGAGAGATATGCAAAAGTTCCTTGGCAAGGTCAATTACTTGAGGAGGTTCATAGCTAATCTGTCAGGGAAGGTTGATGCGTTTTCTCCTATCCTTCGGTTAAAGAATGATGCTGATTTCACTTGGGGGGGCAAAACAACAAGAAGCATTTGATATGATCAAGAATTATTTGTGTACTCCTCCGGTGATGAAAGCACCCAAGCATAAGGAACCCTTCAGGCTTTACATTGCAGCAGAGGAAGGAGTTATTGGTGCTGTTCTGACTCAAGAGACCGAAGGAAAAGAGCATGCCATCACTTATTTGAGCCGCCGCTTATTGGACACCGAG
The DNA here is from genome assembly GCA_021605145.1 of Aegilops bicornis. Taxonomy (NCBI): domain Eukaryota; kingdom Viridiplantae; phylum Streptophyta; class Magnoliopsida; order Poales; family Poaceae; genus Aegilops; species Aegilops bicornis. The sequence continues at coordinate 331,356,081 of CM038670.1, forward strand.
ACAAGGTATACATTTATTGAAAAATTATGTCTATGCTTATATTATGCTTGCACAAAATTGAGACATTATTTAGTGCCAAGTGCTTGCATAGTAGCTTTCCAAACCGATGTTATTAAGTACATGCTGCATAGGCCAATTCTTAGTGGTAGAATTGGCAAGTGGGCTTATGCTTTGATTGAGTATGATTTGGCTTATGAGTATCTAAAATCCATGAAAGGCCAAATCGTTGCTAATTTTATTGTTGAACATCGGATTGATGACAGGCATGATGTTGATATAAACCTTGTCTCAATAGTACCGTGGAGATTATATTTTGATGGTTCAGTTTGTAGCAAGGGCCAATGTGTTGGTATTGTTTATATATCTCCTCATGGTGCTGTTTTTGAAGCCTCGTGTCGTTTAGAATATTTTTGTACAAACAATCAAGCCGAATATGAAGCATTATTATTTGGCCTAGAGATATTACTTGCTATAGGTGTTACACATATTGAGGCTTATGGTGATTCGTTGTTAGTAGTGCAACAAATATCCAAAGTCTTTCAGTGCTTTGACGAATCACTTAATGTTTATCTTGATAAATGTCTAGATATAATTTCTACTTTGGATTATTTTAGCATTGCTCATATATCTAGACATGACAATTGGAAGACAAATGAGTTGGCACAACAAGCATCCGGCTACCATGTTGATCGTGGCATGCTTCATATTTCTGAAAAGCCGATGTCTAGTCTTGTCGATGTAGGGGAGGCCGAACCGGAGCCCACCGTTTCGGCCACTAATGAAATATTCAATGCAGGAGAAAATCAAGACTGGAGGAAACGCATTGTTGATTATTTGTGTGATCCTAGTAGAAAGGGTGGACATGTCTGTTTGGCGTATGTCTTTCAAGTATATAATGAGAGATGACAGTCTTTATCGCTGAACAGTCGATGATGTTCTTATAAAGTGCTTGGACGAGGACCAGGCAAGAGTTGCTATGGGAGAGGTACATGAAGGCATTTGTGGCACTCATCAGTCGGCCCCCAAGATGAAATGGTTTTTGCGACAGGCTGGGTTTTATTGGCCGACTATGATTAATGATTACTTCAGATATTATAAGGGGTGTGAAGCTTGTCAAAAATTTGGTGATATTCAATTGGCTCCTGATGCTATGTTACATCCTATTATCAAGCCGTGGCCTTTCAGAGGTTGGGGTTTAGACTTCATTGGAGAAATCCATCCGTCTTCCTCAAAAGGGCATCGGTTCGTATTGGTGGCAACTGATTATTTCACTAAATGGTCTGAAGCAGTACCTCTCAAGAACATGACGATAATGGAGGTAATTCAATTCATAACCGAGCACATTATTCATAGATTCGGTATTCCTCAAATGTTAACTACAGATCAAGGTTCATCTTTTATGTCACACCAAGTCAGAGAATTTGCCGAATCTTATAATATAAAGTTGCTCAATTCCAATGGACAAGCCGAGTCTAGCAATAAAATTTTAATCAATCTCATCAAGAAGAAGATTGAGGATAATCCAAGGAGATGGCATGAGTTGTTGTCTGAAGCTTTGTGGGCACATAGAATTTCAAGGCATGGTACTACGAAGGTGACTCCATATGAGCTAGTATATGGTCAAGAGGTTGTTTTACCAGTGGAAGTAAATTTGAATGCTTTGAGAATAACCAAACAAAATGATTTATCGGCGGTAGACTTTTATAACTTGATGATGGACAATATTGATGAGGTTGCCGATAAACGTTTGGCTGCTTTGAAGGCCATAGAGAGAGACAAATTGAGGGTGGCAAGAGCTTACAATAAGAAAGTCAAGTTGAAGAATTTTCAAGTTGGTGATCTCATCTGGAAAGTGATTCTACCGATTGTTTCAAGAGATAGGAAATTCGGGAAGTGGTCTCCGAGTTGGGAAGGTCCTTTTAGGATTACAATAATAGTTCCCGAAACTCATATTTGGTGGAATCCATACAAGCGACGGTGTTACCTAGAGCTCTCAATGGCAAATACTTGAAGAAATACCACCCGAGTGTGTGGCAAGAAGCATAAGTAGGCAATGGCCGATATACGATTATCGCCCTTAGCATTAACATGGCCGATACATAATTATCACTCTAAGAAAAATAAATGGACGATATACGATTACCGCCCTTAGCACAAACATGGCCGATATATAATTATCGCCCTAAGAAAATAAATGGCCGATGGAGTGTTGACATCGTCCTTAGAACAAACACCGTGCATATTATTTTTCGACGTGCAAGCTTTGCCGAAAAACAGGGGGCATGTGTTGACATCAGATTTTGGCACGGCATAAAAAGAAAATGAGATGGCTTCGAGTGAAAGGGTTTTCAGCATGAAAAGTTTCACGTCGTCGAATGGAATAACTTTGATGTTTAAGTCATTGACATCCGACCTCATCTTAGGGGCCGAAGCTGTACTCCGAGTGACAGAATTTAGTGTTCTGAGTGCTTTTCGGCCAATTACGCATTCAAGACTACCTCGAATGAAGAGCACTCTAAAGGAATTGTCTTCGTCTCGTCGAGGAAATTGATTTTCATATATAAATCATCTTAATCCGAGTTAATATGCAAAAGTTACAGGCAATACGGTCTCGACAGGCCAGAGACCAAAATATTACGCTTGACACCAGACACATGTTGATGAGTGTCTGATGCAATGCGTGAGCAATTCGGCCCTCAAGACGGCCTTGAATCGAAAAACCTTCAACATGGAAAAGTTTCTTCTCGTCGAGTCGATTGACTTTCATATATAATTCGTCTCAATTCGAGGTCGTATGAAAATCCGAGTGAAAAGCTTACCATCCGAGTGAAAACTTACGGATCGAGTGAAAGCTTACCATCCGAGTGAAGCCTTACCGGTCGAGTGAATGTTTTCCGTCCGAGTAAAATTATTATCATCCGAGTGAAACTGTTACCGTCGGAATGAAAACTTGCTGATCGAGTAAGAGATTGTCTTTCGAGTGAAAATATAATCATCCGAGTGAAAAGATTACCGTCGGAATGAAAACTTGCCGATCGAGTAAAGAGATTGCCTTCCGAGTGAAAATATGGTCATCCAATTGAAAATTGTCTTCCGACTGAAAGATTCTAACATCCGAGTGAAAAAGTCCAGTCGGACGATCCGAGTGAATGACTAATCCGAGTGGATGAGCTCAAATTCGAGTGAAACTGAACATGTGCCCGAAAGTTTATCAAAATGACCTCGGATAATGAAGTGTTCAATATGGAACTTGTGCATGTTGTAAAAACAATAAACTTTGGTTTTGGAGTCATCATCATTAGGGATAGTATATGGCATGAAAATTCACTACGAGACACGGACAATCCAGTCTGCTACAAGACCGAGTCCGACTGGAAGGCAAAGATGACCTCGTAAAGTATTCAAGGTGGCCTTGTTTCAAAAAGTGATCAACACAAGAGCTGTTCGTTTCGTCGAGACGCACAAATTTCATATTTGGGCCGTCTCGATCGGAGATCATATGGAGTCTTAACGGCCCGCGCAAGGAGGAAGACAGAAGTTGGGCCAGATTCAGATTGAATCCGAGTTGGAATAGAACTAGGACTCTAGGACGTGAATTGATATAATTTTTTTAAGGAAAGCCTGGATGAATCCTTTACTTGTATGGGAAGTCCAGATGCCTCTTATATATGTTGGGGGTGACGGCCGATTAAACAACACACAATCGAACAAATCAATATACTACTTTTTCATCTACGTTTTATCTCTCCACCGTTTTTCTCTCTCGTTCTTCGTTGTTCCTCAAGTTTGAGAGCTGCGAATCCCGAGGCTCAAGGGGCGAGCGAATCAACATAGGGCAGCCCATAACCTCCGCACTCCCTGACGGGGTCCCTCCCGGGCGTGTGGGGTTTTCGGTTCTGCAAAAGCGCCCGTCGACAGTCCTGCGTATCGCGCTGTCGGTTGGGTCTCCTTCGACCTGAGCTGCGGTGCATCACCCCTGGCGTCGAGGGTACACGTGACGTGTTCGTGTGTCAGCACCCGGCTCTTGTGCTTGCTACCCTATGTTCCGCTCTATCGGCTAGGGTAGTAAAGGGAGAACTACTGCGATTGTGCCCTGGCTTTGACCGGATGAGCACCTCAGTAGAGAAAGCCGAAAACTGACTGTCATGATGCGGCGAGAGCTGGTCAACCACTTGACGACTTATTCGAATCTTTAGCGATTCTCCATGTCACACGAAGGATCTTTTTTAGATCAAAACATGTAAAGGCACAAAAATTATAATACGCCGCATACATACCAGGGGCTATGTCGTAGCCCCGCCATAAAACTCCTATGCTAAGTGAAAGTGTTAACGCCCTATAGTCTGATTCCCTGGTTCGCTGCATTATCACCTCCTTTATGGACCAAGATGTTGGATAAAGAGTGATTCAATGCTTTTCCGAACACCCCCGTATTTCCCACGAGGGGGCTGAAGCTGACGATTGGAAAACTTCCAAATTACATTAAAACGGCCGCACAGGAGGAATACAAGCTTTCGAGCAAAAGATGAAAACAGATTAACCATAAAGTTGTCTGTTACAACACTTATACACATCACTCGAACATTATGTCTTTCGAGCACTGACCCTCTATCAAGTGGGCGGCCTCTAGGACGTCTTCAAAATAATGCTCCGGTTCCGGATGGTCCTTGCCTTTGGGTGGACCCTTCGCCGCAACATCGATGGCCTTCAACTTCCCCCAGAATGTCTTGACTCGGGCGAAGGCCATCCGTGCACCTTCAATGCACGTCGACCACTTCACAGCGTCGATACGCGCCACCGCATCAACAAGCCGTTGCACCAGGCCAAAGTAACTACTCGGAACAGGTTCAGTCGGCCACAACCTGACTATGACGTTCTTCATGGCAGCGCCGGATATCCTATGCAGCTCGGCCCACTGGGACATCTGTTCATTCAGCAACAGAGGGCGCTTCGACGCGCCAAATTGTGACCAGAAAAGCTTCTCCGTTGCATACCCCTCTTGCGCATGGTAAAACTGCGCCGCATCGGCAGAACTCTTTGGCAAGTCTAAAAAATTGTCCCGAGAACTCGACACTTGGTTAAGCTCAGCATAGTTCGGATCACCGAACTTAGCCTGTAGCAAAAAGGGCTTGCCCGCCACAATCTCCATAGCTTGCCGGATCTCCTCACGAGCTGCCCTGGATTCGGATCGCGCTTCTCTTGCCTCTCCTTGTTCGGCTTTCAACTCAGCCAATGCCTTTTCGGCAGCCACATCACTAAACCGGGCCTGCTCCTTGACCCGGGCCAGCTCTGCCGGAAGGGCTTCCACGGCGGCAGCACCATCTGCATTCATGCACATTTCATATAAAACTCTTTTTCAGAGTCAGGCTTAAATTACAAGCACATTGGTGTAAGGAATGCTCGAAATATATACCTTGCGAGTCATCAAGACGCCATTTGATCAATGCAATGTCATCCTCCGCAATATCCAGCTTTCGCTGCAGTTCAGCCACTTCCGTATTTCGAGTAGTGGCAGGAGGGGCGGTAGCCTGTATTCCAAATTAAATCAAGATTAATACCTGAGCATATCTTTTTGATCCTCCGATTGCTTCCTTCAGAAGGCAATCCGAGTCTCAGGGGCTACTACATACACAACAGGTGCATTCTATCAATATCATTCAATTGGCAACATTACATCACAAACCTCAAAAACTCTTAGAAGGCTCGTAAAGGCCTCGTTCAACCCGCTCTTCACGAAGAGAACCTTCTCGACCACCGTAACCATTAAGGCACGGTGCTCTTCCGAAACGGAAGCTCGTCGCAGCATGTCCGTCAGCGTCCCTAGCACTCCTGGGTCTTAGGACACCGCCGCTGGAGCACGACACTCCTTTGAAGGAATCCGCTTACCCTCCTCCAGAATCGCCTCTGGCTGTAAAACAGATAGTTCGGGGCCGTCATTCTTGATCCCCGAACCCTGAGCGACAGAGGCGCCACCTTCGGGCAACTCCTTCCTCGTTTCCTACGCTACATGCCGGTTGGGAGGAGCCCTCTGAGATGACACCTCAAGATCATCCGCCCTATTGGGCGAGGAGGCCGGAGAAGGCGTGTCACTCTCCATCATCTCCGACAGAAGGTCTCCAGAGGAGGAGGACGATTGAGAAACACCAGGCGTTAACCTGCGAGGACGTACATATGTCGGAGGATTACTTCAGTAATAAGAAAGGAATGAGGTATGGTTAAAGTACCCTGTGTCACTTACGGTCTGGCCGGAGGTTCGTCCTCAACATCAAGCTCTACATCGACATCGCTTGCCCGACCCAAGCCGGCGGACGATAGTGTTTTCCCTTTCTTGGAAGGATTCCCCTCCTGACCTCCAGAAGCGGCCCTCTTCTTGCTATGGAAGGCCCCCTCTACACCTTTGCCCCTGGGCAAAAGGGTTTCGGTTTCCCTGAACACAGCGTCTGAATCGTCCTTAGGGCCGGCATCTCCTTTGGGCTCCCTGCTCTCACCCCCTCTGTAGACACCTGGTATGGTGTCAGAGTTAACATCCGCGTCAGCAGGGCGGACGCGGGGTCTTCGGGAAGGGGCGCCGGACACCAGATCAGCACCGATTTCTTTATCTAGTCCTGTATAAGGACGGGTCGTGCAGTATCTTGTCAAGAGATGCTTGAATGAAAGGTGTTCGGAGATTGAGTACTTACCGGAGTATCCGGATGATTGCAGTCAAGGCCAACGTCTTCAGTGGTGTCCGGCCATTGCTCTTGCTTCCCGAAATATAATCTCCACATCCCTTCGTGCGTAGCACCGACGAAGTGCTGAAGAGTCCGCCGCCCTTCTGGATTAAACTCCCACATATGGAGAGGCCGCCGCTGACATGGCAGGGTCCGGCGAACTAGCATTACTTGAACAACATTCACAAGTTCGATGCCCTTCTCGGTAAGGCTTCGGATGCGACTTTGCAAAGTCTGCACCTCATTGGCGGACCCCCAGTCTAATCCCCTATTGATCCATGAAGCGAGCTGAGTTAGAGGGCTGGGTCGGAACGCGGGCGTAGCTGCCAACTTGGAGCCCCGCGGCTCGTTGACATAAAACCACCCCTGCTGCCATAGGTCGGAAGACTCGGCGAAAGATCGTGCAAACCAAACCGCGCCGGCAAGCTTGCTTATTATAACACTGCCGCACTCTGCCTGCTCCTCCTCTATCACCCGCGGCCTCACGTCAAAAGTCTTGAGCCACAAACCAAAGTGCGGAGGAGTTCGGAGGAAGGCCTCACACGTGACGATAAATGTCGAGATGAGGAGAACGGAGTCCGGGGCCAGATCGTGAAAATCTAGCCCATAGTAGAACATGAGCCCCCGGACGAAGGGGTTAAGCGCGAACCCTAACCCATGGAGGAAGTGGGACACAAATACTACCCTCTCGCCGGATTTGGGGGTGGGAATAACCTGCCCCTTGGCAGGAAGCCGACGAAGGATTTCTGGGGTCAGATACCTCGCCACGGAGAGCTTCGCAATATCCTCCTCTGTGACAGAAGAGGCCACCCACCGGCCTGAACGGCTGGGCCCGGACATGGTTGGGGCTGGTGGTGATTGAAACTCGAGGTATAGAACTCGAGGTGGCTGGGGTTGAGGAAGAAGCAAGCGCGAAAGAGAGAGACAAGTTTGGGTCCCTATCTAAAGGCTCCAATATCGGCGTCCCTCCCGGGTCTCGAAACTTACCTATCCTCAAAGAGTTATACCCTGGGGACGGTTGGGTTACCCACACCTGCATTATTGAAAATCCCGTGAATAAGGGGACACGATCTCTGCTTTGACAAGACGTGCAAATAAAACCGCTCCCCGAGACGTGGGGCGACGGGCTAGCCACCGGTTGGAAATAATAACCGGGCAGGTGTGATACAATGTCATAAACAGTTGTCAGTAGATTGGACTCGTGGAGTATTGTATTTTTTGCAATTACATACGCAGGTCCGGATATATTTACTACATCCGAAGACTCTCTAGGAGTTCGGAAGAAGGGGAACCCGCCTTGCAATGCCGAAGACAATCTGCGCACCGGATTCCTCATCATTGAAGCCAGGTTCAGGGGCTACTGAGGGAGTCCTGGACTAAGGGGTCCTTGGGCGCCAGGCATGTTATCTACTGGGCCAGACTGATGGGCTACGAAGACATAAAGACCGAAGACTATACCCGTGTCCGGATTGGACTCTACTTGGCGTGGAAGGCAAGCTAGGCGACCGATTATGAAGATTTCCTCCTATGTAACCGACTCCATGTAACCCTAGATCTCTCCGGTGCCTATATAAACCGGAGAGCATAGTCCGGATAGGGATATTCATTACCATATACTCATAGGCTAGGCTTCCAGGGTTTAGCCATTACGATCTCGTGGTAGATCAACTCTTGTAACACTCATATTCATCGAGATCAATCAAGAAGGAAGTAGGGTATTACCACCATAGAGAGGGCCCGAACCTGGGTAAACATTGTGTCCCCCGTCTCCTGTTACCATCGATCCTAGACACACAGTTCGGGACCCCCTACCCGAGATCCGCCGGTCTTGACACCGACACCCGTGACCTCAATAACAAAAGTAACTACTCACAAATGATAACCACGATTAAGATCAGAGAGGTATTAAATAGCATAATGGATCTGAACATATAATATTCCACAAAATAAACCATATAGTAATCAATTACAAGATGTAATCAACACTACTAGTCACCCACAGGTACCAATATGAGATACAGGTACAAAGATTGAACACAAGAGATGAACTAGGGTTTGAGAGGAGATGGTGTTGTTGAAGATCTTGATGGAGATTGGCCTCCCAAAGATGAGAGGTTTGTTGGTGATTATGATGGCTTCAGTTTCCCCTTAGGGAGGGATGTTCCCCCGGCGGAATCGCTCCACCGGAGGGCAAACGTGCTCCTACCCAAGTTCCGCCTCGAAACGGCGGCACTCCATCCCAAAAGTTCACTCCTTATTTTTTTCTAGGTCAAAATGACTTATATACCAAAAGATGGGCACCGGAGGTGGGTCGGGCTGACCACAACCCACCAGGGCACGCCTGGGGGGCCTGGCACGCCTTGGCGTCTTGTGGTCACTAGGAGGGCCCCTTCGGTAGTTATTTGCTCTAGTATGTTTCATATATTCCAAAGTAGTTCTCCGTAAATTTTCAGCTCATTTGGAGTTGTGCAGAATAGGTAGCTCTGATGTAGCTTTTTCAAGTTCAGAATTCCAGCTGCCGACATTCTCCCTCTTTGTGTAAACCTTGCATATTATGAGAGAAAAGGCATTAGAATTACTCCATAAAGAATTATTATGCATAAAAACATTATAAGTAACAGTAGGAAAACATGATGCAAAATGGACGTATCGGTGGTATTTAGTAAATTCTCATTCCTTTTACAAGGAATGGGAAGAGATTTCAATGATATGTGTGTAGAGTCAACCAAAAACGTGTCATTTATTGGTTTTTCAACTATGGAAAAATGAAATGCATGCTTGAAAAACATGACACCTGGCATGGTGTCATGGTATCGCCTCACCATACCCTGGTAAAAATTTGAGAAGGTTTGGCTTATGTCGTCATCCATGATGTTCATAAATCGAACAATCACCGAAGAAGTTTCATGGTTCGCAGAGGGAAATCACCAAGATTGAAGGGGAATCCAAATTTCCTTCGTCCTTTGTCCTTTAGTTTTTTTCTATGATGAACATACACCCATATTTAGGTGATTATGTCCGGGCTCATTACCATATTTAGGTGATTATGTCCATTTTCTAGGCATTAATGCCCATAATTCAAATTCAAACAATCTGTCCATGAAAAAGTGCACAAAATGGTCTAGAAAACCATGCTCGTGGTATTTAGTAAATTATCATGCCTTTTACAAGGAATGGGCAGAGATTTCAAGGATATGTGTGGCAAGAGTCAACCACAAATGTGTTGTTTATTGTTTTTTCAACTATAGAGAAATGAAATACATGCTTGAAAAACATGACGCCTGGCATGGTGCTGTGGTATGGCCTGACCATGCCCTGGTAAATTTTTTAGAAGGTTTGGCTTATGTCGTCATGCACGTTCTTCATAAATTGAACCATCATCGAGAAAGTTTCATGGTTTCGAGAGGGAAATCACCAAGATTGAAGGGGGACCCAAATTTCCTTCGACCTTTAGCCTTAAGTTTTTTTCTCTGATGAACATATCCCCTGCACATCACCGTGTTCAAATTTGGCACTTTCCGGGCTCATTTACCATATTTAGGCGATTATGTGCATTTTCTGGGCATTAATGCATATAATTCAAATTCAAACAATTGATGCATAAAAAGTGCAAAAAACGGTCTGGAAAACCATGCTCATGGTATTTAGTAAATTCTTGTGCCTTTTACAAGTAGTGGGCAGAGATTTCAAGGATATGTATGGCAAGAGTCAACCACAAACGTGTTGTTTATTGGTTTTTCAACTATAGTCAAATGAAATACATGCTTGGAAAGCATGACACTTGGCATGGTGCCATTGTATGTCCTCACCATTCCTTGGTAAAAATTTGAGAAGGTTTGGCTTATGTCGTCATGCACGCTCTTCATAAATCGAACCATCACCGAGGAAGTTTCATGTTTTCGAGAGTGAAATCACCAAGATTGAAGGGGAATCCAAATTTCCTTTGTCCTTTGTCCTTGAGTTTTTTTCTGTGATGAACATACACCCTGCAAATCACCGTCTTCAAATTTGGCACTTTTCTGGGCTCATTTACCATATTTAGGTGATTATGAGAATTTTCTAGACATTTAGCGCAGATAAATCCAATCAAGCTACAGTTGCACGTGTGTGATGATAGGGATGTAGATTGTCATTCGATCGTGGTGCATCCTATGGTGCACATGCGCAATCCGCGTGGCTGGGGTTCAGGCCAATTAGAACGCAACACACAATAGGGTGAGCGCACGCTATTTCCTGAGGCGAGGGAGATAAACCGCGTGCGATAATGAATGACCAATATTGTAGGCGAAGCCAAAGCCGCACAGAAGGAGCGGAAGAGGCAGAAAGCAGTCAAGAAAAGAGAGTCCCACCACCGGAAGAAATAAGAAGACACACGCCGTGTTGAGGAGAGCTAGGCAGAGATCCAAGCACGATGGGCTGCCGCCGACAAGGCCGGAAGGAGAACGACGGCGTCTAGCCAACATGCCCGATGCCTCCACCTGCGAGGATCATGGTGGTAGCTACCCGATGCTGATGAGAGTTTTGTAGAGATCCAAGCACGGTGGGTTGCCGCCGACAAGGCCGGGAAGGAGAACGATTACGCCTGGCCAGCATGTGAGAAGTAGTTTGTCACAGCCCTAGAATTATGCTTTTTAATTAGTTGTATCAGTGAGTGGCATCCATGCATCATGCTTAAATTCCATTTAAATGTGAATTGGCGAAAGTGGAAAGCCTCAGAGATCATTCCTAAAAAATGATCAACATTAAAAATTGCTTCAAATAAACCCAAGAAAATGTTCCTGTTAAGCAATGAAAATATTGGCAAGAGGTAAAATTCAAACCAATATTTTTGGAGTCTCAGGGATATTTGTTTTGGGCCTTTGAAATTAAATCAATAAGTATTTGAATTTTGGATTGTATTCATTTTATAGATAATATATTCCAAAAGGCCCTTAAATTATTTATGTGCCTTTGGAGAAGTCCATAATGGTTACATAAAAATATTCAGAAGGTTTTGCCCTGTTATGAATTTCTTTTGAATTTGAATCAGTGGCAAAATGAATAAATAAAAAGAAAACAGAACAGAAATTAAAACAGAACATCATAACTCACCTGGGCATCTTACCTGTAGCAGCAGCCCACCTGGCCAGGCCACCTGGCGGCCCAGCCCACCAGGAGCACACCCGTCTTCTTCCCCGTGCCAGCACACGAAGTAGCTCGGTGGCGAGTGTCGGCGTTCTGGGAACGGGGGTCCCCAGACTTGCCTGCCTGCGGCTTGTGGCGTGGCTCAAAGGAGGCCTAGGACGACCCATCTTCATCAACGCAAGCTCAAGACCCTCGCGAGGGTCCAAGATTTGGCGGACGACCAGAGCTTCCTCAGCGCGGCCTCGCCAGTCGGGCTCATGAGGAGGCGGAGAGTTCAAGGCAGTGGTACCTCGCGAGGTGCCCATGACGCAAGCCATGACGACCAAGGGCGCCATTCGGGCGCCAGCTCATGGCGCCCTCCTTTCCTCTTTGGTGCAAAGGGAGCAAGCGCAGCGAGAGCATCAAGCAAAGGCATCCGCTTCGTGCAACAAGACCAAGACCAGCCCCAACGGCCGGAAGGAGTCATCGTGGAGCCCAAGCAAAGCGCTATCACCAGAGCCTTTGGCAGGCGAGGACCAACTTTAGTCAGGATAAGTGTACCCGTTGTTCCCCTTCAAAATGGCCAATTGTTGGTGCCTTTCCCGCTCAGTATTTGGGAAGAGGCCCAAGGCCTTCGTCTATATAAGTAGAACTAGCCACCATAGGAGAGGGGGACGCTCGGATAGAGAGAGATCAAGACGATCAGCATCTAGAGAGAGATAGAGACCCGATCCTCAAGCTAGGGCGACGGAACACCACCTAGCAGTTCATCGCACCCACCAAGAACAGACCCTCGCGAGGCTGTTCTTCCCTGTACTATTCCTCATCAGCCCAAGAGGCAATCCACCACACCACAAACTAGAGTAGGGTATTACACCACAATGGTGGCCCGAACTAGTATAAATCTCGTGTGTCTTGTGCTGTTCTTTCTAGTAGTTTAGATCCCTACGATTCGGCGAGGTACGAGGCAGTGGAGGGTTGGATCTCCGCGCCCACCCCAGAGTTCGAACCTTAAGGGTCTGCCGGAACCCGAAATCTGACATTTGGCATGCCAGGTAGGGGTGCGCCGGAATCCGCCTTCTGCCACCTCGTGTCCCGTCGCATCGTCATCACCATGTCCGGCGACCAAGCGGGCAACCCAGATCCTTGGGCGGTGTGGCCCGCCCACGCAGAGCCGCCGCCTCGGGCGCACCTGTACCCAGGCAGCTCGCGGTTCGCAGGGCACTGCGGGCCGCGGGCGACGCGGACAGGCTTCGACGGCTCTCACACCACGACAGGCGCGGTCGGCAGCAAGAGCCTCCAACCACGCCGCGACCACATCACCGTACACCCGCCGGGAGCAGCGAACTCGAGGGCCGCGCTCACAAAGGGCCCGAGAGTTGCTGTAGTGCAAAGGCTCGGAGAGCGGTCGTGGACGTGCTCGAGCGAGTGGCGGAGCTTGGCCGCCGCCTCGAGGGCTCACCCCTTCTGCACCCAGCTTCCATCTCAGGCCGAGGGCGGCCCGCACGGGGGCTCCACGCGCGCCCGCGGGCTCCAAAGCTACTCCAACACCGTGAAGCTGTCGTTGGTCGGGCGGCGGGGTTGCCCCCGCCCCCGGCCCGCGGAGAAGGAGGACTCGACGCAACTCACGGCCCTGGTGGACCGCCGCGCCACCACCCCACGGCGGGCGCATCGAGCAGAGCAGCAAGGCACGCTCAGCACTATGGCGTGGCCTTCAGGATGACGGTGCCGGAAGAATACGTGCCCCACATGATGGACCAAGGGCACCCACATGAGGGAGAACAAGACTCGCTCCTCAGCCCAAGCTAGGGGGATGAGGCGCCAGAAGCCGCGCTCTTCCAGGAGCCTCGAGACGGTCCCACTGGTCACGCCGGGGGCGACGATTATCGGGTACCGCTACTTCCTCAAGAGCAAACATACGCTAACCATAGGTCGCAGGAGGTACAGGTCGCCACGACGAGCGGCTGCCCCGCTCCCGCAGTCTCCTACCTTTCGGGAGGAGAGCGCAGGGGGCTGCCGGAGAGGGGCAGAGATTCGACATCACCACCGCGGCGTTCGGAGCAAGGCGTTCTCGTGGAGGTAGGCCCTCTGGCTGGGAGGTGCCTCGTGGCCTGACCTGGCGGAGGACCCGTGGTCGTCAGGGGAACCGTTGGCGACATCGCTCTACCCCACCGGGCGCGCCCCTGGTTTCCGGTCGTCGTTGGTGGCACTAGAGTGTGGCGCAAGGCGGGGCCCTCGTCTGGGCGATATGAAGCAAGGCCGCACTGTGAAGAAGGTCCAAGGCTCGTGAAGCTTCGCCGCCTGTGACACTCTCACGTAATAATGAGTGGGGCTGTACACGCCCGGAGTCTCAGGTGCGGCCTCAGCCCCGGGCTCCCTCCCACGCCCAGGCAGCACTTAGCTCCGCGCTGGTGAGAAGACGACCAAGACTAGACTAGGTGCCGGACGCGGATTTTCTTCTGCTTTCGTTGCCTTCCAGATGGTTGTCGCTTTCCCCCTGCTGGATTTACATTGGATTCGAATTTGAGATTTGGCGTGTGTTCGGGAAGGGTGCTTAGTCTCGCTCGAGCAAATCTCTCGCGTTTGTTACAACTCCGCCTCAGCTGCCTCCTCATGAAGTCGGGCCAAGCCAAGCTTGCCAAGAGCCCAGCCTGTCAGCCTCCGCGTCCTCTCCGGAGGGTTTTACTGCAGGTCCCTACGGATTCGATCAAGAGACACTCAGATCACCTCAGCCTCCCACAGGCTATCTCAGGGCTCGTACGAAACAAAGGTAAACCATCCAACTAGCACGTCGCTTAGCCAACCACTTGGCGCGGGCGTATGGGCGATGTAACGCCTGCTAATACGAAGAACACAAGTTTTACATGAGGGGCCCCCCTCCCAAAATGCTCTCACCTCCATCAGGCCAAAACCTGAGTTCTATTCATGCAGGGTAATGGAACAAGGACAATACATGATCAATCGGATAAATCCCCCAATGCATCCTCAGGAGCACCTCCCGAGCCGTTGCTGGCGTCGCTGGCCACGCCGTCGCTGTCTGCGTGATCGGCGGCGGCATCTGGGCCGTTCACCACACCGCCCTCATCGGCGGCCACGACCACGCCGCTGCCGTCTGCCGGCGAAGGCCTGCACGAGGGCATCCACGTTGTCTTCCACCCGGTCGCCAGTCGCCCGGACGTCTGAGGAACTGAAGCGATGGCTGCCTCAAAATCGGCGGGGGTCCATGTCCCGGAGATGGCTGAAGACGCCGAGAGAAGGCGCTACCGAGCAGCGCTGCTCCTCTCCTCCACCAACCTGTTGGCCTGACCGACCACGCCTCCGGCCGCGCCACCACGCCGCTGAAGAACTCAAGGTTGCCGGGCGTAGTTAACGGCGGCAGGCGCGCGCTACCTCGCCGCATATATTATCCAAGGTTGCGTTAGCTCTTTCCCGGAGCGTGGCGAGCATGGGACCGTGCTCATGTTCCAGGATTCGCTGCTGACGCATCTCATCCGCATTCTGGCGCGCGACGGCCTCGGCCTCCTCCACCCGTTGGCGAAGAAGGAGCGCCTCGGCCTGAGAGGTGGTGGACTCCCTCTGCGCCACTCGAGGGCGGCCCAAAGAGCATCGGCCCGCCGCGTCGCCTCCTCCAGTTTGGCCCTCAAGGCAGCAGTCCTGCCCTCACCTCGGCCTTGATCAACCCCAACCGCTCCTCAAACTTCAAGGCTCGAGGCTCGAAAGGCCTGCCGCCACTCGGCATCCGACCTCCTCCAGGACACGGACTTCCCGTGCTATGACCTCATCCTTCCGCCCCGTCGCCGCCAAGCGCTCCCTCGTCTCCAAGCGCGCCATACTGCTGTTCAGCGGGTTCAAGCGTCAGCGCCTCCTCACGCTTCCGAGCTCCGCCGAAGTCGCCGGAGGCCACCTTCATCGACGCAAGGGCTGCCTCGCGCAGCTCCACTTGCTCCTCCAACGAGTGACACCGGCAGGAGTTCCGTGCCCGGCCTCCGCCGCCTCTCGCCTGTTAGCTGCCGGGCCTCCTCGACGGCCCGAGAACAGGCCTCCCGAGTGGCTGCCAGCGACGCTTTGGCCTCTTCATCATCAAGATCGCTGGCGGCGTGCAAGGCGGCAAGCGCCCTCCGTCCAGCGCCTCTCTGCGGCGGTGCGGGCCTCGGCCCCTCAAAGGCGCGTCTTCGTCGACAAGCTCTTCACCAAGAAGGCTCACCGCTGGCCGCCCTTCAAGAAATCCTTGGCGAGGCGGCGGCGCTCCCGGCGCTGGCGCCGTCCTCCACATTCGCAACCGCCCAGCGGGCGCCGGAGCCACGAAGTCAACACTCCCCCTCCCGGCCGGGGGGCTGGCACCTCGACGACCGGGCGCTGCGCCGTGGCCCGGCTCGAGCCAGCCCATCCCCAGACGAGGGGCGCAGGAAGCGCCTCAGCCAATCGTCGTCCACGACCAGGCGAGAAGCCCAGGGCAGGCTAGCTATGCCACGGGAAGGCTCGCAAGGAAGGATCGCGAGGCGCGCAAGGCCACGACGCGCCACGGGATGGCTCACCTCCTCGGTCGCCCTCGCCACAAGGGCTCCACTGCTTGGAGCACTCGAGGACTGGGGAGGGGGCGAAGCTGGGGAGGACGGCTCCTCACCCGTCTCCGTGAGCTCGCCAGAAGGGCACTGCAGGCAAGGATCAAGATCGTCTGACGTGAGAAGAATCAGGAGCCGGAGAAGGAGAAGGCTTACTCATCGGTGGCGAAGCATTTCCACGCTTGGCCAGCGACAAGGGTAATCATCACCCAGGGCCTCCCTTCTCTTTCGGAGGGCCTCGAAGTTCATGCGGAAACGACCCAAGATTTGAGCGCAGGGATCAGCCTGCAGCGAGGGAGAAGCATTAAGGCGGCTTATGCCGTGGGCGTCACTGGCCTTGCTGGCCGCTAGTCGCCTCACCAAGGGAAGCAGCAGGGGCCTCGGGGGCTCCATCCCCGGGCGCTGCGGGCGGCTGCCTGCCGCCCTCAGCGGCATCGGCATGAGCCTCAGGAGCTGCCCCCCACGAGCATCGCCCGGCGCTGTCGCCCCGGCGGGGGTCCCTTCTGCCTCTGGAGGCTCGTGCCTCCCTGCTCCGCCACTTGAGGAGGAGCCGCCTTGGCCGACTGGAAGGGCTGTCACCACTACTGGATTCTCGCGAGGCCCCTGGAGACTAGCGGGGCGCGGCCCCCATTCGTCGAAGATAGGCATCTGGTTCACCAAATCACCCTGTTCTAGTAGAGGTACTGCAAGGCCCCTTGATGCCGGATGCCACCGGGGTTAGGGTCGCCAGTCAGGACCAGGAGCACTTTCCTTAGCGATTCAGGCGTCAGGTCTTCTTCCTGGAGCCTCATACGATCGCCAGGCCCGCTGAAGGCCCACATCCGGTGGGAATGGCGTCAGAGAGGAGCAATGTGGCGCATCAGGAACTCCTTCACCAGCTTGGGCGCTGTCACAGCAAGCGACCTCAGGAACGTGAAGCGGCACCAGACAAAGATGAGCCGAGGGCTTGAAAGCGTCTCCTGGCCCTAGCCTGAATTGGGGACAGCAGGCGAGGTTGGCTCCGATAGCAGGGGGCTGGGCACCCCCACATCCACGTACAGCCACCTCTCGCGGAACTCAGCCGCGGGCGGAGGCAAGCTGAAGTCAATCCCTGAGGCCGATGTCTCGGGCGCGGCGACGAAGCTCACGCACGCCGAGCATTGAGTGGGGTCGACAAGGCACAGAGAGAAGAAGTGGCGCAGCAAGGCAACCGAGGGAAGGATGCCCATCATTGCCTCACAAACGAAGGCGAAGACCGAGAGGAGAGTAATGGACTCAGGACCCAGATGCATCATGTGGATCTGATAGTGGGAAAGCACGACATTGAAGAAATCAGAGAAGGGGAACCAGTCCCGCCCACAAGGCGTCAGCGAAATACCGGACCTCGGTGACTATCCTGTCGATGGAGAAGTGGGACGCGGGCCAAGTCGTCAACCTCCCGCATTCGTTGAAGGAGGTAGCCAGAGCCGAGCTAACCTTGCCCAAGCCCTCTAGATTGAGTATGATCGACGGGTCGACGGCGGAGGCCGCCGGCGGCAGCGAGCGAGGCGGAGGCACAAGTTTCTTCCCTTTCCCCTTCTTCTTCGGAGCCATGGCAATTGAAAGGGGGAGGGGGAGATTCGAGATCGGATTGGAAATGGGAGCAGGAGTTCGAGAGGGGGAAGGACTGGAGCGCACAAGCAGCAGAGAGGGGAACGGATGTGTGCAGTAGCGTGTCCGCCTAGCAAGGCACGAAATAAGGAGGCGTGGGGGAACAATGTCGCCCACGTCCAATCAACCGCCACGCGTCGCCCAAGGCCGCAGGCTGTTAGGGCCCGCGACGCCAAGACTTGCTGCCCTTTCGCCTCTCTCCGCCTCGCCAAGTGCGCGCGCTACCAGGCCCGGGGGCTACTGTCGGCGTTCTGGGAACGGGGGTCCCCAGACTTGCCTGCCCGCGGCCTGCGGCGTGGCTCAAAGGAGGCCCAGGACGGCCCGTCTTCATCAAAGCAATCTCAAGACCCTCGCGAGGGGCCAAGCCTCACGGGCAGACGACCAGAGCTTCCTCAGCGGCCTCGTCGAGGCTGGCTCATGAGGAGGCGGAGAGTTCAAGGCAGGGTACCTCGCGAGGTGCCCATGACACAAGCCATGACGACCAAGGGCGCCTGGCCGGGCGCCAGCCCAGCCAGCGTCCTCCTTTCCTCTTTGGTGCAAAGGGGGCAAGCGCAGGCAAGAGCATCAAGCAAAGGCATCCATTTAGGTGCAACAAGACCAGACCAGCCCCAACGGCTGGAATGTAGTCATCGTGGAGCCCAAGCAGGCGTCATCACCAGAGCCTTTGGCAGGCGAGGACCAACTTTAGTCAGGATAAGTGTACCCGCTGTTCCCCTTCAAAATGGCCAATTGTTGGCGCCCTTCCCGCTCAATATTTGGGAAGAGGCCCAAGGCCTTCGTCTATATAAGTAGAACTAGCCACCATAGGAGAGTGGGACGATCAGATAGAGAGAGATCAAGACGATCAGCATCCAGAGAGAGATAGAGACCCGATCCTCAAGCTAGGGCGACGGAACACCACCTAGCAGTTCATCGCACCCACCAAGAACAGACCCTCGCGAGGCTTTTCTTCCCTGTATTGTTCCTCATCAGCCCAAGAGGCAATCCACCACACCACAAACTAGAGTAGGGTATTACACCACAACGGTGGCCCGAACTAGTATAAATCTCGTGTCTCTTGTGATGTTCTTTCTAGTAGTTTAGGTCCCTGCGATTCGGCGAGGTACGAGGCGGTGGAGGGTTGGATCTCTGCGCGCACCCCAGAGTTCGAACCTTAAGGGTCTGCCGGAACCCGAAATCCGACAGCGAGCGCCGACGCCATGCCTGGCCACCTCCTGCCCGGTTGCCTCCCTCCCCGATCCCCTGGACGATGCCACACACCCTTCCTGGTCCCTCTCTCACTCTAGCCCTTGTTCTCCCTCCCTTTGCACCGTCTCCCTCTCCTCCCCGAGCGCACCAGAGAGCGCCAACGAGCACCACCGCAGCCACCGCGCACACCTCGCCTCGCCGTCCGGTTTCCTAGCTCCGCCTCAACGCCGTGGAGCCGCACGCCAAAACACGCGACCGCGGGAGCCCCTGCAACACCGCCATCGCCGTCGTCTTCAACCTCCAGCACCTGAGATCGCCGGCAACGTCACGTCGCCGTCCGGGATCTTGCTGATGCCTCCAAATGACGCAGGGTGAGCCCCTCTTCGTTTCACCCTATCCCCGTCGCCCCGCACGCCCTCTAGCTCTAATGCCGCCGTGCCCGAAGCTCTCCACCGCACAACCATCTCGCCGTCGTTGTTTCAGCCGTTGTACGTCGCGGGCGAGCACATCAACGTGCTTAGAGTCCCCCCACGAGCCCGTAGCCACCAACCGCTTCCCCTCCTGAGCTCTGTAACACCGAACCCGAGCTCGCCCGAGCTCCGGCAGCCGCTAAAGCTCATCGCCGGCCACTTTCCGGCAACCCCAGCACCACCCGCCACCACCACTAGAAGCGCCGCAACGCCAGGAACCCGTAGAGCCCTTCCGCGCATCAAACCATCGTCGGAGTAGCGATTCCGGGGTGCCTCCGCCATCTGTCAAGGTCGCCGGCGGCTAATCCCCGGCCGCGCCGACGTGGCCGCGTGATTAGTGCTAATCACTGCCAGCTAACCACCCCACATCCACTTACAGTGGGCCCTGCAGCGAGTCAAAGCACGATTCAACGCGGGATTAGCGCCTCTGTCACTGACCAGTGGGCCCGATAGGTCAGGTTTGACCTGGACCGGGTCTGTTGACCTGCTGACGTCACTGTTGGCCTTGCTCACGCCATAAAGCTTTTCTGGCATTTTCAATAACCAGGAAATTCCAGAAAATAGTTAAAACTTCTAAAAATCATAGCAAATAATCTATAACTCAGATTGAAAAGATTTATATATGAAAAATGATCAGAAAAATCCAAAGAATCTGTTTATGGCCCTTTCGTGCATGTTTGAACAACTTATAGCCACTGTTTATGACAATTTGAATAGATGGCATTTTAAATGCCCCATGTGGAGTTTGAATTTGAACCTAGTGTTCAAACCAACTCCATTTAAATCCTTGCTAGTTGCATGAGCTCAAATCACAGCATATTGCCATGTCACATTCATGCATCATATTGTTGCATCGCATTGATTGTGTTTCTTCTCTGTTGCTGGTAATTGTCCCCTCTCAGTAGACGTGGTTCCGACGGTGAGTACGATGACACCGATGAAGAGATATACTATCTTCATAAGTGCCAGGCAAGCAAAACCCCCTTGTTCAATCCCATACAATCCCACTCTCTCGCTCCTGCTCTCTTTTACTGCATTAGGACAACAGCGATTCAACTGTTACATGCTACGATAGTTGAACCCCTTTCCTCTGCATGACATGTCATTGCCACAGTAAATAGATGAAACCCACTAGTATGAGTAGGAGTTGTTTGAGCCCTGATGTGCCTACTCATTCATGCTTGTTGTCATGCCTGCTATTGCTTAGAGTTGAGTCAGGTCTGATTCATCGGGGATGAATTGGAATGTGGTGAACATGTCCTATTGTTGAGAGCTAAGTGTGTGAACACGATTTGGTAAAGGTAGCGGTGAGAGGCCATGTAGGAGTACATGGTGGGTTGTCTCATTGCAGCCGTCCTCAGGAACTGAGTTCTGTGGTTGTGATCCATGAACAGTTACTACCACACATTGGGTTCCGGGCGCTCCAAGCTCTCTCGACTTAATAATCAACCTGATCTCTGTCCAGGAGTTGCAACTAGTTTCTGGTGTTTGTAGGTTGTGTTAGTAGTCTACCAAGTGATACCCGGTACAGGTGGGCTTGGGACAGACTAGGCATCATGGCACGGTGTACCAAGCGTAGATCCATCCGTCGAGGTGGGCTTGGGAACCCTGCTCATCTCGTTTGGGGCCGTGAGCGACACCTCGGCCGAATCTCCTTGCGGATGGAACCTGAATAGGCAATAAACCTGGACTAGAGACTTGTGTGGTTAGTCAGGTCATGGCCGACTCCCTCGCCAGGCTTCCGCTTGAAGGTTGCCGAGATACACGACGTGTACATGGTGGTAAGTGTCGAGAGCGTGTGTGAAGAAGTACACCGCTGTAGGGTTAACATCATCTATTCGAATAGCCGTGTCCGCGGAAAAGGACTTTGGGTTGCCTGTACACTTCATAGACAAGTGAAAGTGGATACTCTAAAATGCGCAAGATAATCGTGAGTGCTATGGATGGCCTTCTCATAAGGAGACGGGAGCGGATCCATAGTGGTGTATTGATATGGTGAATATGTGGACTCATGTGCGCCACCTCAAACAAGTTACTTGCAGTCGTAGTTCAGGTTAGCCACCGAGTCAAAGCTGGCTTGCTGCAGTTAAACTCCACCACCCCTTTGTTGATACTGATGCATATGTAGATAGTTCTGATGTAAGTCTTGTTGGGTACATTTGTACTCACGTTTGCTTAATTTATGTTTTTGCAGAGAGACTTCAGTCTCACTAGTAGTTCCGCGTGGACTTCGACGTTTAGCTTTTTACCTCAGCTACGATTGTCACATCCTAGTTAGTCCATGCATTAGAGTGTTGCATCATGTTTACCTTTCATCAGAAATTTGAAATGGGGAAGACAGAACCCCCGGAACCCCTCTGAATCCAACTAGGGTTTACTAAAAATATTTTCAATGAACCTGAAATGCCCTGTAAAAATGTTCATCACCTTTGACTTGGTCCTAAACCACTGCCAGAAGTGATGCACAAATTTCTAGGTCACTCTAAGGTGACTGGATTAAATCTTTAGCTACTTGAATTTGGGCATTTAAATTATATAAAATATTTCAAATGCTCAAATAACCCCAAACTAAAATGTTCCTTGCTGGATATATTCCAACTAAGGACCATGTGCAGTTTGGTGATTTTTGGAGCTGCCTCAGGTATTTTTAGAAATGCAACAAACCTACAGAAATAATTAAAAACATAAACGAATGGGAAAACCTCTTACCTGGCCGAACCCAAGCCCCGGCCCACCTGGCGGCCCAGCACTGTGCTGGCCCATGCCAGCCAGCTGCTTCTTCTTTGCCACGTAGGCACAGAGCTGACGCCGGCGAGTGCGAGCTCGCCACGGCGCCAGCAGCTTGCCGCTTCACGCGCCTGGACGCTGGTCAGGCTCCACATCGCCGCCCCGACCCCGTGGACAACTCGTTTCTTCCCCTGCCTCTCTCTCTCGCTCTCCCTCCGCCATGGCCGACGCTGCCGCTACCACGCCACCGAAACTGCGTCCACCGTCGTCCCCGTACCAAGCCACCGTGTCCAACCACTCCGCCGTCGTCGACTCCGTCGAGCAGCCCGAGCCCCGAGCGCTCGCGAGCCCTGCTTCGTCTTCCTCGAGCTCGTCTTCACCGAGCACCGCCGCAGATCCCCATCACCGTCGCCACCGCATCACCTCGTCCCCGACCTCGCCGACTGCTTCGCCGCACTCGCCGTGAGCCCAGCTACCTTCCCATCCCTCTCGTTCTCGCTCTCGAGCCCCGCACCGAGCTAGGCCGCACCCGCCGCCGCCACCGCACGTCGCCGTCGTGGCCACAGCCACGTTGGCTCGACTCCGAGCACACCACCGCACTCACCGCACTCCCAGGAGCCCAACACACCTCACCCCGTGCCTTGCCGTGCCCCGCAGCCGCGAGTTCATCCTCACCCGACTCCGGCGACCGCCAAGCTCGTCGCGGTCGACATTTCCGGCCACCCCGAGCTCAACCACCACTACCAAACGCCGCGGCTTGTCTCCGGCTACCCGTAGATGGTCTCCGTCGTCCATTTGGTCGCCGAAATGCACAAACGCACTCTCGCCGCCGCGTCTGGCTTCGCCGGCGGCTAAACGTCGGCGGGTTTGACCCCGTTGACGAAGTTGACTAAGTGGGGCCCCTCTGCTAATTTACCTAGTTTAGGTTTAATTAAAATTAGTTAGTTAAATTAGCTACTGACATGCGGGACCCACTGGTCAGGTTGACCTGGACGCCCTTGTTGACCCCCAGCGTCACTCGGCCTTGCAGCTGATGCAATAATTAATTTACGGATTTATTTGTATTCAGGAAATTCCAGAAATTGTTGCAAACTTCAAAAAATCATAGAAATTAATCTATAACTCCAAATGCAAAGTTCTATATATGAATTTTGATCATAAAAATTCAATATATCCATTGGTAATGGTTTCATGCATGACAGAACAAGTTAACCTTGTTGTTTAAGCAGAATAAGATAATGCACTATTATGGCTATGTTAAATGAGCTAACATTTGAATCTTTGATTCAAATGAGTTCATTCCTTTCTGTTTTAGTCTGCATTAGGCCAACACACATTCATATTGCCATGTCATAGCATGCATCATATTGTTGCATATTGTCATGTGTTGTTTATGTTCGGTGTGTGTTTCGTGATAGGTTCTGCCTCCGAGGATAACCCCGAATATCCGTCTGAAGGGTAGTATCCTACTACCACTACATCAAGCAAGCAACCCATTGATAATTCCGATACAAACCCATGTTCTTGCTTCTGCTCTTGTTTACTGCATTAAGACAACGCGATTCAAACTGTTGTGTGTTGCGGTAGTTGAACCCACTTCCTTTGCATGACCTGTCATTGCCATAGTAACTAGATGAAACCCACTAGTATGTGTAGGAGTTGATTGAGCCATGTTTGTGATTCCTACCATGCTATGCTTGCTATGCTTAGGGTTGTGTCAGGTCTGGCTCATCGGGATGATGAACTAGAGTGAAAGGTTGTGTTGGTAACGAGAGTGAAGTGTTGAACACGATTTGGTAAAGGTATCGATGAGAGGCCATGTAGGAGTACATGGTGGGTTGTTTCATTGAAGTCGTCCCTAAGAACTGAGATCTGTGTGTGTGATTTAAGACTTAGCTACTACCACGCATTGGGATCCTTAATTGACCCTCTCAACTTATTAACCACTCTTGTCCTCAGTCCGGGAGTTGCAAGTAGTTTCTGGTGTTTGTAGCATGCTGGGGGCCGCACGCAACGCTGACCTTAGGGGTGGGCTGTGTTGCGGTAGGCACGTGGCACGGTGTACCGATTCACCCGTTTGGTGTCTTGGGAACCCTGCACATATTGTTCGGGGCCGTTAGTGGAAACCTAGGCCGGACTCCCTGCGGATGGAACCCGAATAGGCGATAAACCTGGACTAGGGACTCGTGTGTTTAGTCAGGTCGTGGCCGACACCCTCGCTGGGCTTCCGCTTGAAGGTTGCCGAGTACATGTCGTGTAACAGCGATAAGTGGTGAGCGTGTGTGAAGAAGTACACCTGCAGGGTATAAAACTATTCGAATAGCGCGTCCATGATAAAGGACTACTTGGTCACCTATACGGTTCATAGACAAGTAAATGGATACTACTAAAAGCCTCAAGATAAGTGTGAGTATCATGGATGGCCCTCTCGTGGGTTGATGAGAGAGGATCCACGGTGGAGTATTGTGATGGTGATTAGTGGACTCGTGTGCGACAAATGCTTTTCAAGTGGTGTCACGTAGGATAGCTTAGCCAAGAGTCAAAGCTGGCTTGCTGCAATAACTCCACTACCTTCTTGAGAATGTGCATGTATAATAGGATTCTGTTGTAAGACTTCTTTGAGTACCTCCGTACTCATGTTTGCTTAATTAATGTTTTCAGATGACAACACCGCCCCCTCCGATGGGTTTTATGTAGACCTTGACGTCGACGAGTGAACTAGCCACCCAGGTGGTGATCCAAGGCTTGTGAAGGGCCACTGTAGATAGAAGGGCTTCGTCAAGCTTTCTTTCTTTTTAGTGTCTGTACTCAGACTAGTTTGCTTCCGCATGTGCTTGTATGTTTGTATGACTTGAGTGTTGGGTCATGTGACCCCTATCTGTATGGATATGTTATGTATGGCTCCTCGGAGCCTCTTAAATAAAGTACTTGAGTGTAGAGTTTTGTTGTGATGCCATGTTGTATGTACTCATATCGGGCATATTGTGTGTATGATTGAAATGCTTGGTATGAGTGGGATCCGACAATCTAGTTGTTTATCCTTGGCAGCCTCTCATATGGGGAAATGTAGTCTAGTGCTTCCTGAGCGATAGTAGTCCGCTACAGCCCGGTTCACCGGAGTCCCGCTAGCCCAGCACTACTGCTTTGGACACTTGATCGGTCGACATGTGTTTCACTTCGTTCTATGTCTGTCCTTCGGGAAATGTCACGCGGTGATATCCGAGTCCTGCCTAGCCTGCTACAGCCGGGTTACCAGAGTCCTCGTTAGCCCAAAGGTTACAGCCCGTGATACATACGTTGATGACCGACATGCTTGATGTGATTCATGTATGCATGTCCCCATGGGTTAGCGCCGCTTTGGGTTCACGACTAGCCATGTCGGCCCGGGTTCTCTATCATGTGGATGCTAGCGACACTATCATATACGTGAGCCAAAAGGCACAAATGGTCCCGGGCCATGGTAAGGCGGCACCCGTGGGAATACCGTGCGTGAGGCCGCAAAGTGATATGAGGTGTTACCGGCTAGGTTAATGTTACTTGGAATCGGGGTCCTGACAGCGTTGGCATCAGAGCCGGACTGCCTGTAGGTTCGCTAAGCCAAACTGGTCGATGTCGAGTCTAGAAATGCTTTAGTTATATGTAGGGGAATTGATTGTGGGAGGGACGCCAGCTCTTTTTACTCCTTTACCTTATGCCCTCGATCCGAGTCATTCTCTCCTCATTCTACGTGGGTATAGGACTAGGCTCTCTTCTCTCTATCAGGTTCACGTGTTACTAATCTGTAGTAACTTATAGGATTGTTGGTTACCAGCCTCAGTTCAGTTTCTACTACTTTTAGTATGCTATCAGTTGAACCGAAACCTTGATATGATGTTGTTGAGTGGTTTTGCAATCTGATTTTGAATGTCTCAAATCTGTTCTTGAGCATTTAAAGATGTTATGTTGTCCGATTTTCCCTAGAAATTCTAATGTCTTTGCATTGTGGCTGTGCTTTCAGATGGCCACTCGTGCTCAAAACCAAGTGGTTAAATGCGACCAGGTGCATCGATGTGCCCGGTCATACGGCTAAGTTAGTCCAGGTTATGATTGAGACGGGTTACCGTTGGTATCCCGAATACACCGTCGAAGAGCAATTCTGAGACTTTAATCAAAGCCAATACCTCTGCCTTTGTCGGGATATTTCCTTCTTATCCTGGATCGACCGAGCCTCTTCACCACTCCTATGGACTCGGGGTCACTATTGAGATGGCTGTGCGGGATGCTGCATACTCTATGATGGCCATCATGCGAGTCAGATCGGCACCTTGAACACCAACTTCCGTTATATGCCAGCTTCGCTCCCAGGGGCGCAAGGGTATCTTTAGGCCATCTATGCTGATTCCACTCAGGAGGACTCACTAACCCGCACCACTGCTGAGATGCTCGAGGATAAGGACCGAGAGAATCGGGCCTTGAGAATGGAGCTTTTCAACACCCTTGCTGATCATTGGGCCACTTTGACTCGGTTTGCACCGGCTGTGCAAGCTGGATGTATGGATATGAGGGATCTGTATCCTGTGAGATCTGCTGCCGGACATGATGGATTGGCGTGATGTGGGAGGCATCATCCCACCCCGTGGTCCCCGCAGGACACCGCTTGTTGGTCCAAGACCTCATCCTAGCCCCTATGGTCCACAAGCTCCTCAGGACCGTCTGTTTCCGGATAATCATGTTGAGCTTCTAGGCTATGGAGGTGACTTCTATGAGGACTACTACGGAGCTGTCTGAGTTAGTAGTAGTATCTCTAGTATTGTAATAGTTGTATTTCCACCGTCCTGCGTGACCTGTGGAATATGACTTAGTGTGTATCAATTCCGGAAGTGTAGAAAAATAATGTATAGGAGTTTGGAATGCTTCCGATGAGATGTAACGCCTTTCACCGTAGTTGTACTCTAGCCGGGCTTGTACTAAACTATGAATGGTGTGAATAGTACCGTTGGTATATATATGGCAGTTTCTATATTACCATGTCATACGGATGAACATCTCTGCATTCCGCGTTATCCATTACATTCCGCACTTCCTTGCCAAATTTTTCCATCCTTGTCTAAACCGTTGTTTTGTTTCCTAGGATGGTCAACACCACATAACAACCCTGCTGCTCCGGGCAGGGAGAAGCCAAGCAGCTAGGAATGTAAATCTGCCTCAACCGCCTTCTTTGGCGAAGTTATGATGGAGGCGAGCGCAACAAGCGTGAGACCAATCGCTTCTTTGGAGCGGATTGAGCGAGAATACCGACGCCAGCCAAGGAATGACCTGGTGTCACTCAATTACTTTGTCAAGTCAGATCCACCGAAGTTTAAACATTCCGTTGAGCCTCTCGATGCGGATGACTGGCTTCGCAGCATCACCCACAAGCTACGTTCTACCAACGTGGCTGAAGCTGATAAGGTTACCTTTGCTACCTATCACCTTGAAGGCCCTGCTAGCCTTTGGTGGGAGAATTTCGAGGCTATGCGCCCGGTTGGCCAAATCACTACCTGGGCTGAGTTGGTCGCGGCTTCCGTGAGCATCATATTCGGAAGGTCTCATGGATCACAAGCGGGAAGAGTTACAACTTCACCCGGGGTAGATCGACCGTGGATGCAAACAATGCAAGTTTGGAAATCTAGCACGTTATGCTCACGAGGAGGTATCTCATCGACGCCAAGAAGCGTGCAAGTTTCCGCAAGGGACTTAGCCCCGAGCTTCGCCATGATCTTCGTCTGCTGCAGTGCACCTCCTTCGAAGTTAGTCAACAAAGCTATCGGTCTTTGAAATCGACAGTCTGACTTTGAAGCTTCACGCAAGCACTCCCGTGACTTTGGTTCTTCATCCGGCTCTGGATCTCAGAAGCGCCGGGTCTGGATTCCAAGCACCGCTCTGCCACCCAGATTCACTCCGAGGCCATCCTTTGAGGCGCCTCGCCCCAACCAGCAGTTTGCACCACCCAAGGCCTATGGTGGCCCCGTTGCTAATGCTGCTCCACGTCCCAATGTGATAACTTGTTTCAAGTGTGGAGAGATGGGTCATTACATCCGTGAGTGTCCCCAGAACAACCCCAATCAGTTCGAAAAGTCTGTTGGTCATGGTAAGCCAGCAGGAAAGGTGTTGTACGCCAAACCAGCTGCCACTGCTTGTGGCCACGTCAACTACGTTTCAGCTGAGGAAACCCATGAGGATCCCAACGTCGTTCTCGGTACGCTCCTTGTTAATTGCCATCCGGCAACTGTTTTCTTTGATACTGGAGCATCTCATTCATTTATTTCTGAGAGCTATGCTCGTTTGCACAACACCACATTTTGTGACATGCACACCTCCATGGTAATTCAAACTCCACGGATCTAAGTGGCAAACCTCTAGAATCAGCCATGGAAATAATATCCTTGTCGATAGACTAGTCTTCCTTGCATCACTAATAGCTCTCAAGTCCTCAGACATAAACATCACCTTGGGTATGGACTGGATGTCAGCCCATCATGCTAAGATTGATTGCTCTACTAGAACTGTTCAACTCACCCATCCTTCGGGCAAGACAGTCAATGTTTTGACCCGAGTGTCTTAGCGTCAGATCTACTCCTTAAATGCCAACCCCCTTCCAGACCTTGAAGATATTCCGGTAGTCCGTGATTTCCCGGATGTCTTTCTAGAAGAACTACCAGGTGTTCCACCTGACAGGGATGTCGAGTTCGTAATAGACCTTGTTCCAGGAACCGTCCCAATCTCTAGAAGACCTTATAAGATGGCACCCCTAGAACTAGCCGAGCTTAAGAAACAACTCGATGAGTCCTTGCAAAAGGGTTTCATCTGTCCTAGTTCTTCTCCATGGGCTTGCCCCGTCCTCTTTGTCAAGAAGAAAGATGGAACGGATCGGATGGTTGTAGATCACCGACCTGTCAATTTGGTCACTATCAAGAACAAGTATCCGCTCCCTAGGATCAACGATCTGTATGATCAGCTCGCTGGATCCTTAGTCTTTTCCAAGATGGATTTGAGGTTGGGCTACCATCAAATCAAAATCAAGAACGGGGACATTCCTAAAACGGCCTTTGTTACTCGTTATGGCCAATACGAGTACACCGTCATGTCCTTCGGTCTAACCAATGCCCCAGCCACCTTCTCTCGGTTAATGAACTCGATCTTCATGGAGTACTTGGATAAATTCGTCGTGGTATACCTCGATGATATACTCATCTACTCCAAGAATGAGGAGGAACATGTCGAACATCTAAGGCTAGTATTGATGAAACTTCGAGAGCATCGCCTTTATGCCAAATTCTCTAAGTGTGAATTTTGGTTGCCAGAAGTGACCTACCTAGGCCATGTAATCTCTGGTAAGGGCATTGCTGTCAATCCCGAAGCGAGTTCAAGCCGTCCTTGGTGGACTCCACCTGAATCGGTCAAGCAAGTTCGGAGTTTCCTCGGTTTAGCGAGCTATTGCCGCCGCTTCACGAGAATTTCTCCAAGGTTGCTAAGCCTCTAACCGAACTCCTCAAGAAAGATAAAAGTTCGAGTGGACCCCACGGTGTGAGTTCAGCTTTCGGGGAACCGAAAAGATGCCCGACATCTCGCACCTGCATTTTGTACCACCAGATTTTTCTAAGGACTTTATTATCTATTGCGACGCCTCGCGACAAGGACTAGGTTGCATACTCATGCAAGATCGTCATGTGATTGCCTACGCTTCCCAACAGTTGCGTCCACATGAGGATAACTATCCTACACATGATCTAGAGCTTCCAGCAGTGGTCCATGCACTCAAAACCTGGCGACATTACCTTCTTGGTAATCGTTGCAAAATTTACACCGATCACCAAAGTCTGAAATACATCTTCACCCAACCGGATTTGAATCTCAGGCAAAGACGCTGGGTCGAGTTGATTACGGATTACGACTTAGGAATATCTTACACCCCAGGCAAAGCCAATGTCATGGCTGATGCACTAAGTCGTATATCTTATTGTAACAACCTGTTGATACAACAAAGTCAACCACTTCTCCACGAGGAATTTCGTAAGCTTAACCTTCACATTGTTCCTCGAGGATTCCTTTCCACCCTGGTGGCGAAACCCAACCTTACGGATCAAATCATAACCGCTCAGCGGTATGATAGAGGAATATCTCGGATTAAGGAGAACATTGCTAGCGGAGTTGCTAAGTGTTTTTTCCATAGATGAGCGAGGTGTTGTCTTCTTTGAGAACCGCTTGGTGGTTCCCAAGAAACAACAACTACGGCAATTGATCCTTAAGGAAGCTCATGAATCCCCTCTCACCATTCATCCCGGTAGTACTAAAATGTATCAAGACCTACGCCGGAGGTTTTGGTGGACTAGGATGAAGAGAGAAATCGCTCAATACATTGCTAATTGCAACGTCTGTCGTCGAGTTAAAGCAGAGCATCAACGGCCTGCTGGCACCCTTCAACCTTTGGCAATTCCTGAATGGAAATGGGATAAAATCGGTATGGATTTCATTACCAGGTTTCCCATGACCAAGAGAGGGAATAACGCTATCTTCGTTGTTGTTGATCGCCTTTCCAAAGTAGCCCACTTCCTACCCATTCGTGAGAGCATAACCGCTAGCCAGCTAGCTGATTTATACATCTCCCGAATAGTGTCTCTTCATGGTGTTCCATTGGAGATTAACTCAGACCGTGGAAGTCTCTTCACCTCTCGATTTTGGGAAAGTTTCCAAAATGCTATGGGAACTCGTCTCTCCTTTAGCACCGCCTTCCATCCTCAATCAAGTGGTCATGTAGAACGAGTCAATCAAATTCTGGAGGATATGCTCCGAGCTTCTGTCATCTCTTTCGGCATGAATTGGGAGAACTGTCTTCCATTCGCCGAGTTCGCTTATAACAATAGTTATCAAGCTAGCTTGGGCAAAGCTCCTTTCGAAGTTCTCTATGGACGGAAATGTTGAACGCCTCTTAAGCGGTCGAAACTAGGAAAGACAACTCTTTGGCCCGGATATGATCCGAGAAGCGTAAGAGCAGGTTCGCGTTATTCGTGAGAAATTGAAAACAGCCCAATCTCGTCAAAAGAGCCAATATGACCGCAAGCATAAGCCTATGTCTTATGAATTTGGCGAGAAGGCTTACCTTCGGGTTACTCCTTTGAAGGGAACCCATTGATTCGGTATCAAAGGCAAATTGGCTCCTCATTACATTGGACCCTTTCGCATTCTTGCCAAACGAGGAGAAGTTGCCTACCAATTGGAACTACCTCTGCATCTTTCCAGAGTCCATGATGTCTTCCACGTTTCTCAACTCAGGCGTTGCTTCTCGGATCCTATCCGTGGGGTGGACCACGAAACGCTTGATCTCCAAGATAATCTCACCTATCGAGAATATCCCGTTCGTATCTTTGATCAAGCCGAGCGTACCACTCGACGTCAGAATATCAAGTTTCTCAAGGTTCAATGGTCAAACCACTCCGAGCAAGAAGCAACTTGGGAAAGGGAGGATCGTCTTCGACTTGAGTATCCCACCTTCTTTCGGACGGATCCTAAATCTCGGGACGAGATTCTTTTAAGTGGGGGTGAGTTGTCAGATCCTAGTTAGTCCATGCATTAGAGTGTTGCATCATGTTTACCTTTCATCAGAAATTTGAAATGGGGAAGACAGAACCCCCAGAACCCCTCTGAATCCAACTAGGGTTTACTAAAAATATTTTCAATGAACCTGAAATGCCCTCTAAAAATGTCCATCACCTTTGCCTTCGTCCTAAACCACTGCCAGAAGTGATGCACAAATTTCTAGGTCACTCTAAGGTCAAGTGATTAAATCTTTAGCTATTTGAATTTGGGCATTTAAATTATATAAAATATTTCAAATGCTCAAATAACCCCAAACTAAAATGTTCCATGCTGGATATATTCCAACTAGGGACCATGTGCGCTTGGTGATTTTTGGAGTTGCCTAGGTATTTTTAGAAATGCAACAAACCTACGTAAATAATTAAAAACAGAAACAAATGGGAAAACCTCTTACCTGGCGAACCCAAGCCTCGCCCACACAGCGTCGAGCAAACCTTTGTCTTGGCCCATGCCACAATTGCTTCTTCTTCGCCACGCAGTACAGTCCTGGCCTTGGCCTTGAGCTTCGCCACAGCGCCAGCTTACTTCCCAGCGCTGGACGCTGGTCAGGCTCCACGTCGCCGCCCCGACCTATGGACATCTCGTTTCTTCCTCTGCCTCTCTCTCTCGCTCTCCCTCCGCCATGGCCGACGCTGCCGCGCCCGCGCCACCGTGAAACCGCGTCCACCGTCGTCCCTATACCGAGCCACCGTGTCCAACCACTCCGCCATCGTCGACTCCGTCGAGCAGCCCGAGCCTCGAGCGCTCGCGAGCCCTACTTCGTCTTCCTCGAGCTCGTCTTCACCGAGCACCGCCGCAGATCCCCATCGCCGTCGCCACCGCATCACCTCGTCCCCGACCTCGCCGACTGCTTCGCCACACCCGCCGCCGCCACCGCACGTCGCCGTCGTGGCCACAGCCACGTTGGCTCGACTCCGAGCACACCACCGCACTCACCGCACTCCCAGGAGCCCAACGCACCTCACCCCGTGCCTTGCCGTGCCCCGCAGCCGCGGGTTCATCCTCACCCGACTCCGGCGACCGCCAAGCTCGTCGCCGGCGACGTTTCCGGCCACCCCGAGCTCAACCACCACCACCAAACGCCCGACTTGTCTCCGGCTACCCGTAGATGGTCTTCGCCGTCCATTTGGTCGCCGGAATGCACAAACACACTCTCGCCGCCGCGTCTGGCTTCGCCGGCGGCTAAACGTCGGCGGGTTTGACCCCATTGACGAAGTTGACTAAGTGGGGCCCCTCTGCTAATTTACCTAGTTTAGGTTTAATTAAAATTAGTTAGTTAAATTAGCTACTGACATGCGGGACCCACTGGTCAGGTTGACCTGGACGCCCCCGTTGACCCCTGACATCACTCTGACGCACGGATGATGCAATAATTAATTTCTGGATTTATTTGTATTCAGGAAATTCCAGAAATTGTTGCAAACATCAAAAAATCATAGAAATTAATCTATAACTCTAAATGCAAAGTTTTATATATGAATTTTGATCAGAAAAATTCAATCTATCTATTGGTAATGGTTTCATGCATGACAGAACAAGTTAAGCTTGCTGTTTAAGTAGAATAAGATAATGCACTATTATGGCTATGTTAAATGAGCTAACATTTGAATCTTTGATTCAAATGAGTTCATTCCTTTCTGTTTTAGTCTGCATTAGGCCAAAACACATTCATATTGCCATGTCATAGCATGCATCATATTGTTGCATATTGTCATGTGTTGTTTATGTTCGGTGTGTGTTTCGTGATAGGTTACGCCTCGAGGATAACCCGAATATCCGTCTCAAGGGCAGTATCCTACTACCACTACATCAGGAAAGCAACCCATTGATCATTTTGATACAAACCCATGTTCTCACTTCTGCTCTTGTTTACTGCATTAAGACAACGCGATTCAAACTGTTGTGTGTTGTGGTAGTTGAACCCACTTCCTTTGCATGACCTGTCATTGCCACAGTAACTAGATGAAACCCACTAGTATGTGTAGGAGTTGATTGAGCCATGTTTGTGATTCCTACCATGCTATGCTTGCTATGCTTAAAGTTGTGTCAGGTCTGGCTCATCGGGATGATGAACTAGAGTGAAAGGTTGTGTTGGTAACGAGAGTGAAGTGTTGAACACGATTTGGTAAAGGTATCGATGAGAGGCCATGTAGGAGTACATGGTGGGTTGTTTCATTGAAGTCGTCCCTAAGAACTGAGATCTGTGTGTGATTTAAGACTTAGCTACTACCATGCATTGGGATCCTTAATTGACCCTCTCGACTTATTAACCACTCTTGTCCTCGGTCGGGAGTTGCAAGTAGTTTCGGTGTTTGTAGCATCTTTGGGGGCCGCATGCAACGCCGACCTTAGGGGTGGGCTGTGTTGCGGTAGGCACGTGTACGATGTACCGATTCACCCGTTTGGTGTCTCGGGAACCCTGCACACATCGTTCGGGCTGTTAGTGGAAACCTCGGCGGACTCCCTGCGGATGGAACCCGAATAGGCGATAAACCTGGACTAGGGACTCGTGTGTTTAGTCAGTCGTGGCCGACACCCTCGCTGGGATTCCGCTTGAAGGTTGCCGAGTACATGTCGTGTAGCGGCGATAAGTGGTGAGCGTGTGTGAAGAAGTACACCCTGCAGGCATAAAACTATTCGAATAGTCGCGTCCATGATAAGGACTACTTGGTCACCTATACAGTTCATAGAGAAGTAAATGGATACTACTAAAAGCCTCAAGATAAGTGTGAGTACCGCGGATGGCCCTCTCGTGGGTTGACGAGAGAGGATCCACGATGGAGTATTGTGATGGTGATTAGTGGACTCGTGTGCGACAAATGCTTTTCAAGTGGTGTCACGTAGGATAGCTTAGCCAAGAGTCAAAGCTGGCTTAGTGCAATAACTCCACTACCTTCTTGAGAATGTGCATGTATAATAGGATTACATTGTAAGACTTGCTTTGAGTACCTCCGTACTCATGTTTGTAATTAATGTTTTCAGACGACAACACCGCCCCCTCCGATGGGTTTTATGTAGACCTTGACATCGACGAGTGAACTAGCCACCCAGGTGGTGATCCAAGGCTTGTGAAGGGCCACTGTAGATAGAAGGGCCACGTTGATGACGGACATGCTCGATGTGATTCATGTATGCCTATCCCCATGGGTTAGCGCCGCTTTGGGTTCACGACTAGCCATGTCAGCCCGGGTTCTCTGTCATGTGGATGCTAGCGACACTATCATATCGTGAGCCAAAAGGCATAAGCGGTCCCGGGCCATGGTAAGGTGGCACCCGTGGGAATACCGTGCGTGAGGCCGCAAAGTGATATGAGGTGTTACCGGCTAGGTCAATGTGACTTGGAATCGGGGTCCTGACAACGATCTTGTACCCCCGGCAGGGTCTTCTCAGCCTTTTTCATTTGTATTTGTCTGTACTCAGACAAGTTAAGCTTCCGCATGTGCTTGTTGCTTGTATGACTTGAATGCTGGGTCATCAGACCCATGTTTGTAATATCTGGCTCCACGGAGCCTAATGAATAAATACTTTGAGTTGTAGAGTTTTGTTGTGATGCCATGTTGTATTTGCACATAACGAGCATATTGTGTGTATGATTTGAAATGCTTGGTATGTGTGGGATCCGACAACCTAGTTGTTTATCCTTGGTAGCCTCTCTTACCGGAAAATGTCTCCTAGTGCTTCCACTGAGCCATGGTAGCTTGCTACTGCTCCAGAACACTTAGGCTGGCCGGCATGTGTCCTTCTTCGATCCTGTGTCTGTCCCTTCGAGCAAATGTCACGCGGTGTCTCTCGGAGTCCTGTTAGCTTGCTACAACCCGGATTCCCGGAGTCCTGCTAGCCCAGTTGATACAGCCCGAATTCACTCGCTGATGACCGACACCTTCGTTGCTGGGTCATGTATGCATGTCCCTGTAAGTTAGTGACACTTTGGGTTCACGACTAGTCATGTCGGCCCGGGTTCTCTGTCATATGGATGCTAGTGACACTATCATATACATGAGCCAAAAGGCGCAAACGGTCCCGGGCTAGGTAAGGTGGCACCCATGGGAATACCGTGCGTGAGGCCGCAAAGTGATATGGTGTGTTACATGCTAGATCGGTGTGACTTAGGATCGGGGTCTTGACATAGTTCGTGCGTGTGTCTCCCGTAAGTCTGTATAATTAATTATGAGCATCTACCAGTACTACTTACTAGTTTTAGCGCAAATTACTAGTATCCAGTAATTTTAGTTGGTACTATCTATTATTAACGTACAATGTCGATAAGCGCATCATTTTAGGGCTTTGAGCGTTGCTTAACATGTGTTCACTGAAGTTTTGTAGTTGTACCTATGGGGGAACGTAGTAATTTCAAAAAAATTCCTACGCACACGCAAGATCATGGTGATGCATAGCAACGAGAGGGGAGAGTGTCGTCCACGTACCCTCATAGACCGTTAAGCGGAAGAGTTATAACAACGCGGTTGATGTAGTCGTACGTCTTCACGATTCAACGATCCTCAGTACCAAACGTACATCACCTCCGCGTTCAGCACACATTCAGCTCAGTGACGTCCCACAAACTCACGATCCAGTAGAGCTTCCGGGAAGAGCTTCGTTAGCACGACGACGTGGTGACGGTCATGATGATGCTACCGACACAGGGCTTCGCCTAAGCACCGCTACGATATGACCGAGGTGGATTATGGTGGAGGGGGGCACCGCACACGGTTAAGAGATCAATGATCAATTGTTGTGTCCTTGGGGTGCCCCCCTGCCCCCGTATATAAAGGAGCTAGGGGGGAGGCGGCCGGCCAAGGAGGACGGCGCGCCAAGGGGGGAGTCCTACTCCCACCGGGAGTAGGACTCCTCTTTTCCTAGTAGGAGTAGGAGAAGGGGGAAGGAGGATAGAGAGGGGAAGGAAAGTGGGGCGCCCCCCCTCCTTGTCCAATTCGGACTAGAGGGGGAGGGGAGCACGGCCTGCCCTGGCCGCCCCTCCTCTTCTCCACTAAGGCCCATTAGGCCCAATATACTCCCTGTGGGGGTCCCAGTAACCCCCCGATACTCCCGTATTTGTTCGAAACCTCCCTAAACACTTCCGGTGTCCGAACATAGTCATCCACTATATGGATCATTACGTCTCGACCATTTTGAGACTCATCGTCATGTCCGTGATCATATCCGGGACTCCGAACTTCCTTCAGTACATCAAAATACATAAACTCATAATACCAATCGTCACGGAACTTTAAGCATGCGGACCCTACGGGTTCGAGAACTATGTAGACATGACCGAGACACGTCTCCGGTCAATAAACAATAGCGGAACCTGGATGCTCATATTGGTTCCTACATATTCACGAAGATCTTTATCGGTCAAACCGCATAACAACATACGTTGTTCCCTTTGTCATCGGTATGTTACTTGCCCGAGATTCGATCGTCAGTATCTTAATACCTAGCTCAAACTAGTTACTGGCAAGTCTCTTTACTCGTTCCGTAGTGCATCATCCCGTAACTAACTTATTAGTCACATTGCTTGCAAGGCTTATAGTGATGTGTATTACCGAGAGGGCCCAGAGATACCTCTCCAACAATCAGAGTGACAAATCCCAATCTCGATCTATGCCAACTCAACAAGTACCATCGGAGACACCTGTAGAGCACCTTTATAATCACCCAGTTACGTTGTGATGTTTGGTAGCACACAAAGTGTTCCTCTGGTAATCGGGAGTTGCATGATCTCATAGTCATATGAACATATATAAGTCATGAAGAAAGCTATAGCAGTAAACTAAACGATCAAGTGATAAGCTAACGGAATGGGTCAAGTCAATCACATCATTCTCCTAATGATGTGATCCCGTTAATCAAATGACATCTCATGTCTATGGTTAGGAAACTCAACCATCTTTGATCAACGAGCTAGTCAAGTAGAGGCATACTAGTGACATTATGTTTGTCTATGTATTCACACATGTATTATGTTTCCGGTTAATACAATTCTAGCATGAATAATAAATATTTATCATGATATGAGGAAATAAATAATAACTTTATAATTGCCTCTAGGGCATATTTCCTTCAGTATCCCACTTGCACTAGAGTCAATAATCTAGATTACATAGTAATGATTCTAACACCCATGGAGTTTTGGTGTTGATTATGTTTTGCTCGTGGAAGAGGCTTAGTCAACGGGTCTGCAACATTTAGATCCGTGTGTATGTTGTAAATCTCTATGTCTCCCACCTGGACTTGATCCCGGATGAAATTGAAGTGTCTCTTGATGTGCTTGGTTCTCTTGTGAAATCTGGATTCCTTTGCCAAGGCAATTGCACCAGTATTGTCACAAAAGATTTTCATTGGACCCAATGCACTAGGTATGACACCTAGATCGGATATGAACTCCTTCATCCGGACTCCTTCATTTGCTTCTTCCGAAGCAGCTATGTACTCCGCTTGACACGTAGCTCCCGCCACGATGCTTTGTTTAGAACTGCACCAACTGACAGCTCCACCGTTGAATGTAAACACGTATCCGGTTTGCGATTTAGAATCGTCCGGATCAGTGTCAAAGCTTGCATCGACGTAACCATTTACAACAAGCTCTTTGTCACCTCCATAAATGAGGAACATATCCTTAGTCCTTTTCAGGTATTTCAGGATGTTCTTGACCGCTGTCCAGTGATCCATTCCTGGATTACTTTGGTACCTCCCTTCTAAGCTAATAGCAAGGCACACATCAGATCTGGTACACAGCAGTGCATACATGATAGAGCCTATGGCTGAAACATAGGGAACACTTTTCATTTTCTCTCTATCTTCTGCAATGGTCGGGCATTGAGTCAGACTCAACTTCACACCTTGTAACACAGGCAAGAACCCTTACTTTGCTTGATCAATTTTGAACATTTGCAAAACTTTGTCAAGGTATGTGCTTTGTGAAAGTCCATTTAAGCGTCTTGATCTATCTCTATAGATCTCGATGCCCAATATGTAAGCAGCTTCACCGAGGTCTTTCATTGAAAAACTCTTATTCAAGTATCCTTTTATGCTATCCAGAAATTCTATATCATTTCCAATTAGCAATATGTCATCCACATATAATATTTGAAATGCTACAGAGCTCCCACTCACTTTCATGTAAATACAGGCTTCTCCAAAAGTCTGTATAAAACCATATGCTTTGATCACACTATCAAAACGTTTATTCCAACTCCGAGAGGCTTCCCAACAGTCCATAAATGGATCGCTGGAGCTTGCACACTTTGTTAGCTCCCTTTGGGTCGATAAAACCTTCCGGTTGCATCATATACAACTCTTCTTCCAGAAATCCATTCAGGAATGCAGTTTTGACATCCATTTGCCAAATTTCATAATCATAAAATGCGGCAATTGCTAACATGATTCGGACAGACTTAAGCATCGCTACGGGTGAGAAAGTCTCATCGTAGTCAACTCCTTGAACTTGTCAAAAACCTTTTGCAACAAGTCGAGCTTTGTAGACAGTAACATTACCGTCAACAACTCCTTGAAGATTCATTTATTCTCTATGGCTTGCCGATCATCGGGCAAGTCAACCAAAGTCCACACTTTGTTCTCATACATGGATCCCATCTCAGATTTCATGGCCTCAAGCCATTTTGCAGAATCTGGGCTCACCATCGCTTCTTCATAGTTCGTAGGTTCGCCTTGGTCAAGTAACATGACCTCCAGAATAGGATTACCGTACCACTCTGGTGCGGATCTTACTCTGGTTGACCTACGAGGTTCGGTAGTAACTTGATCTGAAGTTTCATGATTAATATCATTATCTTCTTCACTAATTGGTGTAGGTGTCATAGAAACCGGTTTATGTGATGAAGTACTTTCCAATAAGGGAGCAGGTACAGTTACCTCATATAGTTCTACTTTCCTCCCACTCACTTCTTTCGAGAGAAACTCCTTCTCTAGAAAGGATCCATTCTTAGCAACAAATGTCTTGCCTTCAGATCTGTGATAGAAGGTGTACCCAACAGTTTCCTTTGAGTATCCTATGAAGACACATTTCTCCGATTTGGGTTTGAGCTTATCAGGTTGAAGTTTTTTCACATAACCATCGCATCCCCAAACTTTAAGAAACGACAACTTTGGTTTCTTGCCAAACCACAGTTCATAATGCGTCGTCTCAGCAGTTTTGATGGTGCCCTATTTAACGTGAATGCAGCCGTCTCTAAAGCATAACCCCAAAACGATAGCGGTAAATCAGTAAGAGACATCATAGATCGCACCATATCTAGCAAAGTACGATTACGACGTTCGGACACACCATTTCACTGTGGTGTTCCGGGTGGCGTGAGTTGTGAAACTATTCCGCATTGTTTCAAATGTAGACAAAACTCGTAACTCAAATATTCTCCTCCACGATCAGATCGTAGAAACTTTATTTTCTTGTTACGATGATTTTCCACTTCACTCTGAAATTCTTTGAACTTTTCAAATGTTTTAGACTTATGTTTCATTAAGTAGATATACCCATATCTGCTCAAATCATCCGTGAAGGTGAGAAAATAACGATACCCGCCGCGAGCCTCAATATTCATCGGTCCACATACATCAGTATGTATGATCTCCAACAACTCTGTTGCTCGCTCCATTGTTCCGGAGAACGGCATTTTAGTCATCTTGCCCATGAGGCATGGTTCGCAAGTACCAAGTGACTCATAATCAAGTGATTCCAAAAGTCCATAAGCATGGAGTTTCTTCATGCGCTTTACACCAGTATGACCTAAACGGCAGTGCCACAAATAAGTTGCACTATCATTATCAACTCTGCATCTTTTGGCTTCAATATTATGAATACGTGTATCACTACTATCGAGATTTAATAAAAATAGACCACTCTCCAAGGGTGCATGACCATAAAATATATTACTCATATAAATAGAACAACCATTATTCTCTGATTTAAATGAATAACCGTCTCGGATCAAACAAGATCTAGATATAATGTTCATGCTTAACGCTGGCACCAAATAACAATTATTCAGGTCTAAAACTGATCCCGAAGGTAGATGTAGAGGTAGTGTGCCGACCGCGATCACATTGACTTTGGAACCATTTCCCACGCGAATCGTCACCTCATCCTTAGCCAATCTTCGCTTAATCCGTAGTCCCTGTTTCGAGTTGCAAATATTAGCAACATAACCAGTATCAAATACCCAGGTGCTACTGCGAGCATTAGTAAGGCACACATCAATAACATGTATATCACATATACCTTTGTTCACCTTGCCATCCTTCTTATCCGCCAAATACTTGGGGCAGTTCCGCTTCCAGTGACCAGTCTGTTTGCAGTAGAAGCACTTAGTCTCAGGCTTAGGTCTAGACTTGGGTTTCTTCTCCTGAGCTGCAACTTGTTTGCTGTTCTTCTTGAAGTTGCCCTTCTTCTTCCCTTTACCCTTTTTCTTGAAACTGGTGGTCTCGTTGACCATCAACACTTGATGCTCCTTCTTGATTTCTACCTCTGTAGCCTTTAGCATTGTGAAGAGCTCGGGAATTGTCTTATCCATCCCTTGCATATTATAGTTCATCACAAAGCTCTTGTAGCTTGGTGGCAGTGATTTTAGAATTCTATCAATGACACTATCATCCGGAAGATTAACTCTCAGTTGAATCAAGTGATTATTATACCCAGACATTTTGAGAATATGTTCAATGATAGAACTATTCTCCTCCATCTTGCAGCTGTAGGACTAATTGGAGACTTCATATCTCTCAATCGAAAACAATTATGAGAGGATGGCATCAAGCTTGAACCATGAATCTTTGGAAGAATGGGTAAGGATTTAAGAGGAACTCCTCTTCGGTCTTAAAAATCTGAGAATGACGACGAGAAACACCACCATGAATTGTTGAGACACTCCAGAATAATGAAGAATAGAAAGATTGAGCCAACGAGGAAAATAATTTGAATGCGATCTTGGAGAAGGCACATGACTGATGAAAAATTCATACTTACGGTAATGTTTGAAAAGAATTTGGGAAACGCTCCGGATAAATTAGAAGAGTCAGGTAAGATCCTGGGAAAAGACCTGTGGGTTAGGGCCCACTCAAAGATACACCATTTAACGATTACTTGAAAGGGATATTGCACCGGTTGAATTAAATGACTTGAATGAGATAACAACCTTGAATTATCTTGAAAGGATTAAGAATGTAAAACGTGAATCCTCTGAGATATCTCGAACACTCCGGATACGAATAGAGAAAGGTGAGCAATTAAGAGGTGCACCGGCATGGGAAAACATTTGAAACGAGGAAAAGGATATGATCAACACCGAAAGCTTGAATTGAGTCCACCGGATAAGAAAAAGAACGAAGAATGACGAACTTGAAGCTTCGTTAGTATCTTCCTGAGAATCACCGGATAAGAACATTGAAGGAAAAGGATGGAGAGACTTCCCATCAATAAAAAAGGATACTTTGTTAAGAAATCTGAGTCCTTGAAGAAAAGGGTGGTAGGGCGGGAAAACAAAGACGACTTGGGAAGGATGAAACAAACACCGTTGAGAAAACTTAGAATTGATCTTGCGAATATTGAAAGGATATGATTAACTTGAAGAGAAGCACACCGGTTGGAAAGATTTGAAAAGACAACCTTGATGATCAAGAAGGATTAGCATCCACATAGAAATATGAGAACACCGCTTAGAATAAGGTATGGAATCAACACTTGGCATTGAAGAAACTCGAATGCCACAACAAAAACAAAACAAGGATTTGCCTTGCAGAATAAGCTGGAACAAATACATATGATAGAGATTTACCCAATCCCATATCATGCATCTGTCGAAAAGATACTCTAGGAGCTACTTGAATTCCCACCTATAAACTCCCGAAACATTCTGATTATGCAATCTGGTGTTGGGGATACATGGAAGCATAATATCTCACCCAAACTAACAATCCCTACATCCAGCTGTATCCATCCGTCAACACATAACCAAGAAAACTCCGGAAATCGTGTACCTCAACCTTCAAAAAGCATCCGTTATACGAGCTATGGCAATACTCCTGAACTCCCGCCCCAGTACTGGGTGGCGTTGAGGTTATCTCACCACTAACTGCATAAAAGAGATTTTTGATGTCGGCGAACTGAGGTATTCCAGAACTGTAACGATAAAATTGTGATGACAACACCTCGGAGCTCAACTCCCCGGGACACTGCCACAACCCCTAAATGTCAGGAGGCACCAAGAATAATGTTCTCGTCACAAGAATATCAGAACGATCCCAAGATACCCACGTGATCCTAAATTTTTTTAGTGAAATTTGAGGAGAGGAAAGACAAAACATCTACATCAGGAGACCTCACCAGAGCAACAAAGGGGACTGAGGAGTAAAAAGAATCCTACTCTCCGATATATATAATCCTAAGACTCAAAACATTTTGTTCTAGACTCAACAACGTCAGCGATTCGATCAAGCAGGGGGCTCCTAAGTCGGGGATGGCTCTGATTACCAACTTGTAATACCCACGATGCGGCTATATCTCCCACGTGTCGAGGCACGGCTTAGAGGCATAACCGCATTGTGGTTTTGTTGCAAGAAGGGTCATCTTCACACAATCCATGTAATGAACAAGAATGCGATAAAGAGCTGGCTTACAATCGCCACTTCACACAACACTTAAATAAATCATACATCATCAAAAATACACACATATAGACCGACTACGGTCAAATCCAAATGAAAAGAAGATAACCCCAAATGCTAGATTCCCGATCGTCCCAACTAGGCTCCACTACTGATCATCAGGAAACGAAACATAGTAACGACCAAGTTCCTCATCGAACTCTCACTTGAGTTTAGCATCACCTGCACTGGTATCATCGGCACCTGCAACTGTTTTGGTAGTATTTGTGAGTCACGAGGGTTTAGCAATCTCAAAACCCACGAGATCACAGACTATTTACGCTTATGGGTAGTAAAGGGGTAATGGGGTGGAGCTGCAGCAAGCACTAAGCATATATGGTGGTTAACATACGCAAATAAGAGCGAGAAGAGAAGCAACGCAACGATCGAGAAGCTAGAAGTGATCAGGAAGTGATCCTGAAACTACTTACGTTCATACATAACCCAAAACCGTGTTCACTTCCCGGACTCCGCCGAAAAGAGACCATCACGGTTACACACGCGGTTGATGCATTTTAATTAAGTCAAGTGTCAAGTTCTCTACAACCGGATATTAACAAATTCGCCACATAACCATGGGCAGGCTTTCGAAAGATAATACCCTGCAAGGGTGTCCCAACTTAGCCCATCACAAGCTCTCACGGTCAGCGAAGGATATTCCTTCTCCCGGAAAGACCCGATCAGTCTCGGAATCCCGGTTTCAAGACATTTCGACAATGGTAAAACAAGACCAGCAAGACCACCTGACTGTGCCGACAAATCCTGATAGGAGCTGCACATATCTCGTTCTCAGGCCACACCAGATAAGCTAAGCGTACAAGTACCAACATAACCCAAGTTGCCAAGGGACGGTCCTGCACGGTGCTCTAGTTT
Organism: Aegilops bicornis; assembly: GCA_021605145.1. NCBI lineage: Eukaryota > Viridiplantae > Streptophyta > Magnoliopsida > Poales > Poaceae > Aegilops > Aegilops bicornis. The sequence continues at coordinate 331,400,613 of CM038670.1, forward strand.
GGACCAACACTCAGGGGAGCACTGGCTCGGGGGGTAAATAAAGATGACCCTTGAGTCTGCAGAACCCAAGGGAAAAGGCTTTGGTGGCAAATGTTAAAACCAAGGTTGGGCCTTGCTGGAGGAGTTTTATCCAAGGTGAACTGTCAAGGGGGTCCCATAACCCCAACCGCGTAAGGAACGCAAAATCCAGGACATAACACCGGTATAACGAAAACTAGCGCGGCAAGAGTGGAACAAAACAACAGGCATAAGGCCGAGCCTTCCACCCTTTTCCAAGTATATAGATGCATTAATTAAATAAGAGATATTGTGATATCCCAAGATAATCATGCTCCAACATGGAGAAAACTTCAACTTCACCTGCAACTAACAACGCTATAAGAGGGACTGAGCAAAAGCGGTAACATAGCCAAACAATGGTATGCTAGGAAGGCGGGTTAGAGTCTTGACATGGCAATATGGGAGGCATGATAAACAAGTGGTACGTAGCGCGACATAGCGATAGAGCGAACAACTAGCAAGCAAAGATAGAAGTGATATCGAGGGTAATGGCCATCTTGCCTGAGATCCTGCAAGGAAGAAGAACGAGTCCATGAAGAAGACAAATGGATGTAGTTCGAACGAATCCTCACAATCGCAATGTAACCAGAACTATCAAGGAGAAGCGCAACCGGAAAGAAGGAAACATCATGGTAAACAACCATCACATAAACATGGCAAGATGCACAACCAAGTATGATGCATGTCCAGTTTAAAAATGCATAGCATGGCAAAGTGCAACAAACAATACTACAAGTTAAGTGGAGCTCAATATGCAACGAGTTTCATATTGGATAAAAACCACATTTAATTATTTAGTTAACTCTCGTTTATATACTCAACAATGTTAAATGTTGGTTAACATGTCAAGAAGTGAAGCATAAGTAAACTACACATTTTAGGCAATTTAAATGAGGCCGGAAACATCAAACAACAATTTTGGGAAAATCCTCATATGCATATTACGAATTTGCTAATGTTCTGCCCTAAACTATATTTTAATGTTGTTAAATAGTAAAAAAAAGTGCACCAAGCTAATCTATGCATTTTTCTACCACAGTTACATATAAAGAACATTTAATTCAGAGCTACGGTTAATTAGTTATGTAATAAAACATTTTAGCAAGTTATTGAAGCAAACTTAAACAAACAGCAAGTTTAAACATTTTAAACATGGATGAGAGTGGCATATTATGAAACTAGATGAAATTATAAGCACCTTACATGTTGAAAACATTTTAATATGATGCATGGTTCTAGAATCATTATATGCATGATGTTAAGGGTTTTTCTGTAAATCTGTAAACTCTGGAAATTAGACAAATTCGCATAACTGAAAAAAAAACATGAACGGGCCGCAACAGAGGCTGGCCCAACAGTGCACAGGGGGCGGGGGCTGCTCACCAGGCCTCATGGGCCGGTCGGTGGAGGAGGCCGAAGCAGGCCGGCTTGGCTTTGAGGCGCTGGGCCGGAGCAGAGGAGGCCCAGGCGCGTGGACGATGCAGGGGCGTGGTCAACGCGCAGGGGATCGAACTGGACTTGGCGCTAGGGTCGTGCTCGTTCGTTCGACAGGGGAAACAGCGGCAGCAGCAGGTGAGACCGGCGACGCTGGAGGAAGGCGACAGCAGCAGGCATCGCAGAAGGTCCGGGATGAGGCACCGGCGGTCTCGAGCGGCATGGGGAGACTCGAAGCGGCAGCGCCGTTTCCCTGAAGCTCCTGCAGGTTGCGGCGGTCAGCGAGGCAACAAGATCCAGTGGAGGAAGAGTGAAAGAAGCAGAAGGAGGGACGCAAGGGGCTGGCCTGTTGGTCTGGCGATCGCCGGCGCTGGAGGCGGGGGTGGTTTGGTGGCGCCGGCGTGGATCCGGGTCGAGGGGGCTGTAGCGGCTTCCGGGCGAGGGAAAACAAGGCTGACGGTCATGGAAGCTCAGTTCCCTGTTGAGACAGAGAGAGAGAGCACTGTGAGAGAGAAGAGAGAAACGGGAGAGGAAACGAGGGGAAGGAAGAGAGGGACACAAAGGACACATGGGCGTGGTGCAGTTCCTGGCGGATGACTCACCGACGGCGCCGAACGGCGATGGCGGAGAAAAAGCTTTGGGAGGAGCTCCTCTCCTCCTAAATCCGGACGGGGCGCGGCGTTACGGGAGGTTGGATGAGCTTGGGCCTCGGGAAGAGGAGGTGCTCGGGCAGCTTGGCGATGCAAGGGGACGAGGCAGGGGACCTGCATCTGTTGCTGCGTGGCGCTCGGGAAGCAGAGGAGGCGATTGCCTCGGGCACGGCTGGAGGACAAAGATGCAGGAGACGCGCACGGGGAGGCGGCTGCTGCATGGAGGCTCGGCGAGGGGTGGATTGGGTGCTCGGGGTCGGAGAGAAGGAGCTCGGGCTCCTGTTGGTGGGTGGAGGAAAACGAGGAGAAGGGGATCCCGAGGTGGATCGAGACCGGGTGGCGGCGGCGGGATTGGACTGATGGGACAAGCCTCCTGAAGATTAGGGTTGGTCTACTTTATATAGCGAGTGGATTTTTGGGTAGGGGCTATCTCGTCCCTCCGATCACAATCGGACGGTTGAGAAATAAATAGGTAGGGGGTCTAAATAAGAAAACGGGGATGTTTTATAGATGTTTGGGGATGATCTGAATGCAACGGTGATGATTGAGCGGATTCGGTTCGGGGAAGTTAACGAGAGAGGTTAGGTGGTTTGACAAGAGGGAACCGAAAACATGGTTGGTCTCGGAATGGTCAAAGAAGGCAAGGGGAACGTGGCAACTACGAGGGGATGCAAGTTTGAAAACAGTGACGACAACAGAGTGCCGATGCAATGCGAATGATGCAATGATGAAATGCAACAAACAAATGAAACACACATGACGAACTCGAAAAACATGGAAGGCGTCTGGACAATGAAGGCAACACTTGCCTTGCGATGTTTAACTTTGTCAATTGCATTTTTATCGGTACCAGTTTCAATCGCTATACTATGTAGTTAAACGTGCCTTGTTTATTTCAGTACTCCCCATTGTGTGATGTTCAAGTATGAGCTGTCCAGCTCAATTTCACTAATATCAGCTACAAACTTACAATACATGACTTAGGATGTTGTTAAGCCTTTTGCAATTAAAAGTGGTATCCATTTTTTAATTTGTCCCTTTGCTACCATGCTACTCTCCGCAATGAAGATATCACTAGAGATGTTGTCATTTTATTTCCATTTGTTATTTTTGGTGGATGCTAACCATGTTGTAGTTAACATGCCCTCCCATGTACTTACGCAGGGCCATAACGGGCGATGTTGTTGTTTGTCGTCGGGGTTAGCTGCATCCCATGTCTTACAGTATTTTACATCATTTGTGCAATTGCAGTTTAGCTTCTAACATTTAATTGCTTCTTGTAGGCACACATGTCAATGACACTGATCCACACTTCGAACTGAAGGAACACCTCGCCTCCACTACCGCCTACTTGGGGCGGGCTCTGGCCCATATGAAGTGCCCCAGCAACTATCCCTCCGGACTTACCAAGTATGAACTGACCAGTTCAATCTTACAAATACCAGTTGCAATGGCTATGTTTTGTACGGTTGATGTATTAAGCATGTTGTAGTAAACATGCCTAACCCTTCTTATCTATTTCCCTACCTTTTTATAGACAACTGGTCATTCTCTGCTCTAGCAGCACCAGCTGATACGTCTCCAACGTATCTATAATTTTTGACTGCTCCATGCTATTATATTATCTATCTTGGATGTTTTATATGCATTTATATGCTATTTTATATGATTTTTGGTACTAACCTATTAACCTAGAGCCCAGTGCCAGTTTCTGTTTTTTCCTTGTTTTTGAGTTTTGCACAAAAGGAATATCAAACAGAATCCAATTGAGCTGAAAATTTACGATGATTCTTTATGGACCAGAAGAAGCCCCCGGAGCAAAAGAGTCCGGCCAGAAGAGCCACACGCCCTCCACAAGGGTGGAGGGCGCACCCTATCCCCCGGGCGCGCCCTCCGACCTTGTGGGCTCCTCGTGGACCCCCCCTGGCTTGTTCTCGACGCCAATATTTCCTATAAATACCAAAAACCCTAGCAATAAACCTAGATCAGGAGTTCCGCCGCCGCAACCCTCCGTAGCCACCAAAAACCAATCGGGGCCCAGTTTCGGCACCCTGCCAGAAGGGGAAATCTTCACCGATGGACATCTTCATCATCCCGGCGCTCTCCATGACGAGGAGGGTGTAGTTCACCCTCGGGGCTGAGGGTATGTACCAGTAGCTATGTGTTTGATCTCTCTCTCTCGTGTTCTTGATTTGGTACGATCTTAATGTACCCTGAGCTTTGCTATTATAGTTGGATCTTATGATGTTTATCCCCCTCTACCCTCTTGTAATGGATTGAGTTTTCCCTTTGAAGTTATCTTATCGGATTGAGTCTTTAAGGATTTGAGAACACTCGATGTATGTCTTTAATGTGCTTATCTGTGGTGACAATGAGATATTCACGTGATCCACTTGATGTATATTTCGGTGATCAACTTGCGGGTTCTGTGACCTTGTGAACTTATGCATAAGGGTTGGCACATGTTTTCGTCTTGACTCTCCGGTAGAAACTTTGGGGCACTCTTTGAAGTTCTTTGTGTTGGTTAATAGATGAATCTAAGATTGTGTGATGCATATCGTATAATCAAACCCGCGGATACTTGTGGTGACATTGGAGTATCTAGGTGACATTATGGTTTTGGTTGATGTGTATCTTAAGGTGTTATTTTAGTACGAACTCTAGGGTTGTTTGTGACACTTATAGGAATAGCCAATAGATCGATCAGAAAGAATAACTTTGAGGTGGTTCCGTAACCTATAATAATCTCTTCGTTTGTTCTTCACTATTAGTGACTTTGGAGTGACTCTTTGTTGTGCGTTGAGGGATTGTTATATGATCTAATTATGTTATCATTGTTGAGAGAACTTGCATTGCTGAAAGTATGAACCCGAGGCTTGTTTCCAAGCATTGCAATATTGTTTTCACTCACTTTTACTATTTTCTACCTTGTTTTTTTATATTTTCAGATTACAAAACCCTATATCTATGATCCATACACTTGTATCACCATCTCTTCACGGAACTAGTGTAGCTATACAATTTACCATTGTATTTGGTGTGTTGGGGACACAAGAGACTCTTTGTTATTTGGTTGCAGGGTTGTTTGAGAGAGACCATCTTCATCCTACGCCTCCCAAGGATTGATAAACCTTAGGTCATCCACTTGAGGGAAATTTGCTACTGTCCTACAAAACTCTGTGCTTGGAGGCCCAACACGAGTTTACAAGAAGAAGGTTGCGTAGTAGACATCAAGCTCTTTTCTGGCGCTGTTGCCGGGGAGGCTAGGTAAGAGGCACTAACACCCTGTCAACTAAGCTATTTTCTGACGCCGTTGCCGGGGAGGTTAGTGCTTGATGGTATATCTTTAGATCTTGCAATCGAATCTTTTAGTTTCTTGTGTTATCGCTAGTTTAGTCTATAAAAGAAAACTACAAAAAAATAATGGAATTGAGGTTGCCTCATATGCTTCATCTTTTTAATATCTTTCGTGAAAATGATGGAAAGAAAAATTGTGCTCAAGTGTTAGAAGAAGAAGTTTATAAAATGTTTGGCACTAAATCTTTGAATGATGAGCATGATTGCAATGTTGTTAGTATGAATTTCTTGAATATCCATGATACTAATGATATGCAAAGCTACAAGCTTGGGGATGCTATGTTTGATGAAGATGATATTTTTTGTCCCCAAGTTTTGATGAGCAAATTTACTATGATGAAAGCATGCCTCCTACCTATGATGATTATTGTGATGACATGTATGCTATAAATAATAATGATAACCATGAAACTTGTCATCTTGATTTTAATTTTCAATCCCATGATAGTTATTTTGTTGAGTTTGCTCCCACTACTATTTATGAGAATAAATTTGCTTATGTGGAGAGTAATAAATATTCTATGCTTGTGGCTCATGAAAAGAATGCTTTATGTGATGGTTATATTGTTGAATTCATTCCTGATGCTACTGAAAACTACTATGAGAGAGGAACATATGATTCTATATATTGCAATAATATCACGTTTCCTCTCTATGTGTTGAAAGTTTTGATCATGCTTGTTTCGCCTTCCTATGCTAGTTGATTCTTGTTCCCATAAGTTGTTTGATCACAAAATCTATATGCATAGGAAGTGGGTTAGACTTAAAAGTGCTTGTCATATGCTTCATGATGCTCTATTTGTGTTTCAATTCTTATCTTTTATGCGAGCATCATTGAAATCATCATGCCTAGCTAAAAAGGCATTAAAGAAAAGCGCTTATTGGGAGACAAACCAATACCTATACCTACTGTTTTTGTTGTTCACATGACTATGCTACTATAGTAATCATGTTTTATAGCTTTTGTTTCAATAAAGTGCCAAGTAAAGCCTTTGGGATAGTATGGATGATAGTTGACTTGATTTTGTGCCAAAACAGAAACTTTTGCTCCCAGTCCAGGAATTTTGAAAATTCACTGGAACGTGATTTTGATCTGAATTTTTTACACAAGATTTATATACAGATTTTCTAGATTGTCCTAATTTTTCAGAATTTTTGGAGTTACAGAAGTATGATTTAAATTCAGATCTTGACAGACTGTTCTGCTTTCGATGCATAATTTGCTTATTTTCTAGTTTCTATGGCTTATATTGCTTAATATAAATTGTAGAAATGATAGGGTACAATAGTCATCATGCGAGAAAAATAATGAATCTTGTCTTGACAGTACCAAAGTGAATGACTTGTTTTATTATACTAACGGAGCTCATGAGTTTTCTATTAAGTTTTGTGTTGTGAAGTTTTCAAGTTTTGGGTAAAGTTTTGATGGATTATGGAACAAGGAGTGGCAAGAGCCTAAGCTTGGGTATGCCCTAGGCACCCCGAGGTAATATTCGAGGAGTACCCAAGCAACTAATCTTGGGGATGCTCCGGATGGCATCCCCTCCTTAAATCTTCGTTCATCGGTAAATTTACTTGAGGCTATATTTTTATTCACCACATGACATGAGTTTTGCTTGGCGCGTCATTTTCTTTTATTAGTATTTGCTTGTTGTTATTTAGAGTAATGTTTTGCACCTTTTAGTTCAACAAAAAGGTCAAGTATAGCCTTTACCATGCTTATTTTGCAAGTCCATATGTTGTTGTTTCAAAAACAGAAAGTTTCTTGTTATGTTTTGAATATTTGTGAACAGTGAGAACATGATAAAATCTTGAAATTTTTACACAATGAGTAACAAAAAATTATCCACAGTGTGGTAATTTTCCAGAATTTTTGGAGTTAGGGAAGTATGATTCCTCTTGCATTCTTTACAGACTGTTCTGTTTAGACAGATTGCTGTTATGTTTGCTTGTTTAGATGGGAGTATTAAATATGAAGAGGCATTTAGTAGGCAATATCAAATAATAATTTTAGTGATTTTCTATAGTAGAGAATGGTAAGTTTTTGCATTGGTTTATACCAACCAATCTCACGAGTTCTTGTTGAGTTTTGTGTGGATGAAGTTTTTAAGAATTAGGGAAACCGTGATATGAGAGGAATTAAGGAGACACAAAATCTCAAGCTTGGGGATGCCCCGGTAGGCATCCCACCTTTCTTCTTCAACAATTATCGGTTAGTGGTTGAGCCTAAGTTTTTGCTTCTTCACATGATATGTGCTATCCTTGTAATGCCATTTTATTTTGTTTTGCTTGCTGTTTGAATAAAGTACTTAAGATCTGAAATTTTATTTATGAGAAGGAGTCTTCACATAGTTACATAATTATTCAACTACTCATTGATCTTCACATATATCTTTTGGAGTAGTTTGTCATTTGCTCTAGTGCTTCACTTATATCTTTTTAGAGCACGACGGTAGTTTTATTTCGAAGAAATTGATGAACTCTCATGCTTCACTTATATTATTTTGAGAGTCTTAAACAGCATGGTAATTTGCTTTGGTTATGAATTTAGTCCTGACATGGTAGACATCCAAGAGGGATATAATAAAAACTTTCATATGAAGTGCATTGAATACTATGAGAAGTATGATTCCTTATGATTGTTATGAGATATGAAGATGGTGATATTAGAGTCATGCTAGTGAGTAATTGTGAATTTGAGAAATACTTGTTGTCAGGACCCCGATCCTAAGTCACACCGATCTAGCATGCAACACATCATATCACTTTGCGGCCTCACGCATGGTATTCCCACGGGTGCCACCTTACCTGGCCCGGGACCTTTTGCACCTTTTGGCTCATGTATATGATAGTGTCGCTAGCATCCATATGACAAAGAACCCGGGCCGACATGACTAGTCGTAAACCCAAGGTTGCACTAACTTACAGGGACAGGCATACATGACCCAGCAACGAACGTGTCGATCAGCAGCAAGTGAATATAGGCTGTATCTAGCTAACATGACTCCGGTAGACACCGCGTGACATTTCCCTGAAGGGACAGACACAGGAACGAAGAAGGACACATGCCGGCCAGCCTAAGTGTTCCAGAGCAGTAGCAAGCTACCATGGCTCAGTGGAAGCACTAGGAGACATTTCCCCGTAAGAGAGGCTACCAAGAATAAACAACTAGATAGTCGGATCCCACACATACCAAGCATTTCAAAATCATACACACAATATGCTCAATATGTGCAAATACAACATGGCATCACAACAAAACTCTACGACTCAAAGTATTTATTCATAATGCTCCGAAGAGTCATACATAGTAAGAATTACAATCATGGGTCACATGACCCAACATACAAAGCATACAAGCAACAAAAGCATAACATGTCTGAGTACAGACAACTACAAATGAAAAAGGCTGAGATGCCTGACTATCTACAAGACCTTCCCAAGGTACAAGACCGTAACTAAGGTAACAAGCTAAACGTCGGGCGGAACTACTAGTGAGATTGATGTCTCTCTGGAAAAACATAAATTAAGCAAACGTGAGTACAAATGTACCCAACAAGACTTACATCAGAACTAGCTACATATGCATCACTATCAACAAAGGGGTGGTGGAGTTTAACTGCAGCAAACCAGCTTTGACTCAGTAGCTATCCTGTACTACGACTGCTGGTAACTCTTTTGAGGTGGCGCACACGAGTCCACATATTCACCATATCAATACACCACTATGGATCTGCTCCCGTCTCCCAATGAGAAGGCCATCCATATCACTCACGCTTATCTTGCGCATTTTAGAGTATCCACTTTCACTTGTCTATGAACAATGTAAGCAACCAAGTAGTCCATTACCGCGGACGCGGCTATTTGAATAGATCATGTTAACCACGACTCAAAGGAACCCGTCCCCGTCCCATCAGCAACATTCCCTCTTGGAACACGTATCTACGTCTAGTCCGGACACTGTGCCATGCCGTGTGTCACCCGGACACACGGGCTATGCGCCACTTGCCCGCACACCTGACCGCAAATGTCCGTGTAACTTCAAGGTAGGCTCTGATAAGCACGGAACTCAATTCCTATGAGCCGTCTCACAAGACAAACCACCATGTTATCCAACACGGCCTCTCGTCACCAACTTGACCAAAACTAGTCAAGACACTTTAATCTCTTCATTAGGACATGTTCACAATATTCCAATTCATCCCCGATGAATCAGACCTGACACAACTCTAAGCAATAGCAGGCATAACAAGCAAGCATGAATGAGTAGGCACATCATGGCTCAAACAACTCCTACTCATGCTAGTGGGTTTCAACTATTTATTGTGGCAAAGTCAGGTCATGCAGAGGATAGGGGTTCAACTACCGCAGCATGTAACAGTTGAAACGTTGTTGTCCTAATGCAGTAAAAGAGAGCAAGAGCAAGAGAGTGGGATTGTATCAGAATGTTCAATGGGGGTTTGCTTGCCTGGCGCTTCTGAAGATAGCAATAGCTCTTCATCGGTGTCAATGATCACATCGTCCGAACAACGTCCAATGAGAGGGAATGAACACCGGCAAATAAGGGGGAACACAATCAATGCAATGCACAATATGATGCATGAATATGACATTGCAATATGCTGTTGATTGAGCTAATGCAACTAGCAACAAGCTAAATGAAGTTGGTTTGAACCCTAGGTTCAAATTCAAACTACATATGTTGATATTCAAATGCCATTTCATTCATTTGACCCAATCAACAGGTTTAACTTGCTTGAAAATAGTGTAGATGGAAATATTGGATTTTTTGATCATTTTTCATATAAAAATTATTTCATTTGGAGTTACGGTTGAATTTCTATGATTTTTGGAAGATTAGGACATTTTCTGGGAGTAAAATAAATCATTTCTGATTTATTTTAAAATCCAGAAACCATTATGATGTCATCATTGTGTCACAGTGACGTCAGCCAGTCAACATGGCCGGTCCAGGTCAAACCTGACCAGTTGGACCCACTAGTAAGTGACTCAGTGCTGCCTAGGGTCACATACACGTGGGGACGGGTCAACGGACATGTCAGCGTAGTCAACTCTGATGCGTGGGTCCCGCTGGGTTATAAACTAATCTAAACATAAAATAAATCTGGAGTTAATTTGGCGTGGGGCCCACCAGTCGGTGTCACTGGAGTGGTTAATTAGTGGGTCATTAGCCTCTAATGATGCCACGTCAGCGGCTAAACACCGGCGCTAAGCACAGCATGGCGGCGCTCGCCGGTCGGGCCATTTCAGCCACAAGGGCTCGCGCTCTTGGGCTCTACGGAACCAGCGCGATGAGGCGCTTCCAATGGTGGTCTTATCTGGCCGTGGGGATGCCGGAGCAGTCGAGGTTTGGCGGCGGCCGGAGCACGGGAGACGGTGGTTTTGGTGTTGCAGCGTGCTAGCGGGCGAACGGATGCACTAGCGAGGTGGTACGAGGTGTGGTGAGTGCTTTGTACACCGGTGCATGACCAAATGGTCATCGGAGCTACGCCGACGGCGAGCTCGGGCGGCGGCGGGTTTCGGTCTCCTGTGAACGGCGGCTACGGCGTGCAAACGGAGCACAGAAGAGGGGGTTGGGGTTAGTGGCTCATAGAGAGTGCAGCAGTGCAGACGGCGAGCTCGAAGGAGGTTCGAAGCGAGCGGGGCGGCGGAGACGATCTCGGTGATCCGAGGAAGAAGAAGGCATCGGGGGCAGCACTTCGAGGCGTCCGGCGTCGCGTGAGTCGACGGAGAGGACGAGGGCGTCAAGGCGGAGCGCCGTGACACGACGGGGAGACGTGGTAGTGGCTCTAGGCGTGTTGAACGGCGTCGATGGCGGCGGTGGCGCTCGGGTGACACAAGGGAGAGAGCCAAAGGAGGGGAGAGAAGTTCAGGGGGAGTGAGAGGCGGTTGGGAAGGTGGCGTGGCACGTGTGGACGCGTCCAGGTCATCGAGGATGAAGGCAGCCAGGTAGGAGGTGGCTCAGACGTGTGTCTGCGCGCGCCGGGAATGCGCCCTCGCCTATTGGCGCGAGGAGGAAGTCGACAGGGAGACAAGGTGGGCTGGGCCAGCGAGCTGGGCTCCCAGGTGAGTAGGCCTAGGTGAGATCTCTCTCTCTCTTCGTCTTCTGTTTTTCTAATTTATTTCTTCTGTTTTATTTTAGCTAGAGCACTAAACATTTTAGATAATGTTGAAACTTTTTGTGGACTCACTCTGAAATATTCCAAAGGCCCTCTACAAGTTTCAAATTATTTGGAGCTGTTTAAATATATATAGCATTTAAATGGCCCCAATTCAAATACTTATTGATTTAATTCAAAGCCCAAATATGTCCTTCAAAAATGTTAACCATTTTTGGTAGATGCTTCCACCTTAATCCAGAAATGATGAACATTTTTAAAGGGCATTTTGAGTTCATTGAAAAAGATTCTATTCAACCCTATTTGATTTAACTGAAGCTAGGGTTTGGATCAATCCCCATTTCAAGTTTAAATGAAATTTAAACATGATGCAACACATGACTAGCTAGCCCAGAGCATACCAGAACTAGGGATGTGACAACTCACCCCCACTAAACAAGAACCTCGTCCCGAGATCCAAGGCGTGAGGTAAGAGGAAAGGGGGTCACAAACTATCACCAACTTCATGATCCAACTACCCTTCTCGAAGATGTTGATTCATTGCTTCAAACTGATCTTGACGTCTTTTTCTTTCGAGATCTTCATCCAACGCGACAATGACAGAAAGGAACTCTATAGGAATCGATCTTCTTGGAGATTGAGTAACTCAAGATCAACTCATGGAGTGAGACATTGAAACATCTCTCGAGTTGAGACACAAAACATACATCCAGAGGGATGGAAGAGAGCAGATGACGAAGGCTCACTTGGTAGGCAACAATTCCACGCTTGAATAAGATGGTGTACAGATTTCAAAGTAGCGAGGAAGTGATTGCCATGATTCCTTACAGGGCACCTTGGAAGAGGTGAATCGTAGAATTACTCCCTGAAGTGGCAAAAAGAATTACTTTTGATATAGAGATCATTGAAACTCTTTATACCAAGCTAGGGCAATTCACAATCGGCCGTTTGAAGAAGTCTGAAAGGATGTCATACTCATACTAGAATAGATGATGTGGACTACCTTGTTGAAGACAACGCAATGGATGATTTTTTCTTATCATTGGAAATGGATGGGACCCATGGTGGGACCACTTTTGAAGATGATCCTCAACAGCAATCACTGAGAGGGGCAGCCCATGGGAAATTGGCACAATGGCGGTGCAAGCTGGGAACAAAATGCAAATGCTAGAAATGATTCTAGTAACTGGGGAATAGCTCAACAGTCAAGAGTGATTCCACCGTTTGAATGGTTATAGTATAATCGAAGAAACTAAGATCACAAGAATCCCCAAGGAGCAACTTCTAGAATAAGTCGCACGAAATCCTCATGGAGGAAATGGAAAAATTGCTCATTGAAGATATTACAATAATAGATCTTCCAGCTACGTGTGTCGGCTAGAACATCAACCTTGTCGGAACCTACATCATAGATCTTGGAATGGTTCCAACCATCATACCTGCCTGAGATTCAAATCCGGTTGGTAACATGATATTTCAGACATCATGTCTGGAAAAGAAAGTTTGCAACACAACTCGACGAGATGACGTTGCGAGATTCTCGGGAAATGGACTACGGTAGTAAGCTCCAAAACATGAGCTAGTTCTGCTACACACATGTGAACACGCTGTCCAAGACAAGCATGACCACGTAGAAGTCTTACGATAGAACACTACCGAGTTCTGGTTGGGAACCATCATCACGGATAACAAAGTCCTTGCGTAAGTCATATAATTAGCTCTTATGAAGGAACTTCTTCTCCTTGAACAAGTCAATCAGTGGCTTGGTGTGCTAGGAACACATACAGAATGGAGGCGGCCAACCTATCAAACCATAGAGTAGTTCGCACATAGGCGTGACTAACCTGGGATGATTCCAGAGGAAGCAAAAACAATCTTTCTCGAATTCACAGTGGCAACTTGCATCGAATGCACATGAATTAGGGGAAGTCTCTTCTTTCATCCAAACATATACCTCATGAGCGGGACACGAAGGCATTGTTTACAAAGTTTCCAACACTAGCTTAATGTTCATCATGAATCATGGAGAAGATAAAATGCTGCTGATGAGCTGAACAACAAGTCATCAAGATTACCATGAAGATGGAATTCCACAACTATGTGAACAAGGCGATAGTATTGGTCAGACCCAAAAGATATAATGGTGTATGCTCGAGGAACAACCGCGAGTAAGACAACATTACGAACATCGTCGGTTCTGATTTGATTTGACGATAGCACATACTCAGATCAAAGATTGGTAAGATAATAGACCCAACAACTGATCATGAGGGTCAATTGATGAAGATATCATATTTCTTTAACACACACACAAAGATATCTCTTAATGATGAACTCATTCAGACAAGCTTCCATCTTCCAAGTCTCAAACTTGTTGTTTAGCTTAACCAACTAGCTCAGGGTATCCAACACAGATTCTTGGAGAAGGGGTGGTTTACAAGAAACCAACTTGATCACGAGCTCAACATAACGGTCAGGGAACAACCTGGTGATACTTCCGTAAAGATATCCAAAAAATCACGAACCACCGATATGTTACTAAGCTCGAGAGCAATCTTGCTTCTTAGAGCAAGACGATATGATCATAAGAGCGAGGAATTAACACAATCCTAACTCGTTGACCGAAGAGTGCACCAGGAGGAATGGACTAGGTAGCACAATCAATCTTAGAATGATGATTCAATAACCAACACACTAAGAATGAGATTATTGTCCATTAACTACCAAGCAACAGAGTTGCTAGGAGTATTGATTTCACACATCATGATTCACTTGTCGATATTCCTGTTACAATAACATGGAGACCGAGGAATGAACGATGATGGCGAGAAGTATCACCGTACCAAGAGTTCATAGGAGGTGGTGCTATTCTCATGACATTCTTGACATAAAGATGGTAACACTCCAAGGTAGAACAGAGAAAAAGCTGGTTTGGCATTTTGATCCACGGAATACAACTAATTTGACCCAATCCTCGAAATGGACAAGGTACTGGAGTTTGCTTCTCCTAGTCATTCCAGAATAGAATGTCTTGACAGACCACAATAATATGAGGTATCGATGAGCATGAATGCATGACATGATCTTAGCTATCAACTGATAGATGGTCGGAATAACACTAAAAATGGACAACTAAAGGGATATATATCTTTATGAGTTGTGGATGCATAGATTAGTATGTTGAACAAGTTCAACATATTTCTTCCGGATAACCCATGCAGAAGAGGAAGGACTGGCAGATTCACAATTTTTGAATGGAGAACTCATCAAGAGCACTATTGTTGTGATCATTGGTTCAAAGATCTTCTGCCATAAGGGTTCATGGTATTGGAAGAATGATATACCACATACCTCAAAGACTATCACAAAGGTTACTAATATCCTAAAGGAACAAGCAAACACTACCAACACGAGGTAAGTAGAGTGAATCTTAGGCTCAAGAACCCAGAAAAAGAATGCCTACTAACTAAATGGCATCACGGGATGGTTTCAAAAATAATGGCTAGAATCATCACACTGTGGAAACAAAGCATTGCTAGATTACTGAGTGGTTCTCTAAGATGCCTAGGGTCATAATAATGGCTTCAACATATATGCCGAGGCAATGGAGTACCTCAACTCGACGATTAGTGTGGTTAATATTCCCAAAGGTACATTGAGAATGGAAAGAAGGGATTTGCAAATGCATCACACTATTTTGAAACCTGGGATGACTCGGACAGCATAACGACTGTAAATGCTCAAAAAGATTTGGGACGCCCTGCAAAAATGGTGGCATAACCACTTACCATCGCAATATCAAGGTTCCGAGACCAACTGACGATACAAGAAAGTAGTATGAACTGAACCGAGGCTTAAATCCATCAATCCTATAAGTGTACGGATTAGTAACACGTGATCCTGATAGAAAGACGAGAAGCCTAGTTCTTAATCCCCGTAGAAAAGAAGAGGTTGACTCAGATCAGAAGGGCATAAGGTAAAGGAGTAAAAAGAGCCTTATGTTTCCTTCCACAATCAATTCCCTTATATAACGAAAGCATTTCTAGACTCGACTTCGACCAGTTTGGCTTGGTAATCCTACAGGCAGTCAGGCTCTGATACCAAAGCTGTCAGGACCCCGATCCTAAGTCACACCGATCTAGCATGTAACACATCATATCACTTTGCGGCCTCATGCACGGTATTCCCACGGGTGCCACCTTACCTGGCCCGGGATCGTTTGCGCCTTTTGGCTCACGTATATGATAGTGTCACTAGCATCCATATGACGAAGAACCCGGGCCGACATGACTAGACGTAAATCCAAGGTGGCACTAACTTACAGGGACATGCATACATGACCCAGCAACGAACGTGTCGATCAGTAGCGAGTGAATCCGGGCTATAGCAAGCTAACAGGACTCCGGTAGACAATGTGTGACATTTCCCCGAAGGGAACAGACCACGAGAACGAAGAAGGACACATGCCGGCCAGCCTAAGTGTTTGAGCAAGAGCAAGCTACCGGCTCAGTGGAAGCACTAGGAGACATTTCCCCATAAGAGAGGCTACCAAGAATAAACAACTAGATAGTCGGATCCCGCACATACCAAGCATTTCAAAATCATACACACAATATGCTTGATATGTGCAAATACAACATGGCATCACAATAAAACTCTACGACTCAAATTATTTATTCATAAGGCTCCGAAGAGTCATACGTAGTAAGAATTACAATCATGGGTCACATGACCCAACATATATAGCATAGAGGCAACGGAAGCATAACATGTCTGAGTACAGACAACTACAAATGAAAAAGGCTGAGAAGCCTGACTATCTACAAGACCCTCCCAAGGTACAAGACCGTAGCTGAGGTAACAAGCTAAACGTCGGAGTCCACGCGGAACTACTAGTGAGACTAAAGTCTCTCTGCAAAAACATAGATTAAGCAAACGTGAGTACAAATGTACCCAGCAAGACTTACATCAGAACTAGCTACATATGCATCAGTATCAAAAAAGGGGTGGTGGAGTTTAACTACATCAACCCAGCTTTGACTCTATGGCTATCATGTACTACGACTGTTGGTAAATCTTTTGAGGTGGCGCACACGAGTCCACATATACACCATATCAATACACCACTATGGATCCACTCCCGTCTCCCTACGAGAAGGCCATCCATAGCACTCAGGCTTATCTTGCGCACTTTAGAGTATCCACTTTCACTTGTCTATGAACAATGTAAGCAACCCAGTAGTCCATTGATACGTCTCCAACGTATCTACTTTTTCTCACGCTTTCCCTCTTGTTTTGGACTCTATTTTGCATGATTTGAATGAAACTAACCCCGGACTAACGCTGTTTTCAGCAGAACTACCATGGTGTTGTTTTTGTGCATAAATGAAAGTTCTCGGAATGGAGCAAAACTTTCCGAGGATTTTTTATATCAATAATAATGATTTTTGGAGCCAAGACCCACCAGAGAGGGGCCCCTGGGTGGGCAGAACCCACCAGGGCGCGCTCCCCTCTCCTGGCGTGCCCAGGTGGGTTGTACACACCTGGTGGCCCCGCTGACAACCCCCCTGATACTATAAATTCACATATTTCCAGAAAAAATATGTGACAACCCCGAAGTGACAACAACCGGGCCCACTCTCGGTGATGACCATAGTTTGAGGAGTTCATGTATTCACTATGTGTTAATGCTTTGTTCCGGTTCTCTATTAAAAGGAGGCCTTAATATCCCTTAGTTTCCAATATGGACCCCACTGCCATGGGAGGGTAGGACAAAAGATGTCATGCAAGTTCTTTTAGTAAAGCATGTATGGCTATTTACGGAATACATGCCAACATTATATCGATGAACTGGAGCTAGTGTCGTATCTCCCTAGGTTATAACTGTCACATGATGGATATCATCCAACAAGCCATCGATCTAGTAGCTACGAATTTATCCTTATTGATCTTGCTGCATTACTATTGCTATCATCACTGTTACACTTGCTACAAAATTACTGCTATCACTGTTACTATTACCGTTGCTGCCGTCACTACTATCAAACTATTTTGCTACTGATCACTTTGCTGCAGATAACTAATCTCCAGGTGTGGTTGAATTGACAACTTAGCTGCTAATACCTTCAAATATTCTTTGGCTCCCCTTGTGTAGAATCTATAAATTTGGGTTAAATACTTACCCTCGAAAATTGTTGTGATCCCCTATACTTGAGGGTTATAAAGACCTTTTTCTGGCGCCGTTGTCGGGGAGCATAGCTATATTTGTTGAGTCACTTGGGTTTATTATCATATTATCACTATGAAGAATCTGAAGGATCCTAAACCGAAGATATTTCCCTCAAGTACGAGGGAAGGTAAGAAACTGCCATCCAGTTCTGCTTTAGATTCACCTTCTATTATGAGTAAACTTGCAACACCACCACATGCTATCAATTCTAATATGTCGCAAGTTATTGATGATGCTACTTCTACTATGAATGATGCTAGTACCTTGCTTGATAATGATGATGTGCCACTTAGTGATTTTCTTGGTAAACAAATTGCTAGAGTTATACAACATGATGTTGTTGAATCATGAGCTTGAAACTGAAACTCCTGAAACACCTGCTAGAACTTGCCTTCCTAGACATGAATTGCCTAAGGTACTGGAAGTATGTTATAAGTGAAGAAGCAACTAGAGCTATTCTTGCTTGCAATGATAGAGAAGGTCTAGAGAAATTACTATGCAAGTATAAAGAAGAATCTTTGAATGCCAGAATGAAATGTGATCCTAAGTTTGCTACTTCACCTATATGTATTGCTGATAAGGATTATGAATTCTCTGTCGACCCAGAGGTAATTACTTTGGTTGAATCTGATCCTTTCCATGGTTATGAAACTGAAACTGTTGTGGCACATCTTACTAAGTTGAATGATATAGCCACCCTTTTTACTCATGATGAGAAAACTCGCTATTCTCAAATTATTTCCTTTCTCATTAAAGGGTGATGCTAAAGCTTGGTACAATACTCTTGCTCCTGGTTCTGTGCGTAGTCCCCAGGATATGATTTATTACTTCTCTGAAAAATATTTTCCTGCTCATATGAAACAAGCTGCCTCACATGAAATATTTAACTTTGTGCAAACTAAAGAAGAGTGTCTCCCACAAGCTTGGGGGAGGATTTGCCAGTTACTTAATGCCTTGCCTGATCATCCTCTTAAGAAAAACCAAATACTTGATATCTTCTATAATGGACTAACCGATGCTTCTAGGGACTTCCTACATAATTGTGCTGGTTGTGTTTTCAGGGAACGAACTGTTGGACAAGCTGAAGAATTATTGAATAACATATTGAAAAATTATGATGATTGTACTATTCCCGAACCACTGCCTAAACCCACTCCGAAGAAGAGGGGTATATTATATCTCAGTCCTGAAGATATGCAAAAGGCAAAGAAATCTATGATGGAAAAATGTATTTAAGCTGAGGATGTTAAAAATTTACCTCCTATTGAAGAAATATATGGGCTTAATACACCACCACTGCCTAAGGTGGTAGAGGTAAATTCTCTTATGAAGTTCAATGATATTGATAATCCTCACAATATGCATCCTAGTAGATGCCTTTATGAGTTTGAAAACTACATTAGAAAACAAGATCACTTCAATGCAAATGTTATGAAATAGTTGAAATATAATTCGGATATGATTGCTCGCTTGAGTGACTTGTTATTTGGAATCTCAAATGATGTTACAGGTGTTGGAAAACATGCTTCTATGGTTCAAACTCAACTAGAACAAGTTGCTAAATCTCAAAGAGAATTACTTGATGAAATGAATCATAATATGCATGACTTTGCTGTTAGAGTTGCAACTAGAGGAGGTAAAATGACTCAGGAACCATTTTATCCTGAGGGACATCCAAAAAGAATTGAACAAGATTCACAAAGGAACAACACTAGTGCACCTAGTCATTCTGAAAGAAAAAGAAAAAGAAAAATGATAGGACTTTGCACACTTCTAGTGAATCTGAAATAGAAAAACCTCCTGATAATGAAAATGAAACTTCTATCTCTGATGCTGAAACTCAATCTGGTAATGAACAATCACCTAGTGATAATGAAAAAGATAATGATGAGGTGCATGAAGACACTCAACCAAATAATGAAAAAGAACCAGATAATGATGTTGAGATAGAACCACCTATTGGTCTTGATAACCCACAACCCAAAAATAAAAGGTATGATAAAAGAGACTTTGTTGCTAGAAAACACGGTAAAGAAAGAGAACCGTGGGTTCAAAAACCTATGCCTTTTCCACCCAAGTCAACTAAAAAGAATGATGATGAAGAATTTGAACGCTTTGTTGAAATGATGAGGCCAGTCTTTTATGCACGCTTGACTGATATCTTGAAGATGCCTCCTTATGCAAAGTATATGAAAGACATCATCACAAATAAGAGAAAAGTACCGGAAGCTAAAATCTCCACTATGCTTGCTAATTACACTTTCAAAGATGGAGTACCTAAAAACTTGGAGATCCGGGAATACCAACTATAGCTTGCTCTATCAAAAAGAATTATGTGAAAACTGCTTTGTGTGACTTAGGAGCTGGTGTTAGTGTTATGCCTTTCTCTTTATATAAAAGACTTGACTTGAATAAACTTACACCTACTGAAATATCTTTGCAAATGGTTGACAAATCAACTGCCATACCAATCGGTATCTGTGAGGATGTGCCCGTTGTTGTTGCTAATGTTACTATTTTGACTGACTTTGTTATAATTGAGATGCCCGAGGACGACAACATGTCGATTATCCTTGGTAGACCCTTCTTGAATACTGCAGGAGCTCTTATTGATTGCAATAAAAGCAAGGTCACTTTTCATATCAATGGTAATGAGCATACCGTGCACTTTCCAAAGAAACAATTCCAAATGGTATTAATGTTATTAAAAAATCTCCGACAATCACTATTGGAAGTTTTCAAATACCTCTACCTACTATCAAAAAGAAATATGAAATGCTTATTGTTGGGGAAATGCATATCCCCATTGAGGTAACTTATTGATCTATGAAAGTTCTTCGGTTTCATGCTAATCGAAAGTGGTTGTTAATAAGACCTGATCAACCTTATTAATGAATCATTTTTGAACAGTATGAAGTTGATGAATTTAGTAAGCACTACCTTCTGTCCCCACTTTTTGTTTTCTGCTTTTATTAGTTAAACAAAATAAAATGCCATGTTTTGTCTGTTTTCTGAATTTCCCGTGCAATAAAAAATGACCCAAAAATAAAAGTTCTCAGAATGCCCTGAAAATTTTATATGAATTTTTTCTTAATATTTAAGGATTTTTGGTGCAAAAATTACCATAGGGAGGTGCACCAGGTGGGCACAACCCACCTGGGCGCGCCAGAGCTCCCAGGCGTGCCCTGGTGGGTTGTGGTCCCCACGTGGGCCCCCTCACTTATCTCTTCAGCCCACATTGTTACCTACCTCCAGAAAAAAATCACTCTTGCTCTCTCTCCCGTGTTCTTGAGCTCAAACCCGCGGATTTCGATCTCTTTCCTCGAAGCTCCGTTTCCGAAACTGTTTCAGGGGATTGTTGCTTGGTATGTGACTCCATCATTTGTCTAATTAGTTTTTGTTATAGTGGTTTATACTTTGAATAAATAGCTACTCTTGGTGCTGCTGTATATGTGCTTGCATGTTCAACTCTTAATGTTCTAAGTAGTTTGAATGCTTGCTATGGCATCTATGTATCCCTATGAGTAGTTGCTATTAGTTTTGTGAAGTTTTGTTGGAAAAATTTTGTGAACTAAAAATTCGGATATTTTTTCATAGGAAAAATTGTACGCGGACTTGAATATCTTCAGGAAATTTGGCTCTAGGAAGAACTCCAAGGGTGTTATTGGGGAGTCTTCTGACAATGATCTCCACCTTCGGAGGTTGGCGGAGGTACGACCATGCGAATGGCCGCATGTCCTGTTCCTGCAACAAGCTAGAATTCATGAGGAGTCCATGCAATTCATTGCCAATTCCGGTCTCACTGACTTCATCGCAGATGAGTGTGACCAACACCAAATCCTCACAAATGTCTTTGTTCAAAGCTTTACATTCTTGCCTAGAAATAATCCTTGTGAAGTGAGCTTTGATTTATATGTTGAAAACCACCAGATACCACCCATCTGATGGGAGCTTGGCTGAGCCTAGGCCAGCTGAGTTTGAGGATTTCTATCGCACTTGGACAGTGGGTGATGAGAGGAGAGTGTGAGCCATCACTGCCGGTGGCTTACATTTTCCTGTTGTCTGTTACTTTGCACTCTTTATTACCAAATGCTTGATTGCTAGGGAGAAGGTGGGTGCACTTAGTTCACCAGACCTTGCTGTTTTACGTCGTGCAATGGAGGGCGACAACACCTATAGCTTGGGAGTTATTGTGGCTCGTCACCTCCATCTTAATAAATCTCAAGGGAAAATACATGGTGGGATTTTTGCTACTCGTTTGGCAGATCACTTCGAGGTTGCGATCCGCCCCCATGATGTCCCTCTTACCAAGGTTTACCTAGACCGTGCAGCCATGTATCACCATCACTTTCTGGCACATGATAGTCCTAATATTGCCATTCCTTATAACTTGGTCTATAGCGTTGACACTCGTGATTTTATCCCCTTGCCTGTACCTGCTGTATTTGATTCTGTTGCCAGGGGCGGATACTGGATTATGCCTGTAGACATCCTCGCCTATTGGAATGCGCAGGCTGCTGCCGAGGCTGCACAGGCACCTCCGCAGTGGGATGTGTGGATGCCCGTTCCTCAGGATCCCTACTACCCTCCAGGCTACTGATCGATTACCAACTTAGGCCAAAAGCCTAAGCTTGGGGGAGTACGTTTTTCTCACCGACATTATATTCATGTTCATTTATCGTTCTATATGTCGGTGCTCACACTTTTTTATTGTATCATCCATGCTTAGATTTATTTTCTTGCTTTCTTCTTGTGTGTTTCAAAAATTTGAGAAAAACCAAAAAATAGTTGTAGTAATTTACTTTGTATGCATGCTTAGTAGTAGTATTAAAAAGGAAAATCCAAAAATATTTCCTTGTTCTTCTTTTGCTTGTTGGGAGCTTTCCCATGTAAATAGTTTTTCTCGTTTTTTCTTTTCCCTTTTATTTGCTTGTTGAAGAAAACCAAAAAC
The DNA here is from genome assembly GCA_021605145.1 of Aegilops bicornis. NCBI lineage: Eukaryota > Viridiplantae > Streptophyta > Magnoliopsida > Poales > Poaceae > Aegilops > Aegilops bicornis. The sequence goes on from CM038670.1 coordinate 331,423,434, forward strand.
TCAAAAAAAATCAGTGTGTTTCTCTGAACTTATTTCCTTTTTTATTCGAGTTGTACCAAGGAGAAGACCACGATGAAAAAGTTGAGTGGTTCTCATATGAATACCTGTTGAACTAATAAAGAACCCATTTTACCTTGTCTTCTCCTGTTGAATAAAATGTTTGCAGATTCCAGCTTAGTCCATGGCCTCTTGCACTATTATTATTTTCTTATCATTCGGTCGTGCAAGTGAAAGGCAATAATGACGATATTCGATGAGTTGGCCATGGCAAAGAGAAACTGGTATGAACTCGACTTGCTCTGTCTGTGTAAATATGTTTAACCTAGTGCCCATGATTCAGCCCATTATGATTAAACATGTTTGCAATGACAATTAGAGATTATAGTTTCTCATGCCGTGCATAAGTAGCTAGGAGTCAATAATGATTTATCCCGGATATCAACATAGCGTTAAAATGATTGTAATGTAATATGATGATATGGTATCCTCCTTTGAATGTTCGACTAGCTTGACTTGGTACATGTTCATGCATGTAGTTTAATCAAAACCAACATAGCCTCTATAATATTTATGTTCATGGTGTTCATACTGTTGGGGAACGTAGTAATTTCAAAAATATTCCTACACACACGCAAGATCATCGTGATGCATAGCAACGAGAGGGGAGAATGTCGTCCACGTACCCTCGTAGACCGTAAGCGGAAGCATTATGACAACGCAGTTGATGTAATCATACGTCTTCATGATCGACCGATCCTAGTACCGAACGTACGGCACCTCCGCGATCTACACACGTTCTCACGATCTAGTAGAGCTTCAAGGGAGAGTTTCGTCAGCACGACGGCGTGATGACGGTGATGGTGGAGCTACCGATGCAGGGCTTCACCTAAGCACTGCTACTATATGACCGAGGTGGAATATGGTGGAGGGGGGCACCCCACACGGCTTGGAACAACCAACTTGTGTGTCCTAGGGTACTCCCCTGCCCTCGTATATAAAGGAGCAAGGGGGAGGCCGTCCGACCGTTGGTGCGCCCAAGGAAAGGAGGAATCCTCCTCATAGTAGGAGTAGGATTCATCCTTTCCTAGTCCTACTAGGAAGGGGGAAGGAAAGAGAGGGAGAGGGAGAGGAAAAGAGGGGCCGCGCCCCCATCCCCTAGTCCAATTCGGACTCTCCTTGGGAGGGGGCGCGCCACCTCCTGGGCTGCTGCCCTCTCTCTCCCCTAAGGCCCACTAAGGCCCAATAGTTCCCCGGGGGGTTCCGGTAACCCCTCCGGCACTCCGGTTTTCTCCGAAATCAATCAGAACACTTCCAGTGTCCGAATATAGCCGTCCAATATATCAATCTTTATGTCTCGGCCATTTTGAGACTCCTCATGTCCGCGATCACATCTGGGACTCCGAACTATCTTCGGTACATCAAAACACATAAACTCACAATACCGATCGTCACCGAACGTTAAGCGTGCGGACCATACGGGTTCGAGAACTATGTAGACATGACCGAGACTCATCTTCGGTCAATAACCAATAGCGGAACCTGGATGCTCATATTGGTTCCTACATATTCTACGAAGATCTTTATCGGTCAAACCGCATAACAAGATACATTGTTCCCTTTGTCAACGGTATGTTACTTGCCCGAGATTCGATCGTCGGTATCTCAATATGTAGTTCAATCTCGTTACCAACAAGTCTCTTTACTCATTCCGTAATGCATCATCCCTCAACTAACTCATTAATTAGTCACATTGCTTGCAAGGCTTATATTGATGTGCATTATCGAGAGGGCCCAGAGATACCTCTCCGACAATCGGAGTGACAAAGCCTAATCTTGATCTATGCCAACTCAACAAGTACCATCGGAGATACCTGTAGAGCACCTTTATAATCACCCAGTTACGTTGTGATGTTTGGTAGCACACAAAGTGTTCCTACGGTATTCGGGAGTTGCATAATCTCATAGTCATAGGAACATGTATAAGTCATGAAGAAAGCAATAGCAATATACTAAACGATCAAGTGCTAAGCTAACAGAATGGGTCAAGTCAATCACATCATTCTCTAATGATGTGATCCCATTAATCAAATGACAACTCATGTCTATCGTTAGGAAACTTAACCATCTTTGATTCAACGAGCTAGTCAAATAGTGGCATACTAGTGACACTATGTTTGTCTATGTATTCACACATGTACTAAGTTTCCGGTTAATGCAATTCTAGCATGAATAATAAACATTAATCATGATATAAGGAAATATAAATAACAACTTTATTATTGCCTCTAGGGCATATTTCCTTGATCTCGGTTGCACTAGAGTCAATAATCTAGATTACACAGTAATGATTCTAACACCCATGGAATCTTGGTGCTGATCATGTTTTGTTCGTGAGAGAGGCTTAGTCAACGGGTCTGCAACATTCAGATCCATATGTACCTTGCAAATCTCTATGTCTCCCTCCTTGATTTGATCGCGGATGGAATTGAAGCGTCTCTTGATGTGCTTGGTTCTCTTGTGAAATCTGGATTCCTTTGCCAAGGCAATTGCACCAGTGTTGTCACAAAAGATTTTCATTGGACCCGATGCACTAGGTATGACACCTAGATCGGATATGAACTCCATCATCCAGACTCCTTCATTTGCTGCTTCCGAAGCAGCTATGTACTCCGCTTCACATGTAGATCCCGCCACGACGCTTTTCTTAGAATTGCACGAACTGACAGCTCCACCGTTCAATATAAATACGTATCCGGTTTGTGACTTAGAGTCATCCGGATCAGTGTCAAAGCTTGCATCGACGTAACCATTTACGATGAGCTCTTTGTCACCTCCATAAACGAGAAATATATCCTTAGTCCTTTTCAGGTATTTCAGGATGTTCTTGACCGCTGTCCAGTGATCCACTCCTGGATTACTTTGGTACCTCGCTGCTAAACTTATAGCAAGGCACACATCAGGTCTTGTACACAGCATTGCATACATGATAGAGCCTATGGATGAAGCATAGGGAACACCTTTCATTTTCTCTCTATCTTCTGTAGTGGTCGGGCATTGAGTCTGACTCAACTTCACACCTTGTAATACAGGCAAGAACCCTTTCTTTGCTTGATCCATTTTCAACTTCTTCAAAACTTTATCAAGGTATGTGCTTTGTGAAAGTCCAATTAAGTGTCTTGATCTATCTCTATAGATCTTGATGCCCAATATATAAGCAGCTTCACTGAGGTCTTTCATCAAAAAACTCTTATTCAAGTATCCTTTTATGCTATCCAGAAATTCTATATCATTTCCCATCAACAATATGTCATCCACATATAATATTAGAAATGCTACAGAGCTCCCACTCACTTTCTTGTAAATACAGGCTTCTCCAAAAGTCTGTATAAAACCAATGCCTTGATCACACTATGAAAACGTTTATTCCAACTCCGGGATGCTTGCACCACTCCATGAATGGATCGTTGGAGCTTGCACACTTTGTTAGCATCCTTTGGATCGATAAAACCTTCAGGTTGCATCAAATACAACTCTTCTTCCAAAAATTCATTCACGAATGCAGTCTTTACATCCATTTGCCAAATTTCATAATCATAAAATGCAGAAATTGCTAACATGATTCGGACGGACTTAAGCATCACTACGGGTGAGAAGGTCTCATCGTATTCAACTCCTCGAACTTGTCGAAAACCTTTCGCAACAAGCCGAGCTTTGTAGATAGTAACATTACTGTCAGCGTCAGTCTTCTTCTTGAAGATCCATTTATTCTCGATGGCTTGCCGATCATCGGGCAAGTCAACCAAAGTCCACACTTTGTTCTCATACATGGATCCCATCTCAGATTTCATGGCCTCAAGCCATTTCGCGGAATCTGGGCTCATCATCGCTGCCTCATAGTTTGTAGGTTCGTCGTGGTCAAGTAACATGACCTCCAGAACAGGATTACCGTACCACTCTGGTGCGGATCTTACTCTTGTTGACCTACGAGGTTCGGTAGTAACTTGATCTGAAGTTACATGATCATCATCATTAGCTTCCTCACTAATTGGTGTAGGAGTCACAGGAACAAATTTTTGTGATGAACTACTTTCCAATAAGGGAGCAGGTAAAGTTACCTCATCAAGTTCTACTTTCCTCCCACTCACTTCTTTCGAGAGAAACTCCTTCTCTAGAAAGGATCCATTCTTAGCAACGAATGACTTGCCTTCGGATCTGTGATAGAAGGTGTACCCAACAGTCTCCTTTGGGTATCCTATGAAGACACATTTCTCCGATTTGGGTTCGAGCTTATCAGGTTGAAGCTTTTTCACATAAGCATCGCAGCCCCAAACTTTAAGAAACGACAACTTTGGTTTCTTGCCAAACCACAGTTCATAAGGTGTCGTCTTAACGGATTTAGATGGTGCCTTATTTAACGTGAATGCAGCTGTCTCCAAAGCATAACCCCAAAACGATAGTGGTAAATCAGTAAGAGACATCATAGATCGCACCATATCTAGTAAAGTACGATTATGACATTCGGACACACCATTACGCTATGGTGTTCCGGGTGGCGTGAGTTGCGAAACTATTCTACATTGTTTCAAATGAAGACCAAACTCGTAACTCAAATATTCTCCTCCATGATCAGATCATAGAAACTTTATTTTCTTGTTACAATGATTTTCCACTTCACTCTGAAATTCTTTGAACTTTTCAAATGTTTCACACTTATGATTCATCAAGTAGATATACCCATATCTGCTCAAATCCTCTGTGAAGGTGAGAAAATAACGATACCCACCGCGAGCCTCAACATTCATCAGACCACATACATCAGTATGTATGATTTCCAACAAATCTATTGCTCGCTCCATTGTTCCGGAGAACGGAGTTTTAGTCATATTGCCCATGAGGCATGGTTCGCAAGTACCAAGTGATTCCAAAAGTCCATCAGAATGGAGTTTCTTCATGCGCTTCACACCAATATGACACAAATGGCAGTGCCACAAATAAGTTGCACTATCATTATCAACTCTGCATCTTTTGGCTTCAACATTATGAATATGTGTATCAATACTATCGAGATTCAACAAAAATAGACCACTCTTCAAGGGTGCATGACCATAAAAGATATTACTCATATAAATAGAACAACCACTATTCTCTGATTTAAATGAATAACCGTCTCGCATCAAACAAGATCCAGATATAATTTTCATGCTCAACGCTGGCACCAAATAACAATTATTCAGGTCTAAAACTAATCCCGAAGGTAGATGTAGAGGTAGCGTGCCGACCACGATCACATCGACTTTGGAACCATTTCCCACGTGCATCGTCACCTCGTCCTTAGCTAATCTTCGCTTAATTCGTAGTCCCTATTTCGAGTTGCAAATATTAGCAACAGAACCAGTGTCAAATACCAGTGCTCACAAGCATTAGTAAGGTACACATCAGTAACATGTATATCACATATACCTTTGTTCACCTTGCATCCTTCTTATCCGCCAAATACTTGGGGCAGATCCGCTTCCAGTGACCAGTCCCTTTGCAGTAGAAGCACTCAGTCTTAGGCTTAGGTCCAGACTTGGGCTTCTTCACTTGAGCAGCAACTTGCTTGTCGTTCTTCTTGAAGTTCCCCTTCTTCCCTTTACCCTTTTTCTTGAAACTGGTGGTCTTGTTGACCGTCAACACTTGATGCTCCTTCTTCATTTCTACCTCCGCAGCCTTTAGCATTGCGAAGAGCTCGGGAATTGTCTTATCCATCCCTTGCATGTTCTAGTTCATCACGAAGCTATTGTAGCTTGGTGGCAGTGATTGAAGAATTCTGTCAATGACACTATCATCCGGAAGATTACCTCCTAGTTGAATCAAGTGATTGTTATACATAGACATTTTGAGTATATGTTCACTGACAGAACTATTCTCCTCCATCTTGCAGTTGTAGAACTTATTGGAGACTTCATATCTCTCAATCTGGGCATTTGCTTGAAATATTAACTTCAACTCCTGGAACATCTCATATGCTCCATGACGTTCAAAACGTCGTTGAAGTCCCGGTTCTAAGCCGTAAAGCATGGCACACTGAACTATCGAGTAGTCATCAGCTTTGCTCTGCCAGACGTTCATAACATCTGGCGTTGCTCCTGCAGCGGGTTTGGCACCTAGCGGTGCTTCCAGCACGTAATTCTTTTGTGCAGCAATGAAGATAATCCTCAAGTTACGAACCCAGTCCGTGTAGTTGCTACCATCATCTTTCAACATAGTTTTCTCTAGGAACGCATTAAAATTCAACGGAACAACAGCACGGGCCATCTATCTACAACAACATAGACATGCAAAATACTATCAGGTACTAAGTTCATGATAAATTAAAGTTCAAGTAATCAAATTACTTAAGAACTCCCACTTAGATAGACATCCCTCTAATCATCTAATTGATCACGTGATCCATATCAACTAAACCATGTCCGATCATCACGTGAGATGTTGTAGTTTTCAATGGTGAACATCACTATGTTGATCATATCTACTATATGATTCACGCTCGACCTTTCGGTCTCAGTATAGCTTATCACACCCGATCATCACGTGGTGTCTCGGCACGAGAAACTTTCACAACAGTGCATACTCAGGGAGAACACTTATACCTTGAAATTTAGTGAGAGATCATCTTATAATGCTACCGCCAATCTAAGCAAAATAAGATGCATAAAAGATAAACATCACATGCAATCAATATAAGTGATATGATATGGCCATCATCATCTTGTGCCTTTGATCTCCATCTCCAAAGCACCGTCATGATCACCATCGTCACCGACGCGACACCTTGATCTCCATCGTAGCATCGTTGTCGTCTTGCCAACTATTGCTTCTACGACTATCGCTGCCGTTTAGTGATAAAGTAAAGCAATTACATGGCAATTGCATTTCATACAATAAAGCGACAACCATATGGCTCCTGCCAGTTGCCGATAACTCCGTTACAAAACATGATCATCTCATACACTAAAATTTAGCATCATATTTTGTCCATATCACATCACAGCATGCCCTGCAAAAACAAGTTAGATGTCCTCTACTTTGTTGTTGCAAGTTTTACGTGGCTGCTACGGGCTGAGCGAGAACCGTTCTTACCTACGCATCAAAACCACAATGATACTTCGTCAAGTATGTGTTGTTTTAACCTTCACAAGGACGGTATGCCACTCAATTCAACTAAAGTTGGAGAAACTGACACCCGCCAGCCACCTGTGTGCGAAGCACGTCGGTAGAACCAGTCTCGCGTAAGCATACTCGTAATGTCGGTCCGGGCCGCTTCATCCAACAATACCGCTGAATCAAAGTATGACATGCTGGTAAGCAGTATGACTAGTATCGCCCACAACTCACTTGTGTTCTACTCGTGCATATAACATCTACGCATAAACCTGGCTCGGATGCCACTGTTGGGGAACGTAGTAATTTCAAAAATATTCCTACACACACGCAAGATCATGGTGATGCATAGCAACAAGAGGGGAGAGTGTCGTCCACGTACCCTCGTAGACCGTAAGCGGAAGCGCTATGACAACGCGGTTGATGTAGTGGTACGTCTTCACGATCGACCGATCCTAGTACCGAACGTACGGCACCTCTGCGATCTGCACACGTTCAGCTCGGTAACGTCCCACGAACTCACGATCCAGTTGAGCTTCAAGGGAGAGTTTCGTCAGCACGACGGCGTGATGACGGTGATGATGAAGGTACCGACGCAGGGCTTCGCCTAAGAACTGCTACGATATGACCGAGTTGGAATATGGTGGAGGGGGGCACTGCACACGGCTTAGAACAATCAACTTGTGTGTCCTAGGGTGCCCCCCTGCCCCCGTATATAAAGGAGCAAGGGGGGAGGCGGCCGGCCCTTGGTGCGCCCAAGGAAAGGATGAATCCTAGGAGTAGGATTCATCCTTTCCTAGTCCTACTAGGAAGGAAGAAGGGGGAGGGAAAGAAAGGGAGAGGGAAAGAGGGGCCGCCAATATATCAATCTTTATGTCTCGACCATTTCGAGACTCCTCGTCATGTCCGTGATCACATCCGGGACTCCGAACTATCTTCGATACATCAAAACACATAAACTCATAATACCGATCGTCACCAAATGTTAAGCGTGCGGACCCTACGGGTTCGAGAACTATGTAGACATGACCGAGACTCATCTCCGGTCAATAACCAATAGCGGAAACTGGATGCTCATATTGGTTCCTACATATTCTACGAAGATCTTTATCGGTCAAACCGCATAACAACATACGTTGTTCCCTTTGTCAACGGTATGTTACTTGCCCGAGATTCGATCATCGGTATCTCAATACCTAGTTCAATCTCGTTACCAGCAAGTCTCTTTACTCGTTCCGTAATGCATCATCCCACAACTAACTCATTAGTCACATTGCTTGCAAGGCTTATATTGATGTGCATAATCGAGAGGGCCCAGAGATACCTCTCCGACAATCGGAGTGACAAATCCTAATCTTGATCTATGCCAACTCAACAAGTACCATCGGAGACACCTGTAGAGCACCTTTATAATCACCCAGTAACGTTGTGACGTTTGGTAGCACACAAATTGTTCCTCCGGTATTCGGGAGTTGCATAATCTCATAGTCATAGGAACTTGTATAATCCCATATGTTGATATTCAAATGCCATTTAATTGATCTGACCGGATCAGCAGCTTTAACTTGCTTTAACATGCATGAAAATAGTACAGATGGAGAGATTGGATTTTTCTGATCATTTTTCATATAAAAATTATTTCATTTGGAGTTACGGTTGAATTTCTATGATTTTTGGAAGATTAGGACATTTTCTGGGAATAAAATAAATCATTTCCGATTTATTATAAAATCCAAAAACCATTTATGATGTCATCACTGTGTCACAGTGACGTCAGCCAGTCAACATGGCCGGTCCAGGTCAAACCTGACCAGTTGGACCCACTAGTAAGTGACTCAGTGCTGCCTAGGGTCACAGACACGTGGGGTCGGGTCAACGGACACGTCAGCATAGTCAATTCTGACGCATCTGTCCCGCTGGGTTATAAACTAATCTGAACAGAAAATAAACCAGGAGTTAATTTGGCATGCGGCCCAGCAATTGGTGTCACTGGAGTGGTTAATTAGTGGGTCATTAGCCTCTAATGATGCCGACATTGGCGGCTAAACACCGACGCTAAGCACAGCACGGCGGCACTCGCCGGTCGGGCTATTTCGGCCACGAGAGCTCGCGCTCTTGGGCTATACGGAACCAGCGCAGTGAGGTGCTTCGGATGGTGGTCTTATCTGGCCGCGGGGATGCCGGAGCAGTCGACGGCGTCGAGGTTTGGCGGCGGCCGGAGCACGGGAGACGGTGGTTTCGGTGTTGCAGCGAGCTAGCTGGCGAACAGATGCACTAGCGAGGCGTTACGAGGTGTGGTGAGTGCTTTGGACACCGGTGCGTGACCAAATGGTCATCGGAGCTACGCCGACGGCGAGCTCCGGCGGCGGCGGGGATTCGGTCTCCGGTGAACGGCGGCTACGGCGTGCAAACGGAGCAGGAAGAGGGGGGGGGTTAGGGTTAGTGGCTCACAGAGTGCAACAGTGCAGATGGCGAGCTTGGAGGAGGTCCGAAGTGAGCGGGGTGGCGGAGGTGATCTCAACAACCCGAGCAAGAAGAAGGCATTGGGGCGGCACTTCGAGGCGTCTGGCATCGCGTGAGTCGACGGAGAGGACGAGGGCGCCAAGGCGGAGCGCCTAGACACGACGGGGAGACATGGCAATGGCTCTGGGCGTGGTGAACGGCGTCGACAGCGGCGGTGGCGCTCGAGTGACACGAGGGAGAGAGCCAAGGGAGGGGAGAGAAGACCAGGGGGAGTGAGAGGCGGTCGGAGAGGTGGCGTGGCACGCGTGGACGCGTCCAGGTCATCAGGGATGCAGGCAGCCAGGTAGGAGGTGGCTCGGGCGTGTGGCTGCGCGCGCCGGGCACGCTCCCTCGCCTACTGGCGCGAGGAGGAAGGCGACAGTTAGCCCAAGTGGGCTAGGCCAGCGAGTTGGGCCGCTAGGTGAGTAGGCCCAGGTGAGATCTCTCTCTCTCTCTCTTCGTCTTCTATTTTTATATTTTATTTCTTCTATTTTATTTTAGCTAGAGCACTAAAACATTTTAGATAATGTTGAAACTTTTTGTGGACTCACTCTGAAATATTCCAAAGGCCCTCTGCAAGTTTCAAATTATTTGGAGCTGTTTAAATATATATAGTATTTAAATGGGCCCAATTCAAATACTTATTGATTTAATTCAAAGCCCAAATATGTCCTGCAAAATCTAAACCATTTTTGGTAGATGCTTCGACCTTAATCCAAAAATGATGAACATTTTTAAAGGGCATTTTGAGTTCATTGAAAAAGATTTTATTCAACCCTATTTGATTTAACTGAAGCTAGGGTTTGGATCAATCCCCATTTCAAGTTTAAATGAAATTTAAACATGATGCAACACATGACTAGCTAGCCCAAAGCATATGAGAACTAGGGATGTGACACTTGTGTTAAAAGTCTGTGATTCCCGTAGCATGCACGTATGGTGAACCTTTATGTGATGAAGTCGTAGCATGATTTATTTATTGATTGTCTTATGAGTGGCGGTCGGGGACGAGCGATGGTCTTTTCCTACAAATCTATCCCCCTAGGAGCATGCGCGTAGTACTTTGTTTCGATAGCTAATAGACTTTTGCAATAAGTATGTGAGTTCTTTATGACTAATGTTGAGTCCATGGATTATACACATTCTCGCCCTTCCACCATTGCTAGCCTCTCTTGTGTCATGCAACTTTCGTCGGTACCATGCACCCACCATATGCCTTCCTCAAATAGCCACCATACCTACCTATTACGGCATTTCCATAGCCATTCCGAGATATATTGCCATGCAACTTTCCACCGTTCCATTTATTATGACACGCTTCATCATTGTCATATTTGTTTGCATGATCATATAGTTGACATCGTATTTGTGGCAAAGCCACTGTTCATAATTCTTTCATACATGTCACTCTTGAGTCATTGCACATCCCGGTACACCGCCGGAGGCATTCATATAGAGTCATATTTTGGTCTAAGTATCGAGTTGTAATTCTTGAGTTGTAAGTAAATAAAAGTGTGATGATCATCATTATTAGAGCATAGTCCCGGTGAGGAAAGGATGATGGAGACTATGATTCCCCCACAAGTCAGGATGAGACACCGGATGAAAAATAAATAAAATAAAAAAGAGGCCAAAAAAGAGAGAAGGGGCAATGCTACTATCCTTTTACCACACTTGTGCTTCAAAGTAGCACCATGATCTTCATGATAGAGAGTCTCCTATGTTGTCACTTTCATATACTAGTGGGAATTTTTCATTATAGAACCTGGCTTGTATATTCCAATGATGGGCTTCCTCAAATTGCCCTAGGTCTTCGTGAGCAAGCGAGTTGGATGCACACCCACTTAGTTTCTTTTTGAGCTTTCATAAACTTATAGCTCTAGTGCATCCGTTGCATTGTAATCCCTACTCACTCACATTGATATCTATTGATGGGCATCTCCATAGCCCGTTGATACACCTAGTTGATGTGAGACTATCTCCTTCTTTTTGTCTTCTCCACAACCACCATGTTCTATTACACCTATAGTGTTATATCCATGGCTCACGCTCATGTATTGCGTGAAAGTTGAAAAAGTTTGAGAACATCAAAAGTATGAAACAATTTCTTAGCTTGTCTTCGGGGTTGTGCATGATTCAAATATTTTGTGTGATGAAGATGGAGCATAGCCAAACTACATGATTTTGTAGGGATAACTTTCTTTGGCCATATTATTTTGAGAAGACATGATTGCTTTATTAGTATGCTTGAAGTATTATCGTTTTTATGTCAATACTAAACTTTTGTTTTGAATCATGTGGATCTGAATATTCTTGCCACAATAGAGAAGATTACATTGATAAATATGTTAGGTAGCATTCCACATCAAAAAATTTGTTTTTATCATTTACCTACTCAAGGACGAGCAGGAATTATGCTTGGGGATGCTTGATACGTCTCCAACATATCTATATTTTTTATTATTCCATGCTATTATATTATCTATCTTGGATGTTTTATATGCATTTATATGCTATTTTATATGATTTTTGGTACTAACCTATTAACCTAGAGCCTAGTGCCAGTTTCTGTTTTTTTCCTTGTTTTTGAGTTTTGCAGAAAAGGAATATCAAACGAAGTTCAATTGAGCTTATAATTTACGGTGATTTTAAGCCCCTGAAGAAAATGAGTTGGGCCAGAAGAGCCACGAGGCCTCCACAAGGGTGGAGGGCGCACCCTACACCCCCCCGGGCACGCCCTTCGACCTTGTGGGCTCCTCGTGGACCCTCCTGACTTGTTCTCGATGCCAATAACTCCTATAAATACCAAAACCCTCAGAAATAAAACTAGACCGGGAGTTCCGCCGCCGCAAGCTTCTGTAGCCACCAAAAACAAATCGGGGCCCTATTCCGGCACCCTGCCGGAGGGGAAAATCTTCACCGGTGGCCATCTTCATCATCCCGGCACTCTCCATGACGAGGAGGGAGTAGTTTACCCTCGGGGCTGAGGGTATGTACCAGTAGCTATGTGTTTGATCTCTCTCTCTCTCTCTCTCTCTCTCTCGTGTTCTTGATTTGGCACGATCTTGATGTACCGCCAGCTTTGCTATTATATTTGGATCTTATGATGTTTCTCCCCCTCTACCCTCTTGTAATGGATTGAGTTTTCCCTTTGAAGTTATCTTATTGGATTGAGTCTTTAAGGATTTGAGAACACTCGATGTATGCCTTGCATGTGCTTATCTGTGGTGACAATGGGATATTCACGTGATCCACTTGATGTATATTTTGGTGATCAACTTGCGGGTTCTGTGACCTTGTGAACTTATGCATAGGGGTTGGCACACGTTTTCGTCTTGACTCTCCGGTAGAAACTTTGAGGCACTCTTTGAAGTTCTTTGTGTTGGTTTGAATAGATGTATCTGAGATTGTATAATGCATATCGTATAATCAAACCCGCGGATACTTGTGGTGACATTGGAGTATCTAGGTGACATTAGGGTTTTGGTTGATGTGTATCTTAAGGTGTTATTTTAGTACAAATTCTAGGGCTGTTTGTGACACTTATAGGAATAGCCAATAGATCAATCAGAAAGAATAACTTTGAGGTGGTTTCGTACCCTACAATAATCTCTTCGTTTTTTCTCCGTTATTAATGACTTTGGAGTGACTCTTTGTTACACGTTGAGGGATTGTTATATGATCTAATTATGTTATCATTGTTGAGAGAACTCACTAGTGAAAGTATGAACCCTGGGCCTTGTTTCCAAGCATTGCTATACCGTTTTCTCTCACTTTTACTATTTGCTACCTTGCTGTTTTATATTTTCATATTACAAAAACCTATATCTACGATCCATATTGCACTTGTTTCACCATCTCTTCGCCGAACTAGTGCACCTATACAATTTACCATTGTATTGGGTGTGTTGGGGACATAAGATACCCTTTGTTATTTGGTTGCAGGGTTGTTTGAGAGAGACCATCTTCATCCTACGCCTCCCACGGATTGATAAACCTTAGGTCATCCACTTGAGGGAAATTTGTTGTTGTCCTACAAAACTCTGCGCTTGGAGGCCCAACATGAGTTTATAAGAAGAAGGTTGCGTAGTAGACATCACCTGCGTTGCGATGTTTAACTCTGTCAATTTCATTTCTATCAGTACCAGTGTGAATGGCTATACTAGGTCATCTACGGTTAAACGTGCCTGTTGTAGTAAATAATTCTATCCATTTTTTAATCCGTCCTTTGCTACCGTGCTACTCTTTCGCAAATGAAGATATCACTGCAGATGTTGTCGTGTTATTACCATTTGCTATTTTTGGTGGATGTTAACCTTGTTGTAGTTAACATTGCCTTTCGTACTTACACAGGGCTATAATGGGCGATGTTGTTGTTTGCTGTCGAGGTTAGCTGCATCCCATGTCTTATACACCCTCTATTCCTAAAAAAATATTTTTAGATATTCCAATATAGACTACATATGGAGCAAAATGAGTGAATCTACATTCTAATCTAAACTATATCTATATACATCCATATGTAGTTCATATTGAAATCTCTAAAAATACTTGTACTTAGGAACGGAGGTAGTTGTCTTTTACATCATTTGTGCAATCGCAATTTAGCTTCTAACATTTACTGGTTGCCCGTAGGTACATATATCAGCGGTACTAATCCACGCTTCGATCCCTTTGCGTTTGGGGCAATGAGATATTCATGAACAAGCGTCAAGTGAGGAAACTAAGAAAGATTGTTAGGCGAAAGAGACGGGTGATGGGAATTAAACTCTTTATTTACACTCTGTCCACAACATAGTGTAAGTGCATCAAGTGCCCCTTAGTGGTTTGGGAGTATTGAAGACAAATAGGTTGAGGAACTAATGAGTTTGTGAGTGTACACAGGAGACAGAGTCTCTGAAGATTTGGTTTCACACATGGAAGACGACCCCTAAAAATGGGTTTCTTCAAGTGAATAATTTGATGATGAAATTGGTACGACCTTTGAAAAAAGTGATGTGAAGACTTTGAAGCTTGAAAACTTTCATTTTCGTAGTTTCTCTTTCTTTTTATTTGAGTCATAGGAAAAAAAACTGTTAAAGGGGGTCAAGGTGAAACATATTTCACATTTCCAAAGTGATGCTCAAACCTATTCAAACCCATACACAAAAGCCGCTTCAAGTGAATCCTTTGGAAATCTCCAGTAGAGCTGACGCATTTGCTAGCGACAATGACGAAATTCATCTGGTCACTGACGAATTTGGTCAGGCTGAGGAGTTAGGAGTTTGTCAGTGTGATCTGCCTAAAAGTGAGGAAATTGAGTGCCCCGGCGAATTTGAGAGTTCAAATTCCGACCGTTGTTGCGCCGCGTGCCAGCTGTCAAGTGGATCCTTATCCTGACAACGGTCGAATCAAAGAAGGGCAGTTATGAGAATTCATGTTGGGTTGCCCCTGGTTATAAATAGCCGTACCCCACAACCACTAGTTGGTTGTCTGCTCTGGGAGAACTTGACACTTGTCATTTGAGAGCAACCCGTCCTCTGACGACTTTGAGAGAATGTTAAGTGAGGAAAAACCCAGAGCCAAAGTGATTAAGCATCACTAAATAGATTGATTTGTGTGATCCGACGCCAGTTACCTTTGAAGATTGTCATTGTTCCAGATGGTTAGGCGTCAAGTTCTGAGTACACCAAGAGTCATTGTGGTGTGCCGGTGAACAAGTTTGTGAAGGTTTTGGAAGTCTACCTTGAAGACTTACCATGAGTGATTGGGCGAGGACTAAGTGACCTTAGCTCAAGAGGAATACAGTGAGGATTGTGCGTCCTCTGAGTTGCGACTCGACCGGCTCAACCTGACGTACAATTGATGCCACAACTGGAACTGGTCTACCAAATTGCATTGTCTTCACCGAGCAAACCTCGTTTCAAATTCCTCACCCTCTCTTACATTATTCCGCTGCTGAAGAATTTGTGATCTTGCTCTGACGTGTTTGAACCAAAGAATTTCATCACGCTATCTTTCATTTCCTTAGTTCATATTCTTCATGCTTGTGTGAATGAATGATTGCATGTTCTTCACTCTTACGTATACTGATTGCATGTACTCTGATTCTGCGATGACTTAGATTCTCTTGTGTTTCTATTTCTTCACTCTGATCTTCGTCAAATTCTCTAGAGTTTGACGAATTTCTAAAAATCTCCCATTCACCCCCTAGGAGATAACCTGTGCTTTCAATTGGTATCAAAGCAAGGTACTCCCTTGTTCTGTGTGATTTTGGTTTAACCACCTAAAGTTTTAGTTATACCGACCACAGGTATGAAGAAAGTGTCTGTTGCCTGCCCCATCTTTAACCGTTATGACTATCCCAAGAGGAAATTCATGATGAGGAAGGGTCTCCTATCAACGAACAACGAGTTGTGGGCTGTCACTGAGATTGGTGTTACTGATATGTGCAAGATGGCATATGCTGATGACATTCGTAGGTATACTCGGCTGGATATCTGGGCGAAGGATATCATATGCTCCAGCTTATCCAGAGATGACTTCAGGTGGATCATGCACCTAGCCAACGTGAAGCTCATTTGGGACAGGATCTCTGACAGCTATGAAGGACCCCGCACTTGTCAGGATCACTGGTTCCTCTAGTTCAAGTAATCCCTGAAATCCATGACTTGTGATCCATACTCATCGTCCTCATGGCCAAAGGCATCAAGGTACTCAAACCTTCCTCATCTAAGTGAAGGTGAATCTGATGAAAACATGACTCCTAGCTACTCCAAACTTGCTAAAATTGTTGCAAAACAACAAGCTGCCAAGGAAATGATACACAACTGTTATATAGGAGTGACGATCTGTTGAACGATGAAATGGAACGATCTCAAATTCTGGCTAAAGATCTTGAGCGTCTATAGTTAAAATGATATTCAGAAAGATAACTGTCACGACCCGGATTTGGTAGAATCCAAGTCTCTATGCTTAATGTGTTATCCCTGGATCGTAGAATGAATATCAGTAAAACATACATCATTTTACTACAAACGGTATATCCAGAAATACATACCATTTGCACAGCTCAAGCCTGGCACATAATACAGCGGAATTATACGTAGTCGCTAAGTTAGGGCTCCATCAACGCCACTGGGCTCGTTGAGTGTAGACCGTAACCCTATAGTCTCTTAATCTGTCAAGATCTACACATGACAAGTGCAGATGAGTACGTGAAATGTACTCGCAAATTGCAAAGGAAAGTTTAACAGAATATATATGTAGGGTAAGTATTGGTGGAGGTTTTCTTTGCATAAAGCCAATTTTCTCCTATACTAAATTTTGTAAACTTCTTTTGAAATAAAAATATTTTTTAGTGTAAAAGGTAGGAGTGAGACACTTGGATATACGCACGAGTGCTCATTCTCCAAAATTAGTTTAAAACATACATAAGGTTGAAATGAAACACATTCACTGTGCTCATTCCTCAACTTCAACCCTTAAAATATACTTTTAGAAAAGAAAGGGGAGATTCTTCTTCAGTCCAAGTATTCAGTTCCTCAAAATTGCCCGTAACCGAGGGCATGGCTAATCAATTAGGTTTATCCCTCTGCAGAGGTCGTACACATTCCCCACATGACACAATCAACCCTTTGTGTCATCACACCATTTTGGGTGTGTGACCGGGAGGAGATTGTGACGAAGCCTTTCCAAATCACCCCCTTTATTTATTTTAGCACGGCCCGCTCCCTTGGCTATTAAGACCCATCTTCGATGACCATACCTGAATAAGGGTTTCCCGATAAGGAAAAGCTAAGCCAGAGCCATAATAGCATGTGGCTGTATTGGAAGCTACAGCAAACTGTACTTGAAAGATCTCGGTCCCCTCTCGGTCCCTTGAATGGCGGTCCCCACCAAAAACCTGTGTGCAAGACCCCAGTTGGACGCATTCACTGCAAGACCCCGGTGGGCGCAGTCACTTGTAGACGCTCCCGTCATACCATTCCGCCCAGGGAGTAGAAGTAAAATAGTATATAATTTATTTTTCAAAAGTTTTCACAAAACATTGCCCCAAAAGAGGGAAAGTTTAATCGTTTAAAACTTTTTTTATTTCCAACCCTTTTGTTTGTAAGCATGGCTAAGCATAGCTACAAGTTCCTAGGGCTTTAGCTAGCAATAGTTTTTTGCAAAACTTTTTAGTAAAACATGCGTAGTAATAAAAGAGTTCATGCATATTACGAAAACATAGAACAGGGAATGATCAAGTTGCAATTTGCCTGGGTCTCTTGAAGATGAAATATTCTACTCTTAGTCATCTCTCCTTCACCATACGATATATCTAACGATACAAGAAAATAATTCAACACACAAAAAAATCTAATTGAAGATCCAAATAAAAGATACAAATTCACAATACAAATTATTTAGTTTTTACTATTACTAAGCTAGCTATGGCGTGGTTGGGTTGAGATTGGATCGAGTTGGCTTGATTGAAAATATGACATAAATCATATTCCAGAGTTGGATCAAATTGATACAAGTTAGGATTATGGGTTGAAGGGTTGTGAGACAAGGTTCTACGATAAAGTCTATAATGGGTTTGATTGAAATATTGACTTGGGTCCAATGAAAATGGTAGATAGAACTGGTGGCATAAGGTTTATGTTACAAAATTTATGTAACATTTCCTAAGTCCAAATTTGTATAATGATGGCATATGACCAGAGAGGTCCTAGAATTAAATTTTAGTTCAACGAAGTTATTAAACGATGATCAAAGAAGATCAAATTAAGATGTTGATGATAAAACAACGTCTAAAATATGTTGGAAAATCAATCAATCAGTTCCAACAAAAAGATTAGGTCCTAAGGTCCAACTTTCCTATATAAAACATTTTTATATGATTTAAAGAATAATAGATATATCAAAAATACTGAAATTATCATTTAAACCAGAACTAAATTTTAATTTACTCAAAAGTGAAATTATATATTTTTATTATAAACTAGATGTTCTCAGCAATCTGGGGTTATAAAATTTGTCGAATTCGAACATACGGTTTACGAGATATGATTTTCCGAAGTTTGGGTACTTTTCTGAAAATCAGTTACGGGATTAAATTTGATCTTTCATGTGTCCTATTTTTCTGGTGGATACCCTACGTTTTTCTTAACAGAGCAGAATGGAGGGAGAGCGATCTTTGGATCGAGCGGTTGCAAGGGAGAGGGCTCACCGGTGAGAGGTGGTACGGTCGCCGGAGTTGGGCGGCGCACTGGTCCGGCGGTGATGGTGTTGTCGATATGATGGGTCTCGGCGACCTCCCGGAAGTGAACGGTGGAGAGGAAGATTCGAGGGTCTAATACGGAAGAACGGCGGCGTCCAAATCGTCCTCAGACGAGGCTGTGGGTGCGCCGGAGTTCTTCGGTTGGGCGCTCCGGCTTGTCAATCGAAAGAGATAAAAGGGTCAGAAAGATGCGCAGTTGCGAGATGGAGCGAAAGAAATAAAAAAGGGGGTCCTCGGATTCACCGTAGTTGATGTGCAGGTCAATTTAAGCGGCGGCACAGCTTGAGTCCAGCGAGAAATTTCTCACGAAAGAGAGAGTTAGAGAGAGGGGTTTTCGGTCGTGGGGAAGCCATGGAATGAGGAGATCATCGTGGTGCATTTTATAGGTGTGAGGGGAGTCTATACGACAAGATCCACCGCGAGCTTAGTGCAACCATTAATGGCTGTTTGTGCAAGAACGTTTCCGAATCAGTTCAACGATTTTAGGCAATAATGTTGGGGTTTAATTGTCTGAATGGGTTCTCCTTCCGTTCCTCTGTAAGTTTTGTGTTCCTGGCAAGTCGAAAGGGTGAAGGAATCAAATGCTAGGAGAAGAGTAAGAGGTACAGGCGCCATGGTTGTTTCTCTGTGTTCCTGAAGATTGAAACGAACAGACAGATATACAAGAAGACCTTAGTCGGCTCAGCCCAATAGAAGTCAGTACCAGGCTTTACTAGTTATTTATTTAAGTGACCGGTTTCCCTCTAGTTAGGGTTTCTTCTTCTCTCGGAGGCGACTGCGTCGCCGCCGTCGAGGTTTTCCTTTCCCTCCTTCGATCTTTCCGCGGGATCGTATCGGGGCTTGGTCGGGGACACCGCCTGGCCTGGACGTACTTTCGCCACAAGAAGGAAGGTCAAGGGTGCCGTGCATAACCCGATTGATCTACTTCGGGTTAGGGTTTCCAGAGATGGCAGCAGATGGCGCGTCGGCAGCGAGGACTCCGGGCGCAGATACCGCTGCGGGGTTAGAGAAGATGATGGCAGAGCTAGGGCTCCGTGAGCAGGATCTGGATGATGTCGTCTACGACGAGAAAGAGGCACCTCCGGAGGCAGCAAGATGGATGGCCGTCGTTCGGGTGCACATTGATAAGTCTTACAGTCAATATTGGTTCTTCAAGAACATGCGTGTGGCGTGGGATCTCGCACATGACTGCAAGTTCCGGCCTTTGGAAGACAATTTATACACAGTTCAGTTTTTCTGCCTTGGAGATTGGGAGAGGGTGATGCAAGATGGACCATGGAATTTCCGGGGGAACGCGGTCATCCTCAAGCCTTATGATGGGATCTCCCAGCCTTCGATGGTAGCACTAGACACACTGGACATATGGGTGCAGATTCATGATGTACCTGATAGATATGCTCATCTTGTGGAGGCCATGGCAGGAAAGATTGGAGAAGTCCTTTACGCTGAAAATATTTCACAGGATTTTGCTGGCAATTTTTATCGGGTATGGGTGAAGGTCGATGTGTTCAAACCCCTGAAGAATGCGGTAAGCATGATCAGGGATGGAAAACGCCAAATCTACAGGGTGAGGTATGAAAAACTCCCAGATTGATGTGCTGTTTGTGGGCATCTGGGTCACATCTATAAGGAGCACGGGGATGGTATTCATGCACCAGCAGCCCTAGTCTTCAAGGACCTCCGTGCTACATGGGCTATGTGAACGGGAGCAGGGCCCGGTGGAGGCCGAGGCCGTAGAGGTGGAAGGAGAGGAGGCCGTGGAAGCCGCCCGAATGCAAACGAAGGCAGTCAGCGTAATTCCAATGTGAACACAGTTTCTGCGGAGGATGATGATCAAGCTGGCAAAACAACCACTGATATTGAGATGCAAGATTCCAATCGTAAAAGGTTGGGAAGAGATGATGGGCAAGTGCAAGATTCAGAACTGGTGGGAGCAGTGGTGCCGCTTACTGATGGGCGGTCCGACGGGGTAGGGGTTTTGGCTTTGCCGCCACCCCAGACGCCATTGAGCCCGACCCCAAAACAGGACCTGAAGCGGTCCAAGATCTCGCTAGCTGGAGAGAAGAGTACCCAGGACAAGACAAATGGCAAGAAAGGAGGCAAAACCGCAGAAGCATCATCGGCGGGCTCCCCGGCAGAGCACCGCCGGGCACAATGAGTCTCTTAAGCTGGAATTGTCGCGGTGTGGGCAAAGCTGCGACAATCCGAGAACTTCGCGATTTAGCGAGAAAATTTGCCCCTACTCTTCTTTGTATTGTTGAAACTCAGCTGGATAGAGCGAGAGTAGAGAGTTTAGCCAGTTCTATTGGCTTTGATAACGCTTTTGCTGTTAGTAGTCAGGGTCGCAGTGGCGGCCTAGGTATTTTTTGGAACAATTCAATAAAGCTTGATATTCTTGGTTACTCGATGTACCACATAGATTGTGAGATTGCTGAACCAGGCCAAGATCCATGGAGGTCCACAGTGTTCTATGGTGCAGCGCAAACTAGCAACCATCAATACACATGGGACACGATGAAAGGAATTGCAAGTTTGAGCCAACTCCCTTGGGTTTGCATTGGGGATTTCACTGAAGTCCTACGTCCAGAAGAACAAGAAGGGATCGGGGAACGCAGTAACGCGTAGATTCAGGGTTTTCGAGACGCGGTTGATGTTTGCATGCTGGAGGATTTAGGCTACCAAGGAAATTTCTGGACTTTTGAAAAAAAGGTCAGAGGTGGAACTTACACAAGGGTAA
Source organism: Aegilops bicornis (assembly GCA_021605145.1). NCBI lineage: Eukaryota > Viridiplantae > Streptophyta > Magnoliopsida > Poales > Poaceae > Aegilops > Aegilops bicornis. Next base: position 331,445,063 of record CM038670.1, read on the forward strand.
GGCTGGACAGAGCACTGGCTTCAATGGATTGGCAAACACGTTTCCCATCGGCGTCTTTGAGACATATCACGGCGGCCACATCGGATCATTCGCCGATTCTCTTGTTGATGCAGGAGGAACGACTGCGGCCGGCGGCAAAACCTCCTTTCAAGTATGAGGTCATGTGGGAGACACATGATGAGTGGAAGGACACGATCACGCAATACTGAAGGTAGGAGCAACCGGCAGTTAGTTTGGAGGGCCTGAGAACAAAGCTCCAGGCTATTTCTGGAGAACTCAGCAAGTGGAATAGAGATACCTTCGGCATCGTCCGAAAGGAAATAAAAAAGCTCACAGCGGAGCTGGAAAGGTTGAGGGGGGAGCCGACAAGGACAGGACCGTCTCATGTTGAGCTCAAGATCAACGAAAGATTAGTTGAGATGTATCACCAGGAGGAGCTCATGTGGCGCCAGCGGTCGAGGCTTGAGTGGTTGTCGGCAGGGGACAAAAATACCAAGTTTTTTCACATGCGGGCGAACATGAGAAGAAAGAAGAATATGATTAAGGCGCTAGCGAGTTCGCTTGGGGTCTCAGTCACCAATCCGGCCGAGTTGAAGAAGATGGTAACAGAATTTTATATGAGTCTTTATACGACGAAGGGGGTTAGTAATATGAATGAGGTCCTCCAGCATGTTTCCAAAAAAGTGACACCACAAATGAATGACATGCTCTTGGCCCCTTACACCAAGGAAGAGGTGAAGACAGCTTTATTTCAGATGGTTCCAACCAAGGCTCCGGGACCAGATGGCTTCCCAGCTCACTTCTATCAGAGACACTGGGACATTTGTGGAGATGAAGTCACAGCTGCAGTGCTCAGAATGACTAGTGGGGAAGAAAGTGCAGAGTGTGTTAACGACATGGTCCTAGTGCTTATTCCTAAGGTGATGAACCCTACTCTCCTCTCTCAGTTTCGACCCATCAGCTTATGTAATGTCATATATAAGATTGCATCGAAAGTTATTGCAAACAGGCTGAAAGTAATCTTGCCAGACATTATATCTGAGAGCAGTCAGCTTTCGTCCCGGGCAGGCTGATAACAGATAATATCATATGTGCGTATGAATGTCTTCACTTCATGAAGAGGAGCAAGGCAAAAACGAATAGTCATTGTGCACTAAAGTTGGACATGATGAAAGCATATGACAGGTTGGAATGGAGCTATCTTCGGGCAATAATGATTCATTTGGGCTTCTCACAACAGTGGGTAGACATTATTATGGGTATGATCAGCTCCGTTTCTTTCTCTGTCTTATTTAATGGAGAGAAGCTTGAGAGGTTTAAACCTTCCAGGGGCATCCGACAGGGAGATCCTATCTCCCCCTATCTTTTCTTGATTGCAGCAGAGGGCCTTTCGTGCCTACTTAAAACCAGTTCTCGATCATCGATTGCTTGGAGGGATCAAGGTGGCACCAACAGCTACGGTTGTAAACCATCTCCTTTTGCTGATGATAGCCTGTTGTTATTCAAGTCTAGTAATGAGGGCAGCAGCGATTTCAAATCTGTTGGAGTTATATTGCGGTGCATCCCGGACAACGAGTTAATCATGATAAATCCTCGATATTTTTTCGGAAAGGGTCTCCACAAAGATCTCGGGACAGCATTAAGAATATCTTGAATGTGCAAAACGAGTCACTGAGTGACCGTTATTTGGGTATGCCCACGAATGTTGGACAGAATAAGATGGGCACATTCAGGTACCTAAGAGACCGAGTGTGGGAAAAGGTGCGAGGGTGGATGGAGAAACTTTTGTCAGCTGCGGGGAAGGAGGTGCTTATAAAAGCAGTCTCACAGGCCCTGCCGGTTTATTCCATGGCATGCTTTAGGCTTCCGAGGGGACTTTGCGAGAATATAACTTCAATCATCAGGCAGTTTTGGTGGGGTAGTAAGGCAGGAAAATGGAAACCGAGTTGGGTGGCGTGGGATATAATGACAAGGCCAAAACATCTTGGAGGTCTCGGCTTTAGGGATATGGAGATTTTTAATCTAGCGCTTCTAGCTAGACAGACTTGGAGGATCTTGTGTGACCCTTCTTCTCTCAGTGCACGTATTTTGAAGCTGCTTACTTCCCTAATTCATCGCTATTGGAAGCTGAACTTGGAGGTCGACCATCACAAATATGGAGGGCGATTATTGATGGGAGAGATATGATCCGGCAAGGGATTATACGGAGGATTGGGAATGGAGTTACCACGGAAATATGGGCTCATAACTGGTTGCCTAGGCCGGGGATGATGAGACCTATCACATCCCTAATCACCAACTCCCCGAGGTATGTGTCTGAACTAATCAATACGGCACTAGCATCATGGAATGAGCAGCTGGTGCATTCGGTGTTTGTTCCCATTGATGCGGAAGCAATTTTGTCCATCCCACTATGCACGAGGAATATTGACGATTTTTGGGCATGGAGTGGAGAGAAACGAGGCTTGTTCACAGTCAAGTCTACTTATAACATGATTCTGCAAACCAAGCTTTCAAGGGAGAATTGGATTGATGAAAATGATGGATCCTCAAGAGCTGATCAGGAGGGTAACGCATGGACTGGACTGTGGAAAACGGACATACCATTTAAAGTGAAAATGTTTCTGTGGCGTCTAGCTCGGTGTTCAGTTCCATCGGTAGACCTACTCCAGCACAGAAACATGGCAGCATCGGGGGCGTGCAGGTTGTGTGGAGCAAGGGACTCTTGGAGACATGCTCTACTTAATTGTTCCATGGCCAGAAGCACTTGGGCTCTTTCTGACGAGACTTTGGTCGAACAGATGACCCAGTATGATATGGACAATGCGAAGGAGTGGGTATTCAAGATGCAAGAGGCGCTGCCAGATGATCTTTTTGTATGATTGGTAATCACACTTTGGGCTATTTGGAGTGCCCGAAGGAAAGCTATCTATGAGGATATTTTCCAAAGCCCTATGTCAACCCGTCTGTTTATCCATTCATATATAAATGATCTCCAGTTTTTGAAAAAACCAGCACAAGGAAGCACATGTCCAAAAGCTCCTAGGCCTGCCCGTTGGCTTCCACCGGCGGATGACTGTGCCAAGGTGAACGTTGTGGCTGCAACCAGAGCAACGGCAAGGGCTGGCTCTGCCGTCGCGATATGCAGGAACAAAGATGGCTTGTTTCTGGGGGCTTTAGCACTGGTGATCTAGGGCGTCGATGATCCCACTACATTGGAGGCGCTGGCGGTTCGAGAAGCGATGGCTTTGGCAGATGATCTGGATTTACACTCCATCCATGTGGCGTCGGACTGCAAGATAGTGGTGGATGATATCAAGCAGAGGAGCGGTGCTGCTTATGGTGCAATAATACATGAGATCATAGACTATTCCGCTAGTTTTACTATTTGTAATTTTTTCCATGAGTTTAGGAGCTCGAATTTCGAGGCTCACAATCTCGCGAAGCATGCTTTACAACTAGGTATTGGTCGCCATGTTTGGTTAGGCCATCCTAGCGAACTTACCTTCGTCCCTGTAAACATTGTGACGATCAATAAAAAGCTTCGTGGGAGTGTCTCAATTTTTTTATTTAAGTGACCGAAAAGTTTTAATAACACAGAAAAAAAATGTTTACATTAATCTAAATAATATTTAGATTCCACAAAAGAAACAAATAGTTTCAGATTCTAATAAAATTAAATTTGTGCACAAACTACCATTGACACCCTATGGACGTAATTGAATTAATCAAAAATTCAATTTAGAGTTCTGTAAATTCACGAAATGATAATTATGTAGTATTAAATATTTCCAAATATACTTTGGAGAAGTCACATTATCTCCTCTCATTAATTTTATTCGAAATATTTAAATGGCGTTAAAATTCCAAATGAGATCCAATTTCAAATGGAACTCCGAAATTCAAAGAACTTCAAATGAAATTTGTATCCACCACATTTGAGAAAGTCATTTTATTCTCACTCCATAGTATTTAATATGGTTTCAAAATATCTCATAGGAGTCGGAAAGAGAAGAAATTTAAACTCGATTTTTTAAACAATACACAAAAGTTTTAATTTCCCCTGAAAATCATAGCAACTCACTCAGTAATAATAAATATTAACATTCCAAAATTTGGAAAATTTTGGGATGTTACAGTAACGATTCATTACTCGCTCAACAGATCAGCACCTCTCACGAAGAATTTGTTGCTCCATGCTTAAAATGCCTTGAACGTGATAATGGAAATTCTTCAGCTGAATGTTTAAATGCTTTGACTGCTGCTATATCTTCCAATGTCTCTATGGTTTCAATTCCCTCATCTGAGGAGACCACGAGTGTCACTGACAAAAATGCAGGTCTGAAGGAATTGTACGTCAAAGCCTCAAAGGGCACCAAACTCTTTGTGGTGTGCTCAAGAAGCAGATTCTGAACAGGAACCCTAGGAAAGAGGGCATTGCTTTTGAGAGAAAGTTTAACACTGATGGATCTTATTAGAAACCTGAGCAGTATCCGAAAACCACATGGGTTGCTACAAAAGGACCTCCAGTTGATCCGTCCACTCTGTCTGGCTACAACTGTGATACTCCACATTTTTTGATGAGTCATTTGACTCCAACTATAAGCTATTCAAAAATCAAAATGGTGAAGTATTTGCTAGATTTGTTGGTACTAATTGCAGGAATGGTCCCCCAGTGAAGAAAATCTGGGTGCCCCAAAGTGTTCTTCAAAGCCTTCAGGTGAATGTCATCATGACCCCACCGAAGAGAAGGAACAACCCAAGGGCAAATTCTTCACCTGGACCAAAGTTGTCAAATGGACGCAGGCCAACTCATGCTCGTACTAACACTTCTATGCAGGGAAACAAACAGAGATCTGATGAATATGTGCATTATCCTTCAAATCACTATGTGCACAAAACTGCTAAGAATTTCTCTGCATATTCTTATGAGTACTACACTCCTACTATGAAAATAAATGCATATTCTTCAATGCCGGAGTTCTCTATCAATGCTTTGCGTTACATTGCTTCTCAGCCACTCATTCAGATGTGGGTGGTTAAGAAGAAGAACTAATCTGTTATGTAGGATCAGGTCTTTAGACACAATAAATGTCTGCTGAATTTGTTGAAGGCCTGACATAATGCTTGTTGGGATGCAAACTAATAATGATGAAATGCATTCTTTATTTCACACATCCCTATGCTGCTAGCTATTTGCTTACTGATCAAATTCACTGACAAAAATGATCATCATATTCTTCAACTGAAGCATATGAATTTGTAAGTGAGACTAATGCTTCTACAAGATGATACTCCAAAAGCTACTGAATGGGTTTTGGACAGTGTATGCACCAATCACATGACTGGTGACAGGAATCTCCTCGCCAATGCTCCCCTTGCTCCATCTCATCTGAAGCATTTCACCTATGCTGACAAAGGAAAAAAAGAAAGGTATTGGGTCTAGGTAAGGTTGCTATCTCAAAGGACCGACACATGGAAAAGGTGATGCTTGTCGAGTACCAAGGATACAACCTCATGTATGTCTCAATGCTTTGTGATCTTGGTATGATTGTCATCTTTGGCAAATATGGATGCATTGTGCTAATTGAATTTGACAAGTACAAAGTCTTCGAAGGCTTTAGGAGAGGTGATTTGTACATTGTAGATCTCTCTCTAGGTCCTCAACCAGCCATGTATCTACTGGCAAAAGCTTCAGAGTGCTGGCTATGGCATCAACGACTTGGACATGCTATCATGAGGAATTTGAGCACACTCGTCAAGAAGAAGCACATCATTGGCGTTGAGGGTGTCAAATTCATCAAAGATCACCTTTGCGGTGCTTGTGAGGCTAGAAAGATGACTAGATCCAAGCACTCTGAGAAGACTATCATGACCACTACTCATCCCTTTGAATTACTTCATATGGATCTCTTTGGTCCTACTCATTATGCCACACTAACCAATGCAGCATCACCTTATGGATTCGTCATAGTTGATGATTATTCTCGTTACACCTGGGTGCATATCATGAAGTGCATGGCGTCTTCAGACGATTTGCTGATCATGTCATGGTGAATTATGGCATCAAGATCAAGGATATCAGAAACGACAATGTCATCGAGTTCAAGAACACGGGCCCCGATGACTATCTTGACAAACTTGGTATCAGTCATGAGCTATCTGCTCCTTATACTCCTCAGCAGAATGGAATTGCTGAACGCAAGAACATGTCACTCATTGAGATGGCCCGCACTATGCTTGATGAATACAAGACTTCTCATTGATGGTGGCCTGAAGCAATTGATACTACTTGTCACATCATCAATCGGGTATATCTTCACAAATTCCTTAAGAAGACTTCATATGAGCTCCTCACTGACGAAAATCCCAATGTAAGTTATTCCAAAGTCTTCGGTGCTAAATGCTGGAGTAGAGATCCACATCACAATTCCAAATTTGCACCGAAAGTACATGAGGGTTTTATGCTTGGTTAAGGAAAGGACTCGCACGCCTACAAAGTCTTCAACACCTATCACAACAAGGTTGTTGAAACTGTAGATGTGTGGTTCGATGAAACTAATGGCTTGCAAAGAGAACACCTGCCTCCTATGCTAGATAATGCCTCCTGAGGAATCTATCAAGCTGATAGGCACTGTTGAAATAGTGCCAAATGAAGAAATAGCTAAAGAAGAAGTGATCATTACACATCATGAAGAAACTGCTACTATTGAAGAAAATGACTCTGAGGAAAATGCTCGACCTCAAAAAGGCCCTCGTCCAACTCATCCACGAGTGGCGAATGAAGTGCATATTGAGAAGATCCTCGACAATATCAATGCATTTGGTCCCCTCACTCACTCAAGAGCTTCACATCTACCTAACTATTGTGGGCATTTCTCATTTGTCTCTATCACAGAGCCCACCAAAGTTTATGAAGCATTTCTGGAGCCTGAGTGGATTCAAGCCATGAAAGAAGAATTGCAACAATTTGAGCTCAACAATGTGTGGGAGCTTGTGACTCATCCTGATCCACGCAAACACAATATCATTGGCACTAAGTGGATCTACCGCAACAAGCAAGACGAAAATGGCCAAGTGGTAAGAAATAAGGCATGTCTTATAGCACAAGGCTACACACAGGTTGAGGGTATTATTTTGGTGAAATATTCACCTATTGCTAGGCTTGAAGCTATTCGAATATTGCTTTCATATGCTAACCATCACAATATTCTCTTATATCAAAAGGATGTGAAAAGTGCATTCCTCAATGGTGAGCCTGACGAAGAAGTATATGTTGCTCAACCACCAGGTTTTGAGTATCTAAAGCATCCTCACAAAGTCTTCAGATTGAACAAGGCTCTCTATGGCCTCAAGCAAGCCCCACAGGCTTGGTATGATACTCTAAAGGAATTCCTAGAGAAAAAGGGTTTCAAACAGTTCACTTGATCCTACTCTTTTCACTAAGTCTTATGATGGTGAAATGTTCATATGCCAAATATATGTTGATGATATTATCTTTGGTTGCACTAACAAGCGTTTCAGTGATGAATTTGCATATATGATGCATGCATAATATCAAATGTCTATGATGGGAGAATTGAATTTCTTCCTTGGACTTCAAATTCATCAACAACCAAATGGCATCTTCATTTCTCAAGAGAAATATCTCAAAGGTTGCCTGAAGAAATTCGACATGCAAGACTGCAAAGGCCTCAAAATTCCAATGCCTACTGATGGTCAACTCGACACTGACGAAAATGGTAAAGATTTCGATCAAAAGGTATATCGCTCCATCATTGGTTCGCTTCTTTACCTATGTGCATCTAGGCCAGATATTATGCTTAGCGTTTGCATGTGTGCCCAATTTCAAGCGACACCGAAGGAATCACACCACCAGGTTGTGAAACGAATTCTTCGATATTTAGCTCACACACCAACGCTTGGATTATGGTATCTGTCAGTGTCAAAACCGGTGGATCTCGGGTAGGGGGTCCCAAACTGTGGATCTTGGATCGATGGGGAATAAGGGACGTGTGACACAATATTTACCCAGGTTCGGGGCCTCTCTAAGAGGTAATACCCTACGTCCTGCTAGATTGTATTGCTTGTGTATATGGGGATTACATAGTTGATCTACCACGAGATCAGATGAACTAAACCCTAAACTAGTAGGATGGTGCTTGTTCTCTAGCCTCTCTGAGACTAAGTCCCTGGTTTATATAGACACCGGGGGTATTAGGGTTACACAGTCGGGTACAACAAGGGAACATGCATGCTGAATCTTCCATCTTGACTTGGAGCGCACACCAAGGCACAAAAGATCTCCCGTCCGGATACAAAGCCGCTCCATAGTTCGGTCCACAAGCAACCATAGTGCAGCCCAACTGTCCAGCCCATGTGAGATAGGCCGACATCCCGAGGACCCCCTAGTCCCGGTCTCCCTCAATAGCCCCCGAACTAGCCTTCAATGCACAGGCTCCCAAGCGCCGTTCACTCTGTGCTTCCCAAAGTCTTCATCTTGTGAGGCGAGTTCTCCATCTTCTCACCGTTCGACTGATTCTAACAATTCGGTTGCCGACGACTTCCTACCGTGTCAAACTATCAATGGGCCCAAACCATTAATGTGGTCAAGGGCGACCCTTGATTTCCGTGCGTCTGCCAGAAGGCTAACGGTATTGTGTTTTTACAAAACCACTGTTCGGAGATCAGTGGACATGCATATTAAATTGGCCAAGGATGCATCGGGTGACCCATTCATCCCCTAGATAGTAATCCAATCCCATTCAAAGAAAACTCAAGGCAAATTGCCGGCGCCCCTCGCTCATCCTCGCGCCCTCACGGCCAACTCACGGGCGACTGGCCCAGCTGCTCTCTTTCACGCCTCCAGTTATGTGATCTCCTGTAGCAAGGGTACCTCCTAGCTACAGATCTTGTAGCCATCCATGCTGGATTGACCTCGGTGAACGGCGAAGCCTTGGTAGAGAACTTTCCCACTCCAAGCAAGGATGAGAGGGTATGCTTCATATATTTCCTTCTAAGAGGTATGGGATTCCCCATTCACCCTTTCTTAAGGGGCCTGCTAGAGTTTTACGGGATCCAACTCCACCACCTCACCCCTAGATCAATTATGCATATTTCTGGCTTCGTCGCCCTTTGGGAGATGTTTTTACGCTGCGAGGCTCACTTTGAGTTTTGGAGGAAGTATTTCTGCCTCGTCCCTCACACTCATGGGAGCCGATTTTTTTAAGTAGGCGAAGCCGAGGTGTTCCATATAACCGGCACGGGATATCCCATTGGGACCCCAAAGAAAGATCTCAAAGAATGGGCTTGGAAGAATAGGCGAAGAAAAGGACTCATCCCTGTGGTGCTACAATGGGACAAGTGACGCGTCCCACTACAAGCAGTAGGGATCGGATAACCAAATAGCGGTGGCCGCCATTTTGGTGGATCTTTTCAATGGCGAGGAAGAAGAATTTGCCCATCTGAGAAACTAGAAAGGCTACACGGGCTATAACCCCATCGAATGGGTAAGTTCAAACTTGTGTACATAGTCCGAACATTATATCTGAATACTCGGGCTATATACGAATACTGACGCCAGGTTGAAGGCATCAGTTGCCCCTCCCCTCAACCAGAAGACCATTCTCGCGACGATGACCCAGGATTTCATGAGGACCTAGAAATGTCCGTCGATTTTGAGGACGGGGTTATCTTTCAGGAAAGCCTTGATGGTTTCAAGGTGGCTATCATAGCAGATCACCCTGGGCTCCTCCCCTCCTCCACCATAAGTAGTAATAAGGCCTCTTCCCAAACAGGGTGTTCGCCTCGCGCTACTCCTGTTATGCTAACTTGTACTCCCAAGGGTCGCCGTACCTTGCGCCAAATATCGACGGGGGTGACGACGATTCCAACCAAGAAAGGAGCCCCCAAATGGAAGGTAGCCACGGGAGCTACACTAATGACGTCTTCGAAAAAAAAAGGTAGCGTAACTTTGAAGTGTTGTTAGCTCATCATTGGCTTCGCCGCTGCGGGGCTCTATTGACATTCAGTCCGGGCCTGCAGGAAAAAGGTACCACCCCGACTGTCCGAAGACATCAAGGAGGTGTCAGGGCACGATCGAAGATCCTCAGCATGGGCAAAGGTCAATGCAGGGGATCCCATTGCAGGAAGCCTTTAGAAGACCCTGAGGATGTCTCGGTCACCAATTCTGAAGTTGAAAGTGTGATGAATCATCGGCGACAGAAGGAATCCCTGCGCCATGCCTCTTATTTCCGATCAAGAATTCAATGTTTTTAATTCGGTCGACGCATACCTCAGAGCGACCCGAACAGGCCTTGAGGGGATTGCCAACCTTCTATCAGCCAATATCCATGTAAGAGATGGGTTCTGACAACCGAATATAAATGCTAACCTAGTAGCCTTGAGCCTTGATTCGGGTGGGACGACCGAGTTAATGGTTTGTGAATATAAATATTTATTGTTTTCGGCGGGCTTCAAAGGACCAGAACAAGAAACTGTCCGATGACCTGGATTTGAGCCGAACACAATTGGTGGTTGCGAAAGCCGAATTAGAGGCGGTGAAGAAGTTCACCAGCGAGGCCCATAGTGAGGGGAAGCTTTTAGCATGCATTAATTATGCCAATGTGCCCTGTTTAACAACGGCCTTTTTTATCGCAGCTGAATCCATAGGTCAACTACAAAATGACCTGGATGCCGCCAAAGAGTCCCAGTGGTATGTTGAGTCATAGCATGAAGCTGGTATTCACGTTCTAAAACGAAGCCATGAGGAGAACAACAAGCTGAAGCTGGAAAACCAATAGCAGGCCAAAGAACTAGAGAGTATGAAGACTCAATTAACACAGGCGCTTGAAGAGAACCAGAAATTGAAAAGCGGCCTATTCAGTAAGTAATTTATAAACTTTGGTATGTATACATTCGCGATGCGTGAGCATAAAGGACATGCCCTTCATTCTGATAGGTCTATTGACTGGTCGGCCCGGAGAGATGCCCAGTCCTTTGGCAGTAAACTCGTAAAGGAGTTGTCTGTTGTTCATGAGAAGGCTCAAAAAGCTACGAAGAACTTGATCATGGCATTATGTCCGGTCGAGGTGGCGCCAGACGATATGGCTGAACTGGTTGATCATTCTAAAGGAGCTCGATGACGCTTTGAGTTATGGAAGATATCAGCCTGTCGAGATGGGGCGCGAGAAGCATGGGCTATGGTGAAGACCCGATTCACCATACTCCAGCTGGAGCGGATGGCTCGTGTGGGACCAAGTGATTCCCGCAGCTCGATACTCCCAGCAGGACTATGTCCTAGATAGCCTAATAAACAATGTGGACAAAGAGTGAGGTGTTTGATTCTATGTAGCTACATACTTTACATCAAATCTTCTCGATCCTCACTTTAAACATTGTCTTAACCGCCATCGATTTGACCTCCCGACCCGGTGGTCGAGTGTTCCATATTATGTGACCTGAGGCAACAGGAAATCACTTCCGGTAACTAGGCAATCCGGCCATTTAGTACGAATAGACAAAAACGCGCGCAGAGAGTTATGTTATATTACTTTTTTACGTAAGAAACATCTTCTGAAGAAAATAGTTCCTTCATGGGTTTCTTTCTTCAGGCTTGTCTTATAAAACAGAGACATAGTGTTCGGATACCTAGAGTATGCGGATAATGGTCAATGCGGGGACCGAATCTCCTATATCATGGTGGCGATCACCTGACTTATTATCATCTCCCTTATTGCCGACCTGAAAGTGCAACTAATCCCTAGGTGGTTTTGGTAATTCATAACAACATATAGCTCATTGAACTAATATCCTTCAAGATGATTATTTCCAGAAGTTCAATGATTGGCATGGCATGGACTAGAGATGTGGACCCCTCAAAATGTTGAGGACAAATATTGGCAAAAGCTCAAGACTCTTCATTTCTATTTTGGTGATCCAAGATCACATTGAGTCCATAGGAAAGCCAGTACCATTAAAAGGGGATGAGGTGTTGCTTAATGGTCTACTTGCTCAAAATGCTTAGTGATATGCTCCAAAACCCTCAACCACTTTCTCATATCCAAATACGTCCTAAACCTAAAGTCAAACTCGGCCCCACCGATTTGATTCATCCGGCGCCACCGAGTTCACTTGACATAGCCATAGCCAGAAACCCTAATCAGTTTGGTCTGACCGATAGGGATCTCGGTCTCACCAAGATGGGATTGCAAACTCTCCGTTTCCCTTCGTAACGTTTCGGTCTTACCGAAATGAGCGATCGATCCCACCGAGTTTGCAATGCAAACTCTCTGTTTCCCTTTCGTAACGTTTCAGGCTTACCGAAAGGAGCGATCGGTCCCACCGAGTTTGCCTGACCAACTCTCTGTTAACCTATTACTGAAATCAGTCTAACCGAGTTGAAGTGATCGGTCAAACCGAGATTTAGTTTTGCCCTAACCCTAGCGCATCGGTCGCACCAAGTTGATCATGTCGGTCCCACCGAAAATCCTAACGTTCACATTTTGGACTGAATCGGTCTCACTAAGTTTATAAATTCGGTCTGACCGAGTTGGCTCTTTTGTGTGTAACGGTAAGATTTTGTGTGGAGGCTATATATACCCCTCCACCCTCCTCTCCATTAGAGAGAGAGCCATCAGAACGTTCCTACACTTCCAGCATTCATTTTCTGAGAGAGAACCACCTACTCATGTGTTGAGACCAGGACATTCCAATCCAACCACAAGAATCTTGATCTCTAGCCTTTCGCAAGTTGCTTTCCACTCAAATCATCTTTCCACCATAGCCAAATCTATGAGAGAGAGTTGAGTTTTGGGGAGACTATCATTTGAAGCACAAGAGCAAGGAGTTCATCATCAATAGACTATCTATTACCTTTTGGAGAGTGGTGTCTCCTAGATTGCTTAGGTGTCACTTGGGAGCCTCCGTCAAGATTGTGGAGTTGAACCAAGGAGTTTGTAAGGGCAAGGAGATCGCTTACTTCGTGAAGATCTACCCAAGTGAGGCAAGTCCTTCGTGGGAGATGTCCATGGTGGGATAGACAAGGTTGCTTCTTCGTGGACCCTTCGTGAGTGGAGCCCTCCGTGGACTCGCGCAACCATTACCCTTCGTGGGTTGAAGTCTCCATCAACATGGATGTACGATAGCACCACCTATCAGAGCCACGCTAAAAATCTCCGTGTCTACATTACGTTTTCTCCTTCCAAACTCCTCCCTTTACCTTCATGTGCAATGATTTACATTCCGCTGCTATACTCTTAGAATTGCATGTGTAGGTTGATTGCTTGACTTGTGCTAAGTTGTTAAAATCTGCCAAGACTTAAAATTGGGAAAAGACTAGATTTTTATTTGGTCAAGTACTCTAATCACCCCCCCTCTAGACCTACTTTCGATCCTACAAGTGGTATCAGAGCTTTGGTCTCCATTTGCCTTGATTTCCATAGCTTTGGTGATCATAGACTTGGTTTCACAACCTAGGAGAGTATGGCGTCTAGTGAGGGAAATTACCACCGTAGAGGTCCTTACTTTGATGGTACTAATTTTGCTAGTTGGAAGCATAAGATGAAAATGCATATTCTTGGACTAACCCCGCCGTTTGGGCTATTGTGTGTATTGGCTTGCAAGGTGAATTCTTCGATGGAAGGGAACCGAATCGTGAAGTTACCGCGGAAGAATTGAAGATGTTGCAATACAATGCTCAAGCTTGCGATATTCTCTTCAACGGATTCTGCCCCGAAGAATTCAAAAAAAATCAGCCATCTTGGGAATGCAAAGGATATTTGGGATACTTTGATATGCACGAAGGTACCGACTCCTGATACGTCTCCAACGTATCTACTTTTTCTCATGATTTTCCTCTTGTTTTGGACTCTAATTTGCATGATTTGAATGAAACTAACCCCGGACTGGCGCTATTTTCAGAAGAACTACCATGGTGTTGTTTTTGTGCAGAAATAAAAGTTCTCGGAATGGAAAAAAAACTTCCCGAGGATTTTTTATATCAATAAAAAGAATTTCTGGAGCCAAGACCTGGCGGAGAGGGGAACCTGGGTGGGCACAACCCACCAGGGCGCGCCCCCTCTCCTGGCGCGCCGAGGTGGGTTGTACCCACCCGGTGGCCCCGCAGATGACCCCCTTGATACTATAAAATCACATATTTCCAGAAAAAACAGAGAGAAAGAATTATCACGATCCACGAGACAGAGCCGCCGCCAAGCCCTCTTCTTCCTCGGTAGGGCAGATCTGGTGTCCGTTTGGGGCTTCGGAGAGGGGGATCTTCGTTCGTCGTCATCGCCAACCCATCTCCATCGCCAATTCCATGATGCTCCCCACCAGGAGTGAGTAAATCCTTCGTAGGCTCACTGGTCGGTGAGGAGTTGGATGAGATTCATCATGTAATCGAGTTAGTTTTGTTAGGGCTTGATCCCTAGTATCCACTATGTTCTTAGATTGATGTTGCTATGACTTTGCCATGCTTTATGCTTGTCACTTTGGGCCTGGGTGCCATGAACTCAGATCTGAACCGTTTATGAATTCATCATTATATCCATGTTTTATATCTGATCTTGCAAGTCATAGTCACCTACTACGTGTTATGATCCGGTAACCCCGGAGTGACAACAATCGGGCCCACTCCTGATGATGACCGTAGTTTGAGGAGTTCATGTATTCACTATGTGTTAATGCTTTGTTCCTTTACTCTATTAAAAGGAGGCCTTAATATCCCTTAGTTTCCAATATGGACCCCGCTGCCACGGGACGGTAGGACAAAAGATGCCATGCAAGTTCTTTTAATAAAGCATGTATGACTATCTATGAAATACATGCCTACATTATATCGATGAACTGGAGCTAGTGCCGTATCACCCTAGGTTATAACTGTCACATGATGAATATCATCCAACAAGTCACAGATCCAATGCCTACGAATTTATCTTATATTGTTTCTGCTAAGTTACTACTGCTATCATCACTGTTACACTTGCTAAAAAATTACTGCTATCACTGTTACCGTTACTGTTACTGCTGTTACTATTATCAAAACTATCAAACTACTTTGCCACTGATTACTTGCTGCGGATAATTAATCTTCAGGTGCGGTTGAATTGACAACTCAGCTGCTAATACCTTCAAATATTCTTTGGCTCCCCTTGTGTCGAATCTATAAATTTGGGTTGAATACACTACCCACGAAAACTGTTGCGATCCCCTATACTTGTGGGTTATCAAGACCTTTTTCTGGTGCCGTTGCCGGGGAGCATAGAAATATTTGTTGAGTCACTTGGGATTATTAACAATTTATCACGATGGAGAATCTGAAGGATCCTAAGACTAAGATATTTCCCTCAAAGACGAGGGGAGGTAAGGAACAACCATCCAGTTCTGCTTTAGATTCACCTTCTGTTTTGAGTAAACTTGCAACACCACCACATGCTATCAATTCTAATACGTCGCAAGTTATTGATGTGACGCCCGGATACTTAAGCTACAGTAAACCCCTGCTAATGGTGCCACGTCATCACATTACTCTTGCTAATCCTCACTTGATCCAAATCACTGTTCTTATTCCAACTCAAAATTTAAAGTCAAAATTCAAAACTTGCCAAACATGAGAACTAAAATAATCGAGTTCTTACAAATAATCGTTTGTTAATATTGGTGGTGAACAAACTTTTTATAAAGTGGCTTAGTGCCCAAAAATAAAGTAAAACAGAGGCACTAAATTGAAAAAAAAAACTATACTAAAAGAGCAGAGAGCCCCCCCCCCCCCCAATGTTTCCCTAAGGGCCTTAAACCCCCCTAGCTGGCCCAAACCTTTTCCCCTCCCCGGTCGCCTCCCTGTACAACCGACCGAGGGGCGCGGTCGCCGCTGGACCCCCTCGCCGGCATCGACGGGGGAGGATAAGGACTCCCCGCCCCCTCAGGCTCCTCCCTCCCTGCTCCACCCACTCGCCCACTTGCCTCCTCTCGGCCTCGTCAGCACCCAAGATATTTCCCCGTCGCTTGTTCCCCTCTCCCTCGAGCGCTCTCTCCTCCAAGAACACTGTCGTCACTGTGCACTCCGAGATCCTGCGGCAACCCGCGTTTCCTCGCCCGTGGCTCGTGTCCACGAGCTTCGCCTCGCTCGCCTCCGTCGAGTTGGCACTCTGCTTCGTCTCGGGGAGTAGCGCGTCAACCTCATCGTCTTCGTCAACGGTCATAGCCACCGGAACCTCGCCGTCGATCTTCTCCAACGCCGGCCACCACCAGCCCTCACCAAGCCCACTCGTGCACACCTGCAGGACCACGGTGAGCCAGAGGTCATTCCCCCTCGCTCGCTAGCTCGATCCCGCGCCCGTAGCTTCCCCCTCGTCATGCCCGAGCTTGTTGCCGCGATGGTACTCGCATTCGTGGCCACGACTCGCGGAAATCGTTGCCGTCCACCCCATCGTGCTCGCGCCCTCGACCCTGACGCCCACGTTGACCGCCATCGCCGGCCCCTGCTCGCCGGACCGCCCCAGCCGCTCCTTGCCGCTACCTCCCGCTCCCCGCGCACTATCGCGCCCAGCTCGGCACAGGTCCACGCCGGCCACCGCTCGCCGGCCGTACTGCGCCGACCGCTGCGGCGCTGCCTAGTCCCTCCTCCCGTCGCACCTACTCCGGCCGACCGGCGCGCAGCCACGGCGCCCCGCATCGAGCAGTGCGTGGCCGTCGCCTGGTCTGCCTCAGCGGGCACCCTCGCCAGCTGTTAAGCCCGCTCCAGTGGCTTTTGTGCCACTGGCAGCTGGGGCCCTCTCCCCTGTTTTGTATTAAAAAAGAAAGAGAAAGAAAATAATTTAATAAAAATAATTAACTTAATTAAACTGGTTTAATTAGAATTAATTAGCTAAATCTTCTAGTTTAGTTAACTAAACTGTTAGACTAGCCTAATGAGTCTATGACAGGGGGACCCCACCCCTGGCGACCGATCAACGTTATTTGGTCAATCGAGACCCCAGGCCCACCGATCGACCTACGGTACATACGTGTACACAATTTGAGTACCCGTAGCATTTTAGTCTTTGTTTTCGAATTAATAATAATTTTAGAAAATGTTTAAAACTTTGAAAAATAATATAAAATAATCCGTATCTCGGATCGAAAAACTTTGTACATGAAAGTTGCGCAGAACGACGAGACGAATCTGGATACGTCCTCCGTCCATCTGACACACGTCCCTAGCATAGCAAACGGGAAAACTTTCCCCTCCGGTTCATCTGTCTGACAGACGTCCGGAACCGGGAAAACTTTCCCGGATGTTTTCCCCCTTCGCCAGTATCGCCTAACGCTACGTTAGAACACATCTAGCTCTGCTTGTTGTCCTGTTATGCTCTTGCTTGCTATGTATTTACTGTTTCTTCCCCCTCTTCTCTCCGGTAGACCCCGAGACTGCCGCTGATGCCGCTGTGATCAACTACGTCGACGACGACCCTCCTTGTCTGAGCAACCAGGCAAGCCCCCACTTTGATCATCCCGATATCACCCATTCTATACTCTCATGCTTGCATTAGATATTGCTACTGTTATTGTTTGCTCCTATTCTGATGCATAGCCTGCTTTTGTACCTGCTATTGTTACCTACCTGCTTACCCAAAACTGCTTAGTATAGGTTGGTTAGTGATCCATCAGTGACCCCCACTTGTCCTTGTTGCCATTGCATCATCATCGACGACTCGAGCTACATGATCGACGACCAGAGCCCGACACCGCACATCACATCACGCCCCTTTAGTTGTTCGACTCTGCAGAGCTACTATCGAGTGCCGAGGGTGATCCCTCATAACGCACTCCTGATGATAATTCTGTAGTGTAGCTATTCGGTCGTGGTCATCGAGGGTGATTTCCTCCTTCACCATTCCCGATACGGCTCTGTCGTGCACCCCGTCAAGTGTGAACCTTGAGGGCAGTTCCTCTTACGTTCACCTTGATGATTACATCGAGTGGAATCCTCCGAGGGTGATTCCTTGGGTTTTCCCCTTGATGTTTGGACACACGGTTACCTTGACATTTACTTGAGACCTTTGGGAAAGTCGGGCGGGCCCGGAGAGCACCCGCAAGATGGTTACGAGGCACGGCCGGGAAGTCTGGCAGCCCTCGAGTGGGCTGGGCTTGCCCTTGCCGTATTTCCTCGAGGCAGGCGGCGGGGTCACATTATCGTGAGTCTCTGCTTTCGTCTCCAGCGAGCTAATAATACACTATGGTTTGGGTATTTGTTACGAATTGGCCTTTGGCCTTTACGCTAAACCACCACGTGAGAATAGTTATGGGCCTCGGCGTCGTAGTATCGGCGAAGCTTTGTCGGGCGTCGATTCGGCATCGTGGGCTGTCGAGCGGTGCCATCCAGTATGAGGTGGTGCTCGTCCCGGCTCGTCGCACAACGACCCGGAGTGCTGCGGGCGATGGGCCCAGACCCCGGAGTTCTTAGGAGGTAGACCGGCGGGGACCTCTCTGCTGAGCCTAGGTAGGGTTGCGACGTGTTGATCTTTTGAGGCCGGGCATTGACCCCAGAAAGGGGTGTCCGGCCAGAGTGATCGAGCGTGTTGGAAAACGTGGTGCACCCCTTCAGGGAAGATCTTTATTCGAATACCGTGTCCACGGTAGTGTACGTTCAGACTTATATCTTGATCTAATACAACTAGAAATGGATACTTAAGATATGTGGCTCCGGGATCGCTTTCTCGCAGGGAGTCGAGGAAGGATCTGGGCATTAATGTTACAACATGCTTGATAATTAAACTGCTATTCTTTACTCTTCTACATGCTGCAAGATGCTTGGAGCTGCTTGAAGATGCTAGTCTTCGATAGGCTAGGCCTTCCCCTATTACGGCATTCTGCAGTTCGGTCCTGAATCTGACCCTTCCATTTGATACCAATGCATACTTAGTATAGATCTGATGCTTGCGAGTACTTTGGATGAGTACTCACGGTTGCTTTGCTCCCCCTTTTCCCCCTTCCTTCTTCTTTCCAGTTGATGCAACCAGATGGTGGATCCTTGGAGCCAGATGCCACCACCAACGGATGCTACCACTTGGAGACTGCCGACGACTAGGAGTAGTTAGGAGGTCCCAGGCAGGAGGCCTTGCCTCTTCGATCGTGTTGCTTTTGTGCTAGCATTCTTAAGGCATCCTTGTTTAACTTATGTCTGTACTCAAATATTATTGCTTCCGCTGACTCTTGTGTATCGAGCTTGTATTCAAGCCTTCGAGGCCCCTGGCTTGTAATATAAAGCTTGTATTATTTTGATTTGTGTCTAGAGTTGTGTTGTGATATCTTCACGTGAGTCCCTGATCTTGATCGTACACATTTGCGTGTATGATTAGTGTACGGTCGAATCGGGGGCGCCACAAGTTGGTATCAGAGCCGACTGCCTGTAGGATCGCCCTTTCCAACTCCTTGGCCGAAATTGAGTATAGTCTTTGAAAAACTGATTTACTAACATGGATGTGTGGCTTACGGGCCCACGTCGCCATTGGGTGGTATTAGGATCTTTTACTCCTCGACCTTTACTCTGGGACTCTGTTCTCTCTTTTATTCAGGTTAAATGATTTTGCTAACTCTATCCTAGGTTCTCGTGATCACATCCATCCGGAGATTCGTACTACGCCTTTCTTGAATTGAGGGATAGGATCTGCTTCACATTGTTCACTGACCTCAGGATCCTCTTATCGAGGGCACTCTGCATCGTCACTTGCTAATCCCTCACTCAACAGGTTTTCCCTGACGTGGATGTAGACTTTGCCATGTCGCATTGAGGTATCCCTCCATCGCGTGCATATCTGCCGCCTAGCATGTCTAAGGTTTTTTCTCTTGTCTGAATTCATACGAACAACATGTAATTGGCCCCGCATATGTATCGGTATGTTTTTAATGACTACTGCCTTGTACATACTGCGCCTTTGCCCATTGCTCTAGTAACATCATGAATGACTCCATACACTTGCTCCACCCTTTGCTAAACTACCCCCTGTTGCATTTTAAGCAGGATGGTTAGACCTACTGGTCGTGGCCGTGGTGGCGATAATCCACCACCTCCCGAATACATGGCCAGAATGATACAGTAGTTTGATGCTGAATCGCCAGTTCATGAAAGGAGTCATGTTGAATCAGCAGCCAGCCCCCGTAACACTACAAGAGTTTGCGCGTCTCAATCCTGTCATCTACCACAGCTCAACTCAGCCACTTGATGCTGATGACTGGCTCCATGACATCACTTTCGAGCTGGAGTCTGCTGATGTAGCCCTTGCCAACGATGTCACCTTCGCGACCTATTATCTGAAAGGCCCCGTTGCTCAATGGTGGGATAGCCACAGTCATTCCTTACCTGTTGGAACCGCCATTGCTTGGCCGGAATTCCAAACTGCATTCCGTGGGCCAATGTCGTACCACTATGGTTAGTCTTAACGTCCCCGTTGAGATTGAACGATTTGAATTCCATGTTTCCCCCATTGTTTTGAATTCTTCCAATATCGACCTCATTCTGGGCATGGAATGGTTGAAGACACACACTGCTTCAATCAGTTGCGCCACTAAAACCGTCCATCTACTCCATCCTTCGAGTGAGATAGTAAGCTACCATGCTCATCTTGTTCGAAATGCTGAAGCATGGTTTATTCCTTGAACGCGTAAATGCTTCTCCTATTGTGAGAATTGAAAACGCTACAGTCGATTGTGAATTTCAAGGTGCCTTTTCAGCAGAACTACCCAGTCCATTACCTTGAACTTACTGCTGTTAAATTAGCACTGAAATTGTGGCAACATTTCCTTCTTGGTAATCGTTGCAGGATCTTCACCGATCATCAACGTCTGTAGTATCTATTACTCAGCTAGATCTGGATCTTCGAAGCAGCGACGTATGCAATTACAGACTATGACTAGGTATTTCTTATACCCCTGGCAAGCTAATGTAATGGCCGATGCCCTGAGTCGCAAGTCTAACTGCAACAACCATATGGCTTATCAAGCTCAACCCCTGCAAGATGATCTCATTTACAGAGAGCATCCAATCCGCGTTCTCGTTCTAACAGAACGTTGCACCCGTTTGAGGGCTATCAAATTTCTAAAAGGTTTAGTGCTCAAATATGAAGCCACGTGAGAACTTGAGGATCGTCTTCGAGATGAATACCCCGTTTTGTCTCCTTCTACCTCCTAAAATCTCGGGACGAGATTTATTGTAGTGGAGGAGAATTGTGAAGCCCGGATACTTAAGCTACAGTAAACCCCTGCTAATGGTGCCACGTCATCACATTACTGTTGCTAATCCTCACCTGATCCAAATCACTGTTCTTATTCGAACTCAAAATTTAAAGTCAAAATTCAAAACTTGCCAAACATGAGAACTAAAATGTTCGAGTTGTTGCAAATAATCGTTTGTTAATATTGGTGGTGAACAAGCTTTTTATAAAGTGGCTTAGTGCCCAAAAATAAAGTAAAACAGAGGCACTAAATTGAAAAAAAATGCTATACTAAAAGAGCAGAGAGCCCCCCCCCCCCATGTTTCCCTATGGGCCTTAAACCCCCTGGCCGGCCCAAACCTTTTCCCCTCCCGATTAGCCTCCTGTACAACCGACCGAGGGGCGTGGTCGCTATCGAACCCACTCGCCGGCATCGTGACGGGAGGATAAGGACCCCCCGCCACCTCAGGCTCCTCCCTCCGTGCTCCACCCACTCGCCCACTTGCCTTCTCTCGGCCTCGTCAGCACCCGAGATATTTCCCCGTCGCTTGTTCCCTCTCCCTCGTGCGCTCTCTCCTCCAAGAACACTGCCGTCGCCGTGCACTCCGAGATCCCGCGGCAATCAGCGTTTCCTCGCCCGTGGCTCGTGTCCACGAGCTTCGCCTCGCTCGCCTCCGTCGAGTTGGCACTCTGCTTCGACTCGGGGAGTAGCGCGTCAACCTCATCGTCTTCGTCAACGGTCACGGCCACCGGAACCTCGCCGTCGATCTTCTCCAACGCCGGCCACCACGAGCCCTCCCCAAGCCCACTCATGCACACCTGCAGGACCACGGTGAGCCAGCGGTCATTCCCCCTCGCTCGCTAGCTCGATCCCGACCTCGTAGCTTCCCCCTCGTCATGCCCGAGCTCGTTGCCGCGATGGTACTCGCCGCCGTGGCCACGACTCGCGGAGCTCATTGCCGTCCACCTCCTCGTGCTTGCCCCTCGATCCTGACGCCCGCGTTGACCGCCATCGCCGGCCCCTGCTCGCCGGACCGCCCCAGCCGCTCCTTGCCGCTACCTCACACTCCCCGCGCACTGTCGCACCCAGCTCGGCACATGTCCACGCCGGCCACCGCTCACCGGCCCTACCGCCGACCGCTGCCGGCGCTGCCTAGTCCCCTCCTCCCCATCGCACCTACTCCGGCCGGCCGCGCACTGCCGGCGCCCGCATCGAGCAGCCGTGGCGTTGCAGGTCTGCCAGCGGGCACCCTCGCCCGCGCCTGTTAAGCCCGCTCCAGTGGCTTTTGTGCCACTGGCAGCTTGGGCCCTCTCCCCTGTTTTGAATTTAAAAAAGAAAGAGAAAGAAAAATAATTTAATAAAAATAATTAACTTAATTAAATTGGTTTAATTAGAATTAATTAGCTTAATCATCTTGTTTAGTTAACTAAACTGTTAGACTAGCCTAATGAGTCTATGACAGGGGGACCCCACCCCCTGTTGACCAGTCAAACGTTGACTGGTCAATTGGGACCCCCAGGCCCACCAGTCAGCCTCTGGTACACTTCTGTGTACACAGAGCTGGGTACCCGTAGCATTTTAGTCTTTGTTTTCGAATTAATAATAATTTCAGAAAACGTTTAAAATTTGAAAAATAGTATAAAACAATTCGTAGCTCGGATCGAAAAACTTTGTACATGAAAGTTGCTCAGAACGACGAGACGAATCTGGATACGTCCTCCATCCATCTGACACACGTCCCTAGCATAGAAAACGGGAAAATTTTCCCCTCCGGTCATCTGTCTGACAGACATCCGGAACCGGGAAAACTTTCCCGGATGTTTTCCCCCTTCGCCAGTATCGCCTAACGCTACGTTAGAACACGTATAGCTTTGCTTGTTGTCCTGTTATGCTCTTGCTTGCTATGTATTTACTTTTTCTTCCCCTTCTTCTCTCCGGTAGACCCCGAGACTGCCGCTGATGCCACTGTGATCAACTACGTCGACGACGAACCTCCTTGTCTGAGGAACCAGGCAAGCCCCCCCCCCCCCTTTGATCATCCCGATATCACCCATTCTATACCCTCATGCTTGCATTAGATATTGCTACTGTTATTGTTTGCTCCTATTCTGATGCATAGCCTGCTTTTGTACCTGCTATTATTACCTACCTGCTTACCCTAAACTGCTTAGTATAGGTTGGTTAGTGATCCATCAGTGACCCCCACTTGTCCTTGTTGCCCCTGCTTCATCATCGACAACTCGAGCTACATGATCGACGACCAGAGCCCGACACCGCACATCACATCACGCCCCTTTAGTTGTTCGACTCTGCAGAGCTACTATCGAGTGCCGAGGGTGATCCCTCATAATGCACTCCTGATGATAATTCTGTAGTGTAGCTATTCGGTCGTGGTCATCGAGGGTGATTTTCTCCTTCACCATTCCTGATACGGCTCTGTCGTGCAACCCCTCAAGTGTGAACCTCGAGGGCGGTTCCTCTTACGTTCACCTTGATGATTACATCGAGTGGAATCCTCCGAGGGTGATTCCTTGGGTTTTCCCCTTGATGTTTGGACACAGGTTATCTTGACATTTACTTGACACCTTTAGGAAAGTCGGGCGGGCCCGGAGAGCACCCGCAAGATGGTTACGAGGCACGGCCGGGAAGTCTGGCAGCCCTCGAGTGGACTGGGCTTGCCCTTGCCGTATTTCCTCGAGGCAGGCGGCGGGGTCACATTATCGTGAGTCTCTGATCGACTCCGCGAGCTAATAATACACTATGGTTTGGGTATTTGTTCTGAATTGGCCTTTGCCCTTTACGCACCAACCACCACGTGAGAATAGTTATGGGCCTCGACATCGCAGTATCAGCCGAAGCTTTGTCAAACGTCCAGTTCAGCATTGTGGGCCTGTCAGGCCAGTGCCATCCAGTATGAGGTGGTGCTCGTCCCGGCTCGTCGCTGTGACCGGTCTTTGCGGGCGATGGGCCCGAACCCGAGTGCTTAGGAGGTAGACCGGCGGGGACCTCTCTGCTGAGCCTTGGTAGGGTTGCGGCGTGTTGATCTTAGAGGCGGGCATTGACCCCGAGAAAGGTGTGTCCGGCCGGAGTGATCGGCGTGTTGGAAAAGCGTGGTGCACCCTGCAGGAAGATCTTTATTTGCATGTCGTGTCCCACGGTAATGGGCGTTCAGACTTATATCTTGATCTAATACAACTAGAAATGGATACTTAAGATATGTGGCTCGGGATCGCTTTCTCATGAGTCGAGGAAGGATCTCTGGGCATTAATGTTACAACATGCTTGATAATTAAACTGCTATTCTTTACTCTTCTACATGCTGCAAGATGCTTGGAGCTGCTTGAAGATGCTAGTCTTCGATAGGCTAGGCCTTCCCCCCTATTCTGGCATTCTGCAGTTCAGTCCACAGATACAGCCCTTCCATTTGATACCAATGCATACTTAGTATAGATCTGATGCTTGCGAGTACTTTGGATGAGTACACACGGTTGCTTTGCTCCCCCTTTTGCCCCTTCCTTCTTGTTTCCGGTTGATGCAACCAGATGGTGGATCGTTGGAGCCAGATGCCACCAACGACGGATGCTACCACTTGGAGACTGCCGACGACTAGGAGTAGTTAGGAGGTCCCAGGCAGGAGGCCTTGCCTCTTCGATCGTGTTGCTTTTGTGCTAGCCTTCTTAAGGCATCCTTGTTTAACTTATGTCTGTACTCAGATATTATTGCTTCCGCTGACTCTTGTGTATCGAGCTTGTATTCGAGCCCTCGAGGCCCCTGGCTTGTAATATAAAGCTTGTATTATTTTGATTTATGTCTAGAGTTGTGTTGTGATATCTTCACGTGAGTCCCTGATCTTGATCGTACACATTTGCGTGTATGATTAGTGTACGGTCGAATCGGGGGCGTCACAATTGATGATGCTACTTCTACTATGAATGATGCTTATGATGATGCTAGTACCTTGCTTGATAATGATGTGCCACTTGGTGAATTTCTTGATGAACAAATTGCTAGTGTAATACAACATGATGTTGTTGAATCTGATGATGAGCTTGAAACTGAATTTCCTGAAACACCTGCTAGAACTAGTCTTCCTAGATATGAATTTCCTAAGGTACTGGAAGGTTATGTTATGAAAGAGGAGACAACTTGAGATATTTTTGCTTGTAAGGATAGAGATGATCTAGAGAAATTATTATGCAAGTATAAAGAAAAATCTCTGAATGCTAGAATGAAATGTGATCCTAAGTTTGCCACTTCACCTATCTTTATTGATGATAAGGATTATGAATTCTCTGTTAACCGAGAGTTAATTACTTTGGTTGAATCTGATCCTTTCCATGGTTACGAAACCGAAATTGTTATGGCACATCTTATTAAGTTGAATGATATAGCCACCCTTTTTACTCATGATGAGAAGAGTCGCTATTACTTTATTCTCAAATTAGTTCCTTTCTCATTAAAGGGTGATGCTAAAGCTTGGTAAAATAATCTTGCTCCTGGTTGTGTGCGTAGTCCCGAGGATATGATTTATTACTTCTTTGAAAAATATTTCACTGCTCATAAGAAACAATCTGCTTTACAGGAAATATTTAAATTTGTGTAAACTAAAGAAGAGAGTCTCCCACAAGCTTGGGGGAGGCTTTGCGAGTTACTTAATGCTTTGCCTGATCATTGTCTTAAGAAAAACCAAATACTTGATATCTTCTATAATGGACTAACCGATGCTTCTAGGGACTTCCAAATAGTTGTGCTGGTTGTGTTTTCAGGGAATGAACTATGCTCAAGCTGAAGAATTATTGAATAACATATTTGAAAAGTTATGATGATTGGACTCTTCCGGAACCACTGGCTAAACCCGCTCCGAAGAAGAGTGGTATATTATATCTCAGTCCTGAAGATATGCAAGAGGCAAAGAAATCTATGAAGGAAAAATGTATTAAAGCTAAGTATGTTAAAAATTTACCTCCTATTGAAGAAACACATGGGCTTAATACACCACTAATGCCTAAGGTGGTAGATGTAAATTCTCTTATGAAGTTCAATGAAAATGATAATCCTCACAATATGCACCCTAGTCAATGCCTTTATGAGTTTGTAAACTATATTAGAAAACAAGATCACTTCATTGCAAATGTTATGAAACAATTGAAATATAATTCTGATATGATTGCTTGCTTGAGTGACTTGTTATTTAGAATCTCAAATGATGTTAGAGGTGTTGGAAAACATGCTTCTATCGTTCAAACTCGGTTAGAACAAGTTGCTAAATCTCAAAGGGAATTGCTTGATGAAATGAATAATAATATACATGACTTTTCTGTTAGAGTTGCAACTAGAGGAGGTAAAATGACCCAGGAACCACTTTATCCTAAGGGTCACCCAAAAATAATTGAACAAGATTCAGAAACAAATAACACTAATGCACCTAGTCCTTCTAGAAAGAAAAAGAAGAAGAAAAATGATAGGACTTTGCACACTTCTAGTGAACCTAAAATAGAAAAACCTGCTGATAATGAAAATGAAAATGAAACTTCTATCTCTAATGTTGAAACTCAATCTGGTAAATAACACTCGCCTAGTGATACTGAAAAAGATAATGATGAGGTTCATGAAGACACTCAACCAAATAATGAAAAAGAACCAGATAATGATGTTGAGATAGAACCACCTGTTGATCTTGATAACCCACAACCCAAAAATAAAAGGTATGATAAAAGATATTTTATTGCTAGAAAACACGGTAAAGAAAGAGAACCATGGGTGTAAATACATATGGCTTTTCTACCCAACTCAACTAAAAAGAATGATGATGAAGAATTTGAACGCTTTGCTGAAATGCTGAGGCCAGTCTTTTTGCGGACCCGCTTGACTGATATCTTGAAAATGCTTCCTTATGCAAAGTACATGAAAGACATCATCACAAATAAGAGAAAAATACCGGAAGCTAAAATCTCCACTATGCTTGCTAATTACACTTTTAAAGATGGAGTACCTAAAAAACTTGGAGATCTAGGAATACCAACTATACCTTGCTCTAGCAAAAAGAATTATGTGAAAACTGCTTTGTGTGATTTAGGAGCTGGTGTTAGTGTTATGCCTTTCTCTTTATATAAAATACTTGCTCACACCTACTGAAATATCTTTGCAAATGGCTGACAAGTCAATTGCCATACCTATCGGTATTTGTGAGGACGTGCCCGTTGTTGTTGCTAATGTTACTATTTTGACTGACTTTGTTATACTTGAGATGACCGAGGACGACAACATGTCAATTATCCTTGGTAGGCCCTTCTTGAATACTACAGGGGCTGTTATTGATTGCAATAAAAGCAAGTTCACTTTTCATATTAATGGCAATGAGCATACGATGCACTTCCCGAAGAAACAATTCCAAGTGAATGGTATTAATGTTATTGAAAAATCTACGACAATCACCATTGGA
The DNA here is from genome assembly GCA_021605145.1 of Aegilops bicornis. Classification (NCBI taxonomy): domain Eukaryota; kingdom Viridiplantae; phylum Streptophyta; class Magnoliopsida; order Poales; family Poaceae; genus Aegilops; species Aegilops bicornis. The sequence continues at coordinate 331,472,694 of CM038670.1, forward strand.
AGTTTCCAAATACCTCTACCTACTGTCAAAAAGAAATATGAAATGCTTACTGTTGGGGAAATGCATATCCCCATTGAGGTAACTTAGTGATTTATGAAAGTTCTTCGGTTTCATGCTAATCGAAAGTGGTTGTTAATAAGACCTGATCAACCTTATTAATGAATCATTTTTGAGCGGTACGAAGTTGATGAATTTAGTAAGCACTACCTTCTGTCCCTACTTTTTATTCTCTGTTTTTATTAGTTAAATAAAATAAAATGCCATGTTTTGTCTGTTTTCTGAATTTCCCATGCAATAAAAAATGACCCAAAAATAAAAGTTCTCAGAATGCCCTGAAAATTGAACATGATTTTTTTCTGAATATTTCTAAATTTTTGGTGCAAATAATACCAGAGGGAGGTGCACCAGGTGGGCACAACCCACCTGGGCGCGTCAGGACCCCGAGGCGCGCCCTGGTGGGTTGTGGTCTCCACGTGGGCCCCCTCACTTATCTCTTTAGCCCACATCATCACTTACCTCCAGAAAAAATTCTCCATTGCTCTCTCTCCCGTGTTCTTGAGAAAACCCGTGGATTTCGATCTCTTTGCTCGAAGCTCCGTTTTTGAAACTGTTTCGAGGGATTGTTGCTTGGTATGTGACTCCACCATTTGTCCAATTAGTTTTGCTTTAGTGGTTTATACTTTGAATAATTAGCTACTCTTGGTGCTGCTGTAGATGTGCGTGCATGTTCAATTCTTAGTGTTCTAAGTAGTTTGAATGCTTGCTATCGCCTCTATGTATCCCTATGAGTAGTTTCTATAAACTTCATGAAGTTTTGTTGACAAATTTTTGTCACCTCAAAATTTTTATTCCCAGAAAATTGTACGCGGACATGAATATCTTCAGGAAGTTTGGATCTAAAAAGAACTCCAAAGGTGTTATTGTGGAGTCTTCTGACCGCGATCTCCACCCTCGGAGGTTGGCGGAGGTATGGCTGTGCGAATGGCCGCACACCCCGTTCCTAGAAGAGGCTGGAATTCTTCAGGAGTTCACGCAATACATTGCCAATGCCAGTCTCACCAACTTCATCACAGATGAGTGTGGCTAGCACCAAATCCTCACAAAAATCTTTGTTCAGAGCTTTAATTTCTTGCCTAGAAATAATCCTCCTGAAGTGAGCTTCGATTTATATGCTGAAAACCATCAGATACCACTTACTGAGTTTGGTGACATATGCATGATCCCTTCTGATGGGAGCTTGGCTGAGCCTAGGTCGGCTAGGTTTGAGGATTTTTATCGTACTCTGACAGTGGGGGATGAGAGAGGGGTGTCAGCCACCACGGCTGTTAGCTTACACTTTCCTGTTGTACATTATTTTTCTTTATTTGTTGCTAAGTGCCTGCTTGCTAGAAAGAAAGTAGGTGCTCTCAGTGCACCAGAGTTTGCTGTTTTACGCCGGGCACTGGAGGGTGATAACACTTATAGCTTGTGAGCTATTGTGGCTCGTCGCCTGCATCTTAATAAATCCAAGGGGGAAATACATGGTAGGATTTTTGCTACTCGTTTGGAGGCCCACTTTAATGTTGGGATACATCCTCATGACTACCCTCTGACCAAGGTTCACCTAGACCGTGCAGCCATGGAATACCATCACTTTCTTTCACATGATCGTCCTGATATTGCCATTCCTTATAACCTGGTCTTTAGCGTTAAAACTCGTGATGTTATTCCATCGCCTGCACCTGCTTTGTTTGATCCTTTTGCCAGGGGCGGATACCGGATTATGCCTGTAGACATCATCGCCTACCGGAATGCTTAGGCTGCTGTAAAGGAAGCACAGGAGGAGCCTCAGTAGTGGGATGATTGGATGCCTGCTCCTCAGGATCCCTACTACCCTCCAGGCTACTGATTGATTTCCAACTTAGGCCAAAAGCCTAAGCTTGGGGGAGTACATGTTTCTCACCGACATTACATTCATGTCTACATATCATTTTATTTGTCGGTGCTCACACTTTTTCATTGTACCATCCATGCTTAGATTTATTTTCTTGCTTTCTTCTTGTGTGTTTGAAAAACTTTAGAAAAACCAAAAAAATTAGTTACAGTAATTTACTTTCTATGCAAGCTTAGTAGTAGCACTAAAAAGAAAATCCAAAAAATATTTCCTTGTTCTTCTTTTGCTTGTTGGGAACTTTCCCGTGTAAATAGTTTTTCTCGTTTTTGCTTTTCCCTTTTATTTCCTTGTTCAAGAAAACCAAAAACTCCAAAAATATTTGAGTGTGTTTCTCTGAATTTATTTTCCTTTTATTCGAGTTGTACCGAGGAGAAGACCAGATGAAAATGTTGAGTGGCTCTCATATGAATAACTGTTGATCTAATAAAGAGCACATTTTACCTTGTCTTCTCCTGTTAAATAAAATGTTTGCAGATTCCAGCTTAGTCCACGACACTCTCGCACTATTATTATTTTCACACCGTTCGGTCGTGCAAGTGAAAGGCAATAATGACGATATTCGACGAACTGGCCGTGGTGAAGAGAAACTAGTATGAACTCTACTTGTTCTGTTTGTGTAAATATGTTTAACCTAGGGCCCATGATTCAGCCCATTATGATTAAACATGTTTGCAATGACAATTGGAGATTATAGTTTCTCATGCCATGCATAAGTAGCTGGGAGTTGATAATGATTTATCTTAGATATCAACATAGCATTAAGATGATTGTGATGTAGTATGATGATATGGTATCCTCCTCTAAATGTTCGGGTGGCTTGACTTGGCACATGTTCATGCATGTAGTTGAATCAAATCCAACATAGCCTCTATGATATTTATGTTCGTGGTGTTCATATCCTACTCATGCTAGTGTCCAATGTTACTTATGCATAGTGCATGGTTATGATCGTTGTTGCTCTCTAGCTGGCCGCTTCTCCATCACTGGTGCACGTCAGTCCTAAACAAACGGTTTTTTACCCCTTTCCGCAACGGCATTTGGAACCATCGCCGAGTGAGTGTGGGCGATAGGGGGGTCCTTCCCACACGACCCAGAAACCGACGGGGATAGGGAGCCTTGATGCATACAGTTATCCCTATATAACTGTTTTTGATATCTCGAATATCCCAAATGCTTCATCGTTGCTACTCGTTTGTGCTCGCATTGCCATCGCAGTCAGAGTTTTGTGGTTCTTCCTAAAACTAGGCAGATTCCAGGCACGGGAGTTTTCCAGGCAGATTCTAGGCAGAGGAGTTTTACGATGCCTGGCACATCACAAACAGTTCATGATTATAAATCGTGTACGATGGGTAGACAATCACACACATTTAGTTTTCCTGCACCGTATGTGATATTGTCTGACATCACACACGTTTTGCAAACGACAACTGAGTGCATGCTTGCACATGTTTCCTCTCTGTGAACCGTCTCGGATTATGGTGTATATCACAAATGTTTGTGTTTTAGCAACCGTGTGTGCCGTAATGACCTGCACAATGTAATTTAGCCCTAATTTAACTGCTGCTATTTAAAATTGTACCTAATTTAAACTTGAAGTAGGCTATAGCTTTATTCATATCTATCAGGTTCAAACAATCAATGCATTATTCGATTCATAGGTACATATGTTTAACAATTACATAAGCACCAAATAAATAATGATGTATCAGGGTTCTATACTTGTACTATTACAGATGGTAAAGAAAGAGGTGACATACATTCCAGTTGCTGAACAAGGTGAAGCGGAATGGACATATTGTGCTCTCCTGGATGCAGAAGGCATGCAGGACTCTAGTCCAACCCCTTGTGATGGTCGGCCGCCAATCATGTAGTTTGAGAGGTAATCTTGAGTACACCGCTTGTGATCCACCGCAAAGAAAAAGATTCAGATATTGTCATCTAACACAACTCATTACGGGGAGTAAAAAGAAGGCTACAGGGTTCTTACTTACCATCCTGCAGTTTAGTGTTGTCTTGCATAAAGTGTAAACAAATAGTTCGGTTGACATCTTTTGACCCATTTTAATAACAATCTTTATCAGTTTCCTCACTTGATGCTGGTTCATGAATATCTCATTGCCCCATACGCAGAAAGGGTTGAAGTGTGGATCTTTGGCAATGATATATGTACCTAAAAGCACCAAGTTAATATTAGAGGCTAAACAACAATTGAAAAATGATGTAGTACAACACTACATCCATCCCATTATATAAGATTTTAGTACATGTATATCTAGACATCATCAGAACATTAAGGTAACACTTCCTTGTTGCTATGTAGCCTGGGATTGCATATTTAGTCATTCAGTACAATGCATGTTGTTAAACAACAATTGAAAAACGAAAAGGCATGTTAATTGCAATATCATACTTGACAACCAAATATCGTAATTCATAGTGGTATTGTTGAAACTGTTATTGATGAAATTGAACTGCACGGCAAATAGTTGCACATATAGAGCATCACATTGTGAAGAACTAAAATAAACAAGTCATAAGGACATCTCTAGGCGATCCTTAAAAAGTTAAAGGACTAAAATGTGACGCCCCCGATTCAATCGTACACTAATCATGCACGCAAACGTGTACGATCAAGATCAGGGACTCACGGGAAGATACCAAAACACAACTCTAAAAACATAAATAAGTCATACAAGCATCATAATACAAGCCAGGGCCCTCGAGGGCTCGAATACAAGTGGTCGATCATAGACGAGTCAGCGGAAGCAACAATATCTGAGTACAGACATAAGTTAAACAAGTTTGCCTTAAGAAGGCTAGCACAAAGCTGGGATACAGATCGAAGAGGCGCATGCCTCCTGCTCGATCCTCCTAAACTACTCCAGTGGTCGTAAATCGGTGACACCTGCGTAGTAGTAGGCACCTCCGGTGTAGTAGGAGTCATCGTCGATGGTGGCGTCTGGCTCCTGGGCTCCGGCATCTGGTTGCGGCAACCAGGTAGAAGGGAAAGGGGGAAAAGGGGGAGAAAAGAAACCGTGAGTACTCATCCAAAGTACTCGCAAGCAAGGAGCTACACTACATATGCATGGGTATACGTGTAAAGGGCCATATCGGTGGACTGAACTGCAGAATGCCTGAATAAGAGGGGGATAGCCAATCCTGTCGAAGACTACGCTTCAGGCCACCTCCATCTTGCAGCATGTAGAAGAGAGTAGATGGTAAGTTCACCAAGTACCATCGTATAGCATAATCCTACCCGGCGATCCCCTCCTCGTCGCCCTGCTAGTGAGCGATCACCGGGTTGTATCTGGCACTTGGAAGGGCGTGTTTTATTAAGTATCCGGTTCTAGTTGTCATAAGGTCAAGGTACAACTCCAAGTCGTCCTGTTACCAAAGATCACAGCTATTCGAATAGATAAACTTCCTTGCAGGGGTGCACCATATAACCCAACACGCTCGATCCCATTTGGCCGGACACACTTTTCTGGGTCATGCCCGGCCGCGGAAGATCAACACATCGCAGCCCCACCTAGGCTAATAGAGAGGTCAGCACGCTGGTCTAAACATAAGCACACAGGGGTCTGGGCCCATCGCCCTTAGCACACCTGCATGTTGCGTGGGCGGCCGGAAGCAGAACTAGCCCCCTTAATACAAGAGCGGGCTTACGTTCCAATCCGGTGCGCGCTGCTCGGTCGCTGACATCACGAAGGCTTCGGCTGATACCACGACGTCGAGTGCCCATAACTTTCCCACGTAGTTGGTTAGTGCGTATAGACCAAATGGCCAGACTCAAATCAAATACCAAGATCTCGTTAAGCGTGTTAAGTATCCATGACGCCAACTGAGGCAGGCCCACCTCTCTCCTAGGTGGTCTCAACCTGCTCTGTCGCTCCACCACAAAGTAACAGTCGGGGCCGTCAGGAACCCAGGCCCACCTCTACTAGGATGGAACCACCTGCCCCTTTAGCCCCCATCTCCGAACAGTATCATAAGTAATGTAACAGTATAAAGTATATGGCATATGCCCGAGATCACCTCCCGAAGTGATCATGGCCCAGTAGTATAGCATGGCAGACGGACAAGAGTGTAGGGCCTCTGATGGAACACTAGCATCCTATACTAAGAAGTAGGATAGCAGGTAAGGGTAACAAGCTAGCAACAATGACAAAGCTATGCAGCGAGAATAGGATTAACCGAAGCAATAACATGCTACACTACTCTAATGCAAGCAGTCTAGAGAAGAATAGGCGATATCTGGTGATCAAGGAGGGGGGGGGGGGGCTTGCCTGGTTGCTCCGGCAAGAAGGGTTCGTCGTTGATGTAGTCGATCACAGGGGTACCGGCAAGGGTCTCGGGGTCTACCGGAAAGATGAAACGGAGGGGGAACACAATAAATAACAGAGCAATGATATGTAACACAAAGTAAGACGCGACAATAAGTTGTGCTAGGGGTGACCTAACGCGGGGATAGGTGATATCGACGAAGGGGGGGGGGACATCCGGGAAAGTATTCCCGGTGTTTCGTGTTTTCGGACAGACGGGCCGGAGGAGGAAAGTTGTGTGTTTGCTATGCTAAGGGTGTGTGGTGGACAAACGGGCTGTGTATCCGGATTCGTCTTGTCGTTCTGAGCAACTTTCATGTACAAAGTTTTTCCATCCAAGCTACGGTTTATTTTATATTAATTTAAAAAGGATTTTATCTTTTTCTAGAATTAACAGAATTAATATAATTAGAAAAAGGTAATTATGATGTCAGCATGACGTCAGCAGTCAACGTTGACCGTTGATCCAGTCAACCTGACAGGTGGGTCCCACCTGTTAGGGATTGTTTAGCTAATTAACAGTAGTTAATTAGGTTAACTAGTTATTAGGTTAATTAATCTTAATTAGTTAATTTAAATAGAATTAATTAAGTTAATTATTTAGTTAATTAATGAATTAATTGATATTTCCTTATCTTTATTTATTATTATTTTTAATTAATTTTTTTAACGTTCTGGGGCGTGGGGCCCTCGTGTCAGTGACCACGAGGCCATAAGCGGGCTAGCAGTCTTTGGAGTCACGGGCATCGCCAGAGGGGGGCGAGCTCGACCCGGGAAAGCGGGCGAGGCCACCAGGCCCAGCCTGGCTGGGCGGTGACCGTGAAGGAGCGGGAAGCGGGGCTGGTGCCCGCGGCGATGAGAGGCGTCGGAGGTGGGGAGCGAGACGGAGCTGAGCCGGCGTGGTCAGCGCAGAATCATGGCAGGCTGCAGGCGGCGCAGGGCGCCAAAGTGCGGCCGACGGCGGCAACGGTGGTCGGGCGGCGTTATGCGAACCGGCGCAGATGTGGGTCTCTGGGGAGTGCGAGCACGCGAACGGGCACGCGAGAGGCCAGGCGGGACACGACCGAAGCGCGGCCACGGCGAGTGCGCAGGCTCTTGGGGGCGCGGGCGGCGGCGAGCCGCAGCTGCAGAGGAAGGCGAGCTACGATGGCTCGGCGACGGTGTTGTGGAAGCAGAGAGGGAGGGGGAGGCGGCGGCTCACATCGAGCCTGTAGGGTACGGATAGTGGTGCTCGTGGTGGGGGACGGGGACGACGCGGCGCAGGGGAGGAGGCGACGAGGTCCGGCGGCATCGGGGTCGGCTTTGGGCGACCGGGAGGTCTGGCGCCGGGGCGGAGACTCGACGCTGAGGTAGCTCCGGGCAGCGACGGGATCAGGGGCGGTGAGGTAAGCCCCGATCCAGATCGGATCGAGGGGGAGGAGAGCGTAGTAGGGGGCGAGTGGGGTGGGGGTTACGGGTTAGGGTTTGACCGGGATGGGGATATGCAGAGTGGGGTGGGCGCGGCTGGGCCGGCCTGGTTGGCCCGGTGGCTAGATGGGCCGTGGCCCGGGGGGGTTCTTTTTCTTTTCTGTCTCTTGCCTTTGTTTGTTTTGTTTTTCTATTATTTCATTTTGTTTTGTATTTATTTAATATTTCAAATTGTTTTAGTTTTGTAAAACATATAGTTAGTACCTAAATTAGTAATAGTGATTATACCACTGCCACAATTAACTTGGCACCTAGAATATAATAGTTGTAATCGTTTATCATTTTAAAAGCATTTAATTAATTGTTTCATTTTGCTACTGTTTAAATCCATATAGTCCATTTAAGCATTTTATAAAAGGTTGATTTCTCCACCATATGTACTTCAGATTTATTTGACACAACCCGAACATTTTAGCTTTAATTTTTGAAAACTTTTGTTGTTTGACTGATTTTTAAAATTGAATTCAAATCGGTTTCGAACTAATGCGAGATTAGCCACAGAAATCGAGGTAACGTGGCATCATTAGCGGAGGGGTTACTGTAGCGTAACTATCCTGGCGTCACATAAAACCCTTAGTGGATATATATATACTCCAATAATTTTTGGCCTTTTCTAGTCGATCCCCTAAACTTAAGGTTGTAAACTTCAATTTGATCAAGTTCAAAGCAGGTTCAACCTTCCTGCTAACATAAAACATAAATTTAAACTAAGCTAAATGTCGGTGTACTAAAGTAGGGGTACCTTAGTACCCCGAACTTGTGCACGGGCAGTCGCAGCGTCCCCGTGGCAAGCCTCGCCGGGCCTCCGCCAAGACCCTCCGCAGCCATTTTGAAGACAAGACCCCGACAAGAGGAGCTTGCCGGGAAGGCCTCCCTAGGCACAGACAAGGCCCCGACAAGAGGAGCTTGTCGGGAAGGCCACTCCAGGCATGCAGGAGACAAGGCCCCGGCAAGAGGAGCTTGCCGGGAAGGCTCGGAGCGCGACAAGTCTCCGAAGCGACAAAGGATTCGGCCATGACAAGGCGCTTGCCGCGGCATGCAACTTCTCTCTCCGTCGCTCCAGCTCACCCAGCGACGTGTCGCCATGGGACCGCTCCATGGGCATCGCGGTCGAAAGCGGTCAGGCAGCCAGCGGAGAGCAGCGATAAGCGGCGCTAACAGGCTCGCCATCGTGGCGAAGCGGAGGCACACCTGACGGTCTCATTACCTTTGTTTGGGCGACAACGATGGGCATTTATTGCTTTTGTCCCTTGCCGTCAGAGTTAGGTATTTTGCAGTGTACACTGTTCAAGTAGGTGTACCAACTCCTATTTTTACATTTGTACCCCCGCCTATGTTGCCACCTGTCGGAGACCCCTTGAGCATATAATAGGAGGCCCGAGTGCAACGTAAAGGGGGTTCGGTTCCGTTCAGTTCAGCGGGCGGGTTCGTCTCGTGGGGTTCATTCGACCCACTCGAGACTAGATACACTCGCTAGGTTTTGTAGCCCGCATTGCTCCCTAGCAAGAACACAATAGATCGAGACAAGCAGCGGTAGGAGTTTTATCTCTCAGGAGAGCTCGGCTGGGTAAACCGCCGTGTGCATCGCCTTGATCCTCTCTTCGTGCGACCTCCACCCCTCCGAACCACAAAGGGGCCTGCTCACGCCCCATAGGTCTCCGTGGAGTGCGATCAGCCTCCCGACATCTCGGCTCGCCCGGGTAGAAGCGTCGAGGCCGTGTGAATCCGATCCGGCGTTCACGCTGGCAGCGTCATCAACATCTTCCTCAACATGCCACCGAAGAAGAAGGCTTCGGCGAGCCGTCCGCGTCGTACCCACCCTCACCGCAGCAAAGCGGGTGGTGGGGCAGACGGAGCGGCGACGGCGCCCGGCGAAGGTGCTCGCGACGTTGCCAAGTCCAAGGACAAGGCACCGCAAACCTCGGCGTCAGCGCATCCCCGCGCCCATCTCGAGAGGCAGCGGGACCAACAACGTCATGGCGTTCACAACGCCATACGTTCGCTGGATCGAGACCCTCAAGACCAGCATGCGGCGCCAACATGCTGGCACTAGTGAGATACGGTCGCCCGGATGGGCTGCTCCTTCTAACGTAGTTAGAAGTCCGGCGTGTCCGCTCCTCGCACCGCTTCTCCAATGCCGCCTACTACTCCAGCGAAGCTACGGCGAGCTCAACTGCTCCTCGACTACGCTCAACGGCCGACAAGGTCGACGAGTGGAGGGCCACTATCGAGCCTCATCGGCTTTGCTAACGGAGGCGCTCGCGGCAACCGCGCCATCGTTGCCGCGGCGACGACAAGGCACGAGCCGGTGGCGGCAGGCTGTCGGAGATGCAACCACCGTGCACTCTCCGCCAAGAAGGCCAAGATCGCCGACTCATCGGATCCACCTCGACAGCGACTCCACTGCATCGTCGGATCCGCGAGCTCGCCGCGATCAGCGCCAAGTTCTTCATGAGCGACAACAAGAGGACGCTCGAACTCGCATCGAGCGCCGAAGAGAAGCGCAACGTCAATCCGACAAGCGTCTTTGGGGCTTCGCTGACATGCACGCGCCCGGAGGGGCCAGCGACTTGCGTCCGTCGCGGTAGGTTGCCCTGCGTTCACTCGTGAGCTGCAGCAAGTCCAATGGCCCAGCCGGAAAAACTTCAAACCAGACGTGTCGGAGAAGTATGATGGCGGACACACCCGTCGAAGTTCCTCAAAGCATCTACACCATCGAGGTGCGGGCTGCGGGGGCGGGGCGACAAGATCCTCGCCAACTACTTCCGCTCGTGCCGTGCTCAAGCCCAACGTCGAGATCTTGGCTCATGCACTTGCCGGACAGCTCCATATCCTCTTGGGCAGATCTGTGCCATCAGTTTGTTGGCGCCTTCACGGTGGCCACAAACCTCATGGCCAAGAGAGCGACCTTCACTTGCTTGCCCGAAGGAAGGAGAGTCCCTGCGCCAAGTTCATTCAGAGATTCAGCCGTGTGCACTACAACATCCTGAGACGTCCACCCCGCGCGGTGATCAGCGCATTTCATCGAGAATGTGCGGAACCGCAGGATGAGGGAGGAGATGGCGATGTGCAAAGTCAAGGACGTCGGCTGTACGCCTTGGCCGACAAGTGTCTTGAGGAAGGAGGAGACTCCTGTGAGAGAATCTGAAGCAGGATCTCGACAAGTGATGACACCGCCCGGCAAAGAAGGCCGGCGGCGAGGCAACAGGAAGAAGAAAAGAAGAGAAGTGCTAGGCATCAAGCAGTCCCAAACCGAGGCGGCGACAAGAACGCCAAGGCTGGTGGCTCCGGCAAGGAGGTTGCACGACGCCAACCACCGGTCGGTGGCGGCGGCCCGACAAGCGGGACGGCTCCGCAAGCAAGATCTTGCAAGATCCACCGCACCAAGGGCCACGATCTCCGAGCTGCAAGAAGATCGAGCAGCTCGTCGAACAACAGAGCTGAGTACGAGCGGCGAGACAAGGAGAAGGCCCAGGAAGGTGCTGGGGAGCAAGCAAGAAACGCCCCGGCCGGGAGGACGCCAAGGCAAAGTCAAGCAGCGACAAGGAGATCGACCTCCCGCGCCGCGACAAGGATGAAGATGATGATGACGACGAAGATATGGAGGACGGCAGCGCCCGATGAGCAGGAGTTTGAAAGCCACGGAGGTTCTCTGCGTTGACGGAGGTGCTTCCTGCATACCTCCCACCGCCAACTCAAGCAATGGATGCGGAGATCAATGCAGCGGAACCATCCGTAGAGTCGCGCAAGCCTCTGAAGTGGTCCAAGACGCCTATCATTTTTGATATTGAGGATCACCCCGATCGCTTAATCGTGGTCGGGTGCTTGCCGATGTTGGTCTCTCCAACCATCCGCAACCTCAAGGTCACAAAATGTTAGTTAATGGCGAGGCGGCTTGAATCTGATCTCCTCGCGGTGCTCCGTAAGCTTCAAATCCTGACGGCGAGCTCGAAGAGACCGGAACCTTCCAAGGAATCAATCCGGGAAGGAGCAAGCGAAGGGAAAATTACGTTGCGGTCACATTTGGCGTGAGCTGAACTTCGGGACTGAGAGGGTTACGTTTGGCGTCGCCGATTTCCCATTGCCTTACAATGGGATACTTGGTAAATCCAGACTTTCGCCAAGTTCATGGCAGCCTCTCACTACGCCTACAACCTGCTCAAGATGCCGGGCCCGATAAGCGTCATCTCTGTCCATGGCGACAAGAAGGATGCCCTTATGTGTGCCGACAAGATCTTCCGGGATGCAGCAGCCGTGACAGATTGCCAGACACTTGCCGCTGAAGCTCCGGGAAGAAGACCAAGTCCAAGTCCGGCAAGGGCTCGATGCTCACTCCGGCAAGCGCACCTCTTGGTGCTGCGCTACCGTCGAGGACGCACCATCGAGCTCCACCGGCAAGTGCAAGAAGATGGTGGCTCCGCCAAGACCAAGAAGGTGCCCGCCAAGGAGGACAGCGCTGGTGGTACCTTCACCATTAGTGCCTCTCTCGACCCCAAATAGGAAGGCGCTCGTTGCTTTCCTCATGGGCGAATGTCGGCGTGTTTGCATGGCAACCGTCGATATCCCCGGTGTTCCCAGGAAAGTGATTGAGCACCGCCTGGCCGTTTAATCCTCACGCGCGGCCGTCAAGCAAAAAAGTCGAGGAAGCAAGCGGTGGGCGCCAAGAATTCATAGTGAAGAGATCAAGAAACCGAAGCGGCGGGCCTTGTCGAGGAGTGCTCCATCCTACATGGCTGGCCAATCCTCGTAGTCGTGCGCAAGGCAAATGGGAAATGGAGACTTTGTATTGACTTCACGGATGTTAATAAAGCTTGTCCCAAAGATCCGCTTTCCTTGCCGCATTGACCAGATTGTTGACTCCACGGTGGATGTGATTTGCTTTTCGTTTCTTGATGCCTACTCGAGATACCATCAGATCTTCATGGCTGAAGAAGATGAAGAGAAGACCGCATTCATCACACCATGTGGCACATACTGTTTTATACGGATGCCTTTCGGTTTGAAGAATGCTGGTTCAACATTTGCAAGGGTAGTCCATGGCGCTTTTGAGCCGCAAATGCACGTAAATGTAGAAGCCTACATGGATGACATAATGGTCAAGAGCAAGGACAAAGCAACTTTGGTTCAAGATTTGGGACGAGACCTTTGCAAATCTGCGCAAGATCAACCTCAAGCTCAACCCCGAGAAGTGCGTGTTTGGAGTCCCTTCCGGCAAGCTTCTCGGGTTCTTCGTGTCTCGGTGAGGATTGAAGCTAATCCTGACAAGATCAAGGCCATTGAGCAGATTGAAGCACCAAAGCGCGTCAAGGATGTACGAAGACTTACCGGTTGCGTGGCTGCTCTCAGCAGGTTTATTTCTAGGTCTGCTGAGCGCGCCATGCCATTTTTCAAGATTTTGAAAAAGGCAGGTCCAGTAAAATGGACTCCCGAAGCGGAGGCTGCGCTGCAGGACTTGAAGAGATACCTGTCCTCCACTCCAACACTTGTTGCACCTAGGCCACAAGAGAAGTTGCTGCTATATATAGCGGCAACCAATCAAGTGGTTAGTGCTGCGTTAGTGGCGGAGAGGGAGGCGGATGATGAGCCGACAACCACGGCAAACACATCCGGCGACAAGCGGGGGCTTCACGACAAGCTCTGGTCCCGACAAGGATGAGTCCGCGCAGACACGTGAGCAGATGCGAGAAAAGGATGGTGCAGCGCCTAGTCTACTTTGTCGATTCCCTCCTGCAAGGGGCTAGGTCAAGGTATTCGGTGCGTAAATTGCTTTTCGGCCTCCTCATGGCCTCGAGAAAGCTGCGGCATTACTTCCAAGCACATGAGATCACAGTTGTCACTCGCTTTCCCACGAAGAGGATACTGCGAGAATCCGAGCGGCAGGCAGGATTGTCGAGTGGGCATCGGAGCTGTCAAGCTTTGGTCTTAAGTTTGAAAGCACATCAACTATCCAAAAGCGAGCATTGGCGTAATTCATAGCAGAATGGGCGTAACGCCGGATGAAGAGATTCCGAGACGAGCATTCCCGTCAAAGAAGCAAGCAAAGAGTGGATGATATACTTTGATGGTGCCTTCTCGCTGCAAAGCGCCGGTGCGGCGTCTTTGCTTATCGCACCCACCGGAGAGCACCTCAAGTACGTCGTCGGATGCACTTTCCCAAGGAGCAAGCGACAAACAATACTGCAGAGTATGAAGGATTGCTTGCCGGTCTCGAGATCATGATGGACCTTGGGATCAAGAAGCTTATTTTCATGGGTGACTCGCAGCTTTAAGTCCGCCAAGTCAACAAAGATTACCAGAGTCCGTTGATGGAAGCCTACGTTGATGAAGTGAGGAAGCTAGAAGAGCACTTTGACGGCCTGCAAATGGAACATGTTCCAAGAGCTCAGGATGATATTGCTGACGGCCTGTCAAAGTGCGCTGCGCTTAAGTTACCTGTGGATCCAGGGATTTTCGTGCTCAAGCTGACTCAACCAACCGTAACACCATCGACCGGATGAGCAAGAAGAGGAAGTTGGCCTCTGGTGACTATTTTCTACGTAGCTTCCGAAGCCGCCGTTGCAAAAGGTCCCCAAGATCAACACCAACAGTCTTTGAGGAGCGATACTGCTCCGACAAACCCTGTGGTTTGTTTCGTTGAAGCAGACGCTCCCGACAAGTCTTGCTCCGGCAAGCTTGTCGGGAGCATCTAGCTCGGCGAGCCACATGCTCTTGCCGTAGAAGCTGATGTTCCAGCGGCGAGATGTGCCTTTAGTCCTTGTTGTCGAGCCACAAGCTCCAACATGGGCGCAATAGATTCTCCATTTCCTTGAGACAGAGAACTTCCGAAGAGCGGGAAGAAGCGGAAAGAGTAGCCCGGCGGTCAAGTATGTACCGGTTTGTCGAACAGCATACTGCATGTAAGAAGACTCAACGGTGTGAAATTGAAGTGTATTCGGGGAAGATGGACGAAGCTGTTGGCGAGAGATACATGGAGGCATATGTGGTCACCACATTGGCGCAAGAAGAGAACTTGCTTAAGCAAAGCTTTCCGGCAAGGTTTCTTCTGGCCGACAGCCCTCCGTGATGCAATCGCACAAGTAACCAAGTGTGAAGCGTGCAGTTCCATTCCAAACAGATACACCAGCCAGCTCAAGCTCTCCGGACGATCCCTTTATCCTGGCCATTTTTGATGCAGGGCTCGACATCCTCGGCCCCTTCCCCGAAGTTGCCGGGGCTTTGAGTACTTGTGCGCCGCCATCGACAAGTTCACAAAGTGGCGGAAGTGGAAGCGATGAGGAAGGTGACAACGGTCGTGATCAAGTTCTTGGTCGATTGTTTGCCGTTTCGAATCCCTAACAGGATCATCACCGACAACGGCACACAATTCTGATCGCACCTTCATGCAAGACGTCCAAGACCTTGGCGCCAAAGATGCCTTTGCTTCCGTTGCTCACCCGAGAAGCAACGGTCAAGCGAAGAGGGCAAATGCTGAAGTGCTTCGCGAACTCAAGACCGTAACTTTCGGCAGCTGCACAAGTGCGGAAGAAAGCTGGATCGAGGAGGCTGCGGTGGTTCTTTGGTCGATCAGACGACGCCAAATCGAGCCATCGGCGTGCACCCTTTGCTCTAGTTTATGGAGCGAGGCAGTTCTCCCCATGGAACTCAGATCACGGATCGCCTCGAGTACTCGCTTATGATGAGCTTGAGCAAGAGCAGCTGCGACAAGATGATGCGCTGCTCCTCGAGGAGGATCGTCTTCGTGCCATTGTCGCGAGCCGCCGCTACCTGACAAGCCATGCGTCGCTACTATAGCCGCAGGGTTAGTGCCGAAGTCTCGAGGAAGGCGACCTTGTTCTTCGGGCGCTGCTCAGTCCGCCAAGAATTCAAACAAGTTGGCCTTGAAGTGGGAAGGCCCTTATCGGGTGAAACGAGTCACTAGGCTGGCGCTGTCGCCTTGAGACCAAAGATGGCATTCCGTGAGCAACTCCTGGAACATCGAGCATCTTTGTAAGTTTTACCCATAAAGGCGCGGTTGTCGGAATCCGTTCCGGCAACCACCTTTAATACAAGTCTTGCCGCTGTTGCATGTAATCCTTCATTACAAAGCGGTGCGCAGACCCGTGCATCGATAAAGCTCATGTGTTGCGCCTGACTTGTCAAGTTCATGCTTTCGTCATTTTATTGCATGCTTTGGCTAACACTTTGTGCGGCAACCATACCCGTAAGCGAGAATCGAGCCGCTAGGCTCCATAACGTTATTTCCTCTTCTTTTTCTTCTCTCAAAGAAAGGAAGGCTCCCTCGCGCACAAGTTAACCAGGGGGGAGGAGGAGATAATACTATGGACCAGGCACCACTCGAGGAAGTTTCACCTCATCGGGAAGCAAGAAACAGAAAAGCTAAGTTACCAAAGTTTAAGCAATCAATTTTTAAATTTTCGTTATCTTCCTCGAACGATAGTACTTTGTATGGAAAACCTGTGCGCAGAGGAACCAAATCGTGACTGGTCGCCCTTACTTTGTTTCGAGTCCGCTCAACAACTTAAGTGAGCTGCGGCTAGTCCGCGACAAGGTTGCTTGTCGGTAGCGACCCCTTGACAGGCTGCTGAAGTTCCGCACTTTCGGCGCCATGACAAGGGTGCCTGCACCGGCAAGTTTCCCTGAAAAGCGTAGGGCAATAACGTACAAAGGAAGGAATCAAGTAGAGGAAATAACATTGCATCGATCGGCTCAGATCAGTAATAAATTTTTAAAGTTATCTTCCTTGAACGACCGCGCTTTGTATGAAAAACCCGTGCGCGGAGGAACCAAATCGTGACGGTCGGCGCCCTTACTTTGTTTCGAAGTCTGCTCAATAACTTAAGTGAGCTGCGGCTAGTCCGCGACAAGGATGCTTGTCGGTGGCGACCCGCCTTGACGAGCTGCTGAAGTTCCGCACTCGGCGCTCATGGCAAGGGTGCCTGCACCGGCAAGTTTCCCTGAAAAGCGTAGGGCAATAACATACAAAGCCAAGAGTCGAGTAAAGGAAGTAACGTAGCAAATGTTGCCCGGAATAAAGTTATATTACAAAAATAACTTATTGCGGCGCTGGCTAAATCATCCTCAGAACTGAAATAACAGCGAAGAGGAGAAGAAGGGTGCGCCGGCACCCAAGCCCCGGCAAGCCAGAGTTGCCGGGGGCTGCGGCAAGCCAGAGCTGCCGGGGGCTGCGGCAAGCCAGAGCTGCCGGGGGCTGCGGCAAGCCAGAGTTGCCGGGGGCTGCGGCAAGCCAGAGTTGCCGGGGGGCTGAGATATCAGATAAGCCCTTCGTCCCTTTTCAAACATCCCTTTTTCATTAAAAACATTCTACTCGTATACAAACAGGGGGGAATGAAAAACATCAAATAGAGGATTACAAGCTTTAAATGCGGATAAGGCCGAAGGCTTACAAATTAAAAGGTAAGATGCCCGTAATCCCTTTCTGTCCCTCTTTTCGTGAGGTAGGTCAAGGAGGCGAGAAGGGCAAAAGAAACGCCTAGACGAGCTACGGGTGCGAAGGCACCAAGAGAACATCCGGGAGCTCCCGAGGGCTTGACGGAGATGGCGGCGCCCAGGCGGGGCTCAAGGCAGGCGGCGGGGCGTCGGCCTGTTGTCGAGGGCAATACGCCCTCGTACTCCGACTTGACCTCCTAGTCGCCATCCCTCTTCACCTTCCGCAGCCTCCATACGCCAGACGCCCAAGGAGACGCCCCCGTGCAGTTCAAGGAGCCCGCGACGCTGATGATGGGGTCGCCCGGTGACGGCAGCGGCGCCCGACAACTAATCGGGCCCGCCACCCTCGTCGTCGTTGTCGCTCTCCTCCTCGTCACTCTCGCTCAAGGGGGAATCTTCACTGTCGGATGAGCTATCCACGCAGCACTTCGCCCGAGTGCCAAGATCCCCGAAGACCTTGACGGAGAGGAGATCACCCTCCATTAACTTAAAATGGAGGGTAAACCCCGCCCTCAGGCTGTGGATGCGAGTGAACGTCTTCCACCCATGATCGAGATACATCACATTAGGGGCTGGGAATACAACACGGACTCGCATGCCGCTGATTCCACAGCCCCTCATGTGCGCCTCAGCGTCTCGGGCGGATCCGACCTATCGCGCCATGAACGGAGCTGGAAGCCGGAGGCGACGACGAGGCGCCCTGGCCAGCCTCGGGACGAAGAACTTCGCAAAGTGCGTCCCTGTATGGACCGCCGCAGGAGGGGAACCGCCCGGCGGGAGCGGAGACAGCGCCGCCGCCCGTCCGCCTCTTCCCCGGCGCCTCGACCTCGTCCACGACCTCGCCCCTCCTCTTCCTCTTGGGCTGGCTCTGCCGCCCGGGCGTGGGGTTGGGAGGGCGCTGTCTAGCGGCGACCCTCGCCGCTACCGATGAAGGACCAAGGTTCCTTTTCTCCATGGCGAATGAGAGAAAGGGGAGCAGAAACTGAGGAAAGAAGGAGATGGGAGAGTGCGGGCTTCTGCGCTCCCCTCCCGCTCTTTTTAAGGAAGCAAGGTGGGGGCTCTACCGCCTCGTTCGACAAATCAGGGCATAGGAAGAGCAGGGAATCGGGGCCGACCTGCTGCCTCTGCTCGTAACGGCCCAGCTTTCCACTTCCACCGTCCGTGACCTCAAGAGCATGGGAACCACGTGGCGGGGATACAGAACTGAGGCGACGGGTGGAGCGACCCCGCATGCCGCCCACTTCCCCCATGATGCCGCAATTGACGCTGCGTCTGTTATGGGGGACGCAGCGGATCTGAGTGGGTTTGGTTTGGACCCAGGCGCGCGTGCCGTGCCCTGTTTTGGGCCTGGCCCAACAGCGCTCGGCACCGTGTATGGCCCAGACCCGGGGGCTCCTGTCAGTGTACTAAAGTAGGGGTACCTTAGTACCCCGAACTTGTGCACGGGCAGTCGCAGCGTCCCCGTGGCAAGCCTCACCGGCCTCCGCCAAGACCCTCCGCAGCCATTTTGAAGACAAGACCCCGACAAGAGGAGCTTGCGGAAGGCCTCCTAAACGCAGACAAGGCCCCGACAAGAGGAGCTTGTCGGGAAGGCCACTCGAGCACGCAGGAGACAAGGCCCGGCAAGAGGAGCTTGCGGGAAGGCTCAGGCGCGACAAGTCTCCGAGCGCGACAAGGATCTCGGCCGCGGCAAGGCGCTTGCCGCGGCATGCAACTTCTCTCCGTCTCGCTCCAGCTCACCCAGTGATGTGTCGCCATGGGACCGTTCCATGGGCATCGCGTGTCGGCGGTCAGGCAGCCAGCGGAGAGCAGCGATAAGCGGCGCTGACAGGCTCGCCATCGTGGCGAGCGGAGGCGCACCTGACGGTCTCTGTTACACTGTTTGGGCGACAACAACGGGCATTTATTGCTTTTGTCCCTTGCCGTCAGAGTTAGGTATTTTGCACTGTACACTGTTCAAGTAGGTGTACCAACTCCTGTTTTTACATTTGTACCCCCGCCTATGTTGCCACAGCCGGAGACCCTTGAGCATATAAAAGGAGGCCCGAGTGCAATGTAAAGGGGTTCGGTTCCGTTCAGTTCAATTCAGCGGGCAGGTTCGTCTCGTGGGGTTCATTCGACCCACTCGAGACTAGATACACTGCTAGGTTTTGTAGCCCGCATTGCTCCCTAGCAAGAACACAATAGATCGCACAAGCAGCAGTAGGAGTTTTATCTCTCCGGAGAGCTCCGAAGCTGGGTAAACCGCTCGTGTGCATCACCTCGATCCGCTCTTCGTGCGACCTCCGCCCCCCTCCGAACCACAAAGGGGCCTGCTCCGCTGGCCCCATAGGTGTCCGTGGGTACGATCACTAAACTACTTTCGGTCGAAGTAGAGGTCGAGCCAATCCTTCCTCGTCATGTACGGTATGCCGCGAGCTGGGTCCGGGCCAGTACTGTCGTTGGGGTCGTTGGGGAAGGCACTCCTCTACTCGTAGAGGTTGATCTCCTCGTCCTGGGGCCCACCTCGATGCCCTCCGCGCCGCCATCGCCGCCGCCTTCGACCTCGTCATCAGAGGAGGGCACGATAACCTCGCCAGCCTTGGCGCCTGAAAGCACAAGTGCTCCCTGGGTGATTTTGGTAATTAATGTCAACATATCTCTTGTTGGACTAATGCTTCTACCTAGTATGTTTCAGATAAGTTCAACAATGGAGTGGCTTGGACAAGAGGATGTGGAACCCCTTCAAGATGCTAAGGACAAAGGATTGGCTCAAGCTCAAAGCTCAGGACTCTATATTTTCTATTTTAAGTGATCCAAGATCACATTGAGTCTATAGGAAAAACCAATACTATTAAGAAGGGATGAGGTGTTGCTTAATGGCTTGCTTGCTCAAAGTGCTTAGTGATATGCTCCAAAGCCCTCAACCACTTTCTCACTTCCACATATGTCCTAATCCAAAAAGTCCAACTCGGCCCCACCGATTCTTTCCATCCCGAGTCACCGAAGTTCGATTGACATAGCCACCGCCAGAAACCCTAATTAGTTCGATCTCACCGATGGGATCTCGTTCTCACCGAGATGGGCTTGCAAACTCTCTGTTGTGCATTGCAATAGTTTTGGTCCCACCGATATTTGCAACCGGCCCCACCGAGTTTGCTTGGCCAACATTCTGTTTCACTTATTACCCAAATCGGTCCCACCGAATTAGAGTAATCGGTCAAACCGAGTTTTGGATTTACCCTAACCCTAGCACATCGGTCCCACCGAGTTGATCAAGTCGTTCCCACTGAAATGCCTAACGGTCACATTATGAACCAAATCGGTCCGACCGAGTTCTCTGAATCGGTCCCATCGAGTTTGGTGATTTGTGTGTAACGGTTAGATTTTCTGTGGAGGCTATATATACCCCTCCGCCCACTCTTCATTCGTGGAGAGAGCCATCAGAACATGCCTACACTTCCAATACATATTTTCTGAGACATAACCACCTACACTTGTGTTGAGGTCAAGATATTCCATTCCAACCACATAAATCTTGATATCTAGCCTTCCCCAAGTTGCTTTCCACTCAAATATTCCTTCTACCAAATCCAATCCTATGAGAGAGAGTTGAGTGTTGGGGAGACTATCATTTGAAGCACAAGAGCAAGGAGTTCATCATCAACACACCATTTGTTACTTCTTGGAGAGTGGTGTCTCCTAGATTGGCTAGGTGTCACTTGGGAGCCTCCTACAAGATTGTGGAGTTGAACCAAAGAGTTTGTAAGGGCAAGGAGATCGCTTACTTCGTGAAGATCTACCCTAGTGAGGCAAGTCCTTCATGGGCGACGGCCATGGTGGGATAGACAAGGTTGCTTCTTCGTGGACCCTTCGTGGGTGGGGGCCTCCGTGGACTCGCGCAACCGTTACCCTTCGTGGGTTGAAGTCTCCATTAACGTGGATGTACGATAGCACCACCTATCGGAACCACGGATAAAAAAAATCTCCGTGTCTCCAAATTCGTTTGCACACTCCAATACCATCTCTTTTCATTCTTGCAACTTGCATGCTTTACTTTCCACTGCTCATATACCCTTTGTATGCTTGCATGTTTGTTTGATATGTCTTGTGAATGTTTAAACTTGTGTTCAAACTCCACATCAACTAAAGGAAATTAAAAAGTGCAACTTTTCTTGATTAGAGTCTAGTCACCCCCCTCTAGACACCTCTTCTCGATCCTTTCAATTGGTATCATAGCTTTGGTCTCCATTGCCTTGGTTTAAACACCTTTGGAGGAAGATTCATGTGTCTACTTTGGGGAGTCTTATACGTAGAGTGCCTACTCTTGATGGAGAATATTTTCATGAGTGGAAAAATGAAATGCTTGAGATTTTCAGTGAATATCATTTGAACAAGTACATTACTAGCCCTTGTGCACCTCATATTGATCCCTTGCATCCCACACCCGAAGAGGATCTTTACATGATTCGCAAACTTAGAACTATCAATCTTATCATAAGAGGATTGCCCAAAAATTTGATTGCTAGTTTGCCTACTCTTGATTGTGCCTATACTATATGGAGATTTCTTGAGGATCGATTTCTAGATTATTCCTTAAAAAATTTAGACGAAATTCTCCATAAGTCTATTGCCTTGAGTAAGATGAATTCTAGTGATCCTAGCTTTGGTGATTGTCTATTTGATCTTACAAATCTCATGCGTGCCATAGGAGATGTTGGGATCATTAGCAATATTATTTCCAAAGCTATTAGAATTCATAAAGACAATCATAGAAATGATCATTTGTCGAATGAATTACCCTCTCTAGGAATTGATCAATCACAAGATGATGTTGAATATGGATACTATGATGAGGATGATGATAGTGACTATGATCTTGATGATGCAATGCGACACTTTGGTCTTATGGCAAACCTTCGCGGCTACATGGCCGGAGGAATGGAATGGGTCCTTGATATTGGATGTACTGATCATATGACCGGAGATAAAGATATGTTCCGTGAGCTTGCTGAAAACGACGGCCCTCGATAATATGTCACTTTTGGTGATAACTCAAAAGGTAAGGTGATTGGCCTCGGTAAGGTGGCCATCTCACATGATAGCTCCATACAAAATGTCATGCTCGTTGAATCTCTTGGGTACAATTTACTTTCAGTTTCTAGACTTGCTGATTTCGGTTTCAATGTCCTATTCACCGAAGTAGATTGCCAAGTGTTTCGTAGAGACAATCGTAAAATGGTCTTTACCGGTATATGTAGAGGTGATCTTTACATTGTTGATTTCACTAAAAAGGCTCAACCTAGAACTTGCTTAATTGCTAAATCTTCTAAGGGTTGTGTCGTGGAATCGTCACGGCAGATGTCCTCATGAAAGGACTTAGTCGCAGGGCCATCGTACGGGTTAACCTAGAGGGGTTAAAGCGGACACAAAGACACGGGAGTTATACTAGTTCGCCCCTTCGATGAAGGTAAAAGCCTACGTCTAGTTGTGATGGGATTGATGTGATTTGGCGCCTAGGGAGCAATAGCTTCGCCTCGACCTCGAATTCTCTGTCCTTAACTCACCTTGGGTCGTCCCCTTATATACAGTTGGCCTTGACGCCCGGCCGGTCTACAGAGTCCCGATCCGGCTCATACAAGTCTCCGGCTCGGTCTCTTCTCTTTTATCTTACAGCTCAAGTTACAAGACTAAGGCGGTTTACATGAATGGATCCTAATCCGCCTCTGGGCTTTGGGCCTCCTCCGTGGGCCCTGATCATGGATGAGGGTAACCCGGCCCCTTCAGGGCGGTTTACACTCAGTAGTTATATCCCCAACATTAGGCCCCAGATTGACTTGAACCGGTTCATGTGAATCTTCAACATCTCCGTAAACCGCCATTTGCTTGAACCGCCGTGACGTCATCCTCCGACCACCGCAACAGGGCGCCTTGACATCAGCTTTAATAAAGAAATCCAAACAGTAAGATTCCCTTTTCATTTAATGCTATCCCGGAAATCGAGGCGACCGCTGCGCCGTCCGCCGCTTTTGACTCCTCGATTCTCGCGCTTTGTTAACTGCCCCGGTCCCTTATAAATAGACCGGCAGGCCCTTTCTCTTCTTCTTCCGCTCTTCTTCTTCCTCGCGGACGTTAAGCTCTGAAGCTCTGCCGCCGCTGCCGACCTTCGACTGCCGCGTCGGCCCGAACGCTTCGCCATACTGGGACAAGAAGCTCTTTAGCGCTCCTCCGCCGCTCGGCGCACTAGGTAAGGCTCCTCTTCGAACCCTAGATCCACATCTAAAGGTCCCTGTTCCTCCTATAGTTCATAGGTGTTCATCGTAGTGTCCTTATACCTGTCCTGCCATAGCCGTATGATTCGGCCGTAGTACACACATCCGTCTGCGGCGACCGCCCGCCATCAGTTTACTCCTTGTTCATCTTTTATTTTGCCCAGATCTTCTTGTTTAGGGGCCTTTAAACATTCCTGCCTCTCTACGAGGCTTGCTAGGTCGCAAAGATTTTCTTCACTTGAACCTTCGGTAGATCTAAATCACTTCCATTCGCGTGTGAAACCTGTTTACATCCATACTTAGTAAATTTTTCAGGTCTGTCTCTTTTGGCGGTTTAACCTTTTGATAACTAACCGTCGCTCCATTAGTCCTCGAGTAAACCGAATCGGAAATCGGCTGCCGAATTGCCGGTTTAACATTGTATAATGTGCCTGAACCGTTTAACGGTGAACCGCTTTTTCCTTTCGCAGTTTGATCTTCCGGAATGGCCCGCAATTCGCGGCGTGCAATTGGGTCCGGTCTCGAGCCACCGAGACGCAACTCAACGGATACGTCACCACCGGCGCTTTGGCTGCTAAAATGTCCTCCATTGGTGGGTTCCGGATGGCGAATGCCCTCCCACTCCATAAGAAGGAGAAGTAATTGTATTTGTGCAGCACTTAGATCGGGATTTTGCCCACCGGATCAAAATTCTTCCGGATGTCCTTGCCGATTTTCAACTCCATCCACGAGGACATTGGTCCCAACTCCGTGTCAAACATATGCAATTTTCAAGTGTTACGTGAAGTCTATCTTCAAGAAGAACCCTCTGTGGAGCTGTTCGGGACTTCTTTCACTTGAACCGTCAGACGGAATTTTACGATGGTCCCAACACAGACTGGGCGGCGTTTCAATCCGTAAGAGGAAGGAAGCGGACTTTCCCCACGCCAAACACCACAGCCATCCAAAAGATTGGAACCAAACCTGGTTCTCTTCGAACACCGCTCCTGCCAACGAGAATCCTTTGCCGGGTTACCGTCCTCACCGGCTCAACAACAATCATCCGCTGCCTTCACGCTTAACCGCTGCGGAACGGAAGAACTTTGCACCTCAGATCATTAAACTCCGGGCTCTAATGGCCAATGGACTAACTGGTGTGGACCTTGTGCGATGCTTTGGGTTTCTTGGGGCATCTTGCCCTTAAGCCGCCCGGATTGATGCACGAATATACCGGGCAGCCTAAAAGACCCTCAAAGACGCCACGAATTACCAATAATCGAACTTGAGGTCACAGAGATCAGTAAAGAGGATGCTTGATGAACCAATCTCCGTCTGCAGCCTAACCGGTTGGCTCCGCTTACGTGTTGCCAAGCAACCGCTGGGTAAGGCTCTGCTCACCGCTTTTTC
Organism: Aegilops bicornis; assembly: GCA_021605145.1. NCBI lineage: Eukaryota > Viridiplantae > Streptophyta > Magnoliopsida > Poales > Poaceae > Aegilops > Aegilops bicornis. Next base: position 331,497,500 of record CM038670.1, read on the forward strand.
GGGCCTTTAATACTTTGTTGATATTCATTAATCCTTGTTACCTCGCAGGATAACAGCTCCTTCTGGAGGCGGACCAAACTGGCCCGAGCTCCTCGTATAAAGTCCACGGCTACCAAAAAGGCTGGCAAGAAAACCACCGGGTCTTCTGATCCGCCAGAAGATGAAGAATCCGGTGAGGTAAAACTTGATATCCTTACGAGGGAGCCGCCAGAAACCGACTCTCCACCTTGTGTTTCTTCTTATAGTTTGTCCCTTTTATTCTTCCCTTCTTGACAAATTTAATTCCCGGGATGATGCTTTGAAGCCAGCCATGCCGACCATGTTGAGGTAATCCTTCTTTCTTCCGACCCGACCTCGTGCGGTTAAAAGAATTCGTCGCGCCGTTCGGAAAGTGAAAAAATCTCATTCCTATGCTTATTTGAAGACACAACAGGCTGAAGAGCGCCGTACAACCCGGCACAGTGGTCAACAGATTCTCTCCTCCGGTTTACCAGATACACCAACCCGGAAGCATCATCCAGAGGTGACTTGTTCTCCTGAAAAACGTTATCCCTTAAAGGGTTTCTTCCGATGTCCTCTCAATCCGTCTGACCCGAATTATCAGGCCTCTTCCAACTCCTCTGGCGGTTCATCAACCACGCAACTGCCTCCGCTTAAAGTTGCTGCAGGTAAGTATCATACCTCTCCGCCAATTCGATTGTATAGTTGCGTTGGTCGATTTATCTTACTCTAATTACGAACCTTTGCAGCACCAAGGCTCTCTTGAGTAAAAAAGCAAAAACTCTTGAGCCCTCAGATGCTGATCCGGAAAAGACCCCGAAGCAACAGGCGAAAATCCTGAAGTTGCTAAGAATAGCTCTGGCGAGTTGTACCGAGACGATATTGCTGATCCGCCCGAAACTGAACCGGAGGCCCAAGTGGGAACCTCGCATCCTGCTTCCACCGAGTCCGACCACGAGCGGGTCATAACTATTGAACCGCCGAGCGAGCATGAAGGCACCAAGCCCAAAGAAGACCGCCCGATCCGGCCAGCCCGGCCAAAAATGATGATGTTATTGTGGCGGGCTGGCTACACCACCCCTAGCCAACCGTCGCTTTAACAAAACCACAGCCAAGGGAGAGTCGCCACAATGAGCAAAGATAAGGGAAAACAGATATGTCGACATGACAATTTCTCTGCCCAAGAACTTCACTCCGGCTTTCTGAACCGGCTCTACACAAGCCGTGACCTTGAAGCCGGTCTGGTAAATCGCATGAAGGACCGCTATGAGGTAAGGATTTATGCCTGTCTTGTACTTTTGCTGCGTAGTAGCCCCCAAGGGTCGGTTCAACTTTAGCATAGTTAAACCGGGACTTAATTTCTGTATCCCATACCGAACTATGATCAATTAGCCATTAGCCCCCAAGTGCCAAGTTGAATACTTGTATTGAGCTTGGGACTTTATAATAACACAACTAACGAGCTCCCTTTGTTATCAGAATGAGATATACCAGCAAACCGTGCAACTCAAGGACCTTCGTGCCAACTTGGAAACTCAACAAGCAGAGACCACCAAGGCCAAGGACGAATTGAGAACTGCCTTGGCCACTATGGAACAACTGAAGGAGGGATATACGTCCAAAGCGGGCCAAATGGGACACCGAGAAAGCCGGTTTGACAAAAGCAGGCGAAGATGCTGAATCAGCTCTTAAATCGGTGACCGAAGAGCTTACCACCGAAGCGCCAAGTTCATGCCATGACCTCTGCCATCTTTGGTAAGAAAATTTGCACCGAATACACCTGCTTTGATGTAGCCGCCGGTTTAACAAGAGCTGTCTGAACCTGGTGCAGGCAAGCGTATAGCTCATTAGGGCACTGACGAGCGGAAGAAGCTCAAGGCCGCTTACACCCTAATCGAGCAACAGTATACCGGCGCCCAAATGAGTCATATGTGCCACATCGTGCGACAACACAGCTCCGTCCTTGATCAAAGACACCTTTGGACCGGTGTCCATGATTCCGGCGCAGCTTGAAGAGTTGAAACGGTCCAGCGGCCGGGCTGGCACTCTCTGGCTTTGACTCGCGCCAAGGCGTGGATAGCGAGACCTTGATCTCGCTGATATAGCCAAGGGTTTTCCAGCGCTCAAGAGAACGGTGAAGCCTTTGATAATGGCGCTCAAACGAGTAACAAAGGAGATGCGTCATTGGCGAGTCAACTGGCAGCGAGAAGCCAACCTGGCGGTTACCGCTCTTTTATGACGCAAACAACAAGCGGGTGGAGTTTGTCATTCCGTAAGTGCGAGCCTTGTTCCTCCAATCCGTAAGCACACTTATGCCCCTGATGTTGATCCGGTGAGCTTATAAGTGAAGAGGCTGTCTTTCGTGCCTTAACCCGGATTGACTGGTCTACCAATGACTTAGGGCTTTGGGTGATGAAGAAGAAGAAGTTGAACCGACGTAAACGCCCCCTCTTCCTCACGCCAACCCGACGAGGAAGCTTAATCCGTCGAGCCGGGTGATGCATCGAGCTGGCCGCCATAACGTCATGCGAACCATCGGGCCTTGGACGGCTTTAAATGTAATAGCTAGCACTTTGTTCTTGAACATGTCTTTATACCCTCCGTCAGTAACTTTTGTGCGGCGGTCTTTGATACTTTGGTTTGAAGTATTGAAACCTTCAATGTATTTTGCCTGGAATCACAAATTCTTAAACCGCCACGGCGGCTTGCATCTCTAGCCGGCTTGGGACGCCTATATATTTACATAAGAAAGTATTGAGGTATATGATCAAACGACAGGTTGGTTGTTGCATAGAAGGCTAGGTCATGTGGGTATGCGAAATCTTGATAAGCTTATTAAAGGTGATCATATCCTTGGAGTAAAAGATGTCATATTTGACAAGGATAGACTTTGTAGTGCTTGTCAGGCAGGGAAACAAGTTGGAGGAAGTCATCGCGCAAAGAACATCATGACCACGAGAAGACCACTCGAGCTACTTCACATGGATCTCTTTGGTCCAAATGCCTACAAGAGTCTTGGTGGTAACTCATTTGGACTAGTCATAGTTGATGATTTTTCAAGATTTACGTGGGTGTTCTTTCTTGATGACAAATCGCAGGTCCAAAAGATCTTCAAAAGCTTCGCTAGGAAGGCCCAAAATCAATTTGGCGTAAAGATCAAGAAGGTTCGGAGCGACAATGGAACGGAGTTCAAGAACACAAATGTGGATACCTTTCTTGACGAAGAAGGGATTTCACATGAGTTCTCTGCTACGTACACACCTCAACAAAATGGAGTCATTGAGAGGAAGAACCGGACTCTTATTGAGATGGCAAGAACGATGCTTGATGAGTACAAGACTCCAAAACACTTTTGGGCGGAAGCGTTTAAGACAGCTTGTCATGCAACAAATCGCTTGTATCTTCACAAGCTACTCGGCAAGACGGCATACAAGCTCCTCACCGGTAACAAACCCCAAGTTGGATACTTTCGAGTATTTGGCTCAAAATGCTACATTCTTGATAAGCATTGTCATTCTAAATTTGCTTCTAAATCTCATGAAGGTTTCCTACTTGGTTATGGCTCAAACTCTCACACTTACCGTGTCTACAACAATTTCACCCGAAAGGTTGAAGACGGTAGATGTGAAGTTTGATGAATCTAACGGCTCGCAAGTAGAGAAATTGCCAATTGATGTAGGAGACAAAGACCCTTCGGAAGCAATCCAAGACTTGTCTATTGGGAAGATTCGTCCAACGGAGGTGAAGGAGAGTACCTCGTCCGTCCAAGTGGAAGCTTCTAGCTCACGACAAGGTGAACCAAGAATTGATATGGAAGCATCCACAAGTGGGACACACCAAGACGAAAAAACGAGGAAGCACACCAAGATGAACATCAACAACCTCCTTCTCCACCACAACAAGAGAATGACAACGTCAACAATGAAGAAGTCCAAGAAGAAGAACAAGATGAAGAAGATGTTCCACCCCGAGCCAAGCCAAAGCTCCCACGAGTTTGAGCAAGAATCGCCAAAGATCATCTCGTCGAGAAAATCTACAATGATATCCAAACCGGGAGAATCACTCGCTCTAAAACTCATTTAGCTAACTTTTGTGAACACTACTCATTCATCTCTAGCATTGAACCTATGAAGGTTGAAGAGGCATTGGAAGATCCGGATTGGATAAACGCTATGCATGAAGAGCTACACAACTTTGAGAGAAATCAAGTATGGACATTGGTCGAGAAGCCCGACAACAACCAAAACATCATTGGTACCAAATGGGTATTTCGCAACAAGCAAGATGAAGATGGTCAAGTCGTCCGCAACAAAGCATGCCTAGTCTCCAAGGCTACACTCAAGTCGAAGGTATGGACTATGGTGAGACATATGCTCCCGTTGCTAGACTTGAGTCCATTCGCATCTTACTTGCTTATGCTAATCACCATGATATCACCTTGTACCAAATGGACATTAAAAGTTCTTTTCTAAATGGTGAAATTAAGGAGGAAGTTTATGTTAAGCAACCTCCTAGTTTTGTCAATCCTAAGAAACCTAATCATGTCTACAAACTTCACAAAGCCCTTTATGGTCTTAAACAAGCTCCTAGAGCGTGGTATAAATGCTTGACCAAGTTCCTTATTGAGAAAGGCTTTGAAATTGGTAAAATTGATTCTACCCTTTTTAATAAAAGTGTCAATGGAGAGCTATTTGTGTGCCAAATTTATGTTGATGATATTATATTTGGTTCGACTAACCCTCATTTTAGTGAGAAGTTTGGAAAGCTAATGTCGGAGAAGTTTGAGATGTCTATGATGAGTGAACTCAAATTCTTTCTCGGTTTGCAAATCAAGCAAACTAAGGAAGGTACCTTTGTCTCTCAAACAAAGTACAGCAAGGACTTATTCAAAAAGTTCAATATGCAAGAATGCAAAGGTATGACTACACCCATGCCTACTAATGGACATCTTGATTTGACCAAAGATGGTGAACTGGTTGATCAAAAAGTTTACCGCTCTATGATTGGTTCATTTTTATATCTATGTGCCTCTCGTCCCGATATTATGCTAAGTGTGTGCATGTGTGCTCGATATCAAGCTGCACCTAAAGAATGTCATCTTAAGGCTGTGAAAAGGATAGTGAGATACCTAATACACACACCAAATCTTGGCATTTGGTATCCTAAGAGGTCTTCCTTTGACCTTGTTGGCTACTCCAATTCATACTATGCCGGAGACAAGGTTGATAGAAAGTCCACTTCGGGTACTTGTCAATTTCTTGGTAGATCCCTTGTGTCTTGGTCCTCCAAGAAACAAAACTCGGTATCCTTATCCATCGCCGAAGCGGAATACATTGCCGCTGGTTCAGGTTGTGCTTAATTACTTTGGATGACCCAGACTCTTAAAGATTATGGGATATATGTGAAACATGTTCCATTGCTGTGTGACAATGAAAGTGCTATTAAGATTGCTCACAATCCTGTGCAACATTCTCGAACTAAACATATTGAAGTTCGTCATCATTTCATCCGAGATCATGTTTCCAAAGGGGACATTAATCTTAAGCATGTTCGCACCGATAAGCAATTAGCGGATATATTTACCAAACCGCTTGATGAGAAAGTCGTTTGCCATTTGAGAGGTGAATTGAACATCATTGATGCTTCAAACTTGGAGTAGGAACTCCATTTGGATACATGCAAGGCATGAGCCCTGGACTAATCCTTGATATTTCTTTCATGATGCTATCTATATGTCTGGGATACTTTTGCACCCTTGCATGCTATCTAACCCTTGTAGGTACTTGGATGCATCTAAATCCATGAGATTGCAACTCACTCACATCTTGAGCAATCTCTACATCACTAAGTCTCTATACAATGGTGGTTGAAGTCAAGGAAGCATAAAGCCCCTCAAATATATCCTTTGACTCATTCTATGTCAAATTTTATGATTGTCATTTTGGATACACAAGTGCTCTTCCTTGCAAAGCTAACCCATGTAGGAAGATTAACTCAAACTCCAAGTGGTGCTCCCAACTCTTGATGAGCTACATCAACCTTGAGCAACCCACACAAGTTCGAATACATGATCAAGGTCAACACACCACCCAAGGTATGCTATTCCATCTTAGAGAAGCTTTACTCCAAGTCATGGGATAAAGCAACTCAACAAGATGTGAATACATCAAGAAGCTTAAACGAAAAATGGCAACCCCATTTTGAGCTTAAATGATGAGTATGACCAAAGAATCAAGTGATCTCACTTGACTCCTAAGTCAATATACTCTAACATAGGTGACTTTGTCACCGCCCAATTCTAGATGAAGTTCTCTTGTGTTTCCTTTTGCATTTGTCTCTTGCATATTTGTTCTTCATCTAGATCTTTTCATTTCTTCTTGTTCTGCATTTTCTGCATCCAATTCATTGCAAATCTTTTACCTAATTCCTTGCAAATCCTTGTGAGATCTTAAAGTGCCTAGTGAGATCAGGTGTTTTACTATGATGAACTCGGTCACACCAGTCTGTTTTCTTTGGCCCAACCGAATTCTCTCGGTGCCACCGAATCACACAACTCGGTGCTATCGATTTTACTACAGGAAAGACAACTTGCCACTTATTCCTTCAGTCCTTTTGCTCCAACTCCACTCAATGATTCTTGTCCTCTACCAGCATCACATTCAACTTGCTTTGCGACTCAAGGACCAAACCCTTCTGCAGTAACACAAAAATCCAGAAGAGCCCTTCTTGGAAATTGATGTCAAAGGGGGAGAGAGAGATCACATCAAAGCTCTATGCTTAGGGGGACATGATACTCAGGGGGAGTGTGTAAGAAACCCCAGATGCTTGGTGTTTAATAGGATAGAAGTTACGTGACATTAAGAGGGGAAAGACATGTTCATATTTGATCATATTTGATTTCTTGCATTAAGCTCAAGCTCTGTTGTTTTTTTCTTTTGCTCTGATTTTCTGTTCCCTATCTTCTCCCAATATCCCAATGCAAGATTCAGGGGGAGCAAGACATCTAAGGGAAGGAAATCTCTGATTTTATTGCATATCTTTACCTTTGGGGACATGTCTATACCCAATGGGGTACTCAGTACTCAGTCTCTACATGTCATCCCAGTCTTGGTTCTCTTGTGGTTTCTTTTGTTTGCTCAGGCTAGTAGGTGTATCTGTGTTGTCTAACCTTGTTTACTCAGGTTCATTCCTTCCTAAGCAAACTCAAGACCAAAAGGTAAGTATATGCATCACAGTCATGTGTATGAGGATTTCTTGCTGATGTACATCTTTGTTTGCAAGAAGGACTCATGGGCATGAAGGTACATTTCCTATATTCACATCATTTGCTCTGATGCATATAGCCAAGATACATGTAACACATGAATTACTCTGTCATGCTTATGCATTCACATTCTCCTATGTTTCATATTTATATGATTGCATACATGTAGGGGGAGCCTGTGCATGTTACATGTCTTTCCAAAGCTTTACTTGTTGCTCTCTATATCTTTATCTAAAGCTTTGATGTATGTTGTCATCAATTACCAAAAAGGGGGAGATTGAAAGCACAAGTGCTCCCTGGGTGATTTTGGTAATTAATGTCAACATATCTCTTGTTGGACTAATGCTTCTACGTAGTATGTTTCAGATAAGTTCAACAATGGAGTGGCTTGGACAAGAGGATGTGGAACTCCTTCAAGATGTTAAGGACAAAGGATTGCCTCAAGCTCAAATCTCAAGACTCTACATTTTCTATTTTAAGTGATCCAAGATCACATTGAGTCTATAGGAAAAGCCAATACTATTAAGAAGGGATGAGGTGTTGCTTAATGGCTTGCTTGCTCAAAGTGCTTAGTGATATGCTCCAAATCCCTCAACCACTTTCTCACTTCCACATATGTCCTAATACAAAAAGTCCAACTCGGCCCCACCGATTCTTTCCATTCGGAGCCACCGAGTTCAGTTGACATAGCCACTGCGAGAAACCCTAATCAGTTCGGTCTCACCGATGGGATCTCGTTCTCACCAAGATGGGCTTGCAAACTCTCCGTTGTCTGTTGCAATAGTTTCGGTCCCACCGAGATTTCCAACCGGCCCCACCGAGTTTGCTTGGCCAACATTCTGTTTCACTTATTACCCAAATCGGTCCCACCGAGTTTGAGTAATCGGTCAAACCGAGTTTTGGATTTATCCTAACCCTAGCACATAGGTCCCACCGAGTTGATCAAGTCGGTCCCACCGAAATGCCTAACGGTTACATTATGAACCAAATCGGTCCGACCGAGTTCTCTGAATCGGTCCCACCGAGTTTGGTGATTTGTGTGTAATGGTTAGATTTTGTGTGGAGGCTATATATACCCCTCCATCCACTCTTCATTCGTGGAGAGAGCCATCAGAACATGCCTACACTTCCAATACATATTTTCTGAGAGATAACCACCTACACTTGTGTTGAGGTCAAGATATTCCATTCCAACCACATAAATCTTGATCTCTAGCCTTCCCCAAGTTGCTTTCCACTCAAATCTTCCTTCTACCAAATCCAATCCTATGAGAGAGAGTTGAGTGTTGGGGAGAATATCATTTGAAGCACAAGAGCAAGGAGTTCATCATCAACACACCATTTGTTACTTCTTGGAGAGTGGTGTCTCCTAGATTGGCTAGGTGTCACTTGGGAGCCTCCGACAAGATTGTGGAGTTGAACCAAGGAGTTAGTAAGGGCAAGGAGATCGCCTACTTTGTGAAGATCTACCCTAGTGAGGCAAGTCCTTCGTGGGTGATGGCCATGGTGGGATAGAAAAGGTTGCTTCTTCATGGACCCTTCGTGGGTGGAGCCCTCTGTGGACTCGCGCAACCGTTACCCTTCGTGGGTTGAAGTCTCCATGAACGTGGATGTACGATAGCACCACCTATCGGAACCACGGATAAAAAAAATCTCCGTGTCTCCAAATTGCGTTTGCACACTCCAATCCCATCTCTTTATATTCTTGCAACTTGCATGCTTTACTTTCCGCTGCTCATATACCCTTTGTATGCTTGCATGTTTGTTTGATATGTATTGTGAATGTTTAAACTTGTGTTCAAACTCCACATCAACTAAAGGAAATTAAAAACTGCAACTTTTCTTGATTAGAGTCTGTTCACCCCCCCCCCCTCTAGACACCTCTTCTCGATCCTTTTAGTGCCACCGTCCTCCGCGCTGGCAAAGATTGCCTGCTCTGCCTCCTAGAGCTCCGGATGCTGTCGCAGAGCTCTTGCATGTAGGCCTCATCAGCGGCCTCGGCCTCGAGGCGCTCCCATGCCTCGCGGTCCTCCCGCGCCATAGCCGAGCTCACCACCCTGGCTTCGGCGGAACGAGGTGGACCGGACGTGTGTCGAAGGGGAAATTGAGCCTAGCCACCGCGCCGTGGTAGCGGACCTGCCAGCGGTCATACTCCATGGCCGTGAGCTCGGCCGTGTGGAAGCTACCGAGCCACCAGCGGGTGTGGGTCTCTTGATCCGTAATCTCGGTGACCCACGTTCCCCACCGCCGCTACCGGACCCCGAGGTAGGACTTTGTCGGCTGCCGGGTCCGAGGGACGACGGGGAAGTCCTCGAACCGGTGTAGGGGCGCGGCTGTCGGTGTCAAAACCGGCGGATCTCGGGTAGGGGGTCTCGATCTGTGCGTCTAAGGATGATGGTAACAGGAGACAGGGGACACGATGTTTACCCAGGTACGGGCCCTCTCTATGGAGGTAATACCCTACTTCCTGCTTGATTGATCTTGATGATATGAGTATTACAAGAGTTGATCTACCACGAGATCATAGAGGCTAAACCCTAGAAGCTAGCCTATGGTCTGATTGTTGTATCTCTATCAACTAGCCAGGCCTTGGTTTATATAGTGCACCAGAGGCCTAGGATAACAAGAGTCCTAGCCGAATACGCCGGTGGGGAGGAGTCCTTGTCTTGATCACCAAGTCTTGTGGAATCTTCCTTGTATGCGGCAGCTGTCCGGACTGGCCCATGAGTATATGGCCATGGGGGTCCTCAGCCCAATCCAACTGATCGGGAGATGACGTGGTGAGTACCCCCTAGTCCAGGACACCGTCAGTAGCCCCCTGAACCGCTCTTCAAGTTAGGGATGCTCCTCGATTCTTCCGAACTGTTCTTCATCTTTGGTCGTCGGTCTTGAAAACTGGTTCAACAAATCTTCTCATCTTCAATCTTGAGGATCGCCGAAGTGCATCCGAAGAGTTTACACGTCGGGCATCCGAGGAGTCCCTTTAAGTTTCCGGCCTTTATCAATGCCTTGTTATTTTTATGCCCTACCTCGGGTTTCAAGTTTTTCCCGGGAGGCAGTGTCCTCTTGCGTCCGAGCTCTAATGTCGGACTGCATTCAAGGTATCTTTTGCAGCCGAGCACCAGTGCTGAAATGTATCCAAGCTCCAACGTCGTACTGTGTCCAAGCTCCAACACCGGACTATATCCAATATGTCATAGATCATCCTGGTTCCAAAAAGTTGAAGGAGTTTAGCCGAGCTTAATGCCGGAAATGCCCTCTATGGAGCTAGCCTCTAGCGCCCGAGCTTTATGCCGGACTGCTTCCAAGGTGGTGCACCACCCCGACCGCGGGCTGATTTTTTGTGAATATTTTTAACTAGTGCAGTTTATCCTCTGCCGAGATATATAGCCAGTATCCCTCAAGGTGTCTATCAGTCTAAAACCCGAGATGCACCTGAAGGGAAGCATAAAACCGCTGTTCCAGAGCCCACGAGACTCGTGTCGATCTGTGAAATCGGCACGAGGATCAACTCCTAGCTCGGCAAAGATACATACGAAAAAACACAGTGTAATATATTAGAGATAATAGTGATCGGCGAACGGGCCCCTGAGAGAGGGTTGTGAGAAGTCGCCACAATATACTAGCTTGATGCCGGATAGGTCCATATGGCACCTATTATTGTCCGAAGACATGTATGCGCATAGTTCGTTCAAGCCGAACACTGATCACTTTGAATTCTCTGCATTGAATAAGCAATGCAAAGAGCCCCGAGACAATCGGGTCGGGTGGCAACACCGCATCAGGGATCGATGTGCCCCTTTAATATTTGTAAATAATGAGCACGAAGCCCAGTAGCCCCCGAGCCTTAATGTGGGCACGGGTGGCCGAATTAAGGATCGATATATATCCAGAGTAAAATCACAGATTGTGTGTAATGATTCTATGTATCCAAGTACTTTACATCATTATTCTGACTCCATTGCGACCGTTTATAAGTTGAAAGTGGCCCATCGTCGGCTTCTACCCTTTGGTAGATACTACACAGGGTGTTTCCGCACTAACAAAACAATCCTTAGCCGACGTCTGGGTGCCCGGAGGCGGTTGTGTTAGCAGAAACGAAGCAATCAGATATGCGGGCTTTATAACTTTCACTCAGTCATAGGAGCTTAAAGTTGGAAGGCCATTTACTAGCCTCCGGTTAGTGTTCGGCGACAGTCGAGGTCAAGCCGTAAACACTTCGGCCAATGTTATGAACGACCCGTTATTTAACATAGTCATCGGATCGCTGACCAGTTTACGCCTATTGTGACAGTCAGTTTTCGGCTTTCTCCACTGAGGTGCTTAACCATGCGGGCTGGAAGCACGATCGCGATGGTTCTCCTTTGCACACCTAGCCAAGAAAGCGGAACGTAGGAGGCAAGCACAGAGCCGCAACCCAACTATTGACCGAAGACACAATTGAAACCGATGCATATATAGCAATATCCGAGGATGTTTTTGCCGAATCCCTAATGGTGTCGGCGTTAATCATGAGACTAATGCTGGAAACACACAAATAGTTTAAAAGTGCCATAGGCTCGAAAAGCCAAAAAACTTGTTCAAAAGTTTAATGTCCGAAATAGATCAAGTGTTCGGTGCCAATCCGAAAATTGGACTTTAAAAAAAGGTGCTTCTGTCATGCTTTAACATGACACATCCTATCTCAAGACTCCAAGCGGGTCAGCCTATGGTCTCAACCTCCTTATCCCTAAGGAGGCGTGCTTCTCCGAGGCTAGTTCAGCAAACTGCACTCGAGCGGATTTATAGGGAAGCAAGGCTATCCGGCTATTGACCACACACTTGCATCGAGAAAGGAGTGATAGAAAAAAGACTTTTCAACGACTAATAAGAAGAACACTTATTATAAAACAGCTCACATAAATTTAAGAGCCCCCGAGTGACTTGGGTAAAAGAATGATTGTATGTACCGAAGTACTTATATCATATCTATGTTCACCGAACTTTAAACGCTGCGTCTTAACCGACCGTCGGCTTCTCCCTTTTTGGTCAAGGACCAAAAAGTGTTATGTACTCCACCTGTCGAGAATATCGACGGTGTTTCCGATAACCAGGCAATCAGGCCATAAGGCTGTAACAGACAAAGCGCGCTCAGGGAACTTATGCTATATTACCGATGAAGTGTAAGAAGCATCTTCGAAGAAAATAGGTCCCCCACCGATACCTTTCTTCGGTGCTCATTGTTAATATGAGACTTGTGCAATAGATTTTTCGTACTCATGAGTTCTGTTGTGTGCCGACCATAATTTAAAACAGTAAGAGCGCTAGCTTTCGGCTTCACCCAGTCTGAGGTCCGGCTCGGATGAACCGATCGTGACAATCGCAGAGGTGCTCCCTTTACTCCCTAGCTGAACAATCGGAAACGTAGGGGTAAACACAGGAGCAAGGCAACCCAGCTTGCAAATCACTTAGGTCAATATGGTGCATTGTGGCATAATACACGAACAAGGAACGAAGCCGTACAAGTATAATCATATGCAAGAGGAAAGGCTTCATGAAAGAATCCCCCAAGTGAACTGGGTATTTGAATTTATCCGTCACAAACAAAGTTTGGACAAGGAAATTTTTTACAAGCAACTTTTTTCCAAAAAAGAATAATGCTTGATCGAACCGAACACAAGTTAAAAAATTTAAAACTTTGAGCATGAAAGCAACTTAGCTGGTTAATGTGTTCGGTATTGATGACGCGGTCCGAGTTTGATGCGGGACAAGGTTCCATCCCCCTAGCCGGTCCCGAGGTGACGCCAAAGGATATAGTCCGGCTGGATCATCTTCCTGTGCACAAAAAATAGTGCAAACTGGAGATAATAGTAATAATGATAAATTGAAAAATAAAAATTGATGCATAATAAATAATTTATGCAAAATGAGTAATAAAAGAAATATGGCATGGCGCCGAAGTCAATGTCGATGCAGGGCGACGGCGTGACACGGTGAAGGCGCGGCGAAGTCTGAATTCTCAGGTCGGTCCGAGTTCCGGATGCGGCATTCGCCGGACTATGTACGGAAACTGACCGAACCCCCATGCGACCGTCGTTAATGCGGCCACCGTTTGACAGACCTGTGTACATATGATGGACAAACCGGAGTAATAATTCCTTGGGAAAAAATGAACCCAAACAAGCAAAAAATACTAGGATTAATAGCACCTGGTTTATTTGTTGTAGCAATCCGAAGGAAGGTGATTCCCAAAATTGGGACTCGATCCGCACACCCATTGCTCGATGGGCGATAAAGAGACGGCATGGCGATGCTGGCAAAGGTTGGCTCGCTGAGGCAAAGCCTTCGGTCCAGCTAACATGATGGAGCTGGTCGGCTAGTGATGCCGAAGTCTCCGGAGTAGGTTGATGAAGAGATGTCGAAGCCCCCGGTCTAGCCGAGATGTCGAAGCCTCGATGTCAGCCGATGAGTCGAAGTAGGTCGGTGTGATAGACACCAGCTTGAAGAAGCAACGGTGCGGCCCTGCCAATGCAGGTCGTGACATGGTCAATGCCGGCTTGATGAAGCGACTGTGCGGTGATGCCGGTGTGCCCGCACCGTGTAATCTGTGGGGCGGCGATGTTGGTGATGATTTATCCTTTGCGATGTCGAACTTTTGTTCGGCTTGCCGAGGTGATGATCCAAAGAAGTTGAGCTCGGCTCAACAAAGTGACGACGTGTCTAGCGCAGGTCGGCGGCCGTGGAGCAATATTGCCGGACTGGTTTGACACCAGCATGATGTTGAAGATCATGTTCAAAAGATTTTAAAGTTAGTGGAATGTGTTCGGGAACAAAACACAATACCCCATACAGAACTTCCTTCAAAAAGGATGTCTGAAATCCCGTTCGTAAAAAAGACGAACTCGGGTCGGATTCGTGTTCGCGCAGAAAACAGATCCGAAAAGTGATGCACTAATCGGAAGGTTCTCGGAGTTCGGACGGTCGGATCGAGCTGAAATTTTGAGGGGTGGTAGATATAGGAATTCCGCAGCCGATTAATGGTTGGATCTTCCAAAGGATGTCCGAGCTAGAAGCTGGACACCACGCCCTAAACTCGTCCAGATTCCCGTCCAGATTTGACATGGCTCCGGTATATCGTGGATTGCCAGAGATTCTTCCATCGGAATTCGACGAAATTTCCAGGGTTTTTATAGACTCAATTCCGCACAATTCCACCGAAGCAATCGTCAAAACGACACTTGAGGAGCCAGTGGCGGCGGACAAAAGTTCGCTGTCCAGAAAAACAGTACGGTCGCCCGAGGGCAATGTTGACGTTGAGCCCCCGGGCTCCCTGGATGATCCCTCCATGATCTTGATAGAGATCGGAGTTGATGTTGATGAAGGCCCTCATCCGTACATGACGATCGGAGGTAGGGCACAGTCCTTGGTCGAACCAAGGTGACCAGTCGAGCTGGTGACGAAGATGCCGAAGTCACAATTGATCTGCAGGCGAGCCATCGACCTTTTGCCGAACACACATCGGAACTCTCAATGAAAGCACCAATGTCGGTGTCAAACCCGGCGGATCTCGGGTAGGGGGTCCCGATCTGTGCATCTAAGGATGAGGGTAACATGAGACAGGAGACACGATGTTACCCAGGTTCGGGCCCTCTCTATGGAGGTAATACCCTACTTCCTGCTTGATTGATCTTGATGATATGAGTATTACAAGAGTTGATCTACCACGAGATCGTAGAGGCTAAACCCTAGAAGCTAGCCTATGGTATGATTGTTGTATCTCTATCGACTAACTAGGCCTCGGTTTATATAGCGCACCAGAGGCCTAGCATAATAAGAGTCCTAGACGAATACGCCGGCGAGGAGGAGTCCTTGTCTTGATCGCCAAGTCTTTTGGAATCTTCTTTGTATGCGACAGCTGTCCGGACTGGCCCATGAGTATACGCCCATGGGGGTCCTCGGCCCAATCCAACTGATCGTGAGACGACGTGGTGAGTACCCCCTAGTCCAGGACACGGTCAGCGGCAGCGGGCGGTTCGGGGGACCGGCGATGGCGGATCGGGCCCGTGGAGGACGACGAGGACACCTCGGGGGCCACCTCGCCAGCGTCGGGCGAAAAGGCCGCGATAAACCCATTTTTGGGCATTGGCTCCTCGAGCTCCCCGGCACACGGGCAGAGGTTGAGGATGGAGGCGCTGACGATGGCGGCCACCTACCAATGGTTTCGAGGGTTGTGTGTGTCTTTGTGAGCGGAGGTTTTGGGGTGTGTGTGTGGAGGGGGGAGCAATGTTGTGTTTGAGGAAATACTGCGGCAACTGAATATTTTACTAGGCGGGAGTAACAAGGCGGGGCTACTGAAAATTTGGATCAAGGGCGAGCAGATATTTTTGAGATTGCGAGGGATGCAGAGGCGGGAGTAAAATGCCGGTGCTACTAAAAATTTGAATCAAGGGACTGAAGCAGAGCGTGAATAACAGACATCGCACACAATCCGCACATACTAATCGTGTGCTATCAAACATTAAGACCTTCCAGGCGGTAGATATTTTCGAGATTGCGAGGGATGCAGAGGCGGGAGTTTTTGGGGAGTGAGCTAGTGTGCTTGACATGCCGGCTATGGACTATTGCCGATGCACCTTCTCGCGTAATCCATAGGCGTACTATACACCAACGGTCCTCCAAGATATTTTGTACTACATCTCACACGGTTGGTGATAATAAACTGTGTGGGATCTACTTGATTTGAATTACAAAATGGAGTCACAGCGGCAATGGACGCAGTTTGAATTCCTAGACGTTTTATCCACAGTGAACATGCAATTATATGCGTGTCGTAAAAGAATTGGAATTATTCGGGGTTCGTTTGGACATTTCATACAATAAATTGGTTTTCTAGCCATTTCACGTGCACAATTCAAAATTAAACTACATGCACATGCTCCAGTGCACACAAATTGGTTGAAAAATCAAATCTGTGTCCTTCAATGCATGCTTAGGTCCCATGGAAGAAATGGGAATGAATTCTTCGGGGTTTGTTTGGACTTTTTTATACATTAACTGGGTTTTCTAGGCATTTTATGTGCATAATTCAAATTTGAACTACAAGCACATGCTCCAATGCATGAAAGTTAGTTGAAAAATCGCATGTGTGTCCTTGGGTGAATTTCTAGGTCCCATGCAAGAGATCGGACTGAATTTCAAACACCAGGGCACCCTTGATTGCTGGCAAAACATTGAGATACCTAGTTTTTAAATTCTAGTAAATCCAAAACTCGTCTGAAATTGGTGAAACTTGGCATGCTATGATGGAGTGGCATCAACATGCCGTGGTGAAAATTTTGTCCCATTTGGGGCAGGTTTGGGTATAAGCTTCTCACAAACCAGAGCTTCTCACAAACAAGCATGATGGTTTCCATAGGGAACATTCCACCTTTGGGGACGGGACGATATCCGTTGCTTCTTATTGCTTTCAAAAAAATTCTAGTGTCAACATAGAACAACAGGAGTGTTGTGTTTAATCTTGGAATTTTTCGGGGTTCGTTTGGCCTTTTTTATACATTAACTGGGTTTTGTAGGCATTTTATGTGCATAATACAAATTTGAACTACAAGCACATGCTCCAATGCACTAAAGTTGGTTGAAAAATCACATGTGTGTCCTTGGGTGAATTTCTAGGTCCCATGCAAGAGATTGGAATGAAATTCAAACACCAGGGCACTTTTGATTGCCGTCAAAATTTGAGATGCTTGGTTTTTATACTCTAGTAGATCCAAAACTCGTCTGAAATTCATGAAACTTGGAATGCTATCATGAGGCGGCATCAACATACCGTGGTAAAAAATTTGTCCCATTTGGGGTAGGTTCGGGTATATGCTTCTCACAAACCAGAGATTCTCACAACAAGCATGACGGTTTCGATAGGGAACGTCCCACCTTTGGGGACGAAACAATATCCATTGCCCCTTATTGATTTCATTTTTTTTCTCGTGTCAACATGGAACAACAGGAGTGTTGTGTCAAATTTTGGATTTTTCGGGGTTCGTTTGGACATTTTTATGCATCAACTGAGTTTTCAATGCATTTATGTGCATAATTCAAATTTGACCTACATGCACATGCTCCAGTGCATATAAATTGGATGAAAAATCAAATATATGTCCTTGGATGCATGATTAGGCCCCATGCAAGAAATGGAAATGAATTTCAAACACCAGGGCACCGTTGATTGCCGGCAAAACATTGAGATGCCTGGTTTTTAAATTCTAGTAAATCCAAAACTCGTCTGAAATTCATGAAACATGGCATGCTATAATGGAGCGGCATAAACATTCCCTGGTAAAATTTGTCCCATTTGGGGCAGGTTTGGGTATATGCTTCTCACAAACTAGAGCTTCTCACAACAAGCCTAATGGTTTCGGTAAGGAACGTACGTCCCACCTTTGTGGACGAAACGATATCCATTGCCTCTCATTGCTTTCAAAAAATTTCTCGTGTCAACATAGAACAACAGGAGTGTTGTGTCAATTTTTGGGATTTTTCGGGGTTCGTTTGGACATTTTTATGCATTAGCTGAGTTTTCTAGGCATTTTATGTGCATAATTCAAAATTAAACTACATGCACATGCTCCAGTGTATATAAATTGGTTGAAATATCACATGTGTGTGCTTGGGTGCATGTTAGGTCCCATGCAAGTGACGGGAATGAATTTCAAACACCAGGGCACTGTTGATTGCCGGCAAAACATTGAGATACCTGGTTTTTAAATTCTTGTAAATCCAAAACTCGTCTGAAATTCATGAAACTTGGCATGCTACCATGGAGCGGCATCAACATGCCGTGGTGAATTTTTTTCCCATTTTGGACAAGTTTGGGTATAAGCTTCTCACAAACCAGAGCTTCTCACAACAAGCATGATGGTTTCGATAGGGAATGTACCACCTTTGGGGACGGGACGATATCCGTTGCCTCTTATTGCTTTCAAAAAATTTCTAGTGTCAACATAGAACAACAGGAGTGTTGTGTCAATTTTTGTGATTTTTTGGCGTTCGTTTGGACATTTATTATGCATTAACTTCATTTTTAGGCATTTTATGTGCATAATTAAAATTTGAACTACAAGCACATGCTCCAATGCACTAAAGTTGGTTGAAAAATTGAATCGGTGTTCTTGGGTGAATTTCTAGGTCCCATGCAAGAGATGAGAATGAAATTCAAACACCAGGGCACTGTTGATTGCCGGCAAAACATCGAGATGCCTGGTTTTAAATTCTAGTAAATCCATAGCTCGTCTGAAATTCATGAAATTTGGCATGCTATCATGGAGCGGCAACAACATGCCGTGGTAAAAAAATTGTCCCATTCGGGGCAGGTTCG
The DNA here is from genome assembly GCA_021605145.1 of Aegilops bicornis. NCBI lineage: Eukaryota > Viridiplantae > Streptophyta > Magnoliopsida > Poales > Poaceae > Aegilops > Aegilops bicornis. Next base: position 331,516,114 of record CM038670.1, read on the forward strand.
GGTATATGCTTCTTACAAACCAGAGCTTCTCACAACTAGCATGATGGTTTCACCTTTGGGTACGAATCGATATCCATTGCCTCTTATTGCTTTCATAAATTTTCTCATGTCAAGATAGAACAACAAGAGTGTTGTGTCCATTTTTGGGATTTTTCACGGTTTGTTTGGATATTTTTATGCATTAACTAAGTTATCAATGCATTTATGTGCATAATTCAAATTTGAACTACATGCACATGCTCTAGTGCATATAAATTGGTTGAAAAATCAAATATGTGTCCTTGGGTGCTTGCTTAGGTCCCATGCAAGAAATGGGAAAGAATTTCAGACACTAGAGCACCGTTGATTGCTGGCAAAACATTGAGATGCCTTGTTTTTAAATTCTAGTAAATCCAAAACTCGTCTAAAATTCAAGAAACTTGGCATGCTATCATGGAATGGCACCCGACATGTTGTGGCATTTTTCGTGTCCATTATGAGAGAAGGCGCACTCAAATAATGACAGCCAACAAAGGCATTTTGAAAAAATAGCTGCCACTTTAATATCTCAAACGTTTGTAGAATTCAAACCGTGTGCGTTCTTTTAACCATTCACATGATGCCATTTGTCTTGGTTTTAATGGCTGTAGGAGGTGCCGTATGGATAGCTGCTTGACCTTGGTGAGCGAGAGGCGTCGACCTTGATCCGGTGCAATTTGGCCCGAGAGGCGTGCAAGCTGTCCTCCCTCTGTGAGCTCACCGAAGCTGCCAGGTTATGCGTTCTTGGCGGGCTCACTGGGAAGCGAGCCCTTTGACTTCCATGGCCGCCCGCCTTCCTCTCCATTTATGGCACCCGAGCCGCTGTTTAATACGGGCGGCCTTACTATTCGCCTCCCATTCCCCTCCCTCCCGCAGCCACATACCTCCACCAACGCAATGCCGCAGAACAATGATCTGCCACTAGTCTTCAAGTTTGGTGAAGTCGACTCCGAGCCGGAGGAGATAGAAAATAAGGAGGAATGGGGCCTCATGGACATGGCCCAGAACAAGATGGCCGCGGCGGTTGCTGCCCCCGCTCCCGTCCCCACTCCCATCCCCGCGCCCGCGCCAGCGACCATCCCCGTAGCATTGAAGGGCTGGTCGCCAAGCACTATCGCAGAGCTAGAAGCGGCGGGCGTCAGCGAGGTCTCCGCGGACCTGCGCGAGCTCGTGTACATGCCAGCGCCAGCGCCCGTGCCCGTGCCCATGCGCGCGCCCCCCTCAGCGGCATGGGACGCTGCCATCGACCACTACCTCTCAGTGGCGCCAGTTTCCGTCGTCCCGCGCCCCGCCCGTCGATCGCGCGACGATATGATGTTTGATTTACAAGTGAAGAACATTTTGTACTGCCTTGAAGACTTCAACAACGGCGTCCCGGAGGACGACAACGACAATGACGGCGCAGCACGCCGCCTCCGCTGCCACCGGAAATAGTTTTTTTGGGGTTTAATACTGTATCTCGAATTCTCAATCATATGAATATAAATTTGCAGTGTGACTGATGAAAGATATGGTTTGAATGAACTTGCGTTTCTCTCTCTTAATGTACAGACTTATGAAACGATTTTCTTTTGAAAAAACGTCAATGGTTTTTAAATATAAAACACTCATCGCAAATGTTTTAGTTAGAACACCCGGATGCAAACCGATAGCTTCCCCACGAAGCCAAGGGAAAATGTGCCGAGCAGGATTTCTACATCCCTTCAACGCAAACGGTTGTCTTAGATGACCTGTGTGCAACCACGTACAAACAATTGGGTAGGATTTGCATATATATGTCATTTTGGGTATGTGGCCATTTGTCAAACTCGAAAGATTGACATATTTTTATCTAGTAACATTGCCATTTTGTCAATCTTGTAACACTGCGATTTGTCAAAATATGCAGCTAAAAATCACTAGCACTATCTAATTTTTGCAACTAAAATCGCTAGCACTGTTCATATGGACACCACTAACAGGCGTGAGTTGATGGACGCATATGCAAATGTACCATTGATTACATACAACAATTCATTAGCCCACAACGACAACGAGGATACGTTGGATTATAGATCATTTCCAACAAAACATTCTAGTAAAATTTATCTCACACAACAAATAACAAAGCGATGAAATGAACTTCAGCTCAACCACTCGTCGACGTTGGAAACGCTTGCTTTTAACCAGAAGTGATTCTCTGGGAAGGGCCAGCTACTGTCAATCTCGAGACCAACGCAGGACTGATCATCTAGGCTGAAGCGGCCTATGTCAGGACCCATATTGGGATGATAGGGAAGCATAGCAATGTCCGAGGTATAGATACAGTTGCTTCTTATAAATGGTAGTAACATTGTGTCAACAGCAGCTGGATCGCCTTCCACCATCATTGAATAGTTTTTTCCAAGGAAGAGCGAGTTTCCTCCAAGACTTTCAATACTGAACCAGGGAGAAGGTGTTGGCGCTAGTACACTAGTATCCATCCCGAATACCCTGCAACGGATGTTGGAATAGGTCCGGACAGTGCGACCATGCGAGACAACACCTGCTTCCTTAGTAACATCAGAAGTGCCCTGTATACATACAAGAAGAAGAGGTGATCCATCGGAATAAGTTGCCAGGCGCCACTGAGTATATGGGTCCAGCTCGTCCTCATGCTCGTGATCATCAGCATCGTCATCTCCCCCTTGGTTATAAAAATTTAAAAGAAATGCAATTGGTGGAATGTTCACAGGACCTTGGAAACACAAGAAGGTTAATTAATTAGTATAGGGAAACTAGCTAACCCGCATGCATGTGGATGAAACAATTATAATTACAGTGGAAGACAAACGTACCGAAAGCATGATGATTCCATGCAAAAACAGTTCCATGAGTGGTGGCAGCAAACACAAGACCCTTGTATTGAATTGTATCACAATACTCATCTGTGTACATAAATTGATTTTTGAGCAATATCCATCGAGGCATGTAAGTAAGGAAGGCAACAAGCTTGTCGAAGATAGCAGTAACTTCATAGTTTGAGTAATCCCAAGAGCGGCTTGGAAGTCGACAAATTGCTATCTTCCGTAGATGACAATCATCATGATCGTATTTGAACTCACTTAGAATACCGGTGTACTCAACCTTTGGGCACTCGTCTGAGATTTTTGGAAGTGGAACCCGGTGACGAGTGTACACATTCAGAAGTTCCCACTCGCAGTTGTACCCAATGTAAACAACCCAATCTCCATTTGCGCCTGCCCAAGCCTTGCCCTCAAGCGATGGCATCTTAACATCATATGTATCATTATCAAGCGGCATCAACTTGCACAAGGCGAGGCTTCCCTCGTCCCCGCGCCAGTCAGCAGGGTCACGGCGAAGAGGATAGGGGAGATCAAACCACTCCTGGACCCTTGGGTTCCTTGTAATGATGTTATTAGTTGAGTCGAGAATGGTCTTGAACGAACCTGCCATGCTAGCCGAGGTGATGACGTCGCACCGATCAATGAGTTCCTCCATTGTGTCATCATTCAGATCGGGGCAAGAATAACGGGGTCGTTTATGGCCTGTTCCTTCCATGGAGAAGATGATCGAACAATGGCAGAAGGAAGGGTGAAGGTGAATGGAGGAGGGAGGAAGAGCGTGCGACAACAGTTCCAAATCAAGAGGGAAAGTCGAAGAGGCGGTGGACGGTTGCCACGGTACACGAAGAGGCGCCTGGGGAGCGAACGGTCACAGAGGTTACACACTGACGACAAGGGCCGAGTGAACCGCATGTGTATATCGCACACACCTTGATCTTGTTGACCGTTTCTTTTGTGTTGCCTAATCACAAACAGTTCACCCGAGTGAACCGTATGCTGTATATCGCACACACCTTCATTTGGCTGACCGTTTATTTTGTATTGCCTAATCACAAACAGTTCATTCGAGTGAACCGTATGCTATGTATCGCACACGCCTTCATCTGGCTGCCCGTTTCTTTTGTTCCTCCTCATCGCAAATAGTTAATTGAACTGAATTGTATGCCCTTCATCGCACACGCAACTAAAACCTGAACCGTGCTTGATGCATCTGTCATCGCAAACATTTTATACATTTCTGATGGTTTTCATACAACACTGTTTGCAATTATTGCATCGCACACAGTTTCTCGAAGGGTCTCTGATCGTAGTGTCGCGTTAGCAGCATCCTGTAGTAGTGAATCTTAATTGCTAGCCTTCGCCTGTACTAAGTGGGAACTCTTCTTGTACATCAAAAACCTTGAACCCAAAGTTATCCCAGATGAGTCCACCATACCTACCTATGTACGGTATTACCTTGCTGTCCTAAGTAAATTTGCATGTGCCACCTCTAAAAACTTCTAAAAATTATCCTTTTTGTGTGCTTGGATCGTTCATGGAACGACATGAGGTGGTCGGTATCTTCCATGCTAAGCAGGTTATTCTCAGGTTGAGTGTTTACTCACTCGCCATCGCACGAGAAAAGGGCGGTAATAGGGATTCCTAGCCCCGAACTAAAAAATGCAAATAATTAAACAAAACTCCCCCGGACTGTTGTTGCTATGGACGACACCCGTTGTTTCGGACAAGCCGTGGAAAGTGATTGTTGGTGGAGGGGGAGTAAACCTTCACTTCGTCGCTTGGGAACCGCCACTAGCGTGCTTAGCATGGAAGATGTTGATAACTGATGGTCGTGAAGTGAATAAGAAGGGTGCATGTCTCAAAATATCATTTATCTCTGTTTTAAAAACTGAGCTCTGGCACCTCTGCAAATCACTGCTTCCATCTACGAAGGGACTTTCTATTTACTTTTATGTTGTGTCATCACCTTCTAAAAACAAGCGCCAGAAACTGAGTAGAGCACATCTATCATGACTTATGCATTATGTATAGCTAATGTTGGGTGCATCATGACTGGATCTTTTCTATCATGAATTACAATGTTGAGTCGCTGCTTTAACTTTGGAGGTGCTCTGCATTTATGTTTTGCGGTCTCAGAAAGGGCTAGGAGATACCATTATTGTCATATTATATCATGGTTGTTTTGACAACGTGTTGCTGTTTGAGATATCTTATTATTGCTCGCTAGCTGATTATGTCATTGATACGAGTTAATATAATCTTTAAGTGTTATTGTCGACATGGTTAGTTATAATCTTTGGCTGAAAACACAGGTGCTGTTTAAGCTTATTTATGCAAACAAGAGCAAAAGAGTTCGTAAAAGTTTTTCTTTCTCACTTTCAGTTTATCAACTGAATTGCTTGAGGACAAGCAAAGGTTTAAGCTTGGGGGAGTTGATACGTCTCCAACATACCTACTTTTTCTCACGCTTTTCCTCTTGTTTTTGACTCTAATTTGCATGATTTGAATGAAACTAACCCCGGACTGGCGCTGTTTTCAGCAGAACTACCCTGGTGTTGTTTTTGTGCACAAATAAAAGTTCTCGGAATGAAACAAAACTTTGCGAGGATTTTTTATATCAATTATAAGAATTTCTGGAGCCAAGACCTACCGGAGAGGGGCACCTGGGTGGGCACAACCAACCAGGGCGCGCCCCCCTCTCCTGGCACGCCCAGGTGGGTTGTACCCACCTGGTGGCCCCGCAGATGACCCCCCTGATACTATAAAATCACATATTTCCAGAAAAAAAACAGAGAGAAAGAATTATCGTGATCCATGAGACGGAGCTGCCTCCAATCCCTGTTCATCCTCGGGAGGGCAGATCTGGAGTCCGTTTGGGGCTCCGGGGAGGGGGATCTTCGTTCTACGTCATCACCAACCCATCTCCATCGCCAATTCCATGATGCTCCCCACCGGGAGTGAGTAATTCCTTCGTAGGCTCGCTGGTCGGTGAGGAGTTGGATGAGATTCATCATGTAATCGAGTTAGTTTTGTTAGGGCTTGATCCCTAGTATCCACTATGTTCTTAGATTGATGTTGCTATGACTTTGCCATGCTTAATGCTTGTCAGTTTGGGCCCGGGTGCCATGAACTCAGATCTGAACCATTTATGAATTCATCATTATATCCATGTTTTAGATCCGATCTTTCAAGTTATAGTCACCTACTACGTGTGATGATCCGGCAACCCCGGAGTGACAACAACCGGGCCCACTCCCGGTGATGACCGTAGTTTGAGGAGTTCATGTATTCACTATGTGTTAATGCTTTGTTCCGGTAATCTATTAAAAGGAGGCCTTAATATCCCTTAGTTTCCAATATGGACCCCGCTGCCACGGGAGGGTAGGACAAAAGATGTCATGCAAGTTCTTTTAATAAAGCACGTATGACTATCTATGGAATACATGCCTACATTATATCAATGAACTGGAGCTAGTGCCGTATCACCCTAGGTTATAACTGTCACATGATGAATATCATCCAACAAGTCACCCATCCAATGCCTACGAATTTATCTTATATTGTTTCTGCTAAGTTACTACCGGTATCATCACTGTTACACTTGCTACAAAAATACTGCTATCACTATTACTGTTACTGCTGTCACTATTATCAAAACAATCAAACTACTTTGCTACTGATTACTTGCTGCAGATAATTAATCTCCAGGTGTGGTTGAATTGACAACTCAGCTGCTAATACCTTCAAATATTCTTTGGCTCCCCTTGTGTCAAATCTATAAATTTGGGTTGAATACTCTACCCTCGAAAACTATTGCGATCCCCTATACTTGTGGGTTATCAACTCTGTCAAGGAATCCAAATTCGATGTGCTTCAAAGTCAACTTGACAAGTTCAAAATGAAGGATGGTGAAGGTGTCTCTGAAATGTACTCTAGGCTTGCTCTCATCACAAATGAGATTGTTGGCTTAGGAAGTGAGAGATGACCGACAAATTCATCATCAAGAATATCCTAAGAGCCTTGGATGGAAAATATGATATCATGTGCACATTGATACAAATGTTGCCGAATTACAAAGATCTCAAGCCAACGGAATTCAATGGTAGAATTGTTTCTCACACTAGTGCGCGTCGGTCCTAAACAAACGGTTTTTACCCCTTTCCACGACGGCATTTGGAACCGTCGGCAAGTGAGTGTGAGCGATAGGGGGGTCCTTCCCACACAACCCAGAAACCGTCGGGTATAGGGAGCCTTGATGCATACAGTTGTCCCTATATAACCGTTTCCGATATCTCGAATATCCCAAACGCTTCATCCTTTCTACTTGTTTGTGCTTTCTAAAACCAAGCAGATTCTAGGCACGGGTGCTTTCCACGCAGATTTTAGGCAGATTCCAGGCACGGGAGATTTACGATGCCTGGCGCATCACAAACAGTTCATGATTATAAACCGTGTACGATAGGTAGACAATCACACACATTTAGTGTTCCCGCACTGTATTTGATAGTGTCTGACATCACACACGCTTTGCGAACGACAACTGTGTGTATGCTTGCACATGTTTCCTCTCTGTGAACCGTCTCGGATTATGGTGTATATCGCAAACGTTTGTGTTTTAGCAACCGTATGTGCCGTAATGACCTGCACAACATAATTTCACCCTAATTTAATTGCTGCTATTTAAAATTGTACCTAATTTGAACTTGAAAGTAGGCTATAGCTTTATTCATATCCATCAGGTTCAAACAACCAATGCATTATTCGATTCACAGGTACATATGTTTCAAAATTACAGAAGCACCAAATAAAGAATGATGTACCAGGGTTCTATACTTGTACTATTACATATGGTAAAGAAAGAGGCGACAGACATTCCAGTTGCTGAAAAAGGTGAAGCGGAATGGCCCTATTGTGCTCTCCTGGATGCAGAAGGCATGCAGGACTCTAGTTCAAAGCAGGTTCAACTAAAAGTAGCATATATTCAAACATAAACATAGATAGTTTTGCATAACCGAACATAAAATAAAAACTTAAACTAAGCTAAACTACTTTCGGTCGAAGTAGAGGTCAAGCCAATCCTTCCTCGTCATGTACGGTGTGCATGAGCCGGTGCAGGCGATGCCGTCGTCGGGGTCGTTGGGGAAGGCACTCCTCCACTCATCGAAGTCGATCTCCTCTTCCTGGGGCCCCACCTCGATGCCCTCCACGCCGCCGTCGCCGCCGCCTTCCACCTCGTCATCATAGCAGAGCACGATCACCTCGCCGCCCTCCGCGCCACCGTCCTCGTCGCCTTCGACCTCGTCATCAGTGGAGAGCGCGATAACCTCGCCGTCCTCCGCGCCGGCAATGATCGCCCGCTCCGCCTCCATGAGCTCTGGGTGCTGCCGGCGGAGCTCTTGCATGTAGGCCTCGTCGGCGGCCTCGGCCTCGAGACGCTCCCACACCTGACGGTCCTCCCGCGCCATAGCCAAGCTTACCACCCCTGGCTCCGGCAGAACGAGGTGGACCAGACGCGTGGAAGCTACTGAACCACCGGCGGGTGTGGGTCTCTTGATCTGTAATCTCGGTGACCCACGTCCCCCACCGCCGCTGCCGGACCCCGAGGTAGGACTTCGTCGGCTGCGGCGTCTAGGGGAGGACGGGGAAGTCCTCAAACCGACGTAGGGGCACGACGGCGGGCGGACCGGGGGACTGGTGACGGCGGATCGGGCCCGCGGAGGACGACGAGGACACCTCGGCGGCCACCTCGCCAGTGTCGGGCGAAAAGGCCGCGATAAACCTCTTTTTGGCCATTGGCTACTCGAGCTCCCCGACACACATGGAAAGATTGAGGATGGAGGCGTCGGCGATGGCGGCGACCTACCAATGGTTTCGAGGGTTGTGTGTGTCTGTGTGAGCGGAGGTTGTGTTTGAGGAAATACTGCGACAACTGAAAATTTTACTAGGTGGGAGTAACAAGGCAGGGCTACTGAAAATTTGGATCAAGGGCGAGCAGATATTTTTTAGATTGCGAGGGATGCAGAGGCGGGAGTAAAATGCCGGGGCTACTGAAAATTTGAATCAAGGGACCGAAGCAGAGAGGGATGCAGAGGCGGGAGTTTTGGGGGAGCGAGCTAGTGTGCTTGATATGCCGGCTGTGAACTATAGCCGACGCACCTTCTCACGTAAGACATAGGCGTACTATACACCGACGGTGCTCCAAGATATTTTGTACTACATCTCACACGTTTGGTCAGAATAAACTGTGTGGGATCTACTTGATTTGAATTACAAAATTGGGTCACAACGGCAATGGACAGTGTTTGAATTGCTAGACCTTTTATCTGCAGTGAACATGCAACTGTATGTGTTTCGTAAAAGAATTGCAATTATTCAGGGATCTTTTGGACACATTAAACTGGTTTTCTAGCCATTTCGGGTGCACAATTCAAAATTAAACTACATGCACATGCTCTGGTGCATACAAATTGGTTGAAAAATCAAATATGTGTCCTTCAGTGCATGCATAGGTCCCATGGAAGAAATGGGAATGAATTTTTCGGGGTTCGTTTGGCCTTTTTTATGCATTAACTGGGTTTTCTACGCATTTTATGTGCATAATTCAAATTTGAACTACAAGCACATGCTCCAATGCACTAAAGTTGGTTGAAAAATCACATGTGTGTCCTTGGGTGAATTTCTAGGTCCTGATACGTCTCCAACATATCTATAATTTTTAATTGCTCCATGCTATATTATCCTCTGTTTTGGACATTATTGGGCTTTATTATACACTTTTATATTATTTTTGGGACTAACCTATTAACCGGAGGCCCAACCCAGAATTGCTTTTTTTTTCCTATTTTAGAGTTCCGCAGAAAAAGAATATCAAACGGAGTCCAAACGGAATGAAACCTTCGAGAACGTGATTTTCGGAACGAACGTGATCCAGAGAACTTGGACCCTACGTCAAGAAAGCTACCAGGAAGCCACGAGGTAGGGGGCGCGCCTACCCCCCTGGGCGTTCCCTCCACCCTCATGGGCCCCACATTGCTCCACCGACGTACTCCTTCCTCCTATATGTACCTACGTACCCCCAAAACTACCAGAGACGGAGCCAAAAACCTAATTCCACCACCGCAACCTTCTGTACCCGTGAGATCCTATCTTGGGGCCTGTTCCGGAGCTCCGCCGAAGGGGGCATCGATCACGGAGGGCTTCTACATCAACACCATAGCCTCTCCGATGATGTGTGAGTAGTTTACCTCAGACCTTCGGGTCCATATTTATTAGCTAGATGGCTTCCTCTCTCTCTTTTTGGATCTCAATACAATGTTCTCCCCCTCGCTTGTGGAGGTCTATTTGATGTAATCTTCTTTTGCGGTGTGTTTGTTGAACTGATGAATTATGGGTTTATGGTCAAGTTTATCTATGAACAATATTTGAATCTTCTGAATTCTTTTATGTATGATTGGTTATCTTTGCAAGTCTCTTCGAATTATTAGTTTGGTTCGGCCTACTAGATTGATCTTTCTTGCAATGGGAGAAGTGCTTAGCTTTGGGTTCAATCTTGCGGTGTCCTTTCCCGATGTGATGAGGGGCAGCAAGGCACGTATTGTATTGTTGCCATCGAGGATAACAAGATGGGGTTTTATCATATTGCATGAATTTATCCCTCTACATCATGTCATCTTGCTTAAAGCGTTACTATGTTCTTATGAACTTAATACTCTAGATGCATCTTTGGATAGCGGTCGATGTGTGGAGTAATAATAGTAGATGCAGGCAGGAGTCGGTCTACTTGTCTCGGACGTGATGCCTATACACATGGTCATACCTAGATATTCTCATAACTATGCTCAATTCTGTCCATTTCTCAACAGTAATTTGTTCACCCACCGTAAATACTTATGCTCTTGAGAGAACCCACTAGTGAAACCTATGGCCCCCGGTCTATTTTCCACCATATTAATCTTCCAACACTTAGCTATTTCTGCCGCCGTTTTTATTTTACTTTCTTTACTTTGCATCTTTATCATAAAAATACCAAAAATATTATATTATCATATATATAAGATCTCACTCTAAGTAAGTGACCGTGTAGGGATTGACAACCCCTTATCGCGTTGGTTGCGAGGATTTATTTCTTTGTGTAGGTGCGAGGGACTCGTCGTGGCCTCCTCTTGGATTGATACCTTGGTTCTCAAAAAGCTGAGGGAAATACTTATGCGACTTTCTTTGCATCACCCTTTCCTCTTCAAGGAAAACCAACGCGATGCTCAAGAGGTAGCAAGAAGGATTTACGGCGCCGTTCTTGGGAGGTCTACGCAAAAGTCAACATACCAAGTACCCATCACAAACCCTTATCTCCCGCATTACGTTATTTGCCATTTGCCTCTCATTTTCCTCTCCCCCACTTCACCTTTGCCGTTTTATTCACCCTCTCTTTTTCGTTCGCCTCTTTTTCATTTGCTCGCCTTCTTCTCATGGCTAGTCCTTTATCAACTCCGTTGTCCCCTGAGTTTGAAGTCTTACACTACAAACAAAGACAAGGAGAAAACTTAAAAGATGCCTGGTTTAGAATAATGGAGTCTTGCCGTAATTGTACCTTTGAAGTGAACCTTTGAATTTTGCTTCGCAATTTTTATGTTGGATTAAATATGTCTCATAGACAACTCTTGGATTGCGTTTGTGGGGACCCCGACTCATAAGTCGTAATCACCGAATGCACTGTACAGTGATCCCGGAGATCAATGCTCACTGAACACGCAGAAGCTGAATAACAAGAGTCTTACATCCATACATACCGTCTTACATAAATTGTGACCATTATGGTCAAGTCTTACATTGATAAAGCCTTAAGGGCTGAACATCAAATGAAACACAAGCAGCGGAAATCTTAAATCGATAAGTAGAACCCATGCCATCTGCCTTAACCCTACAGGCATTCTGACTGGGAAATGTCCTAGTTCGCATGTTCGTCTCCAAAGAACTCTTCTTCGAACTCCGGTTCTTCCATGCCTGTCCAATTAAATAACCAGTGGCAAGCCAATGAGTACTTTGAATGTACTCGCAAGCAACCCATGTTTTGGTTCCAGATATAATAATGCATGATATAGGTAAATTTTTGTAGAAAGCTAGTTTTGAGTGCGATAACATGTTCAACAACTTGTATGACATGCATAAAGAGAATTCAAGTAACCATGAGGACTTGTTACAGATATCAACATAAACAGAGTGGGCACCAACCCGACTCAATCATGTCAAACCCTTTGACTTCACCCAAGTAGATCTTCCCACTTATCCAAACACACACACTGGTTTGTAAACAAGTGGACGTAGCCCAAGAGCGGTTACCCAACTGTCCTTGACCGTGGACACGGCTATTCGAATAGTTTGACACTCTGCAGAGGTTGCACACTTTACCCACAGGACCGGGGGACTTCCGTGTCATCCACGACCCGCGGTACCTCAAGTACCCGGGGTAAGCACCCGATCACTATCTTTCCCTAGATTACACTAACAAGGAGTCCACTCATTGTTCCGTATCCTCACGATGTACATCTTACGAGTCTCACTCGAGATCGTAACATCCGAGAGGGGACACAACGGTGTATCCGGTGCCTGTAAAAACGATCATGGCCGCCCTACAGCATGACCCGTCCGAGAGAGAGCACCAACTCTCCCCGTCACTAGTAATGTGGGCTCCAAGCTAGTATCGGCCTAGGTAATCAATAATGCCCTTTCCCATATAAGGGTAGAGTGGTTGCGCATGTAAGGTTGGAATAACGGTCGCAACTTATACCAATCCGTTTTGGAACCTACACACATACTTGCCTCGGTACACCACTTCGTCATCAAGTGGTTACCCAACTCATCATCTCCCTCGGGCATAAGTGGCACCCGACAGGGTTTTCGAAAAGTCTTTTGAAAATGCCTTGCCTCCATTACCATGCATATCCCCGTCCCTTTTTGCGTAGCACTACTTAGCATCCTATCTACTCCCACCGTCATAATCCCTCATAAGAAGGTAGGGTCATGCACAATGCAAGTATCAACGAGGAAGTAACGGTGGCAAGCCACCCCATGTGGTCACCACAATATCATGTCTCCGATGCAAGCAATAAAAGTGCTATATGGCGTGCATAAAAAGGTTTCATAGACATGGTCAAAGGGCTGCTTGCCTGGCTCAACAAAGTCTTCTGGGTCTTCAAAGCCTTCTGGTCCAACTCCTTCGTTAGCAATGCAATCTATTATCGCAAAAGAATAACGAGAAAATAAGGCAATAATGAAACAGAAAAACTGAAGTGCTCAGAAAAATGTCAACTCATTTTTGTTAAATACTAGGTTGAAAACTAAGAAGGGGAAAATTCCTAGTTTTGGATTTGGAGTAGCAGAATAGGAGAAATGGATTTACAAAGGTATATTTAAATGCTTAAAATCACATTTAAATATCTACAGTGAATAAAAGGTTGTTGGATTTGAATGAAAGTTGCACCATTAAATAGGTTGCAATATTTTAGAAATTTAGGAGTTGGAATTAATTTATTTGGATAAATATTTTATCCTGTGGAATTTTTGGAAAAGTGAGAGAAAAGAAAAAGGGAAAGGGGCATTGTGCCTCTGGGCCAGAAAGGCCTCAGTGCAGCAGGCCCAGAATGAACTCAGCCCGCGCGAGGCTACCACGTCGAAGGAGTAAGCGCAAAATACGCCTTCAGCCGACGGGTGAACCGGTACGCGCGCGCGTGTGCATTTAAACCTGACGGGTGGGAGCCACACGTCAAGACGTGAGGCTGACGGACGGGCCCCACGGCCGTCGTCGTCAACCCTTGGTCAGAGGAGGCGGCGAGCTCACCGGCGATGATACGGGGCACGGCGAGGTCGGGCGAGGGCACGGTTGGACTCAACATCGTGTCACCGTTCGGGTGGAGGTGGTGGACGTCACCGGAGTTGCCTGGTTCGTCGGCGGCGACGAGGAGGCACGGCAGTAGCCGGGCGGTGGCTCCGGCCGTTTCGCTGCAAAAGAGGCGGGAAGAGAGGGAAATGGTCATGAGCCGCGGCTCCAGATCGAGGAAGAGGAGCGGCGGAGAGGGCTCAGACCGGAGATCGTGGCGACCCGAGGCGGCGGAGCTCGAGCTCGGGCTCGTCTGGAGAGGGGTGAGTGGTGTAGGGGGTGATTTAAGGGAGTGAGAGAGCGAGTGGTGAGGAGATTAGGTCTCGCGGAGGCCCTTAAATAGGCGAACGGCGGGGTGCCGTGGACCCGTGCGCCGGTGAGCTCACGCTCGTCGCTGCAGGGCTCGGGGGAAGAGGGCGTGGTGTCTGGGGTGTTCCTGGACGTCGACTACGTTGGGAGAGATAGAGAGAGGGAGTGGGGAGAGGCCAAAGGCGCGCGCGTGTGAGCCGCGCCATTGGCGCGCTCGGGCGGCCGGTGTTTGCTAGCGCGAAGGCGTGGGGAGGAGGAGAGAGGAAGGGGACAGCGCCGTGTCGTGACGCGGACGTCGAGGGGCGTTGGTTGGCGTGCTGGGGAGGCCCGAGGTGGCCGGAGGCGGTTGGAAGGGGGTGGCTACAGATCTTGAGCGCCTTGTAAGCCTCAAGCGCCCAAATGGCCGGCATGGCAATTCTTTATGCATGGTGAGCGCGTCCTTTGGTGTCTAGCAGGTCTAGGATTGAGTAAAGAAATGGGGTGGTGCATTGGATGCCATGGATGGCCACTGGAGTGAGGAGGGAGGTGAGGAAGAGGGGTACAGGGGCTGTCCAGAGGGGTAAATGAGGTGGTTTCACCCCTCAATCATTGAGCTGAGATGCAGCCATTGTTACTGGAGGTAGAGGAGGACTAGGAGGAGATGTGGTAAAAAGTTGAGCTCAAGGAGATTAGTTTTAGTGGTCAAAATGGTGATTTTTGAAAAGTGGCAGAAGGTGTTTGATAAAGATTTTGGCAAGCAAATGATTTCCAATTGCCATGAGACTCCACAGGGTGAAATGACACATATAATTAGGGCCTTCCACCAAGTGGGAGCTTATTTGGGCAAAGTTGCCAATGTAACTTTTGTAAACCCTATAAATTAGCAGAAATGGACTTGTGCAGATCTAGTTGAGAAAATCACTTCTCCTTGATGCACCAGTTGGTGTAGTGGCCTCATTTGGTCATGTGAACATGCTCACAAAAGCTGGGGTCAAGGAGAGAAAGTTTGTAGTACAAGGTTTAAAATTTGATTCTGGTCAGAGGGGGTTTTGGGGCATTTTGGTGAACCAAAATGACTTTAATTGACATGAGGATTTGCAAGGTGATCACAATATGCATTTGTGACTTGCTGGATTTTCCTTGGATTTTTATGAAAATATTTCTTGTAGAAATATTTCAAATCCTTGAAATGGGCAGAAATGGTTTTGGGAGGTTTTGTCCAATATTTTGAACATGACCATGTGTTGAAACTCTTATATATGGGAAATATATGCCCACCGAGTTTCCCTGATTTTTTTCAAATATTTTTAAATCCATAAAGTAATTTTTCCCTATTAAAGACCATTTCTGGCCTTTAGAAAAAGCTTTTAAATAAAATAGGAAAGTAACTTTTAAAATTATATTTTTGTGGTTTATGGGAGTCCTACATCTAATAGGATTCAAATATACCTTTTTAAAGATTTTTCACACCACAAATCAAGCACATGCAGTGTAATCCTCAATTCAGGGGTTTTTGGAAAACTAATTTTAGAAAATACTTTTTGGCCAAATTATTTTTGTAAGAAAATACTATATTGCTCTATACACATGGCATGATCATTGGGCAGAAGTTTAGGGCAAGGAGATGAAGTATATAAGGTGGAGTTGTCTTGACTTTGAAGAGCACTTGAAAATCACAGAGAGAAAACCAACTCCAAAACAAAAAGCCAAATAATGCAAAAGTTTTTGTTGGTCCAAATTTTCTGCTTTATTAATGCAAATGAAATGTTACAAAATGCAGGATGTGACAGACTTGCCAGAGGCAATTTTATTCAAATAGATCCCCATATTGCGCATGAAGTTTTAGAAGGTATAGTGGAAACACTACCTCAACAAAAGGGACCCCATCATACCCAGGAAGAGACAAAAGTTTTTGAAAAAATTTGCGAAGTAACTAAGATTTTACAGAAGTCTCTCGAACCTCTTAAGAACGTTAGCGGAAATATTCACCGCATGAATATGTTGATTACTCTTTGCAATAAGCGGTTGGATTCTTTAGATCAAAAAATTTCCGAATATGAAGGGAAACGTAAAGAACCTCCCGGATTCGAGCTTGATTCCGCTAAAAAGTTGAAAGCCAAAGATGGCAATACCTAGATCTATCCTTGCTTTTATGCCTAGCTACGGGCGTTAAACGATAGCGCTTGTTGGGAGGCAACCCAATTTTATTTTTAGTTTTTTGCCTTTTGCTTCTGTTTAGGAATAAATATTTGTTCTAGCCTCTGCTTAGATGTGTTTTATGTTTTAATTAGTGTTTGTGCCAAGTTAAACCTATAGGATCTTCTTGGATGATAGTTATTTGATCTTGCAAAAAATTCCAGAAACTTTCTGTTCACGAAAATAATTGTTAAAAATCAGCAGAACGTGATAAAATATTGATTCCAATTTCTTCTGATCGATAAACAAATTTTCTAGGTCGTCAGATTTTGGCTGAATTTTTGGAATTCCAGAAGTTTGCGTTATATACAGATTACTACAGACTGTTCTGTTTTTGACAGATTCTGTTTTTCGTGTGTTGTTTGCTTATTTTGATGAATCTATGACTAGTAAAATAGTTTATAAACCATAGAGAAGTTGGAATACAGTAGGTTTAACACCAATATAAATAAATAATGAGTTCATTACAGTACCTTGAAGTGGTCTTTTTGTTTTCTTTCGCTAACGGAGCTCAGGAGATTTTCTGCTGAGTTTTGTGTTGTGAAGTTTTCAAGTTTTGGGTGAAAGATTTGATGGATTATGGAACAAGGAGTGGCAAGAGCCTAAGCTTGGGGATGCCCTGGAAAGCATCCCCTCTTTCGTCTACTTCCATTGGTAACTTTACTTGCAGCTATATTTTTATTCACCACATGATATGTGTTTTTCTTGGAGCGTCTTGTATGATTTGAGTCTTCGCTTTTTCGTTTACCACAATCATCCTTGTTGTACACACCTTTTGAGAGAGCCATACATGATTTGGAATTTGTTAGAATACTCTATGTGCTTCACTTATATCTTCTGAGTTATATAGTTTTTTGCTCTAGTACTTCACTTATATCTTTTAGAGCACGGTGGTGGATTTGTTTTATAGAAACTATTGATCTCTCATGCTTCACTTATATTATTTTGAGAGTCTTAAATAGCATGGTAATTTGCTTAAATAATCCTAATATGCTAGGTATTCAAGATTAGTAAAAACTTCCTTATGAGTGTTTTGAATACTAAGAGAAGTTTGATGCTTGATGGTTGTTTTGAGACATGGAGGTAGTGATATTAAAGTTGTGCTAGTTGAGTAGTTGTGAATCTGAGAAATACTTGTATTGAAGTTTGCAAGTCCCGTAGCATGCACGTATGGTAAACATTATGTAACAAATTTGAAACATGATGTGTTCTTTGATTGTCCTCCGGATGAGTGGCGGTCGGGGGACGAGCGATGGTCTTTTCCTACCAATCTATCCCCCTAGGAGCATGCGCATAGTGCTTGGTTTTTGATGACTTGTAGATTTTTGCAATAAGTATGTGAGTTCTTTATGACTAATTTGAGTCCATGGATTATACGCACTCTCATCTTTCCATCATTGCTAGCCTCTTAGGTACCATGCATTGCCCTTTCTCACATTGAGAGTTGGTGCAAACTTCGCCGGTGCATCCAAACCCCGTGATATGATACGCTCTTTCACACATAAACCTCCTTATATCTTCCTCAAGACAGCCACCATACCTACCAATTATGCCATTTCCATAGCCATTCCGAGATATATTGCCATGCTACTTTCCATCGTTCTGTTTATCATGACACGTTCGTCATTGTCATATTGCTTTGCATGATCATGTGGTTGACATAGTATTTGTGGCAAAGCCACCATTCATAATTCTTTCATACATGTCACTCTTGGTTCATTGCATATCTCGGTACACCGCCGGAGGCATTCATATAGAGTCATACTCTGTTCTAGTATCGAGTTGTAATCGAGTTGTAAATAAATAGAAGTGTGATGATCATCATTTTCTAGAGCATTGTCCCAAGTGAGGAATAAAAAAAAAGGCCATAAAAAAAGAGAAGACCCAAAAAATGAGAGAAAAAGAGAGAAGGGACAATGTTACTATTCTTTTACCACACTTGTGCTTCAAAGTAGCACCATAATCTTCATGATAGAGAGTCTCTTGTTTTGTCACTTTCATATACTAGTGGGAATTTTTCATTATAGAACTTGGCTTGTATATTCCAACAATGGGCCTCCTCAAGTGCCCTAGGTCTTCGTGAGCAAGCAAGTTGGATGCACACCCACTTAGTTTCTTTTGTTGAGCTTTCATATATTTATAGCTCTAGTGCATCCGTTGCATGACAATCCCTACTCCTTGCATTAACATCAATCGATGGGCATCTCCATAGCTCATTAATTAGCCTCGTTGATGTGAGACTTTCTCCCTTTTGTCTTCTCCACATAACCCCCATCATCATATTCTATTCCACCCATAGTGCTATATCCATGGCTCACGCTCATGTATTGCCTGAAGGTTGAAAAAGTTTGAGATTACTAAAGTATGAAACAATTGCTTGGCTTGTCATCGGGGTTGTGCATGATGAGAGCATTCTTGTGTGAAAAAAATGGAGCATGACAAAACTATATGATTTTGTAGGGATGAACTTTCTTTGGCCATGTTATTTTGAGAGGACATAATTGCTTAGTTATTATGCTTGAAGTATTATTATTTCTATGTCAATATTGAACTTTTATCTTGAATCTTTCGGATCTGAATATTCATACCACAATTAAAAAGAATTACATTGCAATTATGCCAAGTAGCATTCCACATCAAAAATTCTGTTTTTATCATTTACCTACTCGAGGATGAGCAGGAATTAAGCTTGGGGATGCTTGATACGTCTCCAACGTATCTATAATTTTTTATCGCTCCATGCTATATTTTCTTCTGTTTTGGACATTATTGGGCTTTATTATACACTTTTATATTATTTTTCGGAATAACCTATTAACCGGAGGCCCAGCCCAGAATTGTTGTATTTTGCCTATTTCAGAGTTTCGCAGAAAAAGAATATCAAACGGAGTCCAAACGGAATGAAACCTTCAGGAACGTGATTTTCGAAACGAACGTGATCCAGAGGACTTGTACCCTACGTCAAGAAAGCTACCAGGAAGCCACGAGGTAGGGGGCGCGCCTACCCCCCTGGGCGCGCCCTCCACCCTCGTGGGCCCCATGTTGCTCCACCGATGTACTCCTTCCTCCTATATATACCTACGTACCCCCAAACTACCAGATACGGAGCCAAAAACCTAATTCCACCGCCGCAACCTTCTGTACCCGTGAGATCCCATCTTGGGGCCTGTTCCGGAGCTCCGCCGGAGGGGGCATTGACCATGGAGGACTTCTACATCAACACCATAGCCTCTCCGATGATGTGTGAGTAGTTTACCTCAGACCTTCGGGGTCCATAGCCTATTTTTGGATCTCAATACAATGTTCTTCCCCTCTCTTGTGGAGATCTATTCGATGTAATCTTCTTTTGCGGTGTGTTTGTTGAGACCGACGAATTGTGGGTTTATGATCAAGTTTATCTATGAACAATATTTGAATCTTCTGGATTCTTTTATGTATGATTGGTTATCTTTGCAAGTCTCTTCGAATTATCAGTTTGGTTTGGCATACTAGATTGATCTTTCTTGCAATGGCAGAAGTGCTTAGCTTTGGGTTCAATCTTGCGGTGTCCTTTCCCAATGACAGTAGGGGCAGCAAGGCACATATTGTATTGTTTCCATCAGGGATAACAAGATGGGGGTTTTATCATATTGCATGAACTTATCCCTCTACATCATGTCATCTTGCTTAAAGCGTTACTCTGTTCTTATGAACTTAATACTCTAGATGCATGCTGGATAGCGGTCGATGTGTGGAGTAATAGTAGTAGATGCAGGCAGGAGTCGGTCTACTTGTCTCGGATGTGATACTTATATACATGATCATACCTAGATATTCTCATAACTATGCTCAATTCTGTCAATTGCTCAACAGTAATTTGTTCACCCACCATAAATAATTATGCTCTTGAGAGAAGCCACTAGTGAAACCTATGGCCCCCGGGTCTGTTTTCCATCATATTAATCTTCCAACACTTAGCTATTACTGCCGCTGTTTTTATTTTACTTTCTTTACTTTGCATCTTCATCATAAAAATACGAAAAATATTATCTTATCATATCTATCAGATCTCACTCTCGTAAGTGACCGTGTAGGGATTGACAACCCCTTATCGCGTTGGTTGCGAGGATTTATTTGTTTGTGTAGGTGCGAGGGACTCGTGAATGGCATCCTACTGGATTGATACCTTGGTTCTGAAAAACTAAGGGAAATACTTACGCTACTTTGCTGCATCACCCTTTCCTCTTCAAGGGAAAACCAACGCAGTGCTCAAGGGGTAGCAAGAAGGATTTCTGGCGCCGTTGCCGTGGAGGTCTATGCAAAAGTCAACATACCAAGTACCCATCACAAACCCTTATCTCCCACATTACATTATTTTCCATTTGCCTCTCGTTTTCCTCTCCCCCACTTCACCTTTGCCGTTTTATTCGCCCTCTCTTTTCCCTCACCTCTTTTTCATTTGCTCACCTTGTTGTCATGGATAGTCCTTTATCAATTCCGTTGTCCCCTGAGTTTGAAGTCTTTCACTTCAAACAAAGACAAGGAGAAAGCTTAAAAGATGCCTGGTTTACAATAACGGAGTCTTCTCACAACTAGCATGATGGTTTCGATAGGGAACATACCACCTTTGGGGACAAGACGATATCTGTTGCCTCTTATTGCTTTCAAAAAAATTCTAGTGTCAACATAGAACAACAGGAGTGTTGTGTTCAATGTTGGAATTTTTCGGGGTTCGTTTGGCCTTTTTTATACATTAACTGGGCTTTCTAGGCATTTTATGTGCATAATTCAAATTTGAACTACAAGCACATGCTCCAATGCACCAAAGTTGGTTGAAAAATCGCATGTGTGTCCTTAGGTGAATTTCTAGGCCCCATGCAAGAGATGGGAATGAATATCAAACACCAGGCTACTTTTGATTGCCGGCAAAACGTTGAGATGCCTGGTTTTGAATTCTAGTAAATCCAAAACTCGTCTGAAATTCATGAAACTTGGCATGCTATCATGGAGCAGCATCAACATGTCATGGTGAAAATTTTGTCCCATTTGGGGAAGGTTTGGGTATAAGCATCCCACAAATCAGAGCTTCTCACAACAAGAATGATGGTTTCGATAGGGAACGTACCACCTTTGGGGATGAGATGATATTCGTTGCCTCTTATTGCTTTCAAAAAATTTCCAGTGTCAACATAGAACAACAGGAGTATTGTGTTCAATCTTGGAATTTTTCGGGGTTCGTTTGGCCTTTTTTAAAAATTAACTGGGTTTAGGCATTTTATGTGCATAATTCAAATTTGAACTACAGACACATGCTCCAATGCACCAAAGTTGGTTGAAAAATCACATGTGTGTCCTGGGGTGAATTTCTAGGTCCCATGCAAGAGATGGGAATGAAATTCAAACACCATGGCACTGTTGATTACTGGCAAAATGTTGAGATGCCTGGTTTTTAAATTCTAGTAAATCCAAAACTCGTCTGAAATTCATGAAACTTGGCATGCTATCATGGAGCAGCATCAACATGGCTAGGTGAAAATTTTGTCCCATTTGGGGCACGTTCAGGTATACGCTTCTCACAAACCAGAGCTTCTCACAACAAGCATGATGGTTTCGATAGGGAAAGTACCACCTTTGGTGACGGGACGATATTCGTTGCCTCTTATTGCTTTCAAAAAATTTCTAGTGTCAACATAGAACAACAGGAGTGTTGTGTTCAATCTTGGAATTTTTCGGGGTTCGTTTGGCCTTTTTATACATTAACTGGTTTTTCTAGGAATTTTATGTGCATAATTCAAATTTGAACTACAAGCACATGCTCCAATGCACTAAGGTTGGTTGAAAAATCTAATATGTGTCCTTGGGTGAATTTCTAGGTCCCATGCAAGAGATGGGAATGAATATCAAACACCAGGCTACTTTTGATTGCCGGCAAAACGTTGAGATGCCTGGTTTTGAATTCTAGTAAATCCAAAACTCGTCTGAAATTCATGAAACTTGGCATGCTATCATGGAGCAGCATCAACATGTCATGGTGAAAATTTTGTCCCATTTGGGGAAGGTTTGGGTATAAGCATCCCACAAATCAGAGCTTCTCACAACAAGCATGATGGTTTCAGTAGGGAACGTCCCACCTTTGGGGACGAAATGATATCCACTGCCTCTTATTGCTTTCAAAAAATTTCTCATGTCAACAAAGAACAACAGGAGTGTTGTGTCAATTTTTGGGATTTTTTGGGGTTCGTTTGGACATTTTTATGCATTAACTGAGTTTTCAATGCATTTATGTGCATAATTCAAATTTGAACTACATGCACATGCTCTAGTGCATATAAATTGGTTGAAAAATCAAATATGTGTCCTTGGGTGCATGCTTAGGTCCCATGCAAGAAATGGGAATGAATTTCGAACACCAGGCACCTTTGTTTGTCGACAAAACATTGAGATGCCTGGTTTTTAAATTCTAGTAAATCCAAAACTCGTCTGAAATTCATGAAACTTGGCATGCTATCATGGAATGGCGCCCGACATGATGTGGTATTTTTCATGTCCATTTTGAGAGAAGGCGCACTCGAATAATGACAGCCAACAAAGGCATTTTGAAAAAATAGCTGCCACTTAATATCTCAAACGTTTGTATAGTTCAAAACGTGTTTGTTCTATTAACCATTCATGTGATGCCACGTGTGAAATGATTGATATAGTTGACTAGAGGGGGTGGGGTGAATAGCCAACTAACAATTTTTAGCTTTTCTTTACCAGTTTAAACTTTGCATCAAAGTAGGTTATTTAGATATGCAACTAGGTGAGCAACCTATATGATGCAACAACAACAAGCACACAAGCAAGCAAGGGATATAACACAAATAAACTTGCACAAGTAAAGGCACGAGATAACCAAGAGTGGAGCCGATGAAGACGAGGATGTGTTACCGAAGTTCCTTCCTTTTGAGGGGAAGTACTTCTCCGTTGGAGCGGTGTGGAGGCACAATGCTCCCCAAAAAGCCACTAGGGCCACCGTATTCTCCTCACGCCCTCACATGATGCGAGATACCGTGATTCCACTATTGGTGCCCTTGGAGGCGGCGACCGGACCTTTACAGACAAGGTTGGGGCTCTCTCCACAACCGAATTGGAGGCTCCCAACGAAACCACTGAGCTTCACCACAATAGAATATGGCTCCGAGGTGACCTCAATCTTCTAGGGTGCTCAAACACCCAAACAAGATCCACAAGGGATGAGTGGGGGGAATCAAATTTCTCTTGGTGGAAGTGTAGATCTGGGCCTTCTCAACCAATCCCTAGAAAATCAACAAGTTTGATTGGCTAGGGAGAGATATCGCATGGAAATGAGCTTGTGGAGCAACAATGGAGTTTTGGGGGAGAAGAGGCGAGTCTTCTTGGAGAAGAAAGCCCCTTTATATAGTGGGGGGACACATCCAACCGTTATGCTGCCCGCAGCCCGCATCTGGGCGGTACTACCGCTAACGGAGCGGTACTACCGCTCCCACAAGCAGGCAAAGGGCAACTAGGGCTGAGGAAGGAGAAGTACACGCACTAGGGCGGTACTACCGCCACCTGAGCAGTACTACCGCCAATAGGCGGTACTGCCGCTCCCTACAACCGCTGGAAAACAGAGGAGGGCAGCGAGTAGAGTGGCAGCTGGAGCGGACGTAGGAGCGGTACTACCGCCAATGAGCGGTACTACTGCGCCCTACTGCTGTCCCTACTACCGCTCCCCTGCATGGTCCATTACGGAAACCCAACACAAAAAATCAAGAGCACAGCAGGGGCGGTAGTACCAGCGGCACTAGCAAGCGGTACTACCGCCCTGACTGCAGTACTACCGCTTAGCACTCAGGACCCCTTGTTTTGCATAGCGCGGAAACTCCAAGGAGGCGGGAAGAAGTCGAGGGTGCAAGGAAAGTGAACGATGATTCCACCCAAACTCTACCAAAACGGACCCCCTCTTGATAGTACGGTTATCCCTACGACTCAATTCCACCGAAAAGAAAGGAGGGAAAATAAACCGTCTAAAGTGAAGTCCTCGAGGGGTAACAGTCGCAAGGTGCCCTTATATTAGATAACCTGAAAAGCTTAAAGATCACGATTAGTCCGTAAAAGTATTGTCATCAATCACCAAAACAAACCAGGGCATATAATGCCCGAACAATCTCCCCCTTTTTGGTGGATTGATGACAACACGGGATTTGCACAAAAAATAGTAATTGGAAACTAAGCAACACAACTCCCTACAAAATATAGACGGGTTCGCCCTTGATGTGTGCACCACGGAGATTATAACATGAAAGGCTATGTGCACAACTCTGGGATCAAGCTCCCCCTATATTTTATAGACAGGCAACATCCTTGCATACAAGAGTAATAACAAGTACATCTAAGCGAGGATAAGTAAGAGAGCAATAATATACGGGCAGTTCACATATGTCTTACACCATATGGTCTCACTCACAGCCGAAAAGTTCAACACAAGAAAGCGAATGAACACAACGACCATGCAAACACAAAACCCAAAGCAAATCCCTAACTCTCCCCCTTTGGCAGCAAGACACCAAAGGCAAAGGGACGACACAAAACACGATGGTAGTAGATCTCCATGGCATCACCAGTCATGCTCCACTTCAGAGTCCTCTGCAGCACGGGGAGAAGCGCGAACTCCGGTGTCCTCCTCAGTGTCAGACCACGAGTAGTGTACTCTAATCCAAGACTCCTCATCAGTGATCCGCTCCTCAGAGCCATCAGCAGCCTCAAGCCCAACATGTCTCATAATTGCCTTGTCATGACGACAATCCATCTTGGCCTCCTTGTGAGCCTTGTACTGGCCCTTGGCCTGAAGTCATAACAAACGCTTCATCTTCTCCTTGAGCTTCTTCGCACAAGAAGGCTCCTCTGAAGGGGGTACATACTCCTGCCCATCATCATCCTCATCATCTACATCAGATAAGATAAGCTCCTGCACTGGAGGTGCCAGAGTGGACGAGCTCCACTTCTCCTTCTGACATAGCTCGATAGTATCATGAGAAACCATATTGTCTGTGACTAGCTCCTCATCTGGAAACTTGGCTGCCCAGGTGTCCTCGATAAGCTGCATAAGATAGGGTCCATAGATGATGCACTTGCGCTCCATGACAGTAGAGTAGAGTTCATACCACATCACATGTGACACATCCAGCACCAGCGGAGAGTCCTGCTCTTCTTGACAGAACAGAAGCAAGTCAACAAGGTAGGAGTGCACCTGATCCAAGTTGCCGACCCGAGGAAACAGGCTGTTCCGGAAGATACGATGCACCCTGTTTTTGCTTTCCTTTCATTTTGGTAACTCATTTTTGTACTCGGATCTCTCAACCAACACTCCTAGTTTCTTTCTTTTGTTTAGCTGAATGTTTTTATACTGCTAGTTGCCTAGGTTGCTGATCGAAAGAATTTAAAATAGTTATTATATGAAATTCAACTAAAGTCAACATTTTTGTGTCTAGCCCGTGCGAAGACACGGGTTGACGACTAGTGCTACTAATAAATCTTGTGCTCAGCTCTAGTATGTCAACCTAGAGCCATCATATGTCCACAAGTGCATTGCTTTTTGAATGTGAAATGATAATGTCGTGTAGTTGATTATCTTCTGCTCAAAACTTCTTCTGCTATAATGTTGTATGATAATGTTGTAAGGGTAGTAATTGGTCTCTTTTGCTGCTTATCAGAGATGGGGGAAGCCGCCACCACAGGCTCCGCTCTACCACACCGGAGTATGAGTTGGATGCTTTCAAGTTCTTCAGTATCATACTTGCAACTTCCTCCAGGAGGCAGTTATATAAAAGGAGAGATCTCCCATTCACCCATCTCATTATGATAACTCTGTTGTTTTCTACATCACTCGTCCCAAATTGCAGAGGCTGCCTGACACTTTTATGAAGATGATGGACGGCCATCGGCCAAAGAATGTGAAGCTACGACAGGCCGGCAGCGGGCTTCGTAGGCATTGGGCCGTGGAGTTGGTGATCAGGTACGGCCACATCTACCTGTGTCGTGGCTGGGAGCAGTTCTACCGTGCCTATGACCTGTGACACGGGTACTTCCTTCTCTTCAGGTACGACGGCGAAGCCATGCTCACCGTGAAGGTGTTCAACACGACTATGTGTCGCATGCGCTACCAGGACGATGATGATGCCAATACGTTCTGCCTCTTCTTCCTCTATATTTGGCTTTGTCTCACATCTATTGTTAACGGTCATTGTTGCATTTGGTCAGGCAATGGGAGCAGCGGAATGACGACTACAGCCAAAGCAAAGAATGACTGGGCTCAGCAAAGAAACTAACAGCGAGGATGATCCAGAATGGAGTGGGGGAGAAGAGGAGCAGAGTGGGGATGAGGAGCTGCAGGCTGACGATGGGCAAGAGATGGTGGTTGCTGAGGATGGCCTAGTGATGGTGACGATGGGCAAGAGATGGTGGTGGCTGAGGATGACCTAGTGATGGTGCTGCTTAAAGATGGCCTCGCGATGGTGGTGGTGCCTAACAATGACCTCGCGATGGTGGTGGTGCAGGCGATCCCACAGCGGGGCGACATGACCATGCCAATTTTGGTAGAAGACTACATCCCACTGCCTCCACCGCCTCGGCGCTCTTGGCGCATCAGGATGAGGAAGGAGACAGAGTAGAAGAAGGAGTGCACTATGTTAGGTATGTCAGATCTCCAAAATGATCTATATATACTTAGCTTTGTTTCCTCCGAAATGACATAAGTTAGCTCTATTATGCTAACTTATCTCTAATATGCTTAGTTTCCTAGGTTTGCTCAATAATGACATACACTTGGCTTACTTGTGTAAAAATGGCATAATTATGCTTAGTTAACTCAAAAATGGCATAATTAGTTAAGTTAGCTCCAAAATGACCTATTTAACCTAGGTTAGCTCCAATATGATCCATTTTACCTAGGTTAGCTCCAAAATGACCAAGTTTACCTAGGTTAGCTCCAAAATGACCAAGTTTACCTAGGTTAGCTCCAATATGATCCATTTTAGCTAGGTTAGCTCCAAAATTACTTATGTTAGCACATAAATGACATATACTTACCTTATTTTCCTCCAAATTGACATAATAAGCTTAGTTAGCTAAAAATTGGCATAATTACCTATGTAAGCTCTAAAATGGCACAAATAAGGAATAAGAAGAAGAAAAATAAGGAAGAGGAGAAAAGGAAAGAATAGAAGAAGAAAGAGAAGAAAAAGAAAGAATAAAAGAAGAAGAATGAGAAGGAAAAGGGTAAAAACCTTCTTCTTCTTCTTCTTCTTCTTCTTCTAGTCTTCTTCTTCTTCTTCTTCTTCTTCTAGTCTTCTTATTCTTATTCTTATTCTTCTTCTTCTTCTTCTTATTCTTCTCCAAAATGACCTTCTTCTCCAAGAAGAATGAGACGGAAAAGGGTAAAAATCTTCTTCTTCTTCTTCTTCTTCTAGTCTTCTTCTTCTTCTTATTCTTCTTCTTCTTCTCCAAAATGACCTAAGTTAGCTCTAAGTTAGCTCTAATATGCTTAGTTACCTAGGATAGCTCAATAATGACCTATACTTAGCTGCTTTATATCAAAAATGGCAATATGCTTAGTTCACTCAAAAAAGACATAATTAGCTAGGTTAGCTCCATTTTACCTAAGTATGCTTACTTCTTCTTCTAGTCTTCTTCTTCTTCTTCTTCTTCTTCATTTTCTTCTTCTTCTTCTTCTAACTTTCTTGTTTCCCATTTTGCAGATTTCATTTAATTCACGGAAGCTTGCATGGATGGAGTGCTTCTTTTCCCTTTCTGCTTTTATTTTGTATTGATGAACTTGCATGGATGGATGGATAACAGTGTTGGATGAACAATGTGAAACTTTTGTAATATGTATGGATGGAACTATGTGTTGGTTATGTATGTATATATGATGAAACTTGTGTGTTGGGTATGTCTTACATGAAATTTGTGTGTTGAAACTTGTGTGTCGAAACTTGTGTGTTCAAATTGAACGAACTTAAGAAAAACAGAAAAAGCAGGGGCTATCTGAGGATCTTTGCGATACGCTAGCAGATGGCAAAGAGATTTGCTATAGGCCAGTAGACATCAAAGATGCCACCTGTACAACCTGGGGGCTAGCCTATTTGGTTACTTTGCCGTCGCTGGCTGATGGCAAAGGTGCAATGGTCTTTGCTATCTGCCAGTGGACGACAAAGCACACCCTTAGCCCCCTAACAGCCATAAGCTGCCACGTGTGCCGTCTAAAACCTTTGCTGTCAGCCGGCTGATGACAAAGACCATTCCATATTTGCCGTCCGCCAGCGGTCGGCAAAGAAGCCTTCGTCGTAGCCTATTCAGCCGGACCTGTTGTCGTCTACTGACGGACAGCAAAGGCCTTTGCCGTCCGCCATGGCGGACGACAAAGTTCCTGATTCCTGTAGTGTCGTATGCAACAAGAAGAAGGACTGTTGTAGACTACATGTTTGATACTAAGGAACAATAGGATTTCTATGAGACTGTCCTCCTGGACAAGAAGCCCATTGTTTGTGACATGAGATGGGTCGATTGGAAGTTCATTGACAACAATGAAGATCACTTTCTTGGAGTTCATGAGAGCTTCAGAATGAATGGAGTTGATGCTTTTGTGGGTAAAAAATTGACCAAATGGAATGATGTGTTGATCATGCAGTTTTATTCCACAGCTCACTTCTACCCAGATGGCAAGATTGTCTGGATGACTGAGGGTACTAGGTATCAATTCTCCATTGCTGAGTGGGCAAAGCTGATAAATGTTCCAGAAGAGGCAGATGATGATACTGATGTGTATGCCAAGCCCAGAAAAGATCATAACTCCATGGCACACATGTACAAAGAAATTCCAGATAATGCCTTGGAAACACATAAGTTAATTTGGCTCTGTTTATTACCTTCTGTCAGGGCTGCCAACAATCAACACTATCCTCAGGCACACTTTGTTGCCCAAGTCTGGAGATCACATGATGATCAGAGGGCACTCCATCAACTTGCTACACATGTTTGATGTGCCAGAGAAGTTCAAAGTGATGAGTTTGTTTGTTGAGACTATTAAGAAGACTGCAGCTGACCAGAAGAGATCATGTGGCTATGCCCCACATATTCAGATGCTCATAAATTCCAAGATGGGCACATACACATATTTGTTGGACAAAGAGCACCTTCCCTTGAGGCCAAGTTTTGAGGACAACACAATTGTTATGGATGCTTCACATCCCACCTCTGTTGAGGCTCAAGAGAAGAGAGAGAAAGCTAAGACAGACAAAGCTTCAAACATTCCAGATCCTTCAGCAGTCAATCTCAAGACCAAGCAAGACCAGCTTAGCTATCTGCTTGAGGCCACTGTGAGAATAGAGAAAGGATTAGCTACCCTGTCTTAAAATAAAGAAAGCCTTGTGTGGATCTTTGAGACAAAGCTACATGACTTGGAAGTCAAAGTCACTGAGATTCAGACTTCAGTTGAGAAGATACAAAAAGACCTTGAGGACAGGAGTGATAGGACAACCACAGATGCTTATCACAGGGTTCCTAGAAGATAGAGGTCTGCAGTAGTGCTAGTGATTGACTCTAGGGCCACAACCTCAGCTCCTGCAGCCATAGCCTCAGTTGCCCCTCCAGTGGCAACCCCTCCAGTTACTGAGACGTCAGCCAAAGTCTTTGCAGATGCTGTTCTCTCCACGCCATCTTCGCACTCCGGAGCTCCCGGAGATCATGCTTAGAGTGCCGTATAGCACTATGCATTTTGGAACTTTTTGATAACTTGTTGCCAAAGGGGAGAAAGTGTATAGATCATAGGCTTCGAGAGAGAGAGAGAGAGCGAGAGAGAGAGAGAGTGTGTGTGTGTGTGTTTTGCGTTTTTATTGATCTCTCTTGCTACTTATTTGGTTGTGTGTTTGCTACAATATCTGTGCTTGTGTGTGAGATACTTTTATGATCAAGTGGTGGATCATACTATGCTTGAATGATGCTATCTTATATCTTGTGTATGATCTATCATATTTGTCTTGGTGATGAGTGCATGGTATATATGTTCTATCATTTTGAGCACTCCACCAATCTGTATGTGACATGGAAGAGTAACTCATGAGCCTAATCGATTATGCATTTGCATTCAAAAACAAATCATAAATAATGCACAAATTTAGGGGGAGCTCTTGCTTATCACATACTTCTCAAAGCGGCGATGTATTTCATTCTTATTATCATTTGTCGAAGCTTTGATCTATATGTTGTCATCAATTACCAAAAAGGGGGATATTGAAAGTGCAACTAATACCCTGGGTGGTTTTGGTAATTCATAACAACATATAGCTCATTGAACTAATATCCTTCAAGATGATTATTTGACAAAGTTCAATGATTGCCATGGCATGGACAAGAGATGTGGACCCCTCAAAATGCTAAGGACAGATATTGGCAAAAGTTCAAGACTCTTCATGTCTATTTTAGTGATCCAAGATCACATTGAGTCCATAGGAAAGCCAATACTATTAAAAGGAGATGCGGTTGTTGCTTAATGGTCTACTTGCTCAAAATGCTTAGTGATATGCTCCAAAACCCTTAACCACTTTCTCATATCCAAATATGTCCTAAACCTAAAGTCAAACTCGGCCCCTTCGATTTGATTCATCCGGCGCCACCGAGTTCACTTGACATAGCCATAGCCAGAAACCCTAATTAGTTCGATCTCACCGATAGGGATCTCGGTCTCAGCGAGATGGGATTTCAAACTCTCTATTTCCCTTCGTAACATTTCGGTCTTACCAAAATTAGTGATCGGTCCCACCGAGTTCGTGATGCAAACTCTCTGTTTCCCTTTCGTAACGTTTCGGTCTTACCGAAAGGAGCGATCGGTCCCACCGAGTTTGCCTGGCCAACTCTCTGTTAACCTATTACTGAAATCGGTCTCACCAAGTTGAAGTGATCGGTCAAACCGAGATTAAGTTTTTCCCTAACCCTAGCGCATCGGTCCCACCGAAAATCCTAACCTTCACATTTTGGACTGAATCGGTCTCACCGAGTTCATACATTCGGTCTGACCAAGTTGTCTCTTTTGTGTGTAACAATTATATTTTGTGTGGAGGCTATATATACCCCTCCACCCTCCTCTACATTAGAGAGAGAGAGCCATCAGAATGTGCCTACACTTCCAGCATTCATTTTCTGAGAGAGAACCACCTACTCATGTGTTGAGACCAACAAGAATCTTGATCTCTAGCCTTCCCCAAGTTGCTTTCCACTCAAATCATCTTTCCACCATAGCCAAATCTGTGAGAGAGAGTTGAGTGTTGGGGAGACTATCATTTGAAGCGCAAGAGCAAGGAGTTCATCATCAACACACCATCTAGTTACCTTTTGGAGAGTGGTATCTCCTAGATTGGTTAGGTGTCACTTTGGAGCCTCTGTCAAGATTGTGGAGTTGAACCAAGGAGTATGTAAGGTCAAGGAGATTGCCTACTTCATGAAGATCTACACAAGTGAGGCAAGTCCTTCGTGGGCAATGGCCATGGTGGGATAGACAAGGTTGCTTCTTCGTGGACCCTTCATGGGTGGAGCCCTCCGTGGACTTGCGAAACCGTTACCCTTCGTGGGTTGAAGTCTCCATCAACGTGGATGTATGATAGCACCACCTATCGGAACCACGCCAAAAATCTCCGTGTCTACATTGCGTTTGCTACTTCCAAACCCCTCCCTTTACCTTCATATGCACTGATTTACATTCCGCTGCTATACTCCTAGAATTGCATGTGTAGGTTGATTGCTTGACTTGTGCTAAGTTGTTAAAATCTGCCAAGACTTAAAATTGGGAAAAGGCTAGATTTTTATTTGGTCAAGTAGTTTAATCACCCCCCCCCTCTAGACCTACATTCGATCCTACACAACCCATTATGTTCTTAAGAATGCTAGCTGTCGGCTTCACCCGTCTGAGGTATGTACGCGGCTGACCCGGTCGTAGCAATCACAGAGGTGCTCCCTTTACTCCCTAGCCGAACAATCGGAACGTAGGGGGTAAACACAGGAGCCAGGCAACCCAACTTGGCGTAATTTTTTTGGGAGAATGTAAAGATGACAAGAACACTTATGTGAACAAAAAGTATATTGATTGGCTGCTTGAAAGGAGATCCCGGGTAAGCCAGGAGGTGCTGCCTCCCCAGAAGTAAGGAAAAAGGAAAATTACAGTAAATAAAAAAGGCTAGTGGGACTAACGTGGCCGTACTAGCTGTAGAAGCGTGAAGCTGAGTTGCATTCCAGGGTTTGGTTTGAGGCAATCATCGATCGGATTGCAAAGACGATATGCCCCTCCTGCTAGCACTTCATCGATTATGAAAGGTCCCTCCCATTTCCGCGACAGCTTGTTCTTTTGCATTTCAGGGAGACGAAGGACAAGGTCGCTGATGTTGTATGCCTTCGCCCGAACTTCCCTACTATGGTAGCGCCTAGCCTGCTACTGGTAAAATGTAGAGCGAGACCGAGCCACATCTCATTCTTCTTCTAAGGCATCCACATCATCTTGCCGATCCAATTCAGCCTCCTTTTCCTCATACATGCGGATTCTGGGAGTGTCGTGAATGATATAGCATGGGAAAATTGCTTCTGCGGCGTACACCATAAATAAAGGTGTATATCCCGTTGATCGGTTAGGGGTAGTACGCAGTCCCCAAAATAAGGACTCGAGCTCCTCCACCTAGTGACAATCAGATTGCTTCAGGGAACGGACCAGGCGAGGCTTTATGCCGCTCATAATTAATCCGTTAACCCATTCAACTTGTCCATTAGTCTTTTGGTGGTACACTGAACCGTAGTCGAGCTTGATGCCCATGTTAGCGCACCAGTATTTAACTTCCTGGGCCGTGAAATTAGATCCATTATCCGTGATTATACTATGGGGGACACTGTAACGGTGCACCATGCCAGATATGAAGCCGATGGCTGATGCGGACTTTCTTTGAAATTCTTGGTTTTGCTTCGATCCATTTAGTGAATTTGTCGACCTTGACTAGTAGGTATATCTTTTTCTTGGTTCCCCCTTTAAGTGGTCCGACCATATCCAGCCCCCAGACTGCGAAAGGCTAGGTGATTGGTATAGTCCGGAGAGTTGTGGGGGCATATGGCTTTGATTTGCATAAAGTTGGCATCCAACACAATGTTGGAATAAGGTACGGGCATCCGCGCGAGCGGTGGGCCAGAAAAACCCTGATCGAAAAGCCTTGCTTACCAGGGCGCGAGCTGCCACGTGATGGCTGACCATGCCAGCGTGTATTTTTTCCAAAAGTTGTTGCCCATCTGCTTCCGATATGCAATATTGTAGAACTCTAGTAGTGCTTTTCCTGTACAGCTCACCCACATGGACCATATAGGCTTTAGAGCACCGAACTATGCCCCCTGCCTCGTTTTGATCGTCAGGGAGCTCCTGTCGTAAAAGGTCGGCTAGGAAGGGCTCAGACCATGGTGCAATTACTGCCATGACTTCATGAGCCGAAGGTGTTTCCTCCAGTGTCGGGTCATTGATGATGTCATCATCTAGCTCAATGGTCGAAGGGATGATTTGAGCGGGGTCATTAGTGGCCGAATCCTTATTCCCATCCTGCCATACCACGGATGGCTTGAAGAGGCGTTCTAAGAAGGTGTTCTTTGGCACTGGGTCGTGCTTGGCGCCCATGCGGGCGAGGATGTCTGCCGCTTGATTACTGTCTCAAGAGACATGGTGGAATTCTAACCCTTCGAACCGAGCTGATATTTTTAAGATGACATTTCAGTAATCCAGCATTTTCGAGTCTTTAGAATCGAACTCACCATTGACTTGAGAGATGACGAGGTTGGAGTCTCCTCGTACCTCGAGCCGTTGTACGCCCATTGAGGTCTCCATCCGAAGACCTTGCAAAAGGGCTTCATATTCGGCAGCGTTGTTGGAGTCTGTGTACATAATCTGTAGTACGTACTGGATAGTGTTGCCCATGGGGAACGTAATGATTACCCCATCCCCCAGTCTGGCTAACATTTTGGAGCCGTCAAAGTACATTGTCCAGTGTGTGTACGTACTATATATATTCCCGAGGGAGTTCGGGCTCCGTCCATTCGGCCAAAAAAATCAGCGAGTACCACTACAAAAAAAATACACTTCCGTTATGATACGTGTTTGTCATAGTAGGTCGTGTTTTTGTCATGCATGTACATACATGATGATTTTATGACAGAATCAAGATAGTCATACATGTGCTGTCGTAGAAGTGTTCCATGACATTACCAAAATTATCATCACGGAAGTGTCCACTTCCATGACGATAAATCGCGCGTCACAGAAGTGCTTTCGTCAAGGGTGACCGACACATGGCATCCACCGTAACGGAACGCTGTTAAGTTATCGGGTCGGGTTTTGGATCCGTAACCTGTTAACAGCCCCGACCAATGGGGATTTTCCACATGTAATATCATCATTGGCTGGAGGAAACACGTGTCGGCTCATCGTTGGGACAGATGTCATCCACTCATTGGACGGAAAGCGCCTATGATACGTCGACACGTGGAACGGCCCAACAGAGGCCCATTCCTGTGAAAAGGCCGCCCAAGAAAATTAAAGTGTGCCAGCCCATATAAGGCCTACTTGTGTCAGGTCCATTTAAGCCCACGGCCCATACGAGATGTGCCAATTCGGCCCGTCAACGACCCGTTAAATATTTGACACCATTGCAGCCCATCGTCAGTTCGAGCCCGTTAACAGCCCGCTATATATTTGGGCTCAATATCGGCCCGATGAGATTTCGTCCTGTTAACGGCCATTTAATGGATGGGCCAATTTTCAGGATGTACATCTTTCGGCCTTTTAGTGACCCATTTAAATGTTGGGCTAATTTCCGGCCCGGTGTCTTTCAAGATGTTGACGGCCCATAAATCTGATGGGCCATTTGTTGTCGGACCTGAGTTTCGCCTTTTAGCGGCCCATTTAAGTGTTGGGCCAATTTCGGCCCGGTGTCACTTTCGACTGTTGATGGCCCATAAATCAGTTGGGCCATTTGTAGTCGAACTGAGTTTTGGCCTTTTAGCGACCCATTTAAGTGTTGGGCCAATTCACTGTGTGCCTTTCGGCCTGTTAACGGACCATAAATGAGTTGGGCCATTTGTAGTCGGACCTTAGTTTTGGCCTTTTAACGGCCCATGCCCTTCATGGTCCAATACCAGCCCGATTTCTCTTTTGGCCTACTAAAGGCCCACAACACAGTTGGGCCATTTACAATACGACCTGACTTTCGGCCTCTTAGCGGCCCATGGTCTTCATGGTCCAAAGATAAGCCCGCTGTCTCTTTCGGCCTGCTAAAGGCCTACAGTATAGTTGGGCCATATGTAGCCCAAACTTAGTAACGGCCTATTAACGGCCCGTGAAATAAATTGGGGCCACCTGTTGCCCGCTTCGATGTCGGCCTGTTAACGACCCGGGAGGTAAGAGGGCCGACCATTAACTTTCAGCCTAGTAACGGCCCATTAACTTAATGGGCCCACTAAAGTTCGTACATGTCTTTAGGCCAAATTAGATAATTTGATCCCATTACGACGGGCAATTATGCAAAGGACCAAAATCGATCAAGCAAAGGTACGGCATACAGGGAATAACGTTGCACATCCAGCATATATTACAGGAAATTACATCCACTGGGATATCAAAGATTGATGCGAGTGCAAATAAATGAGCAGAACCTAACCGTCTACAATGTCACAATCTGCAACCTCGGCCTGAGATGACGCCCATAAGCATGTGGGCAAGTTCTTTACGCTTTGCTACCGGCTCTGAAAACATTGATCGCTTGTTGTGTCGCATTTACGACTGCACCTTTGATTCATCCACCATTTCCATCATTGCTTCAGCCATTAATTGGTTCACAAACATACATTTATTCCGTTGCATTCGAGATAGAGGATACTGAACAGATTCAGATGGCGATTTTGGCAGGCTTGTATTATTGATAGTGGAGAGTGTCTCGACCACTGCATCATAACATAAATTAGGACGGGAACCAAACAGATTAATCATGAGTTATTGCCATATTACCTGGCCTAGATTTACTGGAAAGAAACAATGGGGTTGCCTTGCTGTTTTCATAGTTAATCTTCTTATCTTCAGCAGCCTGCACAAAATTAACACACTAGCATTGCTATCATTGGCCAAGTCAGATAATAGGAAAGCAACATTGACACGACGAACGTTTGGGCAACTAGCGTACACCAAATTAACACAATATGACACAACTATCATCAGCCAGGTAAGGTAGTACGAAAGCAACATTGACACAATGAATGAATGGGCAACCAGAGAAGCACTACAATTCAGTAATGTGCGTGATATGAGATAGTACATTCATGCAACTCAGTATGCAAAACTACTGTGCAGTTTTCCTTACAAAATCAACATTGGCGCCTTTAACATTTCGCTACAACTAATTTTAGATCAGATAAAGGTTAGATTCACGCCGATTAACAAAATACATGTTGATGTAAAAATATAGTGATATACAACAGGTACTTACATCAGCATTGGAGCACAGAGAATTCCCGCAAGATATTTTCCTCGAATACGATCCCAATGGAGGAAGTCTTCTATCGTTTAACCTTATTTTCTAAAAGAGAGATGGGTAAGAAACATGTAGAAAATATGATCAGAATGCTATAAAATTTCATGATGCGAGGATACGCACACGCTTCTTAGAATGGAGTTGACATTCTTTTGCTGGACTGGAGCGGACTAGTTCTTTGGCCACCGGAATCTGCTTATTATCGATTGGGAGTTGGGTTTCTCTGTCTTTGGAGCGGTATCTATGAAAAATGGAGTTGGTTTATTATCTCCGGCATTTGGATCTTTTGCAAAGACCTTGTTTGTAACCCTTCAGATTCTAACATAGTCGTCTTCCCCTTGCATGCCTTATATAGCGTAATGGTGATTCAGTTATAAAACATGCTACAAACAGAGATGGAATAGGTAATCAAGAATAGAAAGGCATGACATATTGACATGTATTCCCTCCATCCGGAAATAAATGGACGGGTCTAGGCGTATTTGAGTTCTAGATACATCCAGTTTTATCCATTTCTGCGACATTTAATCCGGATGGAGGGAGTATGATGTAAGAGCTACGGATACGCCAGGACAACACAGTAAAAAAACACTAAAAAACCCACTGCAGAACCAAAGTATTCAAACCCACTGATATGAGATAGTACACTCATGCAGCTCAGATGCAAAACTACCGTGCAGTTTTCCTTACAAAAATCAACATTGTGGCCTTTAATCATACATTTTGCTACAACTAAATTTAGATCGGACAAAGGTTGGATTCACGCCGATTAACAAAATACATGCTGATGTAAAAATATAGTGATATACAACAAGTACTTACATCTACATTGGAGCACAGAGAATTCCTGCAAGAATCTTTCCTCATAAACGATACCATTGCAGAAATTCTTCTATCTGTTAAGCTTATTTTCTAAAAGAGAGATGGGTAAGAAACATGTAGAAAATATGATCAGCATGCTATAAAATTTCATGATGCAAGGATACGCTGCGCTTCTTAGAATTGAGTTGACATATTTTTGATGAACTGGAGCGGACTAGTTCTTTGGCCACTGGAATCTGCTTATTATCGTAGGGAGTTGGGTTTCTCTGTCTTTGGAGCAGATATCTATAAAACTGGAGTTGGTTTATTATCTCTGGCATTTGGATCTTTTGCAAAGGCCTTGTTTGTAACCCTTGATTCTAACATAGTCGTCTTCCCCTTGCATGCCTTGTATAGAAGAATGCTGCTTTAATTATAAAACATGCGACATCAGAGAGATGGAATAGGTACTAAAGAATAGAAAGGCATGACATATTGACATGTATTCCCTCCATCCGGAAATAAATGGATGGGTCCAGGCGTATTTCAGTTCTAGATACATCCTTTTTTATCCATTTCGGCAACATGTAATCCGGACGGAGGGAGTATGGTGTAAGAGCTAGGGATACGACAGGACAACACAACAAAAAAAACACTAGTTGAATGTAAAACTATATGCTAGCGGAATACGTACAGAAATAACAAAAGCAACATACACGTGTATGATTGGGAAAATAAGATGGCATTGCAACAGAGCAATAGAACAACACTTCAATGTAAAAAAACATGGTATGGCGCATGAGATGAAGTACATACCGATGAATAACAATGCATAAGATATTCAAGCATGATTTCCAATTTAAGCAGATGTCATTGAGATAGTGTAGATTGTAAGTTCTTGAATTTGAAAACATTTTATCATGAATGTAATAGGTTATGAAAAATAGGAAGGCATGACATATTTACATGCATGATCAGCATGCTAAGCACATGGCATTGCAACAGTGAGTAGATACACTCCGAGGACATTATATGCATGTTGTACCCATATCACGTGCCAAGTTAGAGCAAGGACCTTGTGGGGTGAAGAGGATTCATCATCTTTCCGCAAGTCTTCTCAAAACTGCCTTTACATGTTCCATCATATTGGGTATCATTGACATCAAGTTTATTGGCCTTTACATTGCTCCGTGAGGTTCTTGTGGATATATCGGTGTGTGCATTTATATCGACATGCATGGAAGACAACTAGTAGTTAGATTTATGTAAATGAGTGCCTCAGGGAGACGACATAAATAGTAGGACTGGGGTTAACTAGCAGC
This sequence comes from Aegilops bicornis, assembly GCA_021605145.1. NCBI lineage: Eukaryota > Viridiplantae > Streptophyta > Magnoliopsida > Poales > Poaceae > Aegilops > Aegilops bicornis. Next base: position 331,555,013 of record CM038670.1, read on the forward strand.
AACATGTCTCATAAACTAAAGGGAGAACATGTATGAAAGCTACAAAATATGTATCGTTTGTACTCGAGATTAACTAGATGGCACACAAAAGTATTAAAGAGCAACATAGGTAATACTAGAAGTGGTATAATACTATAATCACCAGCCTGTGGGATAGCATTGGCTGATGGATGATAACTATGGAACAGCGTTACCTAAAGAACAAGTATCTTAGCTGAACTATGGAACAACGTGAACTCCTGAACAAGACCCGTAAGAGATTAGCATGAATATACAGTGAAATGTGATGATCTATTTTCCGTGCTTAGATGAATAACAAAGCCATAAATGTTGCACACAAGTAAGATGAGGGTACAACCTATCTGGCTGCCATCCATAGGAGTGAGCATCATGTGCTGACTTGTCGATGGCCCTCAGCTTGTTGTGGCTGTCCATGTCGAACGCAGCGCATTCGATGCAGGGAACTGTTGAGTGGGGACTATAGCTCCCTTCTGGTGTATGCTTCCCTTGTTGGAGCAGCTGCGGTGAGTCGGAAGACGGTGTGTCTGAAGATGCAGATAACACATAATGTTAAGAATGACATATCTCTTTGATCTGAAGAAATACACTAAGAGATCAACAACAAGGTACGAGAGTGGTCACATGTCTGTTGACTGAAGACTAAATTGGGGTCACACGATTTTATTTTATTTTAGTACTATCCGATCTACGCCGGATGGCTTGATGGCCGTCTTGTGCCTCCCGGCCGACATCAGACGGAATCTTCCCGAAGAGCCAGCGACCAATGGCGAGCAGCCTGCCTCCGCCGTCCATGGCCCCCGCCAAAACCCCGCCTCCCCCCATCCACTGTGGTTGCGCCCGCCCGGCCAATCCACAATGACTCCCGTCATCCAGATCCGGCGGCGGCAAGACTTCAACCCACGCAACTCTAAAAGATAGCCATCTAAGCGCTGCTTCATGGCGAACTTGCGGCCCGCAAGACTTACATTAGACACCAGCCAACTGGCAGCCTAGGAGCTCCGCCGCCTCGAGGTGTTCTGCTTCCCATTGGGAATCGATTGGCCCATAATAAAAATTCAGACAACTAACGCCTAAATAAAGTGATTTGAGATGAGGGTGCGACCTATCTGGCGGCATGGTGAAGTAGGCAGGTCCAGCTGCCGAGTCGGTGAGGCCGGCGCGGTTGCGGTGGCGACCGGCAGCAGGGAAACAACGATGTCGCGACGGTCGACGGCTACGCGGAAGCAGCGCCAGGACTCTGGACGGATCCGAAGTTGGAGCCGCTCTGGCGCCGTGAACAATGGCGGGGGTGAATCGTCTCCGGTACGGTTCATGCGGCCGTCGTCGAGGCAGCACCAGCAGCACGAAGTAAGAGGCACACGGCCCGATGCGGCAATTGGACAGCGTCTTGACATTAGGGAGGAGGCGGCTGTGGAATTGGTGCGGTGGGGCGCCATGGAGGTGGGGCTGAGGTTTGTGGCTCGGGAGAAGGGAGCTTCCTAGGGAGAAGGTGATTTGGCGCCCACACGGTATGAATGGGGGCGGGCGGGGGGGGGGGGATTGGGAGGGGAGTGGAACCATGTCTTACGGACGCATTTGTCTAAAATGTGAGGGGGAGGTTACAGTTCTACCCTTGCCTGTAGGATTCTCGGCTTGCGTCTGTGTATTGAGGGTCGGGGATAGTAGAGTAACTTTGCTTCTCCCCAAATAGTGGGCGGGAGCGATTTCGGGCGAGGAGGGCGTGTTTTGAACTATAGTGGGCATGAGCGATTTGAGGAGAGGCGTGTTTTGATATAGTGGGCGAGCTATTTGAGGCGAGAGCGTGTTTTGCCGACCATGGTTTATGAATTATTTGGCACATGTCATTTCGGCCGAGGAGAAGCCGCGCTTGGATGAAGTTACGAACCTACCCTCGATGTACAACGTGCCAATTGATGCGTGTCCCACATAGGACGGTAATTTCACGTCTCCCATTTATTTGCTCAGGCGAATTCCACCGAGCAGAGAGGATGTTTAACGGTTCGTTCAAATTTTGGGAGAACGAGCATCCACGTTTACCTTACCAAGTCGATTTGAATCAAATTTTGAAATATTAGCTTGCCACTTCTTTTTTATATGGAGAGATGATGCTCGGGAGTACTGTGTTTTTACATGCTCGTTGCTAGCGATTTACTATATGACAAATAGTTGACCCACTCAAAAACGCGAATCAAACCCAAAATGAAATATCTCGATTCAATGACCTAGCTCGTTCAAGAGGGTCAAAATAGTGAACTAAATCCAAAATTGAACACCTCAATCGAGTAGCATGTTGTACAGTATTATAGTACTCCATGAACATGTTGAAAGTCAAATTAATGAACTTGTTTGATATACGCATATATCCATTCATGTGTGGATTGCATACAACATGTTCTCCAATTTAAATATTTGAATGCAAGTTAATATCGAAACATGGTTTATATCAGTCTTTGATGCATAAAACGCGACCTCCCCCTCTCCCGGACTCCTGTTCTCTCTCTCTCACACACTCTCTCGCCGACAATCTTCAATTCTGTCGCACGCATCCGACACAAAAACCTTGTTGGTCCCTCTCCCTTTCTCTCCATCTCTCTCTCTCTCTCTCTCTCTCTCTCTCTCTCTTTGTGTGTGTGTGTGGGGGGGTCTTTCTAGTTCGCATTCATATATACACCATCTATAGGTCTCTCTCGCACACTATGTATGATACTCTAGCTAGTCCAAGCTAGATATCTTGGGTGCACTCATCGTACGCACACAAATTCCTTGGCTCTTTGCCCAGTAATTCTCTCCCGCACCACTATGTCGTCCCGGAGCTCTTCCCCCCCCCTCTCTCAAACTCTCCATCCACCTGGGTCACACATACACATGCATATCTCATTCGCACTCGATAGGCCCATCTAAAACTCTATCTCTCTCCCTTGTTCTCTCTCCATCTCACACGCACACACACACACAATCTCATGCCCAGCTAGCCAAGTATGATGGTCTCTCACTCAATTGTAGGGACACGCAGTCCCCCCTATATGTATATGATTAGCTAATCTTAGTCTCCATCACCAACATGTGCATGGTCTATCTCGATTTCTCTCGGGGCATCTTTCTATCACAAGACGCACTCCCTCGATCTCCCACCCATATAGTCCCCTCACGATCTCGAGGGATCTCTCTATCACAAACACACCCTCTCTCCCTCCCCATGCGTCCATGCCATCCATGCGTCCCTCTCGACCTTTTTTCCTTGTTGGCCAGACCTCTATTGGACATGTGCTACAGGGGTGTCTCTCTCTGTTGCAAACAATCACACACTAGCTACCTTCGTGTATCTCCTCGCCTTGCTTTTCCATCTCGGAGATGCATGCGTGATATGTTCGCATAAGAAACGAAAAAACACACTCTCTCTCTAATTTATCGTTTGTTGTCACTTTCTCTTTCACACACATACTCTTTTTGCACACTTACTCATTCTCCTTCACACGCACTTGATCTGTCTCGACTGAGGCACTCTCCTCCGTCCATAGCACATAGATTTATTGAAAAGTCAAACATCACAAAGTTTGACCATGTACGTGGAGAAAAAGAATTACATCTAGTACGGCAAACATATACCATTAGATTCACCATGAGATGTAGTTTTGTATGATGTATCTTTGGTATTGTAGATATAAATAACATTTGCGTAAACCTGATCAAAGTTTCCAAAGTTTGACTTCTAAAAAATTTACATGCACTGCATTATCGAGCGGATGGAATATCTCTTTCCCCCTCTCAGCTATCTGTTGCACCACTCAGCCTTATCGGAGCTCCTCAATGTCTCTCAAACTTGATTGGTTAGTTTGGTTCATGACCTGACCCTCATGCCTTGATGGCCGGTACTGCCTGTGTGGACGTGACATGTAAAATATTTCTGCCTGGCCAGGCTTGTGTGGTGCTGAAGCGTTTGGTTCATGCCCGGGCGAACAAAGCATCAACGTCCCATCAATCAATCCATGCACCAATTATTTAATGCTAATATCCATCCATGTTCTTTATTAGCCTCATGGCCGCATCTACTGTGCACGGCCAAAGCGTTGAAATCGATGCGCTTGGGCAGGCTACTTGCGGTGTCACGGAGTTCAGCCAAAGCTAATTAAAGTGCAAGGGAACCCAGCCCAGGCGGGCTATCTTTTTCACAGGGTAGCAACCAAACAAGCGTGCATGAAAGCCAGCCACAACCCCAGGCCACGCAAAAGATGCTCACCACGCAAGCCAAACTGGCCTTATATCTCCCTGGTTCACACATACGCATGTCTCGCTCGCGCTATACATATAGACACATCCAACACTCTCCACCCTTGTTCTCTCTCCATGTGACACACACCCCCCTAAGTACCATAATCCCTCACTCTATCATTGGCTTTGTTTGGATCCATGGGTTAGTGTTAGTTTGGGTTAGTTTGGAGTCAACTAACCCAAAAGGATCCAAACATGAGGGATAGTTTAGGTTGGATGCATCTAACCCATCAAAAAAATAAACCCATCCAAGAGGTGCTTATTTGGGTTAGTTCTTCTCGGGATCACTAATAAACACTTTTTTCTCTCGCTCTCCCCACAGCAGATCCCTCCCCACTTCCTCGAAGCTTCTCGTCCTCTCCCTCCCTCCCTCTCGCACCGCCCGTGAAGGTGCCTCGCCGTATCCGCGCTCCATCTAACCCTGCCATCCAAACACCTCTTTACTTAGAGTTAGTTCAGGGTTAGAATCTAACTCTAACCTCTAACTGAGTTAGAGTATCAAACAGGGCCATAGGCGCAAGCACTCCCCCCCCCTCCTAAGTAGGATTATCTCTTACTAGCCATCAGGAACACACGTATTGTCTCCTTCCATCCATACGTCTATCTCGATATCTCTCGGGGCATCTTCTATCGCGCACACACCTTTTCACTCGATCTCCCACCCATGTAGTCCCATCACGATCTCCAGGGGATCTCTCTATGACAAACATACACTCTCTCCTCCCCATGTCTGCATTTTCTCTGTACGTCTCTCTCGACCGCTCTCCCTTGTTTGTCAGACCCCTCTTGGCCACGTGCTAGGGGTCTTCCTCTCTCTGTTCCAAACAACCACACACTATCTCCTCACCTTGCCTCCGTTGTCGAAGATGCATGTGTGATATGTTTGCATAAGACACGCACGCTTTTTCTCTACTTTTATCGTGTGTTGTCCATGTCTCTTTCACACACGCACACACACTTTTTTCACTCTCTCTCTCTCGTTAGGGACTCTGTCACATCCATAAGCATATGGATGTTTTGAAAAGTCAAACCTAAGAAAAGTTTGACCAGGTATATGTGGAGAAAAACATTTACATATGGAACGATCATTAGATTCATCACAACATGTACTTACATCATACTATCATTTATCTTTGGTATTGTAGATATAAGTAATTTCTTTATAAACTTGGTCAAAGTTTCAAAAGTTTGACTTAAAAAAATGTTGTAACTACATTATCGAACGGAGGGAGTAGCTCTTTCTCTCTCTCTCTCTCTGCTATCTCTCACGGGCCTCCCCTCTCACTCGAACTCTCTATACCGACGGATTATACGCTCACTATGTCACAGATAGCTCCAGTATATTGTTTAGTTGACGGTCAACCAATCCACATGCTGCGTTGTCATTTCGTGTTACATATCTTGGTGTGCTGGCCCATGTGGCAGTGGGTGAAAATAAGTAAACTAGAGGCCATCTGACACGCGATGAAGTAAACAAAGTTGAAACCACTCGGGGTAGCACCCCGCACGCTAGTAAATTGAGGGCGCATTGAGGACAAACTTCTTGCGCGTGAACGACGCACTTGCGCACAATTCACCACTGCGCGGTGGCATGTACAGAAGGACGCACTCGCGCACACCCAGCACACAACACACACCAGCACACGTGTACACCGGCGTCGCCACCGGTTGAGATGGACGGCGAGGCAGCCAACAAGCGGAGGCGGCTCGAGCCAAAACCGCATCCGGCGAGCCTGGACTTCATCAGCAGCCTCCCCGACGACATGTTGTTCGTCATCATCGGCCTCCTCCCCACCAAATCTGCCGTGCGGACCGCCCTGCTCTCCCGGCTGTGGCGCCCCCTCTGGCGCTGCGTCCCCCTCAACCTCACCGTTGACAGCTGCCTCTACGACGGGGATTGCAAACGCATGGCCGCAGTCTCCAAGATCCTTTCATCGCACCATGGGCCAGCCAGACGCCTTGACATCCGCATGTTCAGTACCAACTGCAAGGTCCAACCCAAGTTCGACGAGTGGTTCTTATCCCCGCCCTAGATCAGCTCGAGGAGCTCAGCTTTGAAGCCGGGCGATGTCGCTCTCGCCACCGCCCACGCTCTGCCTCACGCCAACGCCAGCTGCGCCAGCTTCAGCCTGCTATCTTCCCCAGTTAATGCCGCGCCGCCTTCTTCTCCCTCAACTCAAGCAGCTCGACCTCTTCGACGTTGTCATCTCGAAGAAGGAAATGGAGCACCTGCTTCGCAGCTGTACTGCGCTCGAGTACCTTCGTCTTGAGCAGATCCACGGGTTCATTAGCCTCTACATCGCCTCGACGAATCTCCGATGGATTTATGTGTCTTGCTGGCCCCGCAACAAGACATCAGTTGGGAAGAGATCACTCCAGTGTTCCACGTTATGGTCATTGAGAATGCGCCTTTCCTTGAGAGATTGCTTGTATCGGATCTAGAAGGTCCAACAAAAATCAGGGTCATTGACGCGCCGAAATTGACAGCGTTGGTGTACTCGTCTGCCAAATTCTCCGAACTCTTTATTGGATCCGTAATCGTTCGGTACATCACTCATCTTCTTCTCCGTCTTCTTGAAATTCACATTTTTAAATTTCTTCTTGATGTATTTACGACCGCCTTCGGAAAATGATTCCCACAAGCTTGACCCAGTCCAAGCGCATAGTGAAGATCTTAGCACTAAAATCTACCGGCCCCAATCTGGATCAAGTTGTTGGATTCCTTACATGCTTTCCGTGCACGGAGAAGCCTCTCATCGAGGTGAAACTTCTTTCCTATAAGTAAACGGTAATCACAACGTAGCTCAATTTTTTCGTAATTTTCCCAAATTATGATGACAAGTGTAGTGTTCAAAACTGCATCTACGCACTGCACTGAAAGAAATGTTTTTAGTATTTTTTTCTCGCGTGATCACCTGCATCATTTTTACGTTGTACTACTATAGTATCCTAGGCTAAGTCATAGTGGAAAGTAACTTAGACTACTCCAGTAACTCTATGGTTACCCTAAGAGCAAGTACTACCTCCGTCCTGGTTTACTCTTCCAATTTTGTAGTATCAAAATTTGACCATAGATTTAACTGACAAAATGTTAACGCATGTCACTAAGAACTATATCGTTGGATTCGTATTTGAACATAATTTCAAATGGTGTAATTTTTAGTGACGTGCATTGGCATTTTCTTAGGTAAATCTATGGTCAAAATTTTATACTAAATACGAGGTAGTGTTCCCTTCGTCCCAAAATTCTTGTCTTACATTTGTTTAGATACGGATGTATCAAACACTAAAATGTAACTAGATACATCCGTATTTAGACAAATTTAAGACAAGAATTTTGGGACGGAGGGAGTACAAAAGTGGGCTATGTAGGCCAAAACATGTGCCAAATTCACTGGTGATGCATTTGGCATCGATGCCCCTCCATCGCTCACCTGGTGCCCCAATCTGGATCACCTACTTTGCTCCGGTGCCAAATTAACTCACGCAATGAAAAAACACTGCGTGGGAGAGAGAGAGGACTGAGGCAACAAAAACACTTGTTTGGGAGAGTGAGAGGCTGGTGTAGTTGGTTTGATTGATTTGTTTATACATGTGGGTCTGTGTGCATAGCAGTGCTAACTCTCTCACATCACGAGAGCCGTGCCAAAATCTTTTGATCTGACATTGATGCGTATTATGTGGCATACTTTTGCAAAATATGGCATCGGCCACATAGTGGAAGGCAACAAATTCCCAGGCTCTTCACGTGCTCCTAGACTCCTAGTTAAATGAGAGGAAACAGAAAGTGAGAGAGAGAGAGAGAAATATCACTAGCCAGCCAACCCTATCGTATGAGCGAATGATATTGGTACCTCTTGATGACACGACAATCTTATGCAGCCAGCTGCTCTAATATGTTCTGTTCTTTTGCAGAAGAAAAAAGACCTGAAAGTGAAAAATGTGATGCACTATAACAATCTCATCGAATGCCTTGATCTCCATCTTACAGAAATTGATTTGATCGACTACCGAGGCAGCACATCTGAGATTAAATTGGCCAGGTTCTTTGTTCTGGAGGCAAGTGTGCTCAAGGTAATGAGGTTTGGCGTTCTCTGGCGCAACAATGAATGGCGTGCTAATCACTGCAAGCGTCTAAGCCTAAATGACAAAGTCTCCATGAAGTTGAATTTGTTTTTGAAACATCAAGTGGCGGAGACTCGAAAACTTATTTGCCCATTAGTGACTTGTCAGGGTGGTGGATTTTAGTTTGTACGATAACGCTGCATCCACCTAAAGTAATGAAAGTTCTTACATAAACTTCCTAGTAATTCCCTCTTCCTAGGTGCAGCATTACTCCTAACATTTGTAATATCAGTTTGGAACTTGTAATATTGCCGTGTCTTATTCCTGCATTTTCAAAATCCTGCGAATCAAACAGGTCCTGAGTTGGTGATGATGTTGTGCCTCCCATCTTTCACCAATAGCCGTCGGATCTAGATCTGACGCATACAAACCAAGCTTCTCCATTTTTGCAAAAAGATGCCCGCACTTGTTCCCTATTTACAAACAACTCCTCGTCTCTCACAATCAGCCTTATCTCCTCCCCGCCACATCTAGAAGGCCGTGGAAAAATCTGGCGCGATGGCCGCTGCCGGAGCCGTCCACCCCCAATCTTGGTGTTCCGTGCAATGCACGGGCATCTACGCACGGGAAATTATGTCGAACAGGGCTAGTTGTAAGCAGGCTAGCTCTACACCCATGATGATAGTGACTGCAGATGGTGAGGCTAACTATGGTATGCCGAACACGACGCCTATACTCAGGTGTCATCTCCGGCAAGGTCTTGTCTTCACTGTGAGGAGCAGCACGTAATAATTTGACCAACGGGCAGTACAATGCTAGTACTCCTACTACATTGGTAGTACTACTACTAGTACTAGTAGCACCATCGTCTGGATTTAGGAGTACTACCACGTCCATCTGGATTTTAGTATTTGACTAGCAATATCTAATAATGCATGTCACAAAAATGTACTACTCCCTCTCAGAATAAATACATGGTGTTTTATTCCTATCGTGAGAGAACTTAATGTTTTTTTCTAACTAGAGTACTAATAGGATTACATGCAATGAACTAAACACTGCATGTCATGTTCGGTAGTCTCAAGTCATTGAAAGCATGCACGGCCCACATCTCTCATTGGTTGATATGTCACGAAATAAGAAACAAGGAGGGAGTTAATGCACCGTGCCTAAGTGTTTTGGGATTATTTGGTTATCGTAATGTGACTTACACAACATTTTTGTTTACATGCATTAACATTTTATTAGTTAAATCAAAGGTCAAAAATTGGCGCCAAAATGTAAAGGGACCAATAAACCAAGTAAACATCAAACTTCTCTAGTTTGGCCCCAACTAGAGGTCCGGTGAGATGACTATACTGCCGCAAGACGGAGGGGGACGCAGCTTCATTGACTTACGACAACTGCCTTTGGGTGAATGACACATGGGCCCAGGGGGTGGCTGGCCCACCTATCATACAGCCAAAGGCAGGTGCAGTAGAGGGCCGAGGAGTAGTACGAAATCCCACGCACCTACGCACGCTAACCAAGGGCAAGAGTGACCAATCGAATCGCAAGATCTGTTGACTAGAAGCTAAGCTAGACCCATGGAGGCGATGAGCGTGAGCATCAGCCGGCTGTGCCAGATGGTCCATGACGCCGGCCTGCGGCCCGGCAACGAGGAACGTCTCCAGGTAGTATTGGTTGAGGCCGCCAGGGCGAGGGGCCGGTTGGACGACAGCTTCGTCTCCTTGTTAGACGAGGTCCTCGTCGGTTTCCTCGACAAGTTCACCGTCGTCAAGAAGCTCGCGGACGACTTTGACGTAAGCCTCCAGCCGACGCGCCCAGGCTCTGCGATGCCCGCCACCCTCAACGGGCACTATGGTGAAAATCTCTTCGACACACTGGTGGCCCTATGAGTGCCCGCCGTCGCGCCAGAGAATGTTCACCTCGAGGTCGCGCTGCTTGCCGGCTCCAGCGCAGCAAGACACCATCGACATAATCACCCACGTCTACGCCGCAAATCGTCCACAAGGACTACTACATGCAAGAGGAGGGACGATAGGACGCTGGCCTTCTTGGACCGCAGGCAACCTTGGACGGCAACCTTTGTTCGGAAGCACGTTGAGCTCGCCGCCAATGCCGCTGCTCCTCACACGTCGGTTGGTGACCCGGCGCACTAGGGCGTGAGGATGTCGTTGATGGATCCGTATGTATTTTTATCTTTCCGTCAAATCCATGTAGTAGTATATGACACTACAATAATTATCTTACCTTTCGCATCAACTTCATAATTTTCGTACGTACTCCATGCATGAACGGCGCCAGAACCACACTTCTCATTACTCTAGGAAAAATCGTTATTTTCTATCTATCGATCGCGCCATGGAACAAAACCAAATTTTACAAGTTACGAGTTCGCGTCGCACCCCCACACGGTTGGTCCGGCACGCCTCTCAAGCGGGAATGCGTGCAGTGTTGCATTTTCACTTACAAGTGGGACCGCAGTTGAGCAAACCGACTATCGGCAAACCCCCACCCCGCCCACCACGCGATGGCTGAGAAAACAGGAGGGAGAAGAGATGGCTGTAGCACGGACTCCAAGAAAATTGGTGTCGGATGGGACTCGTGTGGGTGGCGTGTGCCGTACTGCTAGACATGAATGCTAGTTATGCCCATGCCACCCCACTATATCGAGCCTATATTGAGGTACGTAGAACAAATTTCCTGCAGTCCGTGCTCAACCCTCCTCTATCTCTCTTCTCAGCCCGGCCAGTGACGCTTGTGAGCCCATCGTCTGTTTGCTCACATGCGGTCCCACATGTCAGTGAAAACGCAAGCGGACCCACTGAACCTGCACATCTTTCACCTCGATGTGCTGGTAATTCAAACCACATCACATCTACATGCCATGTTCATGCATCATATTGTTGCATATGCTTGTGTACTGATTGCCGACACCGTTCCTTCTCGATAGGTCCTGCTCCGGAGACCGTTCCAGAGTACCTGTCTGAGGAGCAGTGCCCCCTCTGTTGATCTACCAGGCAAGCAAACCCCTTGTTCATTCCGATACAATCCTACTCTCTCGCTCCTGCTCTCAGTTATTGGATTAGGACAACAACGTTTCAATTGCTACTTTGTGCTGCGGTAGTTGAACCCATTCCTCTGCATGACGTGTCTTTGCCACAGTAAATAGTTGAAACCCACTAGCATGTGTAGGAGTTGATTGAAGCCATTGTTGTGTTCCTACCATGCCATGCTTGCTATTGCTTAGAGTGTGTCAGGTCTAATTCATTGGGAATGAATTGGAGTGCAGTGTTCTTTGTTCTGATGCTGAGAGTGAAGTGTGTGAACACGATTTGGTAAAGGTAGCGGTGAGAGGCCATGTAGGAGTACATGGTGGGTTGTCTCACTGGAACCGTCCTTAAGCACTGAGTTCTGTGTATGTTGTCCAATGACTAGCTACTACCACACATTGGAATGCTTAAGTGCCCCTCTCGACTTATTAACCAACTTGACCTCTGTCCAGGAGTTGCAATTAGTCTCTGGTGTTTGTAGGTAGTGTTAGTAGTCTACCAAGTGGCACCCGGCCAGGTGGGCTCGGGACAGACTAGGCACAAGTGGCACGGTGTACCAAGCATAGATCCATCTGGCAAGGTGGGCTTGGGAACCCTGTACACATCGTTTGGGGCCGTGAGCGACACCCCGGCCGGATCTCCTTGCGGATGGAACCCGAATAGGCGATAAACCTGGACTAGAGTCTTGTACGGTTAGTCAGGTTGTGGCCGACACCCTCGCCAGGCTTCCGCTTGAAGGTTGCCGAGATACATGACGTGTACATGGCGGTAAGTGGCGAGAACGTGTGTGAAGAAGTACACCCCTGCAGGGTTAACATGATCTATTCAAATAGCCGGGTCCGCGGTTAGGGACTTCTTGGATGCTTACGTGGTACATAGACAACTTGAAGTGGATACTCTAAAATGCTCAAGACAAGTGTGAGTGCTATGGATGGCCTTTCCGTAGGGAGACGGGGACGAATCCATAGTAGTGTATTGTGTGGTGATTAGTGGACTCGTGTGCGCCATCTCGCCTCAAAGAAGTTTCTCATAGTCGTAGAACAGGTTAGCCACTGAGTCAAAGCTGGCTTGCTGCAACTAAACCCCACATTACCCTCTTGACACAAATGCATGTATGATAGGATCTGATGTAAGTCTTGCTGAGTACCTTTGTACTCATGTTGCTTTAATTATGTTTTTGCAGCGGAGACTTCGTCTTTCTAGTGCTCTCGTGGACTTCGACAAGTAGCTTGTACCTCAGCTACGATCTTGATCGGATGTTGTAGATAGTCAGGCTCTTCAGCCTTTTCCATTTATAGATGTCTGTACTCAGACATGTAATGCTTCCGTTTGTTGCTTGTTTGCTCACGAATGTTGGGTCATGTGACCCTGTTTGTAATAAATGCTATGATGGCTCTTTGAGCCTTATCTATATGAGTTGTTGAGTTATGTTGTGATGCCATGATGTACAGCACATACTTGCATGTTATGCGTACGTGTAATGTGTATTTCTATGTGTGGGATCTGACTATCTAGTTGTTTATCCTTAGTAGCCTCTCTTACCGGGAAATGTCTCCTAGTGCTTCCACCGAGCCCTGGTAGCTTGCTACTTCTCCGAAACACTTAGGCTGGCCGGCATGTGTCCTTAGTTCCTGTGTTTGTCCCTTCGGGGAAATGTCACGCGGTGTCTACCGGAGTCCTGTTAGCCTACTACAGCCCGGTTTACCGGAGTCCTGCAAGCCCAGTTCCTACAGCCCGGATTCACTCGCTGATGACCGACACGTTCGTTCTTTGGGTCATGTATGCCTGTCCTGTAAGTTAGTGCCACTTTGGGTTCACGACTAGCCATGTCAGCCCGGGTTCTTTGTCATATGGATGCTAGCGACACTATCATATATGTGTGCCAAAAGGCGCAGACGGTCCCGAGCATGGTAAGGCGACACCCGTGGGAATACCGTGCGTGAGGCTGCAAAGTGATATGAGGTGTTACATGCTAGATTGGTGTGGCATAGAATCGGGGTCCTGACACAAGGAGACCAGAAGCGGCCTCCACCATAAGGGCACGTCGAACGCGACGTCTGAGGACGCCGAAACTCATTCCTCCGCCACCGAGGACGATGAGGAGGAAGAAGAAAGCAACTCTCCCCCTGAGGGGGGAAGGAAGAAAAGGGCGGCCTCCACACATCTGGAGGCAGAGGCGTCCAAGAAGGGAAGGGGCTCTCCCGCGGATAACTCCGCATGGGACATCGATAGCAGCTCGGATTGGCGCCCCAGGGATAAGCCCCTGGCCGAATCATGAATACTCAAAGGCACTAAAGCATTCATATATCCAGCCTCTTTACTTCATGGTTTTAACATGCTAAATCATGCACTTGCAGTCCGGCTCGTTCTGACCTCGAGCGATCCTCATCTTCGGGGAATTCGCTGGATCCGAAGGTGATGGACAGCGTGTCCCTTCCGGCGGCCTCCTCTCCCTGGACTACGGAGGATGCTGAAGTGCTGTCCCAAAGGACCCTCCCGGCTCGGGGGAAGGCACAGGAGGCCGTCACGGTGGCACCAGAGGATGATACATCGACCGCCGAACACATGGGGAGCATATCCCCATGGAGACTGGCGATGGGGGCCATATCCAATTCGGCCCCCAGCCGAATATAGTTCCGGAGACCTTTACGGCTCCGGAACCAGGCAAGCAGCCTCCTTCACAAGAACGAGGTGCGCCGACTCCGCCGGTGAATTTTGTCTATCCAGGGGCACCGGATACTCTATTGGAAGCGCTGCAAAGTGCTTCCATTGTTGAGGAACACCGTATCCTTATGGGTACGGTGGTTGAGAAGGTTCGGTCCACGAAGAGCGGACTGACCGAAGCCTGCACAAGCCTTCTAACAGGCTTTGAGGTATGAAACTCAATTTATGCAAAACGAATGCCATAGTATAGACAGTAGCCCCTGAGACACTGTCCGGTGTTCGAAAAGAAAAGCCAGACAGAGGATCAAGTAATTTTCGTAGGAGACTAACCATACGTGTCTATGTGAATAAGCAGACGTCTTTGCTGGCTGCGACCTCTCATGCTGCCGAGGTCTCCGGACTGAAGCAGAGTCTGGAGCAGACCAAGGAAGAGCTCGGTCGTGTGAAAAAAATAGCTGGAAGACTATTAATGTATGTAACGACCTTGTGTAGATTCACAAAGGATGGATGATTTGTGTTTGACCATAGTGCCATGATATTTTGCAGGAGTAGTGACCGAGGTGGAGACCCTCAAGAAGGCACTGGCCGAAGCCCAGGAGAGAGCGGCAAAGGAACAAACCGCTCGCGAGAAACACGAGGCCAGGGTTGGTGAGGTCCAGTAGGAGCTCCAAGACGCCGTGAAGAAATGCGAGTCCTTGGAGCGCAATATTGCGGATCAGGAGTCCGAACTTGCCAAAGCCCGCCAAAGCGCACACGATGCACGGGTCGAAGCCCAAGGCGCTCTCCAGAAAATCCAGGAGGCCAGAAAAATCGCGGCGGGTATAGCCTTTATTATGCAGAGAAAGTATGTGAAGAAAATGTTCCTCTTACTGACCTGGATTTGGAGTTCTCCAGGGGCGTTTGCGGATTTGCCGCGCAGTGTTGCCGACGCTGCGGAATTCTTCCGAGCCGAAGAGGGGAGCTCGACGGAGAAGTTGTTCTGGTCGCAATACCTTGCGCCAGAGCATCCAATGCCCTTTAGCGATCAGCTGAAACAGCTGACCGAACTGCATAGGGTGGCCGAACTAGCCATGAAGGATTTGATAATCCATCTATGGCCTGCCGAAGCCATACCCAGCAGCTACTTCGGGCTCATGAAGCGGCTGGTCAATGCCTGCCCTCGGCTTGATGCCATCAAGCGGTCGGTCTGCATTGAAGGTGCGTGGATGGCCTTCGCCCATGTCAAGGTGCAGTGGGCGAAGATGGACGAGGTCAAGCTCACTACCGAGGGACCGCCCGCGGGCAAGGAGCACCGCACGCCCGAGCAGTATTTTGATGATGTCCTGAAGGGATCCCGCATTGTAGAGGGCCAGTGTTCAAAAGACATTATCTTTGAATGAAGGCATTCATGTCATCCCTTCCAATATTATGAAACAAAGCCGTTTATGTAATATAATGTTTGTTGTTTGAAAAATTTTACCTCCTGTGCGGCCATCTTGTTAAATTTGAGAGTTGGCCAGTCATCGGCATCAGCCCCCACGTAGGTAGTACGGAGGTGTTCGGGATGGAATCTAAACACTCTTGATCCAAGAGTTTTGGTACTTGAAGGAGGTGTTTAGCACAACGAAACAGGCAATCAGACTATGTGGCTTTATCACTCTCACTTAGCCATATGAGTTTGACAATAGAAATGTAGGCGCATCCCCTAGTTAGTATTTAATCCTGACTAGGGTGCTGTAGACACCTGATCGGGTAAAGGCCAATTCGTCGCATAATGCAGAAAAATCGCAAGAGATTTGTAACCTCCGAATAGCTGACCAGCTCTCGCCGTATCATGACAGTCAGTTTTCGGCTTTCTCTACTGAGGTGTTTGCTGGGATAAACCAGAAACACAATCGTAGTAGTTCTCCCTTTACTACCCTAGCCGATAGGATGGAACGTAAGGTAGCAAGCATAAGAGCCGGGCAACCCAACTATGAGCCGATACATATAATGCTAAAATTCGGGGTGCCGAACTGTACTGAAAAAGGTGTTCGGACTTTGTTGCCGTAGTATGGAGCACAATGAAGCCCGTGGTGAATTAAAGCGTACCAACTGTACGGGTGCAATCGATAAGAATAATAAAACGAAGTAGTAAGCTAGTGCCGCGTAAGTTGGGCCAAAAATTGTTTCCATTATAATTTGATTAATACGTCAAAGCGTATTTGTACAAATAGTGGATAAGCAACCTGGTTATTTAACATGCCAAGGCCAACGGGGAGCTGCATGCGGGTCCCGGAAACAGGTAGAATGATCGTCAAGAAGAAAATCTAGAGATTCCCCCGCACGTCTGTACTGCTTGCCGCCTTGGTATATCTATCCTTCGAAAGGACCGATGATCAGGCCATCGGGAGGGGCCTGTGTAAGAAAAGACTAAAAAATGGTAAAAAGGAAAAGGTAAAGTATGTGTGGGAGCCGTATGATGGACCATAGTCAAGTTACGCCTCCATCTATGCCCATGGTATTTTGAGTGCGTAGTTATGTACACGAGGTACGTACGCCGCCATTTGGCCGGGACTGAGACAAAGGCCGAATTGCTAGTCGAGCTCCAGACGAGCTGAACTATCCTGATGCAGAATAGTCCGGACTCATTTGATAGTGTCCGGGAGCTTGGCCGCCGAATTAAGGTTCTGCTTGATAAGGCCGCTTTGTACTTCTGCTGCCAGGGCCGCGGTGTGCTCCTCAGTACGGAGGGAGCGCTCCGTGTTTCCATTGACTATTATGACACCGCGTAGTCCGGTCATCTTAAGTTTGAGATAAGCATAGTGTGATACCTCACTGAATCGAGCAAATGCGGTTTGTCCGAGCAGTGCGTGATAGCCACTGCAGAAGGGGACGATGTCGAAGATCAACTCTTTGCTACAGAAGTTGTCCGGAGATCCGAAGACAACTTCCAATGTGATTGAACCCGTGCAGCAGGCCTCTACACCTGGTATTACCCTTTTAAAGGTAGTTTTTGTGGGCTTGATCCTTGATGGATCGATGCCCATTTTGCGGACTGTATCCTGATAGAGCAGGTTGAGGCTGCTACCGCCATCCATGAGGACTCGCGTGAGGTGGAATCCATCAATGATTGGGTCAAGGACCAGTGTGGCCGAACCGCCATGACGGATACTGGTCGGATGGTCCCTGCGATCGAAGGTGATCGGGCAAGACGACCATGGGTTGAATTTTGGGGTGCCTGGCTCTATCGCATAGACGTCCCTGTGCGCACATTTGCGCTCCCTCTTGGGGATGTGGGTAACATATATCATGCTCACCGTTTTAACCTGGGGGGAAACTTGTCGTTGTTCTCACTTTGCGAACCCTTCTCCTTATCCTCGGCATTTAACTTGCCGGCCTTTTTAAAGACCCAACAACTTCGGTGGGTATGATTGGCTGGATTGTCAGGGGTTCTGTGGAGATGACCTAGACGATCGAGTATGCGGTCCAAGATGGAAGGGCCCTGATTGTTCCTTTTGTATAGCTTCTTCTGCTGACCGGGCTTGGAGCCATTGAATCCGGCGTTGACCGCCGTGTCATCCGTATTGTCACCATTGTTTTGACGCTTATGCCTATTGCATCGGGGCTTGCCGTTGCTATTCTTGGCTTCAGAGGTGCCAGGTTCACTTGCATTATTATTGTTATGGGCTAGCCAGCTATCTTCGCCCATGCAAAAGCGGGTCATGAGTGTCTTGAGGGCTGCCATGGACTTCGGCTTTTCCTGGCCGAGGTGTCGGGCGAGCCATTCATCGCGGATGCTGTGCTTAAAGGCCACTAGGGCTTGACATTCGGACGATCGACGATCTGGTTCTTTTTAGTTAAAAACCTAGTCCAGAATTTCCTGGCTGACTCTCCGAGCTGTTGAACTATGTGACTTAAGTCATCGGCATCCGGAGGTCGGACGTATGTACCCTGGAAGTTGTCACGGAAGGCGTCTTCCAAGTGCTCCCAGCTGCCAATTGAGTTTTCAGGCAAGCTGTTCAACCAGTGCCGAGCTGGCCTCTTGAGATTGAGAGAGAGGTATTTGATGGCATGAAGATCATCACCGCGAGCCATGTGAATATGGAGAAGAAAGTCCTCGATCCATACCACGGGATCTGTTGTTCCATCATACGATTCAATATTCACAGGTTTAAACCCTTCTGGGGATTCATGCTCCATTACTTCATCAGTGAAGCAGAGGGGGTCTGCAGCGCCTCTATATCAGGCCAAGTCGCAACATAGCTCGGATGGAGTCCGTCTGCGGTTTTTGGCCCGGATATGATTATGCTTGTCATGTCCGGCTAGATAGCCGTTGTCGCGCGTCGGAGCACGCCCCCGCAATCCGTAGATCGATCTGGTCTGACCTACTCTAATGTCTAGTCACGGCGAAGGTCATATGTATATCCCCGAGCTGTTATATCTCTACCTTTACGGTGAGGTAGTATGGGCTGGTGTTCGGCTTGAGTTGTCATTTTGTCCCGGCCACGAGGTGGTCGGTCAGCCGCATAATGTGTTGATGGTACGGGCTCGAGGGCTTCGTCGTCAAATTGGGGTAGCAGTTTACGCTTCGGGTAACTTTTGGTTGGGCGCTCGAGGCCGTATTCCTCGGCTGCCACGACATTAGTCCACCTATCGTTGAGAAGATCTTGATCAGCTTGAAGCTGCTGTTGTTTCTTTTTTCAAGCTCCTTGCAGTGGCAATTAGCCGGCGCTTAAAGTGCTCCTACCCGAGAGGTTCCTCAGGCACAATAAAATCCTCGTTGTTGAGGCTCACCTCATCCTCGGAGAGAGGAAGATAATTGTTGTCCTCCGAGTCTTTGTTTTCAGCCTGTTCATCGGGGCTAACTTGCCCATCTTCCCGGTCGTCCCGTTCATCTGTTGGCTCAACGGGGTCTTCTTTGTCTACGGCATCGTCCGGAGTATTGTTGCCTCTGGTGCCAATATTGCTGTCTTTTCCACGGCGTGATTTAGAGCGGTGCCACTAACGTCGGAGCTTGTGTTGTGTCTCAGGAGGTTTATCCTCAACTGGATCTTCTTTATCATCGTCGTTACCCTCTTTGGGTGTGTCCACCATGTACACGTCATACGAAGAGGTGGCCGTCCAGCGTCAGGTAAATGGTGGGTTTTCGGCCTACTCCTCTCCGGCATCGTCATCCATACCGTTGATGTCTTCGGATCCGTAGTCGAGCATGCCAGTTAAGTCCTCGATAGTGGCTATGAAGTGGGTGGTGGGTGGGACGTAAAATTCCCCGCTCCCAACCCCTAGTCTGGGTTGGGTATAGTTTGCACATCGCTCCTCTGTAATGACGAGGGATCGCATCAAGTCCAGAGCCTCGCTTAAAGGCGAGGTTTGGTCAGGGAGAAGAAACTCCGTGGAGTATGACGGGAGGAAAACTCCTTGGCCAAGATCACACGATGCTGACTCCGATGGTTCGGGGCCAGTGTCCGGAGAAGAGTCCGGCTCCATGACGTTTGCCAGCGACACTACTTCCTCCGGCTCTCCCGTATTGGGCCTAGTGGCTGAAGATAGTCCAGTGGGCTCAATAATCCCGTCCTCGGACTTGGCGATGTGCTCCGGATTTCAGGCCAGAGCGGAGGTTGGGGTTGTGAACCCTTGGAAGATCAAGTCTCCTCGGATGTCAGCGAAGTAATCCAGATTTCCAAAACTAATCTGGTGACCTGGGGTGTAGTCGTCGATCTGCTCTAGATGGCCAAGCGAGTTGGCCCGTAGTGCGAAGCCGCCGAACACAAAGATCTGACCGGGGAGGAAAACCTCCCCCAGGGCAGCATTGTTGTAGATGACTGATGGAGCCTGAGGGAGTCCTGGACTAAGGGGTCCTCGAGCGTCCAGCCTGTTATCCATGGGCCGGACCGATGGGCTGTGAAGATACCAAGGCCTAAGACAATAATCGTGTCCTAATTGGACTGTACTTGGCGTGGAAGGCAAGCTAGGCGACCTATTATGAAGATTTCCTCCTATGTAATCGACCTCATGTAACCCTACATCTCTCCTGTGTCTATATAAACCGGAGAGCATAGTCCGGATAGGATAGATTCATTACCATATTCACATAGGCGAGACTTCTAGGGTTTAGCCATTATGATCTCGTGGTAGATCAAATCTTGTAACACTCATATTCATCAAGATCAATCAAGCAGGAAGTAGGGTATTACCTCCATAGAGAGGGCCCGAACGGGGGTAAATATTGTGTCCCCCGTCTCCTGTTACCATCGATCCTAGACGCACAGTTCGGGACCCCCTACCCGAGATCCGCCGTTTTTGACACCGAGATTGGTGCTTTCATTGAGAGTTCCACTGTGCCGTCGACATAAGGCTCGATGGCCCCTTCAATCATCGATCGTGGCGCTGTTCAGGGAGAATCCTTTCTCCCCGGACAAATCTTTGTGTTCGGCGGCTTCGTACTGTGGGCCAACTCGCTCGGCCATCTGGAGCAGATCGATAGCTACGCCCACAGCCATCGGGTCGATTCGGAAGTTTGAACTACGTCGCGGACATCCGTGGGGACTTGATCTTCGACGGATTTGAGACCGCGGCAATCGCTCCCCTTCGCCCCGTTGAACATGGCTTAAACCTGTCATCGCGCCGCATCCAGGAGATAGCTCCTGTAACAACTCCGGCCTTAGATCCGGAGTAGATCAAGACGTCCGAAGATGGGAGACTCAACCCCATCACGGGTGCTACCGAGTCTGCGGCGTTGGAGCCGCGTGCAGATCCCACTTCATATGATAACTGCATCAACGGAACCCCAGACTCGTCTCCGATATTGAGTTCCGAACCCTGCGAGCTCGCGGATACCGAACTCGATCATTTATCAATATTCAAGTTCAGCGCCGCAAATGTCTTTCAGCACTCGCCTATGGGCAATCTACTAAGCTCACTAAAAAACCTATCTCTGGCAGATGGCTCGTCGCCGAACTATGTCCGGTTCGACCTTACGGCGGATGACGGAGAATTTTGCTTCCCACCCGCCACCCACTTCATAGCCACTTTCGAAGACCCAACCAACATGCTTGACCTCCACCCAGAAGACATCGATGGTATGGACGACGATGAGGGGCAAGGCCAGAGCTTACTATCCGCTAGACGCAGGACGACCACTTCCTGGTATGACGTGTGTATGGTAGACACACCCAACGATGATATCGACGATGACAAGGAGGATCCAGTTGAGGATAAACCTCCCTGTACACAATCCGAACACCGGCGCCCCCGGCGCCACTCTAGGTCACGTCGCCCAAGAGAAAACAATACTAGCAACAGAGGTGATACTACTCCGCACAACAAACACCCTGTTGAGGCAGGATCCGAACAGGAGGACCAGGAAAGCGGGCAAGATAGCCCCGATGAACAGGTCATGTACAGAGACTCGGAGGATAGAAATTATCTTCCCCTCTCCGAGGAAGAGGAGAGCCTCGACAATGAAGAATTCATCATGCCGGAGGAACCTCTCGAGCAGGAGCGCTTTAAACGCCGGCTAATAGCCACAACAAGGAATCTAAAAATAAAGCAGCTGCAGCTTCAAGCAAGCCAAGAACTGCCCAATGATAAATGGACCGAGGTCCTAGCCGCCATAGAATACGGCCCTAGTGGCCCGGACAAAAGCCACCCCAAATGCAGGTGGCTCCCCACATGATGGCAAGGCGCTGGAGCCCGTTCCACCATTGAATAATGCGGCAGGTCGCCCACAGTTCGGTCCGGATAAAGCAGCAACCCAAGCAGAATACCATACCAACCAATCCGGCCGTAAGAACAAGAACAATACGGTTCAGGAAAACAATGGCGACATCCGCCAAAGTTTAGTGGGCGGAGCAGGACAGACAAGATCGGCGTACAGATCACGGGGATATGCCCCGACCTGTTATGATGGACAATCAGCCGGACTCAACCAAGCCAACCACGCCCGAAGCCACCAACGGCATCCAAAGGAGGTGCTTCACAGTGTGGCCCAACATAGAGGAGCCACGCACCCGCTTTGCTTCACCAACGAGGTAATGGAGCACGAATTTCCACACGGGTTCAAACCCATCAACATCGAATCATACGATGGAACAACAGACCCCGCAGTATGGATTGAGGACTATCTCCTCCATATCCACCTGGCTCATAGAGAAGACCTTCATGCCATTAAATACCTGCCTCTCAAGCTTAAGGGG
Source organism: Aegilops bicornis (assembly GCA_021605145.1). Lineage (NCBI taxonomy): Eukaryota > Viridiplantae > Streptophyta > Magnoliopsida > Poales > Poaceae > Aegilops > Aegilops bicornis. The sequence continues at coordinate 331,577,244 of CM038670.1, forward strand.
CCAGCACGGTACTGGCTAAACAGTTTGTCAGAAAATTCTATTGGCAGCTGGGAAGATTTGGAAGACGCCTTTCGTGACAACTTCCAAGGAATATATGTCCGGCCACCAGATGTCGACGACTTAAGTCATATTGTCCAACAGCCCGGCGAGTCAGCCAGGGAGCTCTGGACCAGGTTCTTAGTAAAAAAGAACCAAATTGTCGACTGTCCAGATGCGGAAGCCCTCGCGGCCTTCAAACATAGCGTCCGGGATGAATGGCTAGCACGCCACCTCAGTCAGGAAGGACCTAAATCCATCACCGCCCTTACCACTCTAAGGACTCGCTTTTGTGCGGGAGAAGACAACTGGCTCGCTCGTAAAAATGTGGCGCCCGGCCGACACAGGCACTTCTGAAATCCGAGACGGCAACGGCAAGCCACGACTAACCGAACACAACAGCCGCAACAATAATGAAAGATTACGCGACATTGCGGTCAATGCCGGATTTCACAATCCGAAGCCCGGTCAACGGAAGAAGCCATTTAAGGCCAGCCAGGATGGACCATCCGCCCTCGATAGGATACTGGACCAACCTTGTTAGATTCACGGTCACCCTGATAAGCCAGCCAATCACACCAACAGAAACTGTTGGGTCTTTATGACGAGCAAACTTAACGCCGAATACAAGGGAAGGAGGCCACCTGGCGATAAAAAGGCAGCAAGCGGCTCGCCACCGAACACCGAGGGCGAAAGCAGTTTCCTCCGATGTTCGACCACTACCGGGCGGAAATAGCAGTTAAACCGCCACCCACCCACTATCTTTGGCAAGATCTACACCACGCGTACATCACTACGCGCTCAAGATACCATGGGCATCGGCGGCAGCACAATACGGGCACCCCTGCAAACATTCCCGTATCGTTTTTTATCCGTTTTCTTCACTTTTCTTTATTATAAACAGGTGATCAATAGGACAGCACCTACAACGGACTCTATCGAAGTTTGGATCCGTACACTCACCTAAGGGGCTACTTCCGTTGAGGATTCCCCTCCAAGAGGACGGGCGGTGCAGACGGGCGACAGGAGGTCCAAAATAGCTTTTTGTAGACCGCACTCTTTATTTTGAGCCTGCACTATGCCCTTTTTCCTCCGTTCCCGACCCCGAGCATGTCAAATAGCCGGGCTGTGGTTTTTCTTTTTTATATATGAATCTATCATTGGCATATTGCTCCACTCCCAGTAAACTTTATCTGAGCTAATCTTAAAATACTCTTGCTACAATGAGTATGGCTGCAACAGCTGTGTCACAAGACGCGTATCGGCATAACATGCCAGAGGCCTGGTATGGGAGCAAATGAGTCGCCAATAAAAGTCCGAACAGCTCTATAAGCGTGCATTTGGTCATAAGTTTGGCCTTATATGCATCAGCTCCGAATCATTGTCTTTGGTCAATAGTTGGGTTGCCCGGCTCCTGTGCTTGCTACCCTACATTCCGCTCTATCGACTAGGGTAGTGAAGGGAGAACTACTGCGATTGTGCCCTGGCTTTGACCGGATGAGCACCTCAGTAGAGAAAGCCGAAAACTGACTGTCATGATGCGGCGAGAGCTGGTCAACCACTTGATGATTTATTCGAATCTTTAGCGGTTCTCCGTGTTACACGAAGGATCTATTTTAGATCAAAACATGAAAGGCACAATATTACGATACGACGCATACATACCAGGGGCTATGTCGTAGCCCCACCATAAAACTCCTATGGCTAAGTGAAAGTGTTAACGCCCTATAGTCCGATTGCTTGGTTCACCGCATTATCACCTCCTTTATGGACCAAGACATTGGATAAAGAGTGATTCAATTCTTTTCCGAACACCCCCGTATTTTCTACGAGGGGGCTGAAGCCGATGACTGGAAAACTTTCAAATTACATTAAAACGGCCGCACATGAGGAATACAAGTTTCGAGCAAAAAATAGATTAACTATAAAGTTGTCTGTTACAACCGTTGTACACATCACTCGAATATTATGTCTTTCGAGCATTAACCCTCTATCAAGCGGGCGACCTCTATGACGTCTCCAAAATGATCCTCCGGTTCCGGACAGTCCTTTCCTTTGGGGGGACTCATCGTCGCAACATTGATGGCCTTCATCTTCCCCCAGAATGTCTTGACTCGGGCAAAGGCCATCCGTGCACCTTCAATGCACGCCGACCGCTTCAGAGCGTCGATACGCGGCACAACGTCAGCAAGCCACTGCACCAGGCCGAAGTAACTAATCGGAACAGCTTCAGTCGGCCACAAATGGACTAAGACATTCTTCATGGCAGCGCCGGATATCCTATGCAGCTTGGCCCACTGGGACATCTGTTCATTCAGCAACAGAGGGCGCTTTGACGCGCCAAATTGCGACCAGAAAAGCTTCTCCGTTGCATACCCCTCTTGCACCTGATAAAACTGCGCCGCATCGGAAGAACTCTTCGGCAAGTCTAAAAAATTGTCCGGAGAACTCCATACTTGGTTAAGCTGAACATAGTTCGGGTCACGAACTTAACTTTGTAGCAAAAAGGGCTTGCCAGCCACAATCTCCCCAGCTTGCCGGATCTCCTCACGGGCTGCTCTGGATTCAGACCGCGCTTCCCTCGCCTATCGTAAGGCCTTGTCAAGTTCAGCCGTTTTGGCTTCATTTTCCTTCTCAAGAAGTTTACAGCGGATAGCCGCATTCTCTAACTCGCACGCAATGGTGGACATTGCCTCCTTGTCCTGGCGCCGCATGGCTTGTTTGGCCTTCAATTCAGCCGATGCCTTTTCAGCAACCGCATTACTAAACTGGGCCTGCTCCTTGGCCCGGGCTAGCTCCGCCCGAAGGGCCTTCACGGCGGCAGCGCCATCTGCATTGATGCACATTTCATATCAAATTCAGAGTCAGGCTTACATTACAAGCATATCGGTGTAAGGAATGCTCGAAATATATACCTTGCGAGTCATCAAGACGCCTGTTTATCAAAGCAATGTCATCCTCCGCAATATCCAGCTTTCGCTGCAGTTCGGTTACCTCAATTTGAGGCGATGGCGGGAGGGAGACAGCCTGCATTCCAAATTAAACCAAGGTTAGTACCTGAAAATATCTTTTCGATCCTCCGATCACTTCCTTTGCAAGGCGATCTGAGTCTCAGGGGCTACTGCATACACAACAGTGCATTACATCAATATTATTCAATTGGCAACATTACATCACAAACCTCAAAACCTCTGAGAAGGCTCGTAAAGGCCTCGTTCAACCCGCTCTTCGCGGATAAAACTTTTTCGACCACCGTAACCATTAAGCCATGGTGCTCCTCTGAAACAGACGCTTGTCGTAGCATGTTTGTCAGCGTCTCCAGCACTCCTGGGTCTTCAGACACCGCTGCCGGAGCACGAAGGTATGGATAAAGTGCCCTGCTCCACTTACGGTCTGGCCGAAGGTTCGTCCTCATCATGAAGCTCAACGATGACATCACTTGCCCGGCCCAAGCCGCCCGACGATGGCATTTTCCCTTTCTTGGAAGGCTTCCCCTCCTGACCTCCAGAGGCGGCCCTCTTCTTGCCATAAAGTGCCCCTCCACGGCTTTGCCCCTGGGCAAAAGGGTTTCGGTTTCCCCGAGCACAACGCCTAAATCGCCCGTAGGATGGGCATCTCCTCTGGTCTCCCCGCTCTCGCCTCCCTCTGTAGACACCAGGTACGGTGTCGGGATCAACTTTATCCAGCGTCGATGGGGGCGGACCTTGAGGGTCTTCGGGAAGAAGGGCGCGGACACAGTTAACACCGCTTTCTTTATCCAGTCCTGTATAAGGGCAGGTTGTTTAGTGTCTTGTCAAGATATGCTTGAATGACAGGTGTGCGGGGATTGAATACTTACCGGAGTGCCGGATGATTGCAGTCGAGGCCGACGTCTTCGGTGGTGTCCGGCCATTGCTCTCGCTCCCCGAAATATAACTTCCACATTCCTTCGTGCGTAGTACCGAAAAAGTGCTGAAGAGTCCGCCACCCTTCTGGATTGAACTCCCACATACGGAGAGGCCGCCATTGACACGGCAGGATCCGGCGGACCAACATTACCTGAACGACGTTCACAAGATCGATGCCCTTCTCAGTAAGGCTTTGGATGCGACCTTGCAGAGTCTGCATCTCATTAGCGGATCCCCAGTCCAACTCCTTGCTGATCCATGAAGCAAGCTGAGTCGGAGGGCCAAGTTAGAACGCAGGCGTAGCCGCCCACTTGGAGCCCCGCGGATCGTTGAAATAAAACCACCCCTGCTGCCATAGTTCGGAAGACTCAGCGAAGGATCCTTCAAACCAAACCGCGCTGGCAAGCTTGTTTATTACAACGCTGCCACACTCTGCCTGCTCCCCCTCTATCACCCGCGACCTCACATCAAAGGTCTTGATCCACAAATCAAAGTGCGGAGGAGTACGGAGAAAGGCCTCACACGTGACAATGAATGCCGAGATGAGAAGAATGGAGTCCGGGGCCAGATCGTGAAAAGCTAGCCCATAGTAGAACATGAGCCCCTGGACGAAGGGGTTAAGCGCGAACCCTAACCCATGGAGGAAGTGGGACACAAATACTACCCTCTCGCTGGATTAGGGGGTGGGAAAAATCTTCCCCTCGGCAGGAAGCCGATGAAGGATTTCTGGGGTTAGGTACCTCGCTATGCGGAGCTTCGGAATATCCTCCTCCATGATGAAAGAGGCCACCCACCGGACTGAACGGCTGGACCTGGACATGATTGGGGCTGGTGGTGATCGGAACTCGAGGGCTAGAACTCGAGGTGGCTGGGGTTGAGGAAGAAGCAAGCACGGAAGAAGAAGACAAGTCTAGGTCCCTATATGAAGGCTCGGAATATCGAGCGTCCCCTCCTGGGTCTTGAAACTTACCTATCCCCAAAGAGTTGTACCCAGGGGACGGTTGGGTTACCCATACCTGCATTGTTGAAAATCCCGCAAATAAGGGGACATGATCTCTACTTTGACAAGACGTGCCAATAAAACCGCTTCCCGAGACATGGGGCGACGGGCTAGCCAATGGTTGGAAATAATAACCAGGCATGCGTGATACAATGTCATAAGCAGTTGTCAGCAGATTGGACTCGTGGAGTGTTGTTTTCTACAAATTATATACACAGGTCCGGATACAATCGTCACATCCGAAGACTACCTCGGGTTTTGGAAGAAGGGGAACCCGCCTTGCAATGCTGAAGACAATCTGCGCGCCGGACTCCTCATCATTGAAGCCAGGTTCAGGGGCTACTGAGGGTGTCCTGGACTAAGGGGTCCTCGGGTGTCCGGCCTGTTATCCATGGGCTGGACCGATGGGCTGTGAAGATACAAAGGCCGAAGACAATACCCGTGTCCGGATTGGACTCTACTTGGCGTGGAAGTCAAGCTAGGCGACCTATTATGAAGATTTCCTCCTATGTAACCGACCTCATGTAACCCTAGATCTCTCCGGTGTCTATATAAACCGGAGAGCATAGTCCGGATAGGACAGATTCATTACCATATTCACATAGGCTAGACTTCTAGGGTTTAGCCATTACGATCTCGTGGTAGATCAACTCTTGTAACACTCATATTCATCAAGATCAATCAAGCAGGAAGTAGGGTATTACCTCCATAGAGAGGGGCCGAACCTGGGTAAACATTGCGTCCCACGTCTCCTGTTACCATCGATCCTAGACGCACAGTTCGGGACCCCCTACCCGAGATCTGCTGGTTTTGACACCGACAGAGCCATCAAACCTTCTGGTGACGACGCAATAGAACTCTCAATGAAAGCACCAATGTCAGTGTCAAAACTGCCGGATCTCAGGTAGGGGGTACCGAACTATGCGTCTAGGATCGATGGTACCAGGAGACAGGGGACATGATGTTTACCCAGGTTCGGGCCCTCTTGATGGAGGTAATACCCTACTTCCTGCTTGATTGATCTTGATGAATATCAGGATTACAAGAGTTGATCTACCACGAGATCGTAATGGCTAAACCCTAGAAGTCTAGCCTGTCTGATTGTGATTGCCTCTACGGACTAAACCCTCTGGTCTATATAGACACCGGAGGGGCCTAGGGTTGCACAGAGTCGGTTCACAAAGGAAGGAATCTACATATTTGAACGTTAAGCTTGCCATCCACGCAAAGGAGAGTCCCATCCAGACACGGGAAGAAGTATTTTTTCTTGTATCTTCATAACCCATTAGTCCGGCCCATGTTACATAGTCCGGATGCCCGAGGACCCCTTAATCCAAGACTCCCTGAGCACTTCTGATACATAGTAGACATGTTTTTGCACCCTGAACTTGTGACCTTCTGCTTCTCGCTCCACCACGAGCACCGCGCTCACGACTTGATTTGTGGCCGAGATGTATAGTAGCATAGATTCACCGATGCCAGGTGCTATCAATATGGGGTTGCTTGCTAGTAGTGTTTTTATCTCCTCTAGTGCGGCAGTTGTCTCATCTGTCCATTCAAATTTTTTGGTCTTTTTGAGCAATTTGTAGAGCGGCAGGGCTTTTTCTCCGAGACGGGAGATGAAGCGGCTCAAAGCCGCAACGCAACATGCCAGCTTCTGGACGTGTTTAAGCTCTGTGGGTATTGCCAGCTGGGATAAGGCTCGGATTTTAGCCGGATTGGCCTCTATCCCTCTATCGGAGACAATGAATACGAGCACTTTTTCGGTGGGAACTTCTGAGACACATTTATCCGAGTTGAGCCGTATATCATAGGCTCGCAAGTTATCGAAGGTCTGGTAGAGGTCGTCTACCAGCTGGCTGGCGTGTTTGGTTTTGATGACCACGTCATTGAGGTATGCTTCAACTGTTTTCCCTATTTGGTTTTCTAGGCATGTCTGAATCATGTGTTGGTATGTGGTGCCTGCGTTTTTCAATCTGAAAGGCATTGTGTTGAACCAGAAGGGCCCGTAGGGAGTGATGAAAGCTGTTATTGCCTGGTCGGAGTCCTTCATCTTGATTTGATGGTATCTAGATTAGGCACCAAGGAAGCACAGTGAGTTATTTCTGGTGGTGGCGTCGATAATCAGGTCTATGTGGGGCAAGGGGAAGGATCCTTCGGACAAGCTTTATTGAGGTCTTTAAAGTCGATGCATAGCCGCCAGGATTTGTCCTTTTTGGGCACCATGACCAAGTTTGCCAACCACTCAGGGTGTTGTATTTCTTTGATGAATCCCGTTTTAAGTAATTTGGCTACCTTTTCCCCCATGGCTTGATGCTTGGGTTCGGAGAATCGTTGAAGTGCCTATTTGACGGGCTTGAAGCCCTTAATTATGCTTAGACTGTGCTCCGCGAGTCTTCGTGGGATTCTCAACATATATGAAGGATGCCAGGCAAATATGTTCCAATTCTCGCATAGGAATGGGCATAACGCTTCATCGACCCTTGAGGTCCATTTGAGCTCAATGGTCATTTGTTTTCTTTGGGGTCCGTTGGATGCAATTGGAATTTGATGGTTTAAATCGGCTGGTTTAAAGGATGTGAACTTGGGCCTCTTGCTGAGGGTGACATAATCCCTATCCACAATTATGCGGAGTGTGGTCAGTTCCTCAGCTGCCAGAGCCTCGGATAATGTTTCAAGGGCGAGAGATGTTATTTTGTTTTCGGCCCAAAGCGCTCTATTCGGATTGCTCGTGATTGTAATCACGCCATTGAGCCCTGGTGATACGTCTCCAACGTATCTATAATGTTTGATGTATTCATGCTATATTTATAATATTTTTTCATGACTTTGGTATGATTTGGTTAGAACTAACCCAGACTGGCGCTGTTTTCAGCAGAACTACCATGGTGTTTTTTTGTGAAGAAATAAAAGTTCTCGGAATGCGCTAAAAATCAACGGAGATTTTTATGGAAAATATAAAAAAATACTGGAACGAAAAGTTACCGGAGGGGAGTCTCGTGGGCCCCACGAGGATGGAGGGCGCGCCCCTGTGCCTCGTGGAATCTCCGTGGGGCCCCCTGACTTTTTCTCGACGCCAACCTCTCCTATAAATCCCTAAACCTCCAGAAAATAACCTAGACGGGAGTTCCGCCACCGCAAGCCTCTGTAGCCACCAAAAACTAATCGGGGCCCTCTTCCGGCACCCTGCCGGAGGGGGAATCATCACCGGTGGCCATCTTCATCATCCCGGCGCTCTCCATGACGAGGAGGGAGTAGTTCACCCTCGGTGCTGAGGGTATGTACCAGTAGCTATGTGTTTGATCTCTCTCTCTCTCTCTCTCTCTCTCTCGTGTTCTTGATGTGGCACGATCTTGATGTATCGCGAGCTTTGCTATTATAGTTGGATCTTATGATGTTTCTCCCCCTCTACCTCCTTGTGATGGATTGAGTTTTCCCTTTGAAGTTATCTTATCGGATTGAGTCTTTAAGGATTTGAGAACACTTAATGTATGTCTTGCATGTGCTTATCTATGGTGACAATGGGATATTCACGTGATCCACTCGATGTATGTTTTGGTTATCAACTTGCGAGTTCTGTGACCTTGTGAACTTATGCATAGGGGTTGGCACACATTTTCGCCTTGACTCTCCGATAGAAACTTTGGGGCACTCTTTGAAGTTCTTTGTGTTGGTTGAATAGATGAATCTGAGATTGTGTGATGCATATCGTATAATCATACCCGCGGATACTTGAGGTGACATTGGAGTATCTAGGTGACATTAGGGTTTTGGTTGATTTGTGACTTAAGGTGTTATTTTACTACGAACTCTAGGGTTGTTTATGGAACTTATATGAATAGCCCAATGGATTGATCGAAAAGAATAACTTTAGGGTGGTATCGTACCCTACAATAATCTCTTCGTTTGTTCTCCGCTATTAGTGACTTTTGAGTAACTCTTTGTTGCACGTTGAGGGATTGTTATATGATCCAATTATGTTATCCTTGTTGAGAGAACTTGCACTAATGAAAGTATGAACCCTAGGCCTTGTTTCGAAGCATTGCAATACTGTTTGTGCTCACTTTTATACGTTGCTGTTTTTATATTTTCAGATTACAAAAACCTATATCTACCATCCATATTGCACTTGTATCACCATCTCTTCGCCGAACTAGTGCACCTATACAATTTACCATTGTATTGAGTGTGTTGGGGACACAAGAGACTCTTTGCTATTTGGTTGCAGGGTTGTTTGAGAGAGACCATCTTCACCCTACGCCTCCCACGGATTTATAAACCTTAGGTCCTCCACTTGAGGGAAATTTGCTACTGTCCTACAAACCTCTGCACTTGGAGGCCCAACAACATCTACAAGAAGAAGGTTGTATAGTAGACATCAAGATCTTTTCTGGCGCCGTTGCCAGGGAGGTCAGTGCTTGAAGGTATATCTTTAGAGCTTGCAACTGAATCTTTTAGTTTCTTGTTTTATCACTAGTTTAGTCTATAAAAGAAAAAACTACAAAAAACTGGAATTGAGGTTGCCTCATATGCTTCATGTTTTCAATGTCTTTCATGAAAATAAGGATTCCGATAATTGTGCTCAATTGCTAGAGGAAGAATACAATAAAATGTTTGGCACTAAATCTTTATATGATGAGCATGATTGCAATGTTGTTAGTATGAATTCCTTGAATATCCATGATGCTAATGATATGCAAAGCCCCAAGCTTGGGGATGCTATGTTTGATGAGAAGACATGTTTGAGAATTAATTTGCTGGAATTAATGTTTGTCCCAAGCTTGGGGATGCTATGTTTTATGAAGATGATATTTTTAATCTCCCAAGTTTTAATGAGCAAATTTATTATGATGATTGCATGCCTCCTTTTTATGATGATTATGTTGATGAAAGTGGTTTCGGAGAGGTCATGACTTTATTTAGTGATGAATCCACTATTTTGAAAGAGGTTCCAATTAATTATGAGAACAAAGTTTCTAGCTATGATGATTGTGATGACATGTATGCTAGAAAGAACAATGATAACCATGAAACTTTTCATCTTGATTTTAATTTTCAATTGGATTATGCCTCACATGATAGTTATTTTGTTGAGTTTGCTCCCACTTCTATTCATCAGAAGAAATTTGCTTATGTGGAGAGTAATCAAAATTCTATGCTTGTAGATCATGAAAAGAATGCTTTATGTGATGGTTATATTGTTGAATTCATTCATGATTCTACTGAAAATTATTATGAGGGAGGAATATATGCTTGTAGGAATTGCAATAATATCTAGTTTCCTCTCTATGTGTTGAAGATCTTGAAACTATGCCTGTTTTGCTTTCCTATGCTAGTTGATTCTTGTTCCCGTAAGTTTTTTTCTCACAAAATCCCTATGCATAGGAAGTGGGTTAGGCTTAAATGAGTTAGTCATAATCTTCATGATGCTCTCTTTATGTTTCAATTCTTATCTTTTATGTGAGCATCATTGAAATCATCATGCCTAGCTAAAAAGGCATTAAAGTAAAGCGCTTGTTGGGAGACAACCCAATATTTACCCCTACTATTTTTGTGTGTCCACATGATTAAGCTACTGTCCTAATCATGTTTTATAGCTTTTTTCAATAAAGTTCCAAGTAGAACCTTTGGGAAGACTTGGGTGAAAGTTAATGTGATCTTGCTGTAAAAAACAAAAACTTTGTGCTCACGAAAATAATTGTTAAAATTCACCAGTACGTGATAAAATGCTAATTATTTTTGCAGAAGATCAATATACAAATTACCAGGTTGTCCTAGTTTTTCAGAATTTTTGGAGTTCCATAAGTATTTGAACAAATCATATTGCTACAGATTGTTCTGTTTCTGACAGATTCTGTTTTTCTATGTGTTGTTTGCTTATTTTGATGAATCTGTGAGTAGTATCGGAGGGTATGAATCATAGAGAAGTTGGAATTCAGTAGATATTACACCAATATGAATTTAGAATGAGTTCACAACAGTACCTAAGTGGTGATTTTATTTCCTTATACTAACGGAGCTTACGAGTTTTCTGTTGAGCTTTGTGTTGTGAAGTTTTCAAGTTTAGGGTAAAGATTCGATGGACTATGGAATAAGGAGTGGCAAGAGCCTAAGCTTGGGGATGCCCAAGGCTCCCCAAGGTAATATTCAAGGACAACCAAGAGCCGAAGCTTGGGGATGCCCCAGAAGGCATCCCCTCTTTCGTCTTCGTTCATCGGTAACCTCACTTGGAGCTATGTTTTTATTCACCACATGATATGTGTTTTGCTTGGAGCGTCATTCTATTTTATTTTGTTTTGCTTGCTGTTTGAATAAAGTACTTAAGATCTGAAATTCTTAAAGGTTGGAGAGTCTTCAGATGGTTACATAATTATTCAACTACTCATTGATCTTCACCTATATCTTTCGGAGTAGTTTGTCGTTTCCTCTAGTGCTTCAGTTATATCTTTTTAGAGCACGGCGGTGGTTTTATTTTGAAGAAATAGATGAACTCTCATGCTTCACTTATATTATTTGAGAGTCTTAAACAGCATGGTAATTTGCTTTGGTTATGAATTTAGTCCTAATATGATGGGCATCCAAGAGGGATATAATAAAAAATTCATATAAAGTGCATTGAATACTATGACAAGTTTGATTCCTTATGATTATTTTGAGATATGAAGATGGTGATATTAGAGTCATGCTAGTGGATTAGTTGTGAATTTGAGAGATACTTGTGTTAAAATTTGTGATTCCCGTAGCATGCACGTATGGTGAACCGTTATGTAATGAAGTCGGAGCATGAATTATTTTTTGATTGTCTTCCTTATGAGTGGTGGCCGGGGACGAGCGATGGTCTTTTCCTACCAATCTATCCCCCTAGGAGCATGCGCGTAGTACTTCGTTTCGATAACTAATAGATTTTTGCAATAAGTATGTGAGTTCTTTATGAATAATGTTGAGTCCATGGATTTTACGCACTCTCACCCTTCCACCGTTGCTAGCCTCTCTAGTACCACGCAACTTTCGCCGGTACCATAAACCCACCATTTACCTTCCTCAAAACAGCCACCATACCTACCTATTATGGCATTTCCATATCCATTCCGAGGTATATAGCCATGCAACTTTCCACCGTTCCGTTTATTATGACACGCTTCATCATTGTCATATTGCTTTTCATGATCATGTGGTTGACATCGTATTTGTGGCAAGGTCACCTTCATAAATTTTTCATACATGTCACTCTTGATTCATTGCACATCCCGATACACCGCCGGAGGCATTCACATAGAGTCATATTTTGTTCTAAGTATTGAGTTGTAATTGTTGAGTTGTAAGTAAATAAAAGTGTGATGATCTTCATTATTAGAGCATTGTCCCAGTGAGGAAAGGATGATGGAGACTATGATTCCCCCACAAGTCGGGATGAGACTCCAGACGAAAAATAAAAAAAGAGAAAAAAGAGGCCATAAAAAAGAGAAGGCCCAAAAAAACAAAAAAATATGAGAGAAAAAGAGAGAAGGGGCAATGCTACTATCCTTTTAACACACTTGTGCTTCAAAGTAGCACCATGATCTTCATGATAGAGAGTCTCTATGTTGTTACTTTGATATAATAGTGGGAATTTTTCATTATAGAACTTGGCTTCTATATTCCAATGATGGGCTTCCTCAAAGTTCCCTAGGTCTTCGTGAGCAAGCAAGTTGGATGCACACCCACTTAGTTTCCTTTTGAGCTTTCATACACTTATAGCTCTAGTGCATCCGTTGCATGGCAATCCCTACTCACTCACATTGATATCAACTGATGGGCATCTTCATAGCCCATTGATACGCCTAGTTAATGTGAGACTATCATCTTCCTCTTTTTGTCTTCTCCACAATCACCATATTCTATTCCACTTATAGTGCTATGTCCATGGCTCACGCTCATGTATTGCGTGAAAGTTGAAAAAGTTTGAGAATACTAAAGTATGAAACAATTTCTTGGCTTGTCATCGGGGTTGTGCATGATCTGAATATTTTATGTGATGAAGATGGAGCATAGCCAGACTATATGATTTTGTAGGGATGAACTTTCTTTGGTCATGTTATTTTGAGAAGACATGATTGCTCTGTTAGTATGCTTGAAGTATTATTATTTTTATGTCAATATTAAACTTTTGTTTTGAATTTTATGGATCTGAATATTCTTGCCACAATAGAGAAGATTACATTGATAAATATGTTAAGTAGCATTCCACATCAAAAATCATGTTTTTATCATTTACCTACTCGAGGACGAGCACGAATTAAGCTTGGGGATGCTGATACATCTCCAACGTATCTAAAATTTTGGATGTATTCATGCCATGTTTATAATATTTTTTCATGATTTTGGTATGATTTTGTTAGAACTAACCCGGACTGACGCTGTTTTCAGCAGAACTACCGTGGTGTTGTTTTTGTGCAGAAATAAAAGTTCTCGGAATGCCCTGAAAATCAACTGAGATTTTTTCTAGAAAATATAAAAAAATACTGGAACGAAGAGTTACCGGAGGGGAGTCCTGTGGGCCCCACGAGGGTTGAGGGTGCGCCAACCCCCTGGGGTGCGCCCCTGTGCCTCGTGGACTCTCCGTGGGGCCCCCTAACTTGTTCTTGACGCCAACCTCTCCTATAAATCCCCAAACCTCCAGAAATAACCTAGATCAGGAGTTCCGCCGCCGCAATCCTCTGTAGCCACAAAATACCAATTGGGACCCTGTTCCGGCACCCTGCTGGAGGGGGAATCATCGCCAATGGCCATCTTCATCGTCCCGACGCTCTCCATGATGAGGAGCGAGTAGTTCACCCTCGGGGCTGAGCGTATGTACCAGTAGCTATGTGTTTGATCTCTCTATCTCTCTCTCTCGTGTTCTTGATGTGGCACGATCTTGATGTATCGCGAGCTTTGATATTATAGTTGGATCTTATGATGTTTCTCCCCCTCTATCTCCTTGTGATGGACTGAGTTTTCCCTTTGAAGTTATCTTATCGGATTGAGTCTTTAAGGATTTGAGAAAACTTGATGTATGTCTAGCATGTGCTTATCTGTGGTGACAATGGGATATTCACGTGATCCACTCGATGTATGTTTTGGTGATCAACTTGCGAGTTCTGTGACCTTGTGAACTTATGCACACGTTTTCGTCTTGACTCTCGGGTAGAAACTTTGGGGCACTATTTGAAGTTCTTTGTGTTGGTTGAATAGATGAATCTGAGATTGTGTGATGGATATCGTATATTCATACCCGCGGATACTTGAGGTGACATTGGAGTATCTAGGTGACATTAGGGTTTTGGTTGATTTGTGTCTTAAGGTGTTGTTTTACCACGAACTCTAGGGCTGTTTGTGACACTTATAGGAATAGCCCAATGGACTTGATCAGAAAGAATAACTTTGAGGTGGTTTCATACCCTACAATAATCTCTTCATTTGTTCTCCGCTATTAGTGACTTTGGAGTGACTCTTTGTTGCACGACGAGGGATTGTTATATGATCCAATTATGTTATCCTTGTTGAGAGAACTTGAACTAGTGAAAGTATGAACCCTAGGCCTTGTTTTGAAGCATTGCAATACCGTTTGTGCTCACTTTTATCATTAGTTACCTTGCTGTTTTTATATTTTCAAATTACAAAAACCTATATCTACCATCCATATTGCACTTTTATCACCATCTCTTCGCCGAACTAGTGCACCGATACAATTTACCATTGTATTGGGTGTGTTGGGGACACAAGAGACTCTTTGCTATTTGGTTGCAGGGTTGTTTGAGAGAGAACACCTTCATCCTACGCCTCCCACGGATTGATAAACCTTAGGTCATCAACTTGAGGGAAATTTTCTACTGTCCTACAAACCTCTCTACTTGGAGGCCCAACAATGTCTACAAGAAGAAGGATGTGTAGTAGACATCACCTGGCATTTTTAGTTTCATGTACCCGTAATGTGGTACAGCCTGAAACCTTGAGAATGCCTCACGTCCTAATAGGGCGTGGTATCCGGTAACTCTTCGGACCTGTAGTTCTCTAGAGTGTTGAATAATACGTCCAGGGTGACTCGTCCGGAGCAATGCGCCTCTCTGCTGGGGATAATTCCTTAAAAGGTGGTTCGGCTCTGCTCGATTCGAGATCTGTTGAACTGCATTTTATCAAGGGTATCCTCGTAAATGAGGTTTAAACCGTTGCCTCCGTCCATAAGTACGTTTGTTAGTCCAAAGCCATCCACTATAGGGGCGAGGACAAATGCGGTGGGTACTCGGTCAGAGTGGGCCCTTGGTTCGTCTTCTTTGTCGAAAGTACACTGGTACGCGTCGGTGCTATACAAACGGTTTTTAACCCCTTTCCATGATGGCATTTGTAACCGTCGCCAAGTAAGTGTGGGTGATAGGGGGTCCTTCCCACACGACCCAGAAACCGTCGGGGATAGGGAGCCAAGATGCATATACATTACTCCTACTCGTTTGTGCTCGCCTTGCCATCGCAGTCGCTATTCTGTGGTGCTACATTTATGATGTGCAGGCCATCACAAACGGTTCACTATTATAGAACGTGTATGATAAGCATACAATCACACACATTCGCTTTTCCCAAACCGTATGCGATAACTAATTAAGAAGATTAGCTAATCGTCGCACGAGTGTCGGACAGGATTATGAAACATCGGACCGTCGTAACATTGTCGTACACGACAACTATCGCGCACGCTATTATGTGGTGCAACGTTTATGATGCATACTTCATCAGAAACAGTTCATGGTTGCAAATCGTGTATGATAAGGCAACTAACCCAAACGTTTAGTTTGCCCGCACCGTTTGTGATATTGTCTGACATCGCACACGCTTTGCAAACGGCAACTATGTGCATGCTTGCACACATTTCCTCTATGTGAACCGTGTCGGATTATGGTGTATATCGCAAACGTTTGTGTTTTACCAACCGTGTGTGCCCTAATAACCTGGAGGGAGTAATTTCACCGTAATTTAATTGCTGCTATTTCAAATTGTATCGTATTTGGGTTTGGATTTGGATTTGAATTTGAATTTATACTGTAGCATTATTCATATCCATCAGGTGCAAACAACCAATGCATTATTCCATTCATAGGTACATATTTTCAAGAATTACATAAGAACCAAATAAAGAATGATGAACCACAGTGGTATACTCGTACAATTAGATACGGTAAAGAAAGAGGCAAAATACATTCTGGTTGCTAAACAAGGTGAAGCGGAATGCCCATATTGTGCCCTCCTCCATGAAGAAGGCATGCACGACTCTAGTCCAACCCTTTGTGATGACCGACCGCCCATCCTTCATGGTCTTCATGAAAACATCTAGATAATCATCATAGTCTGGTAGAAATACTTTAACCTTTGCATGCCCACCAATCATGTAGTTTGAGAGGTAATCTTGAGTAAACTGTTTGGCAACCACTACAAAGGAAAAAGATTCAGACATTGTCATCTAACACAACTCATTATGGCCAGTAAAAAGAAGCCTGCAGAGTTCTTACTTGTGGTCAGTCTCAACTTGCTTCATTTTGAAATCCACCAAATATTTAATGGTTGTCTTGAGTACTGCTACTGAATGTGCTGGTTGCTTCCTCAACATGTCAACTTCATCTCTAAGTGCAGAAGCAGAATCTCTTTCTACCACTAGTTTAGCCTCTAGAGCATCAGTAGTTGGCAATTCATAATGCAGTAATGCACGATTGGGCCGGTGCCACAACTGTGGGATGATACAACGTCCATGGGGACCTCGCTCTTTGATCTTGGGCTAACTTGTTTTGCCATTAAAGTTTCGATTGGATTCAGAAAAGTTGAAGTTAGCAAAACATCTCAACTGGGAGTTATAACAGCAAACCAGTTAAACAAACAAGGAATTAAAGAGTTTCAATTTGATGCTGAAAAGTAGTTATTAACATCATTGTAACCCATTGTTGCAGTAGCAAAGCAGTTAAACAAACAAGTAGCTATTTAAGTTCAGGCAAACATGTAATTCTTAACAGTAAGTATCAAACACATAGATAGGTGCAGTCTATATTAGGATTAACAGGCTATGTCACTATGTAATTAGTAGCAAACTAAATTAAGCCAAGCAACGTAATTGAACAATTTTGCAATAAATGGCTAACTAAAATTCCGAGAAGCAGGTAACTGAACTTATGCTAGTTCTTTGTACAGGCACACTGCAACTTCTTTTTTGCTTAGAAGGTTGTACGAAGGAGTCCATGGCATCAATTGCTTGGATACGCAGTCCCAATACTTCTTTCTTCCCACACTGCATTGGTAAGTCGAATGGTTAATCTGGTAAGAAGGTGCGTCCTTGATATGTTATATGAGGACGTGTAGTCAGACTAGTTGTATCCACACACATCACACTGGCTTTTACTGTATATTTCATGTGATTACTTTTGGCATATAGAGATCTAAGCAATCTACAATAGGATGAAAAGACTGGCATCCTTCACATTATTGGCGAACTCAGTTCATAGAAACAAGCAATTCAACCATTCTATGGGTAAATCAAAAGCGCCACTGGAATATTTTTCACTACCCCTATCATACACGCAAAAAAGGGGCGATGCCACCATAGGGGCTGGTATGGGCGGCCACCTCGGGTGGCTCTAAAGTGTGCACCTAGTTTGAGTCGTCCAGGTTGGCCCAGGCTAGTTTTGTTCATCCCAACGCACGAGCAGGAAATGTAAAAAATGAATAAAAATGTTTCAATTTGGATAGGCCAATAACATAAGTGCAAGGCAGGCCCTATAGCAGGCTCGCGGCCCAAACGAGCGCCTCCCATATCGATTGATAGCAGGAAAAATCCCAATTCATCCGCTCCACCCTCCAGTCTGGTTCGCTCCTAACCTAGCCGCTGGGACAGACCGACAGCACTTCCTCGCGCCCTCGTTGGAGGGCGGTCGCCGGGCTTCAAGCGAACAGAAGGACAAGAAGATGAAGATCCAACCCTGGGTGTAGCCTGCGTGGGAGGCAGCGGCGGCAGCACGGGCATTGCATCGAGCTTGCACAAATGGACAGTCGCAGCTTGCAAGAGTAGCATGCGCAATGAGCAGGTACATCACAACCCTGATTATATCTAATTCTCTTCAATTTCTGGCCAATAGTTAAACCTGACGATGTTGTAAAACTGCTTTTATGTAGGGAATCTATGAGAAAATGAAACCAATTTCTACTTATTTTATAACTCCCCCAATCAATACTTGGAATCGACTGAATCTGATGTATCTAATCAAGTTTCCGGTGCAAACATCCAAGCTCATGTTGTTCTTGAGCCTGAAGTGTCTAATGACCAGACAACTAATGAAGGATTTGATGCAAACATTTTACATGCTCCTAGTGATTAACATATAGTGTCTAATGAGGCATCTAATGCAAGCATTTTGCAAGCTCCCATTGAAGGATTTAGTGTCTAATGATGATCTGCTATGTTGAGAGAGACATAGGGATTTGCAGGCATTGATGACAAGCAAATTATAGTGCATTTTCATGGCTTGAGGAAACGTCGAGGCCATCTACCGTAAAGTCCCGTATCATGACAATGTAGCATAAATACTTTTCTAATCATTGTTTGAAACTATTGGCATACTTGTGCAGGATAGATATATTGATATGCAGTTTATGCGCCTTGGTTATAGGTGCAATTACACTTCGATATTTTCAGCCAGAGAACGAATAATTCAAGCAGGTACAGACCATGTTTGTAGTCCTTCTACACCATGTTACATTTTGTGTTTTTTGTTGCTTGCATCATTTAGTGTTTATAATCTGAACTACTTTGGATCATTTGCTGGTTTTCAAAGTGCATGTAGCTTCACATTTCTCAAGTAATGTATATTTCCGGAGTGCAAGTGCCTTCGTATTTCTTAAGTTAAATGTTGGCCCCTGGTAACTTGAATTCGTGGATCCGCCACTGCACACAAATCATACACGAATGCCAGTACGAATTAAATGAAATGCAGGGACTTACGCCAGCTCATTGTACAGGCTCACTGCAGCTCTGCTTGCGCTTGGGATGTTCCATGTACAAGTCCATGTTACCACTTGCTTGGATGTGCAGGCCTTGTGCTCCTTGAATCCCCCTCTGCATTTTTGACACGGCGAATGGCTGATCAAATAAGAGGAATCGACCTTGCTGTTGTATCGGAGGACACATACTTACAAGGTTATGCGAGTGTGCAGGATGTGTGCCAGATCCCGTAGCGCCATCATGCTTCGCTAAAAAATGGATTTGCTTGTTTCAGATGATATCTCCAGAATAAATAAGAGTTAAAGTCACAGTTGGATAGGCGTGTAAGCTAAGAGAGCAGCGAAAGGATATCCAAACATCGTCGGAACAGTGAAGGGAGTGATGTGTGGATACCTAGTTCTGGCCGACATTTGGGCATGCTCGCCTAGGTAGAGTGCGGGTCACTTCAGAGCCATTGAGGGTGATGCACTGGCGTTGGCTGGACGTGCACGGATGCAGATCTTGAGTGGCAGCAGAGCGCTACGATGCGGTGGACGAGACCGTCGGTGAAGCCCCAGCGGCCTCGGGGGCCGAAGGCGCAACGATGTGCTCGGTGAATTAGCCCCGATGAGCTGGGAGACGGCGTCGGTGAAGCACACCTGATGTGGTGGAAGTCGGTGTCTGTGAGGCACGTCGGTTGCGGTGACCAATGTTTTCGGTGGACCACCCGGTGCGGTGGACGAGGGCGTAGATGAGGTAGCTCCGGTGCGGTGGACGAGGGCGTAGATGAGGTAGCTCCGGTGTGGTGGTGAAGCGCGACCGTCGTCGTTGTCCGGCATAGAGGTGGGGAAAGAGACCAGACGAGGGGCAATTAGAACTTTGCTTGGGTTGGCGGCGAATTAGGGATTTGAGAAATCTGGGCACGGAAGAGGATGGTGGACAAGGGAGATTTTGCAGGGCTGGAATTGGGGCCGCCAGATATTTCAATTCGAAACATGGAAGCGCGAACATATTTTGTCGTCGTCCTTTTTTTGGGTGGGTGGCTGGGTGCTACGCGTCCGTCCGACACACGTGACCACCACGACACGACCCTGGTGCGCCTACATTTGAGAATGCAAACGAATGTACTTTCATTTGAAAATGAATCTGTATGTATTACCATGCCCGTGTTTTCCTTGCAATAATTAGTCATTCGAAACGAGATACTATA